>OZ026595.1:20576652-20739152 GCA_964020085.1 Micromussa lordhowensis
CCTGAGCGGATCGGAATTAATACAATTACGAACAGTGGCAAGGTTGTAGAGTCCAGTCGAGTATCCTTTACCTTGAGTTCTCTGGAGAGTCTTAGAGAAAGTATTGAAGTTTCTGAGGCCTATGTCCTGCCTGACCTAAATCAGTCACAGCGAGCCTTGCCAGAGCAAATTGACGTGCACAATTATCCTCACTTACATGACATTGGGTTTCCAGCAGTCGACATTAAGAGAGTCTCCATTCTTGTGGGGAACAACATTCCGTATGCCCACATACAGAAAGAAGTTCGAGTCCCTGAAGATGACAGGAATGGCCTCTATGGTTGTCGCTATCCACTTGGCTGGTGTGTTTGCGGTCCCTACAGTGTCAAGAATCCCCAGGGAGTCTCAGTAAACTTTGTTTCAGTTGATCGTAAGCCTGCCGACCTCATTGAAAGATTCTGGAAACTTGAAGATTATGGCGCAGTGAAGTCAGAAGAGAAGCCCATTTCAGTTGAAGACAAGAGAGCGATGCGCATAATTGACAATACTACACGTCTCGTTGATGGGCGCTATGAAGTGGGCATGCTCTGGAAGAAGGATGAACGCACGTTTCCAAATAATCTCGCCATGGCCAGACAGCGCCTGGAGTCCCTGAGACGCCGCCTGATGAAGCCGGAGAATGAAGACATGGCCACAAAGTATCGTGATGTGATGGACAGTTACATCAGTAGTGGATTTGCTCGCAAGTTGTCTGAGAAGGAGTTAGATATGCAGTCCAGTAGCCAGTGGTATCTACCGCATCACCCAGTAACTAGCCCTACCAAACCTGGAAAGGTGCGTATTGTGTTCGACGCAGCAGCTGAGTACGAAGGGACCTCGCTTAACAAGAATCTCTTGAGTGGACCAGACATGACCAACAGTTTAGTCAGCGTACTCCTGCGTTTCCGCCAGGGCACGGTTGGTATCGCTGCGGACATTGAAGGAATGTTCCACCAGATTCGTGTTCGTGAAGAAGACCAGGATTCGTTGAGGTTCCTATGGTGGACAAACAGCTATGAGGACCCGCCTGACGTCTATGTTATGCAAGTTCATATATTCGGAGCGGCATCATCCCCTTGTGTTGCAAACTCCACTCTGCGGCGAGTTGCTGATGACAACGCTGAGGACTTCAGCCCCAGTTCCATTGCAGCTGTGAAGAGAAATTTCTATGTCGACGATGCTCTTCCTTCTGAGAACAATGAACAGTCAGCAATTCAGCTGGCCCAAGATCTGATCGACATCCTCGCCCGAGGTAGCTTCAACCTGACCAAGTTTACGTCGAATTCTAAGGAAGTGCTTAAGGCAGTCCCGAGCAACAAGCTGTCCAACCAAGGGCTTAACCTTGACCTGGATGATCCACCCATCGAAAGAGCGCTGGGGGTACTTTGGTTTGTTGGAGATGATAGTCTCGGCTTCAGAATAAAGCATCTTGACCGCCCTGAGACTAAACGTGGTATCTTGTCCACTGTTTGTTCCTTGTTTGACCCGCTGGGGTTCGCTGCACCTGTTGCACTGGCTGCGAGATGTTTGATACAGGAACTTTGGAAGGCTAACGTTGGATGGGACGAGCCCCTTGGTGAAGAGTTTTTGGAGAAGTGGAGGTCATGGAAGTCTCAGTTACCTTCCTTGTCACAGTTGCGCATCCCACGTTCCTATTTCCTGCAAGATCGTGACCCGCAAGACTGCAAGTTGCAGCTCCACGTCTTCTCGGATGCATCAGAGGTCGGGTACGGTGTATCATCCTATCTGCGTGCTGAATACCCGGATGGTCAGGTTCATTGTGCCTTCGTCATAGGCAAGGCTAGGAATGCACCGGTGAAGTTCGTTAGTATTCCCAGACTGGAGCTACAGGCAGCTGTACTTGCAACTCGCGTATGCAAAATGCTTCAAGAAGAATTAGAACTGAACATTGACAGGACATTCTTATGGACTGATAGTGAGATAGTATTGCACTATCTAAAGAACGAGAAACGAAGACTTCAAACCTTCGTAGCCAACAGAGTGGAAGAGATAAAGCGGAACTCACTTGTGCAAAATTGGAATCATGTACCAGGAACTTTGAATCCCGCGGACTATGTGTCAAGGGGAATGGCCCCATCTTCTCTGACTGCTGACCACAATTGGCTCCGAGGACCAGACTTTCTGTGGGGATCAGAAAATTCCTGGCCGAAACAAGAGCATAGAACAGTTTCCCGTGAAGACTTGGAACTGAAGAAAGAAGCTCATGCTCACGCTCTGGAATTGACCCCCAAACCAGTTGCAGCCAAGAAAGAAGGCTCACAATCCATCGATAATCCTGCAGAGGACCCTCTACAAGCCCTGTTAGCAACCTGCTCAGATTGGACCCGCCTTAGGCGCAAGGTAGCATGGGTCTTAAGATTCACAGTGTTCATTAAAGATAAAGAGAAGGTTCAGACCGGAAGATTAACTGTTGATGATTTGAATGCAGCTACCGTGGCTATTGCAAAGATTGTTCAGAGCTCAGCATATGCACAAGAGATAAAGGATCTGAGGTCGAATGGTGTTGTTAGAGCGTCCAGCAAGATTGCAGCCTTGAATCCTGAACTGGATGCCAATGGAGTGCTGAGGGTCAATGGGCGTGCCCAGAAAAGAGTAACTGAATTTACCATGGGCCGGCAAATCATTTTGCCCAGAAATCATGCTGTCGCTGAGAAGATTGTTCGTCACGTTCACCATTTCATTGGCCACCTTGGGCGCGAGCACGTGACAGCCAAGTTGCGGGAAGAGTTCTGGATTCCCCAAGTCCGCGTCCTTGTTCGCTCAGTCGTTAGCCGATGTGTCAAGTGCAAGAAGGTTCTTGCTAAACCCATGATCCAACAGATGGCACCTTTACCAGAGGCACGGCTGATGGCATATGAACCACCCTTCTCGTTCACTGGTATGGACCTTTTCGGCCCCCTGTATGTCAAGCATGGCCGAGGGACGGCGAAGCATTGGTGCTGCTAGTCAACGACAACACTCCAAGGGGGCATTGGAACCTCGGACGTGTCATTGAGACGTACCCTGGACCGGATGGCCTAGTGCGAACTGTTAAAGTTAAAACTAAGGATAGTGTTTACGTTCGTCCTATTCAAAAACTTTGCTTGTTAGAAAATGACTTGGAGTCCATGTGAGAACCCACAAAGTTGGGACGCTTGAGAGATCGCCCCAAGGCGGGGTGGATGTTGAGGCCGACTAGCGGCCGAACACACGAACACTGTCCGAGTTGAAATTGATTTGTTTTGATCACGTGACAATCGCACATGGTTTTGGAAAAAATGTGGTTTTCGTGTCGTGGGGCGCGAATTCTAAGTCTATTCGTTACAGTTTTTCTACCTTTTTTCTAAAGTTTCTCGCACAGAATGTGTAAGTATGTTGTTTTCGGTCGTTTTCTCACGCAGTGTGTTATTAATTTAGGTTTCATTTGTCAGTTTTTACCGTAGGTCAACACACCGTAGGCGTAGATGTCTGTGATCAGCCAGTCAAATGCGAAAGTTGTATGTTGTATCGTCGTCATTAAATGCCGTTGTGTTCTACAGTTTACGCGTTGAGAAACTTCTGTGTTTAAAGGCCAAGACGTTGAAGGACGTCTTACGAATTGTCCCCCACAAATTGTAGTCTAGTTTTCTATGTTTTGAGGGCGTTATTAATAAAACAATTATTCCATATGAGATGATAATAGCCAACTCGGCGCTACGCGCCTCGTTGGCTATCTATCATCTCATATCCAACGCGCGCTCATGGAATAATTGTTAATTAGATTTCAAGGTCCATCAGTATGGAATTCCATTGATGAAAATGTTAAATCATCTCCTTTGTCTTTATTTAAAAAGAATGAAACGGCATTTTATCGAAGTTTACTAAACTTCTGATTTTGTAATTCTAAGATAAGATATAATACTGTTTTGCAATGTAAGAATTTTAGTCATTTTAATAAACTGGTAGTTTAATTCTGTTTATCTCTATTTTTGTGTGTATCTATGTCTGTCTGTTTTTGTGTCCCTGACCTTAACATTTAAATATCTTTTCTTTCAACTGGCTGCCTGACATTTTTAACTTTTAAGTTATTTCGGGCAGCCAGTAAACCTTATCATCTGCTGTACATATATATGTATATTTCTTTTCTCTTGTAATAATTATGGGGTAAATAAAGTCTTGTTGTTGTGACAAGTTAATTTGACGGCAGTAACGGTCCGTATTGGATAAGCCTGTAAAAAATGAACTCGACCAATATTCTCCAATTCGGACCTCACGCTATTTAAATAAAGTATTTATTTTAACGACTCGTTTTAATCGGCCAAAAAATTGATGCGTCTCCGCGATCCATTCTTGGTATACGAGCGCAAAGTGTAAGGATTTAATTGTTTTTCTCACGTCGCTTTTGAGAACATTTAACTGAAATTGTCCTCCATGCAAGAGAACCAATCAGAATTCTCCTTTTCAACGCGGACCGGTTCAGCCATATAGTAATTTCTGTTGTGTAAAGAATAAGTCAAAGTTCGAGGAACTATGTATGAAAAACAGATGACTGCTTTGCTAAATGCCTGTCAGTAAATCTTGAACCCTCAAGTCACTGGCTATTTATGAGTTACTTGAAGTTAGGTCAGTTCGAGCAGTTGTTGGAATTCCCGCTAACGAGGGGGACTTGGCCGCGACCCGATAGTCCATTGTACCCCTGCCGTCACGAGCGTGTTTTCTTACCCAGTGCTCCCTCTTGAAATGTCAGTCGTCTCCTCGCCCTCTGCCTAACTACCAAACCTCAATGCCAGAGAAGCGAGTTTGTCTCACTTGGAACTTGGGCTGAAGGCGAGCAGGCGACTGATATTTCAGGCTATTTCAAAGTGTTCAGTGCATCATGGTATTTGTATTGCCTGGTCTAAGGGTGGCAATTTTCTGACCTTCAAATATGGTCTTTCATATGTGAAGACCGAATGAACGAAACTCAGGATAGATTCATGAACAGGAACCATAGTTGGAGATAGTTGTCGTTTGAATGTGTTTCCACGGTGCTCTGCAGGCATGTTGAATGGAGGGCATTCACGTGGTCAAGTGATGAAATCTAACTAAGTCTATGTAAGTCAATAGCAAAGCGCGCGAGTGACGTCATGACTCAGACAAGACGGACTTGCGGACGATTTCCCTAAAACACTTCCGAAAACAGCCAGTGTTCCTAAAACACATTTTTGAAACGTAAACTTCGCCTAGATTTCCTCTAGTTCTCTCAGAACACGCTGATATTGTATGAGCCTCGTGGGGGATATAATCGTTTGCAGTCTCGCGCGCTTCGCTATTTTTCGTCCTTACATTTCCTCAACTTCTTGTGAAAATGTTAAAATACATCACCGACAATGATGGGCTCCTGTCACCGACCATTGTTTTATTTTTGCAGAGGTTTAGGTTCTTGGTTTTGTCGGATTGAAGTAATTATTTGGGCGTGGCACTCGTTTCGTACAACTCAGCAGGCTGCGCGCTTGACCAGTTTTGCAACTGCTTACTTTCTACTCAACGCATTCCAATTACATACACGCTTGTTAAGAATCAAGAGGGCGATATGAGGAGAATATCAGCCTAAGGTCTTGACAATATATATAGCCTGCTCGCATCCTGGTATTGCGGGGACGAAAGAAAGAAAAAGAAGTACCATCGCACAGGCTATTAACAGTACAGACCTGGCTCAGCGAGGTCTGCACATTAAAGATCAAGGGCCGACATCTTCCCATTACGGTCCCGAGCAAACTTGCTTTAAAAAGATATTTATTGCACGATTGAAAATTCTTCGCAAATATTCCACGATCAAACTCTAAAAAGACACACTATACTACATGCACACAGGTCTGATTAACAGCCAACAGCGAACTTATTGCTTTTTTTGTTTTTGAAAAAAAAGGAAAAGAAAATTGGGAAGACAAAGAAAAAAATCAGTTACGTCTAAGTTAATTTTCTTAGTCAGAACTACACTGAGAAACTGCACGAAAGTAGCGGTGCACGGTCATTGGGGAAAGTACTCAATGATATAGTAATCTGGTTCATTTTAGTTTTCAGGGTCGTTTTAGTATAACGAAGATAAAAAATCTCTGCGCTAGGAGAGGCGTTAATCAAAAGAAGGCAGGCCTATGCATCCAGAGAGCCTCTAGAACAGGCAGTTTGGCGGGGGTAAGAGCGGGAGGCACGATGCAGCAGCGTAGCCTCTACGCTCTTCGGCTCGTCACGCAATCTAACCTGGGGGAGGGACGAATGCGTGACTAACCAAAATAATTATGTCTGGGTGTTCAGTCACGCGCTCTGCCTTTCGCTAAACCACCTCTTATGCTAGTTTTTTTTCAAATTGGTCACTCCACGGCATTTAAAGATTTTATCGAGACTTCATCGTAATTGACAAACAACAATCAAATATGTTTAAACCTACTTTATTCCGTTGAGAAATCAAATAATTTAATACTGTATATAATTTATGACACAAGAGCTGCAAAGTCCATGCTCGTCTAGATAAATTAACTCCCCAACATCAAAACGCAATAATATGAAAATACATCTGCCGAAGATTCAAGTAATTCTATGTTACACATTTAAAAAAAAAGCTGTACCGCCAGCCCTCATAATCTATTTACAATGTACAAATAATAAAATAGCTTATTTACACAAATTTATGTTACAATAGGATAAAGTCAACTGCTCCTCTTATTTTACAAATAGAATATTTTGGAACATCTAAATATTAACAAGGTGTGTTGAACATTACAAAACAACGTTACAACCCAACAAGGTGCATTCGTGTGTTCTAGACCTTTGAGGAAACTCACAAAAAAGATTAAAATCAAACACGTCAATTTTGTGTTGGTTCAGAAAACACCACTGCACCTTCAGAAATTGAAATAAAACAGTCTGCCCGCAGATCTTCAAATATTTGTCAGTGTGAATACTTTCACTTGGAAAGGAAACACAAGCTGGCCAAAGTTAGAAAACTGGCTTTTACCACCTGAATACAATTTTCAAAAGAAAAAAAGATTGAGACCCTTCTTTCTTGACACCTTTTGCTTAGCCATCCATGAAAAGAGAGAATGTCCATAATCTTTGTGTGCATTGAAACGGTTCCTTAACAAGAACATACTATTATTATACGTCATGTAACTATGGCAACCCGAAGCACCTATACTAGATACAAAACAACAAAGGAGAGCGACAAACGTTGGAAAAAATATTGCAATGATTTGGTTGACCTTCTTGAGAATGATTTTCCTGGTCAATATCATCCATTAACAATGCACCGTTTAAAAGCTGTCACTCACATCAAAAAATAATCTCAATAATATTGGTTTCCTTTCTTTACAGAAACCAGGGACATCTCTCTTTTCCAACAATGCTAGTCAGTACATAATTCCCCAATCAACTACTGGCCCTTATATCATAAGAATTCCTAGCCTACACAGCTCCTATAAGAAGCAAAAGTATACAAGTAATTTCTCAAACTTGCTAGTTCCAAAACTACTTGACGAGAAAGGATGTGAATTTTGAGAAGAACATTATTACCTTCCATGCAGGAGAACACCTTAGTAAAAGTTAAGTTAACAGTACTAAATGCACATAAACTAATCTTACGTTTGGCGATGCCACATGTATTCATTTTACAGTGTATGCTATATAGTCAACTGATTGGCCAAGATTAGAAAACATTCTAGTTCACAAACCTCACTATCTCAGCCACACTCTGGGACAAGCTAGTGAAACATATCTCTGCTTAAAATTGACTGCACACAATACTCGATGCTAAAAAATCTACTATCTTTCTAGCCAATCATTCCAGGAAAGATAGCATGGGGGAGCTGTGTTAGTGGACTCCAACTTGTGACCCAGATTGTACCAAACGAAAAACTTAAAATATACAAATTATGTAGCAACACCAAATCTAAATCTGCAATAAATGTACTTTGTACTTAAAGAGACAAGAGGAGCAGTTCTACATTAATATGATTGACTGATTAATTTGTTCTTGTAATAAGTATATGTAGACCTGTATGAATGGAAGTGCTGGTACACTATTACAGTATATGATTTTGGAAAATTATGTGATATTTGAAAATTCTCTCAAAATCGCCCAATGTTTTAGGCAAATGCTATTTCAAAGAAGTTTCAAGTACCACAAGTAGTGAACGTCCTTACAACACAACTGCTCGTTAAGCTTTCATATCATGGCTCGTTTACTACATGACCGGGAAAATTAACAATATGCTTACATTAATCTGCTTTGCAATGCAGGTTAAAATAAACAATAAATTTTCCTGCTCTTGGCTACTCAAAATAAAGTAATTTTCTAAATCATATAAATAACATGTATAATCCTGGCTAAAACCAAACATTAAACCCATCACAAACCAACCATGTACTAACAAAATGTCAATTTGTGCTGAATTTACACTATACCAAATTATAACAATAAGTAATAACTAAAAAATCTTTCAAAATATCATCTTTTTGCTTGAAAACTGAACAAACAAACCAACAAACTTTGCCAAAACCATTAACATTATTTCCTTTGTTCAAATAGATCTTTTTTGAAGATCTTAGCAAGTCCACAAAATACAATCAAGTGATACTTTTTTCACTTTATGTTGCTTGTCAAGTTATTTGTACACACCGTATCAAACCCCGTAAGTCAATAGCTGCTTGCATGCTGCATTAACACAGTTACACCCTTGTAACTTTGAGATACAAAAAGGTATAATTGAAAAATAAATGCCTTATCATAATTTGGATGGCGTAACAAGGTTAAAAAACAATTGAAACAAAACCCATGGACCCTAACAAGATCTAGAATATAACAAAAAAATTTACCTGAACATGTACAACATTTTAAGATACTAGAACAGTAAATGCAAATCTTTAGACCTTGCCTGTAACTGTGTCAGTAGATTCAGCAAAATAATAACAGTGACATGCAGCTGTATGCAAGCACGGTAATAGATAACTACTCAAAAAAATCACCATTTTTCTTGTTAAACATGTAGTAACTGGCTCAAGAAGTCTGTCTAGTGAAACTTAATCAGTGTTCATTATGTGACTATTATAAGCACCTTCATTGCATCTCAAAGACATGAAAATCTGGATTTAAGTACATACAAGATACAATTGAAAAGATCAACACTTTGATTCGTACTGGGCAACAAACTCTTCCACAAACCACTCTTTTAGAATGCTCAGAAGCACAAAGTAAGCTCGTCCAGTTCCCCAAGAGATGGATTTGCTCTTGCAGTGGCCTCCAGAACAGAATGAACGAAATCTGAAGTGTGGCCAGCAACCAGTTGATTCCCTATTTGTCAAAAAAAAAGAACATGTAACAAAAATTAATGTTCTAGTACAAAACATGCAATGATCAGAGATACATGTACATTATACATGTAACTTTGATTAATAATTTGACATATGCACATTTAAGGAACAGAAGAATCTTACATGACATTTTTAGATCATAGCGGAGCTCCGGCGGCCGAAGGCCGCCAAGCGGAGCCCCATACCCATATTAGGAAACTGAAGGGAACCCATGAACTGATTTTCTCATGTGTATCATGGCTAGCGGTATTGCTCGTGGGCGCGTACGCACGACGACGACGACGACGACGGTGGTGGAGTCGCGCAACATGGCGGCCACAATTGACACGTAAACCAAAACGAGGCTTCAGTTTTCGCGGGCTTTCCTTGTAGGTTGACAGAGCACATGTACCCTTGGTTTAAAGCGTCCTTTGGACATCCATGTTGCAGTCAATTGACACCTGTCAAAACAAGGAATCCGCTGACCAGTATCACGTGACCATATCGCGGGCTCAAGTTCAGGGCTCATCAAGGTCACGTGTTTTTTTAAAGTTGACCGCTGCCCAAGTGCTGCTTTTTTCGATTAGATCGCGGGCTCATGTCAGGATTAACTTGCTGTAAACAGCGTAGGGTTGGTAGGAAGCCGGTTAACGCTAACCCAGGATTAAAATTTAACCGAATTATAACCTTTTCTTTTGTACAAAGTTTTTTCACTGCTTTTGTTTTGCGTATTTTGCTTTCATTAAAATTCAAAACACAAAAACAATATACAGAAAATCTCACCGCAAAGTTACAAAACTCAAATCAAAATTCTACTTTATCCTCGGCTAGTTTGATCGGGCTCTGAACAACCCGGCCCAGGAGCTACGCTTTTAGGCTGGCCTAAATCTATATATTATTATATTTTGGAGGGCAATGACATATATACAGAAGTTGAAGGAAAAGACAGCAATAGAAACAAAGTGTAAATTGGACATTTAAGTACTGCATATACCACATACAGTGTAGACATAAAGTTTACTTCAAGAACTGTAGATCACTATCTACTAAACAGAGCAATTTTTTTCAACATTCCTTCACAGGGGTTTCATTAATGTTTTCATCAGGAGAGCAACTGATTTTCACAGGCAGACAAAACTTTTTGAATTTTATTTCTTTTAAGAAGAACTTTCATCCTCACAGCTGGTCAATTTACCCAGTGCCAGGGCCTTAATGGAACATGTGCTTCAGGTAAGATTAACAAATTAACATCCACATAAAATTTGCAAAACCTACCAAATGTAGCTTTGACAAGAGTTTCCACTTGTACACTCAAGTTTGTCTTTGAAACAACAGACTGAGTGCTTCCCTTATGTATAATCTCTTTCTTCACTTTATCAATGACATCTGTCAGGCGTTCTACAAAAAAAAAAACAACACTTCTGTCTTAATCCAGTCCCACATCACACACTGTACATGTACAATTGCAACCTGCTTCACACATGAAGAAACTTTGAATTACATCAACGACATGCACATGTAGCTTACTACATGCACCTTTCCCCCTTGGACAGAGTTGTCCAAGAAAAATGACTATGACTATGACTATGACTACATGTACATACTTGTGGTACACCCAAACACTATCCATATCATTATATACAGCAGTGCTACAGTGTAGATGTGTGTAGTGAAAACAAATTCCACAAGAAGAACTCCTTAAACGATTGTTTACTAAGCAACTTGTGCTTCTTTGGCTAACATAGATTAAGTACAAGTTTAAATACTTACTGGCCCAATTTTTAACAGTCGGTGTAAAACGAAGACTGCAAACTGTAGACTTTTTAACTGAATCATGTTACCATTTCCTTCATTGAGAGCTAACTGCAACCAGCCTACTTTGGGCTGACTGATATTCACTTTAACCAGAGTCATATTTTAACTGGTGAGCTATTCAGGCTAAATGTAGTACAGACTTTCACTCCGATAAGCAGGTTAGCAGTTGATAATGGCAATAACACGATATACATGTACATGTATATACTTAAAAAGTCTGTGGTTGGCAGTCTGCATTTTACCCTTAGTCTGAATTTTCCCTAGTCTGCAGTCTGCATTTTACACTGACTGCAATTTTTATAGACATTTTTCTTTCACTTTTAAGTCTCAGCTAATGGACCAGTAGAATTGAAAGCTCTTTTCTGTCATTCATGTATGTGTAAGCAGAGAAGATACTTACGCTGCTCCAATTCTAGTCCCTGCAACTTAACCTTGTTAGCTTCATGCTGTGCCTTCTTCTTTAATCTACATGCCCTGAAATGATATAAGCAAATCTTGAATTTTTACTCTATAACAGTGTGGTTATGTGATGCACTCTCTTGTATGGGGTGGTAAGGGTTTCTTGTGCTGATGGATGGGCACCAAACTTACAATGATTGCACGTTATGATCTGAGCCCATTTCACCATTCCTTTGTGGCCCCGTCCTTCAAGGACAATAATATGCTATTCAAGATTGGCTTAAATTTTTACTTTAGTAGTGCAACATTTCAGTGAGATTTTCTATTTGTTTTCACTTTTAGTTTGGACTCAGACGAATATCAAACTTTATACATGTAAAACCACTTTTACAGTACACAAGAGAAACAGAGCCTCACAGGGGGTGAAAACTCACTAATTAACAAACTCTATTTTGGGCAGTGCCGTTTATTTAAGAAGGTTGTCCCAAAAAGTCTGAACATTGTCTCCTGAGTGATGTTACTGATATCTTTTGTCCTCGTATATACATGTTGTGTTTCAGGTTTCTCAGAGAAGTTTGCAAGTCTCCAGTTACTGTGCACTTTTTTTAGATTCCCAAAAACATTTCCTGTCCTCTCAAAACAGCATCACTAGAGTCATCACTCCCTGTAAACCTCTATAAACCTTATAATCGCTGATCAGTACAAATCAGCTTTAGAACAATGGTTATAAACTAGAAACATCTCACATTACCCTACTAACAGAGTAAGCTACAAGGTAAGGCCAGATAAAACACAAGGGATCTTAAGTCCTACATGTATATATTTACTGATTGTGAAATAATATACAGTTGTCTATAACAGTTTAATATTGCTTACATCTGGCCTCATAGCTCAGCTGGGGACACAGCTGTGGCTTAACCTCCTTACCAGCCAAAAGGATAACACTCAAAAAGAATTTACAAGGCACAATGCCCATTAAATAACGACCAAGATTATCCAGTTCCATCACTGACATCAACCACAGGTGTCAAACAGTCTTTTTCTAGCAACACTGTTTTTTGTATTATGTTTTCCAAGACTGTCCCTCAATAGGACTACATATACAGTTGGATCCCACTAATTCAAACTCGGTTATTTCAAATTCCCCATTTTTTCCAACTCAAAACCATTTCCCTTGAATTTTCCCTTCAATCATTTACTGTCAGCTATTTCTAACTCCCGCTATTTCAAACTATTTTTCATTTCCACTTGAGAATCCGAAATAGCGAGGTTCAACTGTACTGTGGCCTCAATTTGTTACCAAGACCTACATGTACAGTGCTGTACTATAGTCTTCATAAACATTAAAATGATCGGCCACCATGTAAAAACATTGTCGGTTACCTGATACACATACCACAAGGATTAACAACAATGAAAATTGCTTATCCAATATCCTTGTGGGATGTGCACTGATGGAATTTTAGGCCAGGAGTGTATTTATTTTTTGCATCTTCATTAAAAAGGAATGATTTGTTTGATGTACTCAAATTTTAATTCTGGAATATAGAGAATATACTTATTCTGTACTGTTAACTATACCGGCATTAACTTTGGGTGGTACATGTTGTGTGGTAATGATGTTATTGTTTTTAGCAAGAGAAAATACTGGACATTCACTGCAATATGCCCCTCCATCTGACATAAGCATTTTAAGTAAAACACAAACAACATACCATTGTCTGAGTTACAAAAAAAAAGACAACAAATAATACACAGCCACCCTAAAGCTGTCATAGAAACAGTTAACTACATGTACTTCTGTTAAATTCTCGATGTATTGCAAGTAATATTTCAAAAAGCTCATTTATACGCAACGAGCAATTGTCTGCACCTTTTGAATTTGAGAGATTTTTTTGGCGAATTGTGCAAGAGCTTCAAGTTGAGCCATTTTAAACAGTGATTTTTTTTTCATTTGATTGACAGTATTTTGATCCACAAAGACCTACATCACATGTCAAAACTGACTTTCCTACTTTTCAACCTTTGTTTTAGATCTTGCTTCTACAAATGATAATTTTTGGTTGGTGGATGAAATATTCTTAACAGAATAGTACAATTCCAAAAGATTATCCATACCAAAGGAAGGTTAACACAAATTCCAAGGGGATGGGGGTTTGCAAAGCTTAAGCTTTGTATACCTACAATGTACCCTGATAAATTTTGTTTTTGCACTGGAAACAGAGTAATGAGAATTTAGCAGAAGTATGTATAATAATGAAAGAATGTGCAGAAAATTTACTTCTGTATTTAGTTTATTCCTCCATTGACATCTTGTGTCTTAACACCAAAAGAAGCGTCCCATTTATCAATACAGGAAGTAGACTCTTTGTTCATGGACACGTACGAAATCATCAAACTTTTGAAACCTCTGAAACAGCAGGGAATTATCACAAACTTTACAAAGTATCGGTAACGGATCGAAGTTCACTTGGGGCGTTCACAAAAACGCACAGAATATGGTGCACAACAACCACAACAACAACAGCAAAAAACATTCTATAGCATTCAACTTCCGCAACTGACCCTGGAAGCGGAAACCTTTTTTTTTTAATCTAGCCCTGAAGATTTATCTTAATTACAAAATACTGGTTATTTTGCAATCAAAAACAAAAATGGATTTTGAAGCGACAAACATGGCAAAATCGAGTTGTTTTGAAAGGTTCTAAAGCTGGATCGAAAAGAATCTCGGTGAGTTTCGATACATGCACAAATCAGAATCTACATTACAAAAATAACAAACTAGCGGAAATAGAAGCTCGCGCGATTCTGAGAAAATTCGTCAACATTTTGGTTAACTAGTAAAATAACTTAACAAATAATTACCTTGAGGCTAGCTTGTTTTTCTCCTTTCTCGACTTGTTCCGGGCGTTCTGTGGCAGCTGATGAATCGGCTTTAAGTTTCCGATAACTTTGTTTAGACGATCAAGCTCTCGACTGATTTCTAGCAACTTCCGTGGATTCGGCGAAAGGTCATCTTGTTCACCTCTTCTACCCTTTCGATTTCTAGATAAGCCAGTACTGTGCAAATGGCTATCCACATCAAACTCATCATCACTGTCCATATCATCCTCCGCGGATTCATCGTCCGCAGCTGGGCTACCGGGATCGGCTTCGATCGATTCCCGCTCTGCTTCAACCTTCGCAGTCACATCCTCGCGCTGTGCCGGACCTGCCAGATATAATCGAGTTTCCATTTCCGCTGAAACTAACTTTGGCATTTGGTTAATTCCATCATTGCCTAAATCTTTCTCTGGCACAATGACCATTTTCGAAGTTTTTCCATCGTCCGTGGCAACTGTTTTCTCGGACTCCTTTTTGCAATGCAAAGAAGACGTGTCTCGGGTCATAGTCCATGTAGGTTTGCTGGGAAGTTTCTTCTCAGTTTCTTTTAAAATAGTGGTTGGTTGCTCGGATCTCTCGTTATATTCGCAATTCGATGAAACAGGCTCTTGTTTTAATTGAACAACTCGTCTTTCAGTCTTATCCGATGTGAGCTCCAAAGCGATGAAGGGCTGCGGCTTCCGAGTTGTTGAGCAATCCCACGAAGAGGAACAGTCGCCCTCCGCTCGAGTGGCTATTCGATGAAGGCGCTCCATTTCAGGATTTATCAGAGGTGACAGAGAGCGATGATCATTTAGTTCGGCCAAAGTAGGCCCAGCCACCTTACAGTCCTCGATTACATCACTTTTAAAAAACTCCAGCTCCATATCAAAGTCTCCCCCAATGCCGCCGAACGGGGAACTAGGTAGTGCTTGGTAGCTGTCCCAGCAATTTCTTCCCCCTCCACCTCCATTCGACTCTCCCACGAAGGCAGTCCTTCTACCTTCGAAATCATCATCTTCGAATGGAGAAAACACACCAAAACTATTTTCAAATGAACCCTCCACGTCCAATGGGAGCTGCAAAATAATCGAAGAGTTTAGTAATTGTTATGTAACTTGGCAAATAAAACCTCGGAAAGGAACCGAGAGAGAAGACACCAGGCTCGAGCAAACGCGAGTGCCACTAGGATTTTTTAGCGAAAATACTCACTGGAGTGTACTCTATTCCTTGCTGCATGTACCTCTATGACTTTTATAGTTATACAGTACGCTTCACAGAGAAAACAGGCAACGTTCTGCTCTTCACTCGAAGCAAATTTTCCCCTTTGTTATTGTTTTCATTCCGGCCACGGGTGAAATCAGCATCACGAGACCAGGTTTGTCAAACAAAAAGTCACCAGCCAATCAAAACGCTCACCTTGGCCATGAGACTCCTCCTACTACAGGCAATTGTCACGGTTACAGAACCAAAACACTCTAAAAATGGCGAGACGTTTTGCTCGATCGAAGGGCTGTTTCCTCCGAATATTTACAGCTGCTTTAGCCGAAGAAAACAAGTTTTTTCCACGCGCTTAGTTTACAAAAGCACGCGAGGAAGAGGCAGGGAAAGCTGGCGAATCCGGAGTATTCTTTATTATATTTACGTCAACAACCAAATATAGCTGCTGCAGAGAGGTGACGGCAGTGCCCCCGATTCCCTTCCACTGACCAATCAGCGTGAGTTTGGCAGTATAATGATGACGTCATCATCACTCAGCGAAATTGAACGATACCTTGGTCACGTCCACGGATGTAAACAAACCCATGATTTCCACTGTAAAACGCGCTAAATCCCGCTGAAGAGTATCATTCTTTGAAAACAATTCGTTTGAAATGTACTTAAAAGAAAAATCGCAAAGAACCCCGATTTCAATATATATTATTACAGTGATGGATATTTCTCGCAAGCAGCTGGAATGAAATATCTAAGCGTTTTTAGCGTCAGTTCCTATCTTTGTCCTGTATTTATTACGCTCAAAGCTTATATTGTTTCATATCTTAGGGACTGGTCATTTCAAGACTTTGAAAAACGCGAATTTCTTGTTTCAGTGGATCACGTCCAATATGTGGTAAAACCAGGCAGAAAAAAATATTTATTTTGAGAGGAGACAGGGAAAATACTTGTCATCAACTCAAGCACAGAAGTCAATTTCCTGCAGAGAAATCATTCCAATATTTTAAATGACAATTCCTGTTGTTTAAAATCTACACTTTTTTTTTCTAAATTCCAAAGTTGAAAATATTCACCCTGCCCAAGCAAATGTGAGACTGCTCACATACAGCAGGCCTCGTGAAAATTGTGTCACACTGAAACAAAAATATAAAAGGTACAAACTGAAAATCAGGTATTAAATTTATATTGAAACAATGACCTGGTCTTGCACTGTGTATTGCCTGACTGAGCCAATAGAATTCAGGAATGATTTATGAAGAGTGATGTTTGTGAATTCTACAAGTGTTGACCAAAGTTTGAAGAAGGATGGAATGCGGTAAAAAAATAGTTTTCCTTTCTTGTCTTCTGACACAATTTTCAATAAAAATTAATTACCGGTATCTAATTTTTCTTTCCTTTCCATAACACCAGACATGGTAAGAACAGGATGACTTCTAAAGATCTGATGTTTACAGAATTGAAAGGGATATTTACAAAAGGAATTATTGTGTCCCTTGTTGTAACATAATTCCACTGACAAGCACTGGCTCAGATCACCACACTAATCATATCCTGCACAAATTCAACTATTGATCTTCAACAGTTTACATTACCTTTGTGAAACTCACCCTAGACATCAATTTAATTTTAGCAACAGTGATCAAGAATACAGAACATAAAGTTCAACATCTGAAATGTTCCGATAAATTTATGTTTTAACCTCACACTACAAAACAAACACATAGTTTTTGTTTTCCGATCTTAACTTGCTTGCAAATTTCATGATTGATTAACAGACATATGCAACTGCAAACTTAACAGATGCTTTTCACGCAAGTCTAAAGCGTTGCATTAGCGAAACTTACAAGAAGAGAATTTTGTCAAGAAACAGTTTAATAGATGAAATATGATTTCCTCGATAACTTGTTTCATACTGAATCCATAAAAAAAAAGATTTCAGGATTGATCCAAGATGGAGTGACATCAAAGTGCCTGTCCGAAATAGTATGTTTACTGAACTATACATGTAGTAACTCACATGTAGTAAATATAGCTTGGATGATGTAAAAATAGTTTCATTTTGGCTACGGTTGGAACTCAACACTGAGTTATCATCAGTTTTTTTTTTCTTAGTTTTGACTACTCAGTGAATCCAAATTAAGATCACACAATGTATCCTCAGTTCAAATTTGTCTACCACTGCTTCAAGGCATTCAGACTGATATCCTATCCTGGAGATCAAATTTCAATCTTTAGCAGACCCAATTTAGGAAATCTGCCAGTCGCACTGTACAGGCAGTGCTATTCTTGAAATTATATTATTTACCATGTTAGGGTCATGGCTGTGCAAAAACACAGCCAAACAGCTTTCACAGATAAAATGCTGTTGTAAACAATTCTATTGTTTATGTGTGCAGCTGTTGTTGAGTATGTGTTAAGGCAAGTTAGCTATGGCTACATAAGTTTACTAGAGTACGGGAGAGCCACACAAGCTGTTTGTGTGCCCTTTTCAATAGTTTTATAGTTAATGTTTGGGATTTAAGAGCACTGAAAGACTTGTAGAAGTGGATATTATCAAAACAAAATCATGCTAAATAAACATTTATTTGCCTTTTTCCCTATTTCAGCAAACTGTTGAAAACTAAAGGTCTCATGCAGTAAAAAATCGTTGAATTAGAACAAAACAGCATTTTGTAATATTGAATTTCACACAAATGAAAATTTCTGCACAAGATAGATTTCCGAGTTTGATTCTTTTCACCCAAAAACTCCAAACTTGATCGTGTTCACAAAGCAACAATTGAAAATGTTGGATCATGTGGCATGTAAATTTTTATATATGTTATTAATCAGGTTGCATTAAAAGTACATGCATATGTATGCTCCAGCCCACCCCACCCCACCCACCACCCTTACCTAAAAAAATTTTAGCCTCCCTTTTCTGTTATCCTGCAAGTACCAGTGAATTCAGAATTCATCATTCTCTTTTTTTAAATTTTATCTGAAAGTTTAACTGCAAACTGACTACTGTAGTCACTCAAGGACACTGGTTACCAGCAGATTCCCTTTGGCATCTTACGTGCAGTGAAGCTATGTGCCACCAAAAAAGGGCCTTTGTGTTAAGCTGCCGATTGGTCAAAACTATATTCACTTTGAAGAAATAATCAGTTATACCACATGTATAAACAATTTGCTTGTCCACAACTTCAGGTCAACCCCACCCACCACCACAGCCACACCACACCACACCCCCTGGGGAGATTTGTCTGCATTGTCATTTATACCATATGTGCGTAGTAGGATCAGGTAAGATGGTAAAAAGCGATGATAAAACGACAGGTTTAGAATAAGACAACTGTAAAACCGTCCTTCGATTTATAAGCTTTAAAGTTATCTTAACCTTTAGGTCTTTAAAATCAATCAGCTTATGAACCCAGCGACAGACAGACAGACAGACAGACAAGCAACGCCAACAGCCGGTGGTGTAAAAATAAGCTCTTCACATACCTTGTAAAATTTTTCCCTGTAAGAACTTGCGATCTACTCAATCGAGCCATCTCTTGACTTGTAAGTTTTTTTGATCTCTTAGAGAAAACAATAACTCAAGTCATTGCGTCTTCAGCCGACTCTTCAGCCCGCTAAAACAGAGAATTTTCTGAAGCTGAGATGCCGCGCCTCCGTCGCACCTTACGGGCGACGGCGAAAAGTAAGATCAGCGGCCCTGTCAAGTGTTTTACCCTTTCATTTATACTAATCGAATAGTAATACAACTTTTTTCCTTGTTTGCTTTCTCTTGCTGACGCTTATTCGTCTTTCAGAAAAAAAGGAAATTATACGATCTGCTAATACGATCTGTTACTGTCCTATAATTAGTGGTGAAAAGACGCCTGCCTAACCAAAGGCTTTCCGCTAACCAGTCAGTGTAAAGTGGAGTGCAAAGAGTAGACGACTGCTGAGTGCAGACCAGGGATAAAATGCAGACTGCAGACTAGGGCGGAGGGGGGTGAATGAAGCCCAGGGGTAAAATGAGGTTTTAAGTATATATCGTGTTATAACCCACTCATTAATTTTCGCGTGATTTTTTTGGCTACTTTACGTCACGTGTTCTAAATCGCCGGACAGTTATCACGCAATAACCCCCGCCCGCGTCGATATTTGTTCTATGATTGTTTCCGTCGAGGAAAAACGGACCAGCTCAAGAATTTCAACTTTTCTTTTCTTCAGTTAACATGGAAGGAAACCAAACTCGTTTTAATGAGTGTAGCGACAGTGACATTGAAAAGCTAGTGCCACTGGCTATTTTACCATGTTTACGCGAGGTTTAATTGCGAAAAGAAAATTAATGGGAGGGTTATAAAATAAATAAACCCCTTTTCTGGCTTGCTGGTATGTCGGCTGATAATGTCCTTGGCTGAGAGATCGTCCTCAAAATTTCACATTTGCCCTCGAAGCTTCGCTTCTCGGCCAAATATTCATTCAGCCGCGGACATTATCAGCCGACATACCAGCTGCGTCAAGGGGTTTATTTACAAACTAGGATATCTAAAAGATAGTAATGCTGCGGTACACTTTTGATAAGGACATATTTTACGTATTGACAATCTATCTGCGCGTTCCAAGTCTTACATTATAACCTTTATTTCTTAAAGTAGTGTCAAATTGTGGTGTGTAACTTAAAAACTGTTCTTTTTTGTCAACTTAATGCATCATGACGAATCGATGGCGAGGCGTGACAAGACAAGGGATCGAGACAATAAAGCACATACACATACACACATGATACACACCTACCTCCCCCAAGTTTACCAGAAAATCGAGATGAAATTCGAAAGATGTGGAAATTCTAGGAGCAGAAATCTCACTTGTAAATTCGGTACTAGTACGCATCAAGTCTAGAGTGTTAATAGTATCGAAAATGCGTTGATCGCTAGCCTGCGAACTATTTTTGGTTGTCGCTTGTCTACGCTGGCGGCACCAGTAGCAGCTGGAAATAGGTCTGCGTTCGCAGGCTAGTCGATCGCCGGATATGTGAAACTGCCAAAACTGTTTGGATGAAAAGGAATTGATCGTAGCATCCGTTTGTTTTAATTATTCTGCAAGTTTTAGTAACGACGATTTCTCTTCGAGCCCAACGAGCCGCTAAATATACGAATTTTACACTTAACGCGCATACAATTATTCTTCGTTCTTTCATCCACTGCCGAGCCAAACGAGCTGCAAAATATATGAACTCAACAGTTAACGCCATACAAATTTTTCCACTGCCGAGCCAAACGAGCCGGCTCCCTGGTAAATGTTTAAAAGTGGCCCTGCATTCTATAGTTGTTTAAAATAAGTTGTCACAATTAATCGTCCAAATTAACCCGGGCGTCCAGATTTGTACAAACTTTCTCGTACTGCATTAAAAGCAAAAGCAAGATTTGTGAAAGTCAATCATGATCTCCTGCACATCGTTTTACAGGTAAATCAGAGCAAAATTTCATTGGAATCCACGCGAAAAGACTGTAATGACATCCTCGTGTTGTTCGTGGCGCAGATTTCCAAATTGTCTGCAAAAAACAACAAGGACACATTATTACATATGACGCATAGCTGGTGATCGTGACGGGATCGTGACAAAAGCACATGGCGATCTTAACTGTCTGGACATGAATTGATACACATCAACCTCCTCTTTACCAAATCCAAATAAACGAAAGATGTGGAAATTGTAAGAGTAGAAAGCTGACTTATAAATTCTGAACTGGTACACATGTCTCTAGAATGGAATGTGACAGACTCCGGATGGGGACGCGTCCGTTGCGATGTGTAAAAAAGCTGAAGTTTTAGATTAAATTCATGTTTGGATAGAAACAAATCGATCGCAGCAGATATAAATTAGCGTGTTCTACGGTTCTCGTTTGTTTTAATTATTCTACAAGCCTAAGTATCGGCGATTTCTCTTCATTAAGAATTTGACGAAGGGGCCGAGACCGCTACGAAATTAACGCACTAGGTTTTAAATTAAGAAGCGACAATTAATCGTATAGATAATTCTGCAACAGCAGGGGTTGTGAAAGCCAAGCACGATCTCGCTCACATCGCTTTACACCAGGCAAATCAAAGCAAACAGTAACGAACCTTAATCAATTGCAATCCACGCAAAAAAGGACGACAGCACAACGGTGTCACAACCTTGCGTGTTGTTCGTGTCCCAATACATTCTGGTAGAAGGCGCAATGCACTCTGGTAAAAAGGCGCAATGCATTCTGGTAGAAGGCGCAATGCATTCTGGTAAAAAGGCGCAATGCATTCTGGTAAAAAGTGATGAATTCGAGAATTATATATTCTTCTTAAAATCCTGTTTATGTTGCTGCTCGCTCGCTACGCTCGCTCCGCAGCAACGAGTGCTAATCGTAGTGTAAATGTAGGCCTGATTATTATGCATTGAACTCACTATCTCTTTTCTGATTGGCTGAAAGCGGACAGTGAATTTTCAAAATCAGCGCCTGCGACGTCATCTAGCTGCAGATTATACAATAATCATGTCAAGGACACTCAAGGTCATGGGGAATCGTGTCATGTGTGACCGCGGTGCATTATTTCATGTCAAGTTAGCGCACTTTGTGTTGCTTAACGTCAGTGAAAAAGCAAAAACGTGACTGTGGTGACCATTTTTTTTTTTTTTTCATTCAATGTATAATAAAACAATTATTAGATTCGGTTTTTGTGATATCCAGAATAACCCGGCATGTGCAATCGATAAAACCGATAATCGATAACATTCGATAACAATCGATAAAAATTAGTAAATTGTATCGGAAATCGATTAAAATCGATAAAAGGACACGTTGTGAGTAATCGATAATTATCGATTTTTAAATTAATGTTATCGATTTTATCGAATTTCTAAAATGTATCAAATCTTCCATAAAAACACTCTTACGATTCAATGAATCAAGTAGGACGAATTTAAAGATTTATTTAACAAATCGATAATTGAATGAATACTGATAATCAAATAATATTAACACGATTCCCTGGCATGATTCAACGGGGAAACGCAACATAACATAACCGCTTTTTGTATTTACTCAGAAACTGTTCAAGCTAAATGTCGTAATGACATCCTACAAATACATGTACTACGAAGTACGAAGCTGCGTAGTTGTAATGCTAGACATTGTCTCCAGTAAATGTTTTGTCAGCAAAACCCTCGCCGCCGCAAAAATCATACTACAAATCAGAGCTAAAATCATTCTATAAATAAGTAAAACGAAGTAAATGATGAACTCCGCAACTAAAGCAGAAGAGAGGTAATGAACGATAAAATCGATATCGTTAAATACGCGGAAGACTGTGAGTATCGATTTCTATCGATTGATCGATAAAATCGATATCGATTAATTAAAAATTATCGATTGATATCGATTTATCGAACGGTTTTCCGATATCGGTTTTTATCGATTGGTCATACCGGGAGAATAATCAAGGTCTCGGTAAGGGTTATCGGCCTCAGCCTTCCGCTTCGGATGATAACCCCTACCTCAACCTTGATTATGCTGCGTATCGCAAAAACCTAATCCAATAATTGTTTAATATCACTCCAGTTAACCTGAATATCGATCAGGTTAAACTAAATAACGCTCCGTTTAGCCTGTTTACGGTTAGCTCTCGGTGATGGAAAGGGTAATACAATTCAGTTTAAAACTGCGGGACCTCCCTTATGTTAGCTATATGGGTATGTGTAGCCCAAAAGGGTATCGTTTTTCAGCTGTTTTGGTCATAAACAGGGTATTGATTTTGGCCATTTTGGTCATAAATAGGGTATGGTTTTTGTATGCACTCTAGTCTTGAATTGGGCATGTTTTTACAAGAAGCTACTTTTTCATCATTATCGATAAGACCATAGGTCTGAACTAGGGCAGTAATTACAAGACAGGTATGAAACAGAGTATTGATTTAGGGTCAGGTCATAAAAAGGCAGGGAAAATCGTAGATTTTGGTCATAAATAGGGTAAGAGTTTTGGGAATCGGGCCGCACTCACCCACCCAATTTTTCTGGGAGCACCCCCCCGGGATGACCCATGTCGCGCACGAGGAAACTCATCGTCTTGCCACCGTTAGGGTTGCAAAACACAGATTGGGTCTCTACAACCAGATTGGTCTGCTTTAGGGTTCAGTTTAGGGATTATCTATAATAAATTGAAAATACCACTCAAGTCCGATCATCACTGGCTTTCATCCACCTAGAAAAAGAAAAGCGGGCGAAAGTGTTGAAAACGTTGATGGTTTAATGACACCATCTTCTGGCGCTGGAATGTAAAATATACAGCGCGCGGTATGAGGTATTTCTCAGTAACAGCCGCGTTTTATTACTTCAGAGTCTATAATATGGCCTCACACGCACACGCTCGTCAGTGGAGTAGGAAAGATTTTGTGAAGAGCCCAAGAGCGTCTTCGTAGGAGGCTACGGCTACACTGAGAAGTCGAGGGTCGATATAGTACCTACTGTCAAGTCAAAGTCAAAGTTTTGAATCTTTTTTTTAAATCTGAAAGTCTGTTGGTCTGTTTCTCGAATTGTTTTTCAGAATGTGCTGCTGCCAACTCTACAAAAAGAAACGGCTGTTTATTTCAGGATAACAGTTGCCGGATGACGGAAAAAAAAACCGAAAACAAAAAAACCAAAACAAGCAAAACAAAACAAGCAAGCAAAAAACGCACACAAAAAAACAAAACAGCAAGACAGCAAAAGAACACAAAAGAAATGTATATATCACAACTGTATATATCACAAATGTATATATCACAACTTTCTACAGACAGGTATCCTTAACATCTGATGCCTTTCCTGTTGCAAAAGTGAGCTGTAATTAGCCTTAATTCAGAGGAATACGCGCAGCTCACCAGTTAAAAATCAAACTAAAATCTATTGCGTGATTTTCTTGCAGTGATTCTTGGTTCGCACTCGCTGACATTTGTCTAACATAGCACAGCGCAAAAAGGTTCGTAAACCGTAGGGGAACAGTACGTAAGAAGGAAACGGTGATGGCGTAGGTCTCCAATTACAAACGATTGTCCAGTAATGGGACTCCTTCTTCACCCTACTCCAATTAGGTGAAAGATAAGCGGGCGGAGAACCAATCACAATCATAGACACGATAAGGCTTTAAAAAGGAATCGCTAATCATATATATTTTTGCAAGTTCTGCTGTATTTTGGCGAGCTTGTTGAACGACTCAAGTTACGAATGACAGCCATTGGTTACATGTCTACGTTTTCCAGCAATAACAACTGACTTACGCAAATTTCGTGGATATGTTTATTCATTTCGCAAGCTTTTTGTATTCTAGACTTGCTGCGTCTGCTGCGGAATAATGAGCTCGGAACGTTCCTTCATTCGAAATATTTTGAAAAAAGTGCGCTTAATGTGATAAACATATTTGAGAACTTACAAAAGTACTCGTTATGTCAAACACATTCCACAAGACATGTCTTGTACATGCGCGTGGAAAAGTAGCCTGCGTAGTAGGCGTTCGAAAGGGAGGGACAGGGGAAACGAAGCGAGATTTCCCCCTCTCCTTCACTTTTGAACTCTTACCACGCAGGCTAAGGGAAATAAGGGAAGCTCACTGTCAAGCTTAGCTCTTTGAGAATCGCACAAAGTACAAAGTCAATAGACATATTCTTCGCATTTGTTATCATTTATTTCAAACAGCATTTGTTGTTAGTTACGGCTGCTGTGACACGTTATTCCAGCTGCAGGTATATTTTATCCCTACGAATTTCTGTCATTTTTGTTTCAAAATACGGGAATTCTCATTTTGGTGTCTCACGATCAAGAATGGCTATTCACAACGAACAGTGACAAAGAACTAATAAGGACACTAAGCTAACACATAAACCAATCATGGCGTGTGGTAACTACGGATTTTAGAATCTACCAGCTTCGTTTGAAATAAACGAGATAACATCCGGTAGAATTTCGCCTGCTTGTGCAGCGGCACTTGTGAAACTGGGATGAATTTTGACACCCAAATAAAAACAACTGTACGCTTTCTCTGGTATACTTTCATTATCGAGTTAACTAACTATTCAGTCTTTAACCCTCCTTTAGATTAACATAAATAAGTAAGCCTTATAACTTTATTTGAACAGAGGTATCACGATGAATCGGGAATATTCACACACCCACTCTGTTTCGTAATCCTGCTCTCCAATGAAAGAAAAGCGCACCATATCGCTTAGCAACGTCTGACAAACATCATGGGCTCCGTCAACTATTTTGAGTGGTACTTCTGTCACAAAAGTCTTAAAAGGGTTTGACGTTTGAATCGATTGAATTTGACGAAGATTGGGAAACCCAGCTCGTACACAGCGGTCGAACGCAATGCGCAAGTGCAATCCTCCGTAGGAAAAAAAGATGGCGACTGGTACATTTACCCACACTTCTTAGCGCACGAAAACTTTAACGACGTTCATAACAAGGTACAGAAGGGTTATAAAATCTTCAAACCTACGATACACAATGTCCTTAGTACAGGGACAAATATGGTAAAAATTTGGCTTTCCTTGTGTCCTATACGCTGTGTTAGGTTCGCAAGGTATTGTGGTAAAATGTACAGCCGCCATCTTTTTTCCTACGGTGGATTGGTGCCAAAGTTGTGAACGTCACAAAGTTTCACGCTAAAATCAAAAGAGTCAATAAATAGACAAGCTTTATGCAAAGAGAAGTTAATAATTACCTATCTTTGATCGTTTTATAGCTGTTCTCGCGAACCTTGTCGTTTAACAAAGTCTCACAAACTTCGAGGCAAAGAAAACCGGGTTTGCGTTCGACCGCTGTGAAGCCAACGTGTAGAAGGTTCAAAATGTACTTTCAGGTTGTTGATCTTTGGTAGGGACTCCAAATGAAGCGTCAAACCTTCGCGGGCTTCCAGTTAATAAACGAATATCAGGCTAGATGTACGGAAGGGACAAGTTAATTCCTAAAGAATTACAGCACGGCAAAATGAACTACCGAAGTTCTTAGTAATTTCAGTTCTTTCCTGCAGAAGATGATCTTTCCATCTCTTCATATGAGCAGTTCATCCCGCACTGTTGTTAACTTAAGGCCGCTTTGGATTCCACGTACTCCATCGCCTTGGTCTTGACATTTTCTACACTAAAAGCATCGCCACACTTCCGTTCAAAGTCCAGGTACCGTTTGAAGAAGAGCTTCATCTTTTTGGAGGACAGATTAATGTGAATCACCCTCTCGAATATTTGTCTGGAAATCAAAACAAGGAAATAAACTATTTAGTACTTCTGACTTAAGAAAAGTTTCAAAAGGTTTATGACGAGCAGTATTGTGTAAGAAGGGCCTGGGGAGAGCTCGAGTGTACATACGGGTACTCTTCGCGCACTTCTCCCGCTTATTTTCCATAAAAAGGTTTTTAGGAGAGAACACCAACTGTTTTGCAGCTGGTCTATCGATTTTGATTTGTAATATAATGGGGGTAAAACTTTATAAGACAACCAGCTTGGGTGTTTGAGGTTATGTTGATCTTGTTATTACATCTAAACATTAGAATCAAAATGGATATTCTGAATTTGCGTCTGGAACGTTGTGAATGAAACAGTAAGACTTGGATTGCCAGTAAAATAGTCTACATGAGAAGCCTGCTCGACATACAACTAGCTGCCTTACAATGTCAGAAGACGGCTCAATTATGACAACCGATTGGTAAGTGCTCGTAAAATGACGCGAAAACTTTCCGATGTTTACCGACCAATCGAAAACTAGCGCGAGCTCTCGCTTCATTGTCCCAATCAGCTGATCCTCGGTTTGTTTCTCTACCTGTAATGCAAAGTTCTTCATCCCAACTGAGAGAACTGTCCTGAACGAATGAGATTCTTCCTTACCTTACAGGCTCGACGTCTCCTTGCTTGATCATCATATCCAAATACACTGACCACAGATCGCTTCTCTTGGGGTAGTTAGTCAGAATGCTTTCGAACATCGTCTGCCCTCGCTGTGGCTCACCATATCTGAACTCGTGCAGTGCAAACTGGACAATTGTTTCAACATCTGTAAAGGAGTGATGAGAACAAATGAAAGACAGAAGAGGAGACCACGAAGTCACAGTACAGATACATGAACGTTCTTACTGTGGGAGAACTGACTGACAGGCACGTAATACGGTACACCTGATTTTCTAGCCCAGTTCTTTACTTTGACGAGAGGCATTCCCATCTAAACAAGCCTCTAAACAAGTTCAAGTGAATTATTTGATTGTTACTGACTAGTTCGCTCTTCACATGTTGCTAGCTCCATGATATGTGTCATTTCACGGTTTAAACTAACAATTTGTGAAGGAAATAATACGACCCTTTAACGACTTACATTCCAAGAGATTGTAAATCTTTGATAAAAACAAATTCCAATTTTTAAACTAATTGATTTCTACAGACGTAAAAACTATCATGAAAGAAACTTTAACTGTGTTAACCGGCCTAAGCCTATAAGTAAACTAGATTGGTTCTTGACAAAGATGTCTCGCTTTTACTACACAATACAACAGTACAGACAAGCCCCCCATACTCTTTCGTCTACGTTAGGGTTAGCCTAGCTAGCCTAGCAGCCCGTAAAGCGGACGCTTGTTTATTTTCGGTTTCTATAGCATGAAACGACAAGAAGTATATCTACTGTCCCTCGGATGGGATGTTAGTCCATTGTACAGGCACTCCAGAAATTGATACACCTGGGTGAAGAGAGGCTTCGTGAGAGTAAAGAGTCTTGTTCAAGACTACAAATTACTTAGCCCGGCTAGGGCTAGAACCCAGATCGCTCGATCCAGAATCAAGCGCAAAAACCATTAGGCCAGAAGACCTGCTAGATTTGTCTAGGTCAAATACTCCAATCAACGACCACTCACGCTTTCTCTTTGGGAGACTCTTCAGACTCCGCTGCAGCAATTTTCGTCCCAGGTCAAGCTTTCCCTGCTTCATGTAGAACGCTCCGAAACCGACCCACACCTTCTTGCTTTGACTGAATCGCTTGCTCATAGTCTGGTATAACTGCTCGGCCAACTGAAAGAAAAGTAGACAATGTACACAATTCTCGCTCATATAAGTACGGACATACGACCCTTCAATTAATCTAAATAACCACTGAAGTACGTTTTGTACAAATCTTACTTGAAGGTAGTAGTTGATTAAAAACTGTTTTCTTATATGCCGGTTCATTCTTCACAGCAGCTTCCACATCATTACCTTATTTCTCTGTCGTATACTTACCTCTAATTTATCCGTTCTTGTGTAAATACTGATAAGTTGAAAGAAGACCTTCTTGGGCTCATTCTGTTGAAGGGCTCGCTCGAACACCTTCACAAGGGACTCTTGAGTGCCGTACAAGTTTTCCAGGTTCATCAAGGCCACCCACACGTTCAGCTTTTCTTGCTCTTCCCTGAGAATGAACCAAAGACACAAAATGAGTCCCAGCAACAAAGGAGCACAACTTGGCTTGAGTTGTAGGACTGACCCATAGGGGGGACTTCACATATAAACTTATTAAAAAAGGTATATTTTCAAATTATCTTATTAGTTTGGCTATGTTCAATGATGATAGTTGTGTGTTTGACCGATTTCTCGTCTCTCCCTCCCCTCCCCTCCCCATCTGATCTGCCTGGTGAAACATTTGTTCTGCTATATGAGAGCGAGCATCCGCGGACTGTCTAGGAATTAGATTAGCTTGTCGAAAAGGCTAGTTCATGCATTAGAAGAGACAAAAATGACCCTCTTCGCCAGCAAAAATTTTCGAGAATAAAACTGTCTGTCTCAGGAAGATAAATTGAATACGAGGCTCAAAAAGCTCTTAAAAGTGTCAAATATGTTGTTGTTGAACTGAACGTTTCGGGCTTAGCCCTTAACCCTTATTTAAGTTAAGCCCTTATTTGTTTCAGGGAGACTCTGGTAAACAGGTTACACGACAGTGTGTACAAATCACGGGGACATCTCTCGACCATGACGAGGTGGAGATACCGTGATGTGACATAAAAAACTCCAATGATATCGACCCACGAATTACCTGAATGATATTGTATTGAGCGATCTTTCAGCCACTGCCCGTGCCTTGTCGATGTCTGTGGTATGAAGGTGGAACGCCATGTACTGTAACCACACTACCGAGTTGTTGGGGGAAGACAAGACGGCACGATCAAAGTCTTCAGCCGTCTCTGGCATACGATCCTGGTCTAAAAGAGACTGTTCAGTCTGCAGAGATACAAGAGGGATTATTTAATTTACTGCAGGCTGACGCGAGGGATCTTCCAACGTTGTGTTCGGCCCAAACTACTGGAGCTTAGCCCGGTGAAGCAGCTAGAAATATTACTAAACTCTCCTGGACAGGGTACTTGTCTATCGACACGTCATCCCTTCTCCCCCACCCCAAGACTTTGTCGGCTTGCCTTGAAGGCTGGTTTTCACTAGCGCAAAAGCACAATCATAAGCTAACATACGCAAACGCAGTCAGAGGTTGATAAATAGCACCTTTTGTTAAGAAAACGTTTTTAAACAAGGCGCTACTTCACAGTACTCAAGTGCGTCTACGTATGTTTGTTATGCTTGTGCTTATGCCGTAGTGGAAACCAGCCTTAACAGTTCACTGGCACCTATTTATACCACTGGATAAAGAGAGACACTGCGAGAATTACGTTTCTTGCTCCAGAACACAACACAATAACCCCAGCCTGCCATTCACTAGTAACCGCTAAATTTTAAGTCCAACTCATGTACCATTTAGTCACGACCTAAAAACTGTACCACGCAGTAACTGAGGCAAATTCCCAAGAAAAGGGGGCTGCAGCTGGCCAAACGTGCCATACCGCCATAGCTTATCCCGGTTTCCGTAACATAAATTAAGAGACTTGGAGTATTTCTTCTCTGCTGGTCCATCGCAGGGTTACCTCCAGCATTAATTAAATTCACCGGCACCCATTTGCACGTACACATCTAGGTTCTATGAGTGTTTAGTGTCTTGGACAATATACAGTCCAATGAATTAACCATTAGGCCATTTTATTTCCACGAATTCGAGAGGAGAACTCCAAATCCACTTAAATCAGAAGTCCGATTCTCGTAATTAAGATTAATATTTTGTTAAAATTGTTCGATTCTTTATCAGACTTTTCTCATATAACAGAATTACCTTGTACAAGAAATCCTCTTCGGCTTTCTTGGCTGCTCTCTTCTGTCTCTTGCTCTTCTTACGTGCAACCTGCAGGCGTGGAACAGAGAAAACACGTCTGAAGACTAGCCGGAGTATAACACCTTCCTAAGGGGAGGGTAGAGCGGATTAGGAGAGAAGCAGAGGAAGCCCTTTGTGTCAGGCGTTTCTTCCTTTTCCTTCCTGTTTCCTCTCCCTCTCCCCTTACTTTCGAAGAGCCTGATACTCAGGCTAATTTAGCTTCACGAACCTCCCAGGATGAGCCTGCCGTACTTTCCTCTCTATACACACTGTTCACTGATCGTTGATATCAAATAGTGTTTTTTTGACAAATCGCTACTCTTTGTGAGTCTGGAATGATCTCCTTTGTTCCCTGTAAGTGCAAGCTGTTGGTCTGCGACACTTTAAAACTTCTTTTTGCATTCGTTATGTTAATCTGTACCTCTTTTATTCCTGGGGCTAGGGCCACTGTGATCTTTATCTATTGTTTTGTTTGGGATTTTCACAAGTTTCTGCTCAATGGTTGTTTATTTCAGTGTCGCCAATCAGTACAGTAGTGCTAAACACTTCGACACTTAATGATACATACAGTGATTCAAGGAACGTTGCAAATGGTACAGGTTGCCCTCGCAAACAACATTCCTCGCACATTTCAACAAGCCTAGTATTCTGTTTATCGTAATGTACAAATTATTCCCAAAAAACATTTGCCAAAATATAAGTGACTGGGATTCCTACAGTCACCTTGACTTTAAAGACGAATGATGCTTTGAAAAAATAATAAATATATAGATCGTTTTCACTGTCACGCGAAATCGAAAACTATCCAGTGGCTAAAGCTCAGAAATCGTGATGTTATAGAAGATAAAAAAATAAGACACTTCTCCAAGATTTAGCCCTGTGCGTTTCCCCAAACTTCAGATATTCCTCGAAATGTTTCGCAGAAATTTACAGAGCCCAGTATGAAAACGCCATGTTGGTGTACCTCCATGGTACACCAATGTGGCGGCCGGAAAATAGTGTAAACATCTGGAACTTACTTTGGCTTTCTAGGCGACTGATTATCAGTACTGAAAAAACAAGTATTTACATAAGCACTTTTCCTGATGCTCTAGCTTCTAGCAGGGCTCAAAGTCATGAGATAAGTATATATTTTTCAACACATTTGATCGTAGCCTTGCGTCACGCACCTCCATAACCCGGAAATTCAAAATGCTCTGGTTTCCAAACGAAGCACGCTATTGAGCTGTACAGTTGTAAAGAGATATAAATATGTCACCTCTTATACCTGATGAGGATGAAAACTTTGGTGGATCTTTAGTTTAAGATTTTAGAAAGTGATGACGTCACGTGAAAACGATCTATAGATATGAAAGATATACAGAGTGAAACAAAAAAGGCTTGATCTTTGCTTCTGCTTGGTTGAAAAAAAAAACCAGGAGTTTTACTCTATGATCAGAAAATGCTGCACGTTTTTCACAAAGTAATTACAGACCTCAGAGAGAAAACGAAACCCAACAGAGACACAACACGTAACTTCATTTACCGCTCAATCCAAAAGCGCAGTTCACCTGTACACACATTACCTGTTCACTGACTTCCGTTTCACTGTCGCTGCTTTCAACGTCATCTTCATGCTCTCTTTTGTTGTTCTGTGTCTTCTCTCCAACACTGCTCTCCTCGCTCCAGTCAAACCCACTGGAAAGCTGTCAGGATGATGATATGTGCGTTATGTTATATATCAAACACGAGTGACAGTGCTTCATCGGGATATCCAAATATTTGGGCCAATTAGTTTTGTTTAATAACCGGGAAATACTAATAGACGGCAAACCTTTTTTCATCCAAGAGTGGTTTTCAAAAGGGGTTATCTTCGTAAGTGACTTGTTAGATGAGCAAGGTCAGTTACTTTCATACCAAACTTTTAAAGCGAAATACAAATGTAAAACTAACTTCTTGAACTATTATCAAGTTAGAAGTGCTATTCCGAACAGTTTACTGACCAAGGCAAAGAACAATAGCTTAGAACCGCTTTCCAAGAGCATCATCATCATCATAATAATAATAACAATAATAATAATAATAATAATAATAATAATAATAATAATAATAATAATTTATTACTTATAGAGCGCTATTTACAATGACAGATCAATAGCGCTTTACAATTAATGTCTCTAAATATTAAATTAAAATCTCGACTAATTCAGATATAATGATGTATTACAGTTTAAATTGGCTATATAAAATTCGTACCTTAACCACTATTAAAAAGATTGCCTAAAAAGAAAAGTCTTAATTGACTTCTTAAAAGTTTCTACAGATCCAATAGTGCGTAATTGCAGTGGTAGCTCGTTCCACAGATGCGGAGCAGCCGCCTGAAATGCACGTTCACCCAGCATCTTTCTACACAACCGCTCAATTTTCAATCTTTCAATATTTCAACGATGATAAATTTTGAAACTGCCAAGGTAAAGGATTTCTATTGGTTATTGAACAAGCAAGTTAATAACGGTCCACATACTGGACCAACTAAATGGAGTAAATCTATGCCAATATGTGCAAAACAATGGGAAAAATATTTTATATCGATTAAACAGGTTTCCAGAGAAAATAAGCTGAGGGAATTTCAGTTCAAATTTCTCCATCGAATTGTTGTAACTAAAAAAGAGCTCTGTAGATTTGGTATCATAAGTAAAGTACATTTGGTACATAAGTAACAGCGATGGCTCCTCTCACGCGTTGGAGCGAAAACAATGCATAAAATATCTAGGAGTCTTGATCGACGAATCTTTAACTTGGAAGTATCACATCGCATTTGTTTGTTCTCGCATATCCCGAAATATCGGAATTATATCTAAATTAAGGTACTATTTATCTATACAGCAGTTAAAACAAATTTATTATAATTTAATTTACCCATACATCTCTTATAGTATTTTAGCGTGGGGCAGTTCATACAAGACACATATAAAGAAAATCCAAATAAAACAAAACCATACAGTGCGATTAATATTCTTTGCTAGAACGTTTGGTAGAGAAACGGAGAGTGCCAAACCCTTGTTAAATTTACTAGATCTTCTGACAGTAGATAACATTTATCGTTTGGAAGTATTGAAATTCTCGCATTTATGGCATAATGGCCTTCTCCCTGAAGTATTTGACAACAAATTTCAATATGCCAGAAGTATTCATAGATATAACACCAGGTACTCAGCCAAACAGAATTTTTATAAATATATAATTAAAACTAATGCAGGGAAGCAATCACTTTCTTACATGGCAATTGATATTTGGAAAGACCTTCCATCTTCTTTAAAAGACTTAATAAGTGTTTTTGTATTTCCAAAGTATATAAAACGTTACCTCCTGTCAGAACAAAAACTGAACCAATTTTCCACTTAGCTAAGTCCGTAAATTAATAAGTTCTTTAATTATTGCTCTATTGATTATTTCTGCAATTTTGCAGTCCTTTAATTATTGTTGTAACTTGTACCATGTAATTACCTGCCTTTTCTTCATAACTAAAATTGTACGGGGAGCTAACTAGAAAACCTAACGGTTCACTTAGCTCCCCAGCTCGTAACCTACTAACTAATAAAAAGATACTAAAAATACTACTGAAATTTGAGAATTTAAAAATCCAATGTAAACAACAACATGAGCTGAATAAAAAAACAAACATTATCAAAGATGACAGTGAATGCCTCTATTGTGGAGAACAGGACTTGATAGAACATACCTTTTTAGACTGCTCTTTTAGTAAAGATTTCTTGTCAAAAGTGGTGTAATGGTTCAACAACTGTAATCAGTGTTCTTTTAAACCAACAAATCAATAACTTTTATTTGGGATTTTTTCTAATCCTGCCAATAAAGAACTTCTGAAAAAAATTAACTAAACCTTGCTTCATGCTCGCTATTTCATCTATACAAATAAGTTACACAATAATTCTCTTCTGATCACTGATTTTGTCAGCAAAGTCTCCTCCAAATACAGGCTAGAAAATTTAAATTAAAATTAACATGTAATGATGCTCCTGTCTTGGTCTGCTCTGGTTAAATCACCATTATTGTTGTTAAATCTCTCTCTTATTTTTATCTACTATTTCTTGTGGTTGTATTAATTATGCAACTGTTAAAATTGTAACCTTTTGCATTATATTGTACATGGGTGTATGTGTATCAATTAAAAAATAAAATATATAAAAAAAACAACAACAAAAAACACGAGAGTTGAATATACGACGCACAGCGGAGTATTTTTGACGAAAGTCGAGGTGTTTGGAAATCCGATTGTCCCAAGTGTTTGATATATCTTCTCAATCGAAACAAAAACTAAGGAATAAACGGAGGAGTAAAATCGTCAAAATCTATGCTAATTTAAGACCGGGTATCCAAACCTCCTTCACGGTCATGATTTCCTTTGTTTTAACTCGATGAATTATTGATGAGTCTGAGAAAAAGAAGTTTCAGAACAATGCAAGTCCTTTATATTCCAAGCTAGAGGTATCAGTTATCCCTACTGATTGTCGAGTATTTGCCATAACACCACTTCTGAGAATTTCACAGCGACGAAAGACATTCCGTAACCACTTCATGTACAGCTCATCAAATATTCCAATGACCAGTCCACGTTTCAAAGTTGAGCTTTTCCATAACAATTGAAAACTTATATGTATGCACAATAAAACGGCAGGTGTATGACAAGGATCCAAAATGAAAACGTTATATTCTTTCCGTTCTGTGCTGTCCACATGAAGGAGTAATTCAGGAGTTCTCCCAGACCTTCCGTAGAAGGGAGCCAATGCAGTTATAATACATCATACGGAAACCGCCTCTATACTACCAGAACTAGTTTTAGTAATAGCTCAAAACACGATAACAACTTAAAGTGACGCAGAAAGAATCTTCAGCTTATTCGATGAAAGAATACTTCCGTGAAATAGAATACCTTACCTGTAATCTTGGTACTCCATTTGGTTTGTGCTTATTTGTGTCATGTTCCTTGAACATTAAAATAAAAGGAACATTTAGTTAAATCATGGAACAACACGCTATTCTTCGATTAGTCAATTCTAATTTTACAACCTGGACTACTGACATCTGAGCTAATAATTTACTCCAGCTTTTGTCTCTTCGTCGTAGCGCAGTTGATCTTTATGTAGCAGTTATGGTATGCATTGGTGTCCGAATTACGTACAAGAAGAATAATAGAGCAAGTTTAACTACAATCATGGACAACAAAAGTCTTGGGACAAATTTGCACTTTTGGCGCTTTTACGGACACGCCAGAGGTGAGTAAAACTTCAGCTGTCCAGCCTCTTCCCCCACCCCACATACAATGTTGAAAACTAGTACCGGTAATTTAGCCCGAGTTTCAACATTGTATTGGGTGGGGAGGGGGAATAGCAACGCGTTTCTAAAAGGACAGCAGTGATTTTTCAAACTTCAGTTGTAAAACACAGAGAATTCGTTGCATTACATCAGTGTCCCTAGGACGTTTGTCCATGATTGTAGTTCTCCCTTTCAACTCTGAATATTTCCTAAGCTATATGTTTTTTGCGTGTTGCGTGACAAAATAAAACTGAAACCTCTCTATGAAATTTACTGAAAACATTCTCTTAAACCTGTTTTTAAATCAAGTCTTTCTGGATTATACCGGTGGAGAAGTTACCAGCGTAAGCGCGTCCAAAAAGCGTACAACTCCTTCATCGTACGAGAAATACTTGTAACACACATTACCGGAGACGCGCAACGTTTCATAGATATAAAGTCGAAAAAAGTATCAGTAATTAGGCTTATGCACAAAGCAACTGTGTGTTCGTTAGTGTTGGAGAAATAAACGACTCATGTTTTGGAACCTTTTACTAGTAACCCCCACAAAATAACAGCGTATGACAGAGAAACCACGACACTCGAAAGTAGCCTTCTCGAGGTTTCTATGAGGGTCCCGCTTAGATTAGATCAGGCAAGTGACAGAAACATCTGACATGAATACGAAAACAAAACCAGCTGTTAAACTTGATTAAGGATAGGTGCGAACGTGGTTATGGGTTTAAGGTCAGCACGTTAAGAGAATCTACACTTTCTGACCTCTTCATCTGAACTGCTTTCGACTTCTTCGTCTTCTTCTTCGCTTTCACTTCCAGGACTTTCCTCCTGATCGGAGTCTGAAAGACATGCATTGCCATTATTGAATTCTTGCATCATCGAGCACAATGGCTGGTTACTTTCAGTCGTTCTGTTATGTACACGAGCACTATATACATCTGCATTCAATTTCAACCTTGGACCTGACTGACACGCCCCAGTCGCCTCTCGTCACCATCCTTCCTTCAGTCAATCCACTATTGTCTCGCAATTTTCTCATGAGAGACGGGTTAGACCTTGAAAAGGCACTTTTAGTTCAGTGTTCGTTTTTTGGGGGGGATTAAGGCTTGCCCAAAAATTATTAGAGATATTACAAAGCTGCGTTGTCTACCTGTCTTGAGTCTCTTCAATATTTCTTCTGCCTCGTCGTCTGATTCGTCTTGTGTTTCGCTATCCTTTCCTTTCTTTCGCTTTCTTTTCTGTTCTTTCCTTTCCTTGTCACTCTTCTCTTTTTCTTCTAACCGCTTGGGCTTTGGAGCGGGGTCCGGTCCCCCGACGTCTGTCCCTTTCAGCGACAATTCCACGTGACCTTTGGTCGGGTCAACACTAAATCAAACACAGTTAAAAGCCAAAGTTATCGGGGTATTCACTTCGAGCGAGTTTCTGGCCAATCATAGCAATCGTAACAACATAATGAGCCAATGACGACTGACTAGTATTCAGTACACGTGACCGACACCAAGCGCGGGAAACGTACGTTTTGTTTTTCGTTCCAAACAACTCTATGAATTTTCAGACCCGTCTCCTTGTAACAATCTTCTGTATAACCTGATAATAGCTTTTATTATTCAACAAATTGTAACACTATCCATATATGGTCATGATGCTCTCGATATCTGTCATCCATAGGTAACAGATATCCGGCGGTATACGTAGCTTCGTACGTGGGAAGAAAAAGTGAAGTGAGAAAATATCGACAGAGAGATTTAAAAATGTTAGGCTGTTTGTTATCAATTTGTTGAATAATAAAACAATTATCCTGCTCAATCTCGCGGAATATCGTCTGATTTAGCCGACTCGGCCTACGGCCTCGTCGGCTAAGTATCAGACGATATTCCGCGCGATTTCGCAGGATAATTGTTAAATATTTGTTCTACCATTTTTCTATGCGTAACTGATTGATATGTCGTGTTGATTGTTTGTACGTGTCAGTGAACAACACGAAAGCCTATGCTACTTTGGTCACTGAGCACATTCATATTTTCTTGTTATAATTTTGTAAATAGTGCAAAATAATAAAAAAATCTGAAATCTGAATCTGAATGGTCCAAGTAGCGCGACCTAGTACCTTTTGAATAAATTTATAGATAAAGTTCCAAAGAATATACCTTAACACTTTGCCTTTGACTAGCTTTCCCTGAGGAAATAAAGGCTTCCACTGCTTCACATAATATTGCGAAAGGTTCTTTATCTGTACCCTAGCGACAATGTGATGTGCGAGACTGTAAATAGATAAAACATATGACTGTTAGGGCGGTAATCTGTCCGTAATTTGAGATAGCCTTGAGAAATAACCAGTCTTGACAACTCAATCTCCTCCACCTCTTTCCGATATTCATCCTTCAACGCCGACTCAGATGGGAAATTTTTTCTCAGCTCAGGCACCAAGATTGCCTTGTTAATGTATGACGCAGGTTCCAGAATTTAGATTTCCGCAAAGTGAAGCCACTTAATTTCCCACGTGATTGCTTAAACCGTTGCACGACTTTCAAAATAACCTGCTTGGGCTAACACACTGCGCCGTTATACTTAACGTGTACAAATGAAACCTTCGTCACTGTAACGCGCAGTCTAGCAAAAGAAAACAGAGGTCTTCCTTCGAAATTTCACGTGCAATGAACAGCTAATCCAATGTCGTCGGGGTTCAAATCTTGCAAGTCTCTCAAGCAGGGAAGAATTGAGCACAGCACAAGGAGATGTCTCCTAAACGTTTGTATACACGATCTTAAATGACAATGTTCTCATTTAGTACCTGACAAAAACACCACAGTCAGAGCAGTTCTTTACATAGCCTCGAACTATGTCTCCTTCTTTCAAGTCACTCAGGCTTTTGATCTCGCGATCCACGTTATCGGTTCCTGTAACTGTTAAAAAGGCAGTACAAGAGTGCAGTTCAGTGTTATTGTCACACGATACATCTGTAGCCGCCAAATTCGGCTTTAGCCAACTCATTCTTACTGGCTTTTCTCAGAAGAACAAAGTTGCAAAACCAATCGCCAAACTTTAAGGTGGGGAGGGGGGTTGTCAAAGAGGAGATCGTTTGAATTCTTTTACAAAGAAAACGTAAAAGCGATTTCGCACTAAAAAATGCTGCAATATGCTCGTTGAAAAGACACACGTATTTTGGCACGAAGAGGGCCTTTGCTTTTCTTCACAAACTTCATAATGAAGTGTTTGATGGCGCTACCTTACAGCTGAGAATTGGTCCGGCAAAATTGTAACTGTTAGCTGAGAAATAGCGCATTTCTTAATTGATAGCTGTGATCTGCAAAATTTACTTTCCCGACAGCTGAGAAATCGCTGAAAATGTAACAGATAACTGAGATTTCACTACCCTTTCCAGACCCTGCCATAAAAATAATTTATTCGAATGCGAGACAAAAATAGATTTACCTTCCTCATTCACGGTTGACAGTGCTTGGGTCCTACAACAATAACAGATTAAGAGAGTACACATCTCTCCAACAACAACCAAATAAAATAGGCTAGAGAAAATTAAGGGATTTTTCAAGCACTAGAGCGAAACCAGAAGCCGATGAAATCAATACAAAAAAGTCACAAGTTGCTTATGCAGAAACAGCATGTCTAACTCGAAGATTTCTTTCGGTTTTGAACACACCACCTTCTTTCTTTTTTCTACTTAAATAGGACACACTGGCAAAAATAGGACACAACAAAGGCAAATCTGTATTCAGACCAAACATCAATCACCTAGCAATCAAAACAAAAAGTTGGTTAACTGACGCCGCTGTGAGGTAAATGAGCGAAGAACAAGTTCCTTCGACATTATCGAGAACTGCTCAAACTTACGGACAACTGCACGGTTTGGTGGCACACTGAACAATCCACCCCACCATACAAGTACCTTATAAATACTGTAATATTTTTCGTAGGTGAAATAGTTCTCACCTTGAGGGTCTAAGTGACAGATCAAAGTGGTCGTTTCCCTTTGTTGACAAAACGAAGCACCTGCGAATTGACGAAAAATATTGAAATATAGTCCAGCCCATAGCATGGCGTACCTCTAAACATTTCGTCGTCTAACCTTCCTTGGGTCCTATTTCACCCTCAATCCCTCTTGCTTCAAGGACTGGGAGAAAGGGAGACGCCGGGAATGACGTTGCATCTTTTTAGATTCCAAGCTTTCAATGGCCATCAAACCTAGTTGGTCCCAGGGGTTTTTAACTGGGATGTTCGGTTTTCCGTCCTGCACCAAAACCAACACCTAACCTCTAATGCAACACATGTAACGTGAAACAATTCTCGCTGCAGCAAACCATGAATTAAAACGTTGCCTGAAGTTTCACAACATGTGCGTTACCGCAACCTTTGCGGTGTTACGTAGATACATTTTCTTCATCAACATTGACGTTTTTTAATCGTTACTCCTCTTTAACAAAATCAAAAGTACAAAATGCAATACGTTAGAAACGTAACGACGCACCTCACAAGCTGCATGACTTCAAAGGTTTCCAAAGGATTTTCCACATAGCTGTCCCTGAGGTCTGTTAGAGCAACCAAACCACATTTGTACATCGGCAGCCGAACAAGGAGTCCTTGGTCGGGAAGAACCTTGGTAACCTGGCCAACTAATTCCTGGTCAGCTTCGACTGCGGAATCAGCTTTGACTGGAGAAACAGGATAATTCAATGTTTGGTTTTCTCTTGAATGTGAAGTGAGGACTCCACAATGAAGTACAAAACAAATATCAATACTATTTCACCAGTTTCTTTGCAGAGTCTCATTAACGCAAAAGGAAACTACTGGTTTCCTTCTTGAAAAAATTTATATTCATTTTTTGTGGCCGCTGAAAAAAACAAAACTGGCAATGCCTGTTACAAGACCCTACAAAATGAACGCATTGCTTTTGAAATTCAAGTCAAGGCGTGAACAAAGTAGAGCCAGGACTAGGGACCAGGACCATCATGTATCTGCCAGGAATCACAGTACGCAAAAAAAATGTAACCATTGGTAAGCGCGTTAAATTGACTTTACAATATCTGCTTTTGGTTTCCTTCCTCGCCGCAGGGAGACAAAAAGTGGATCCTTATTCGTTAACATCCAGACAGATTGCAATACTAGTAAGAGAATATGAAGGGTAAAAGAGTGAAACTCCCTATAGGCCTTATTCACAAGGTAATCCCTCTCAAGTTATTTTTAGCTCATTCTCGGTTTTGGAAATTCCAGGAGGGTCTAGAAATAGAATATCCCCTGCACAAATGTTGCTCACATGGACAGCCAAGGCGGTTTTACACGCAATTTTTATCCTCCGCGAAAACATCCACGCAACGCGCGTGGTAACAGTATCCGTGGAAGAACTGGGCACCACGTCTAAAAATAACTTGAGAGAGATTACCTTTAAAATAAGGTCTATATGGTGGATTAACCCTCCTATCCTCCATCTTCCTTGACGCTAGACGAGTTAATTTCAAAAGTGAGTGCAAAGCTACCAAACACAAGACACTGTAAGCTGTTCTCACCGGTCAGTGAAAGATCCAGCAAACTTCTCTCTCCGTCAATGCTCAACACCACGCATCTGTAGGCATCTCCCGGCTTGAAATGAGTCTTGAGCGACCTTAACACCTACCCACACAACACACAAATTAGCTTGTTACGTAACACGAGAATCGTTAAGTCTTAAAGTGGCTCGAAACAGTTTCCAGTACTTTCCAAGTCTTACAGGGGGTTCAGAGCCACCTTAACGTAGAATTTTTTTAAACTGTGCAAAAAGTTGCATCTTATCATGTTAATTACAATTCGATAATAAAAAATAGGGGTCACTGAGCTCGTTTTCGAGTTACAAGAGCTTAAAGCTAAAATGAAGGGTCTTTTTAGCCGGTCACATTGTTGCTCTGGTAACCTATTGTGCCATAAAATTGACAGCAACTTGTTGATCAATGATTGGGCAGTTTTTTGATACCATGATTTTGGTATGAACTGATATAGAGTGGTTATAATGATCCATCAAACTCCAAGTCTTGGAAAGTACTGGAAACTGTATCGAGCCACCTTAAGATACAAACTTAAATTAAAGGTAGGCGCTGGAAGGATGACAGCTGAGGAACAGGGAAAGAGTAGAATGCTTTGGTATATAACATGTTGTATAGGCAGGGAAAAAACTATCCTAAAATTTACGTCCCATTTGTTAGGTGTGTCCTTCTGTGAAGATGACTCCCCAACTGCTCTTAGCACCTGAATAAATCTCTGATAACTCTTTCACGAGAAATACACCGTCACTACTGAAAACGTTTAACTAGAAGTATAAAGATACTATTGGACTAACTCGACTGGCCTTGAACCATACCTCCAAATCAGATGAGGAGTGTAACAGTACAACTCTCCCATTGACAGACGGACTCGCCATCATCCACACACAATGTTCCGAGGCCTACGAAGAACCACAACAAGTATTTTAAGTAGTGTCCCGATTAGTAGGCCTGAGGGCAAGCTAGAAGATTAGATACTCAAATAAAGTTGTTGATTGATTGATTGATACAACATACGGGTACGACAGCACTTTATAACATCTGCGACAAATTGCATTTAAAAGTTTCGTTTTAGGCCATTCAAGATTGCCGGAGCGGAACAAAAAAGGCGCAAAATGAACTACTCCAGTCCAAAGGGCAGAGTTTTGTATGTGAATACCTGACCAGTGAATGCCCCATCACCCAGTGGAAAATAATCAGGAAAGCAATAAACGAAAAAGACCGTAAGCAGACAGTCCCGAAAACTGACGATCAAGAAAATTTGTAAATTAAATTTATCTTGCTCAACTTCTCATTGTCTTAATCCTCTGCTCCTGGATCACCTAAGATGCAAGTTTTTATATAGGAGAATTCAGGGGTTGATATTTCTTCAGATGAGGAAATCTTTGAGTACGTGATTGAAACCCTCGAGTGTGAAAAGTAAACTGAGAGCTATTGAGCCGTACTTTCACGCGATACTGTCTGTCTTTCTTGATATCTTCCAAGGAAAAAAAGCGTTGTTAGCACTTTTAAAGGTGGTCATTCTTTGGAGTGAAGTGAAGGGTCAATCAATCCGACTGGACATTACCCATCCTCAACAGTCTCTACTGAATGCCAGCCCCTGGCATTTTGATCAATTTTCGACCCGCTAATTTTGATTTAAGATTGACAGGTAAAACGTGTTAAATAATGTTCAAGCCCATTTGGAAACAACATGAAAAACAGCACCGGAAGGTGTAATTGGGGGTATCTAGTCCCTTGAATAACGTAGTCACTGTTAAAGCTACATATACTGGAGGAAAAAAAATCAGCATTCAACCGAGTATATAGAGAAACAAAAACAACCAACCAACCAGTTAAACATACCGACTTCACGAAACAATTAACTTCTTCGCCAACTTTGTAATCCACAAGTTTCTTGTCGACCTCTATTCCTCCACTGCCATCAGCTGAGGCACTCTGTTGTTCAGCGCTATTTTTCGACAACTCACTGTTAAAGCGAGTAATCTTAGTTAGAAAGATCGTTCATATATTCACTTACATAAGGTTAAAACAGTGATTAAAACAGCTAAATAATGGGAGCACCGTTTGAAGTTATTTGAGCGGTTTCCTAGTGACTATCGCAAAAATAGAATCAAGGTTATCACAAAAGCTCATCACATTCATTCCAAAGACAAAGTAATCACAATACGCGCAAATAACGGAGTGAAACAATCAGAAAAGGATGGTAAAACGTGCGGCTGGTGCCTTGCGCAGGAAAATGCGCGTTACGTCAAGTCATGTTTGGTTTTTACTTCTGACTGGTTAAAAAATCAACATGCTAGTATCGATTGGATAAAACAGTGTACGATTATTACAGCTTACGAAAAACCAATGGTCGTCAATTAGACACATGCAATCGGCGACAAAGGTGAAATAGAAACGACCTTTACAAGTGAGAGCATGAACAATGTGCACGGTTTTGGGAGGCAAACCCAAAAAGTATAAAAGAGGACAAAAGTATAAAAGGAACCACTTTCTTGACAATCGTATAATTACGTTGACGTCCCTGAAAGTTGCATAGAACTTGAGCGCTCACAATTTTGTTGTTGTTTCAAAGCCAATAAAAGTTTGTATTTTAATCAAAGTATGTACAAGATACAACAGACATCTATTAAACAAACAGCGACTGTGATCCAACGTTACCTTGGTTTCATGGTAAGCTCAGCCACCGCTTTGGTGAAATTTCTGTGCGTTATTGGTAGAAACCTGGTAACGATAACAGGAAAAGAAAAATATTCAAAAAACGAAACATTGGAAAACTTACATGTAAGTCAATCTAAAGCCATACCATACATTGAAATGCTGGCAATAATAATTATGTAACAGCCTATTCCGCAACAAGGTACTCGGAACCCTTAAAATACACAATAACAATTCACTTTCTCACTGATACTCCTCCTTTGCTTCAAGCTAGAGTAACCTGATAAGCTGTTACTTTGAATCTGGTCTTTCGGGTTTTCGTTACTCACAGAGCAACTTTCTTTCGAAACCATAAGGAACTGACTAGTGAAGTCTAGATCATCCTAGAAGGCAGTACACGATCAGATTTTGAGATCAGAACAAAAATCATAAGCTGAGAACGTACTTGTGAGTCTTTGTGTCTCGAAATCCAAGAATTTTGACCTGTACTCTATCTCCATTATGGAAGGCCTTCAGTGGTGATTCTCCCTGAAAAGTGAACCAATGATGTCTATAAGAACTAACACATAACAATTCCTAGCCTGAGGTGGTGTTCACACGCTCAAATCTTTCTGGTCTGAGATTCGACGCCAAACATTTCATTCTGATAAAGGACATGAAGTGGACTACCGAGATCCTTGTGGTCCCTCTGATTGGTTGATTTGAATGTTCACGCGCAGTTAAAAACCAATCACAGGCGGGCACTACACTGATCTATACCGAGCTGCGTCATTAACAGGACACATTATCGTATATCTGACGTGTAGGCTAGGTTAGTCGGTCCAAAGGGGTCGGCTTATTTGAGTGTTCTCAGTTCAGGATATTCTGCCCTATTGCTGCTTTACAGAGTAGAAAATTCCTCGTTTTCTTTAATCCTTAAAAAAGGCGATGAACATCCAAATTCTTCTGTGGACAATCTGCTGTTTCTTGTGTTAATATTACAGTTATGTGTTGAACTCCGCTATCTCGAACTCGTAAGGGAAACAAATGTACTTCGAGATGTCAGGGGCTCGAGATAGCTGATAGTACGCAACTGAAAAGGTATATCAAAGGGAAAATGATTCGAGTTCGAAACCACCAATGTAATAGATCTTCTATTTGTCCAAGACCGAAAAAGAGAATAGAGGGCATTCATTGTTTAGTAAACAACTTATACCGACACAGTCTTTCTAACCGTCATCTCAAACATCAATCACTGTCTGATAACAGTTCTATATTCTCACCTCTGTTACTTCATCACAAATTTGTGTGACGTGAACTCTTCCGTGAAATTTTCCACCGCATAAGTTGACGTTCATTTGAAGATCCTTGACTGACTTCACTCTAAAAAAATAGAAGCTCGTCACTAGTCGAACTAACAATTGAAGAATAAAGGGGGCAAGTTTCTAAAGAAACTGTGGTGCTGCGTCGGTGAGAGTATTACAAGATAATTTGGTTTTATCAACAGGGTTGATAATGTGAATTCAGTTGTCAGCTTCCGAGTCTCTTTACGGTGGCAAATTCACATTATCAACCCTGTTGATAAAACCAAATTATCATCTAACAATTGAAGAAGCCGATTATTTGTCTCTCAAACATGATTTGTCATAGATACGTGACTATTACGACAATGATGACACACCGATTTGTTTGAATAGTATCTTCGTTGAACGTGACCCTTTCTCTCCCTCCCCTACCTTCCACCTTCCTGGCAGGCAGAATAGATAGTTTCCATTGCAATGATAGCGGCTTTCATGAATAAGGCCTATGATCCCTAGTTAGAAGTCCATCTGTGCATAGTACATGTACTTCGTTGTCCATATCTCTTCCCACTCCCGCCCCCCCTCACTCACTTCGCCCTGTCTATTACTATGGGAAACATGGGGACTGTACGATCTGCATCTCTGATGTAACAAGACAGGCACCAAATCAAACTTGGCACTTAACTTAAATTAAATGGGTTTTATCCTCTTCTTCATTTATAAAGATTATGTGTATCGATTCATATGCTTGGTATTGACTTACTGTGCTGTAGTAATAGCTCCAGGCACAATTTTTTCCGTTTCAATGTGTTTTTCTTGAAGTGAAACCAATGGTAAGATACCATCTTCCGGCTTACCTTGCCTTATAACACAAGAAAAAACAAGTACACAATCATTCACTCCATTGAAAGCTTCCCTATATAAAAGGGGCCCACCCTGGCTACTCCCACGCCCAGCTCCCAATTAAACCAGCTCGCGGTGTGCAATTGTCGTGAAAAACCTTCATCGGTGACGATTACCGTATGTGGCTACCATTGTGTTAGGTTTTGTCGGCGTTTTCTGTCATAGAGATGTCGTAGACGTATCGCAAGTTGCACAGATGAACCGCGAAAATCGGCCCTTACAATCTATTGTAGGTATCAACTGGGAAATCCTCAATACTCTGACGTTCATCAGTAAACACTTAATGACTGGCCCCAAAGGAAACAGTGAGTGTTGTTTCCCTGAGCCCCTCAATTAATGTTCCTCGAGGCGAAGAGAACATTGAGATCCAGGGGAAACAAAATTCACTGTTTCCTTTCCCGACTCATAAATAGAAATGGTTGATGCATTTGATGCATTTGCATACGGTGGCTGCGTTCGCAGGACGAGCGGCAGTCAAATCCGAGCTGTTGTACCGACACGACACGGTAATAGACTTTTCCTTCGCAGTTAACAAAAAAGAAATACAGTAGTAAAGTTTCGTTTGCTTTTTCTAATGCTTAACTCGAGAATTCTGGGTTTGATTTCACGAGTAACGGCATATTTTGTTGTAATAATTTCCTACCTGGCGACAGCAATCGAAAAGCGAGTTACCGAACGCGGGCGACCCATTTTTGGCGCTAAATCAAAAGCTTGGAGATACAAAACGTTCAATTTTTTCCTCTTGTTAATCTGGTATGTTTTTGCAATTATAAATTCGTTTTCTTGCAGAATTAATGCTGTCTCTAGTGAGAAACGTTGCCCGACATCAATGGCTTTCCTGTCAACTCAGGTCGGCTGGCATACAAATTTACCGCGGTTTCAAGGTGCACGACCTGATCACGTGCGAGTCGAAAGTTGTTTCCCTAGGGAGTTAGTGGGTTTTGACCCATGACACGTGACACTTTCTCGTCCGAACGGAAAACGTGTTTGAGTTGGGAGGTATAACAAAAAAGCTTTGTAACCATCACCTAAAAGATGAATCACTGTGCTGAAGTCTGTCGACCCGTCGTAAACAAGCCATGAATTTGAGCGTCAGATTCAGTGAGAGGAAAAAACCACTGCATAAAGTATGTCTTGAGACTTGACCTTCTTATATGTAGCTGGCGTGATTTCGCGCACTAGTGCTTTGTTTTTTTTTTCGACAGAGTCTCTGACAAAGTGAGGAGGCGAAAGCGGCTAAGACACATGGAGAATGGCGTGGCCCTCAAAATCATGGCACTAAAAATCCTGCCAACTACGTAGGAAACTTAAGCCTAAGAACACTTGGAAATAACACACAACATTCACCCGGGTATTTACATGAAAGTTGTTATACGCCATACCTTTGAACAACAGAAGAATATTGTTGCCCCACAGCAAATCGCTTGGACGCGTCTCTGATATCATTGAAATGCTACGAAACAATAAAGAAACAAGAACAAATTTACCACAACACATGAAACTATTTTAAACTGCGTAAAATAAAAAGCAAAAATACATCTGATTTGCCTGTAAGAAGCTATAAGTGAACGGGAAAGACTCACTACTTGTTTTCACGTGGTATACATTATTGAAACCTTTCTTCGGTTGTGGGTCGACAGTAAACGAGACATACTACCACTTGCAGCATAAGAAAAATTTGTTTTCCAGGCCCCGCTAGGTAAAAGAGCTGGTATAAAACCACAGCTGTAAACGCTTGCCTCTAGCTTGACATGATTGCACTGAAGTGGCCAATAAAACGAACTATTACTTTTTGAAGAGCACGTTCATGGAACAAGACCAGCAACACATTAGAATTCTCACCAGTTTAGTTGGAGCGTAAGCCAGCCTGTAGTTATGTTGGGGAAGCGTGACTACAATGTAGTTATCTCTGATCAGCTGAACGCAAGCATCAATGATTCGTCCACTTCTCAGCTGCAACAAGACCAAAGCCAGAAAAGTTAGTGAAGAGATAGACTGCTGGCAGCCGCTTTTTCTCCCTCAGGGTCACTTAGCCGAGTGTTTAGTTATCGCGAAAGCAAAAGGGCGGTATGGTAGAAAGGCGAGAAAAGGGGGCTATGGTATGTCTCGTCCCATTCCCCTTTAGGCTAAAGCGTCTCGCCTCATACTCCTCGCTGAATTTCGAGAGAAAAACAGACTGCCAGCAGTCTAGTGAAGAGAAAAAAAAGGTCCGGCAAAACCTGCATGCATGTAGCATTAACAAAACTTTTAAGGAGTGTTGTGTGACGACGCAAGTAACGGCAGTATGAGATGTCACACTACGTATGTCTAAAACCTTAGTGTTTCCGAGTTTTGTTAGCACAATCTTCAATAGCTCTACCTTCTTTTGCTTCCCTTTGTGAGCCTCCACAGCCCTCCTCGCTGCTACTAGCTCTGGGGCTAGGGATACTACCACTAATTTTTTGTCGAAATCCCAGTCTAACACACAGCCAAACACAACCTCGCCTGGCTCGCAGCTGACTCCTTTAAACAACAGAAAACAACTTGACGTTAACTCCAAACATACATATCTTTTTATTTTTTTTTGTGCAACATGTGAAATTCAAGCTTTAACTATGAACAGTTGAGAAACAATGAACACCACCAGTAAACAAGAACAGAATCAAATCATCTGTCTTTTTCTGGGGGGGGAGGGCAATTATTGTAAAGAAAGCGCTAATTAAAATAGGTATAGCTACATGTGGATGTGGCAACGTTTGTAACCCACACGTGACAAAAACAGTTAGGAAGCCTAATGGTACAGCTACATGATTTGTCACAACCAGTGCTTGTTCTATTCATATCAATCTTAACAGAAACACTGAACAGCTTTGACAAGTACAGCTCACAGAATAACAACAGAACATGGTGGACACGTGCACAAGAATCCAAACACTAAGCTCTCAGATGTTTTACCTTTTGCAAGCTGATGGGGAGCAAAGCCTTGTACACCCCCTGCAAGCTGCAATAAGATGCCTTGGAATTTTACATGAAGGACCTGATGAAAGTAGTGATATAGAGATGCTAATGTTATAAGAGTCATTATACAGCGAAAGGGGATATGGCAATCAAGTCAATGGAACTACAACTATATATACAATTATAAAAATTCCAAAACGAGAAGAGAAGTACTGAAGTACAATTGAACCCAATTTACATTCTTTATATTATTACGACTCCAAAGACGATTCCAACTCAATGCCTTTAAAGGATACAATGATGACATGGCACCAAACAAGAAATCAAAAACGCAAAAAAGTACAGTGTTAAGAAGAAGGACTAAGGAAACAACTGTCAAGGTAAATTGACAGTCACTTGCCTTGCCATGAGTTTGTTCTCATGACAAGACAAAGATAATTGAGACAGGGGTGGCGAAGAGAACATTCTGATTCTGTTCCCTTTCTCAATTTTTTTCTTCCGTCTGGCCCTCGGTAAGGAAACGACTGCTATGAAGGTAAGGCTGTAAACCAACAACAAACAAACATGTTCACCCCCTTTTAACTGGGATCAGATATTAGGCATTACAGAACTGTTGTTCTAAGCTGACCACGCACCATTTACAACGACCCATAATTCATAATTATTGACACATTGTTATGTCACCTTAGCTTCGACGCAGGTTCCTGGCTTCAAGGAGGTCAGTGCCTTCATCTTCTCTGTTAACCACAAAAATAGAATAAAAATACATGGCAATTGTTGCTCTTGTTTGATATTGCTTTAATTCTGAACCTTGATCGGCCAACTTACTTTAAGCATCCTTGCAGCGGGGCCGGGTTGGTAGGTAGGTAGGTGTTCTTTATTTATCCACGGTATCAATTCACATTAAATATGCTCTTCCATCGAGCCGTGCTCACTTAACTTATTAAATTATCTGATGTAACTAAAGTAATTATCCGTACAGAATTACACAAAAAACTAGTAAAACCTATCCTGTATAATTACTAGCTATCGTGATTATCGTAATTATATAAAGGATACTTGTAGGTTGTTCGAAAACCGCCGGGTTAACGCTAACCCAGGATTAAAAGTTAACCGAAACATAAATTCGTCTTTGTTTATTGGAATTCGAGAGATAACCACAGGATGACTTCGGTCTAGCTCATCGCTGTTTTTTTTAAAGTGAGCTATAGCAATACTAAACTTCACCTTAAGTCTTACCTGAACTTGATGCTTGCTGCTGGATAATGTGCCGTCTCTCTGAGAGATAACTTTCCAGCAACTCCACACCAGGCGCAGAGCTTCCTTCCGTACTCTGATCTGGGCAACAGTCCGACATTTTGAGGCTGACAAGAAATCTCTGTCTCTCTACATCAATTTCAGTCACCTAACATGGGATTAGAGCGAGGTCAGAGGGATGCAAAGTAGTATCTACAATGCAGAACTTGAAGACGTATACTGGTGTGGATGAAAATCACATGGACAAGTACAAACAAAATTCAAATAATTGCTCAAGCTAATACAGAAAACGATCACAACGAAAGTAACTGTAAAGAGACTGTAAACCAGTCCCTATTTTTGGCATGACTTCAAGCAAACAGGTCGTCTGAAAGTTGAGTAAATCAGCGCTTCACGTTTTGTCGTCGCTTCGACTGCGATCAGTTTTGATAGAAGAGTGACGTATTGTGGCTCCCTGAATATTATCAGTACTCTTTCTATTCCCTTTAATTAACAATTAGATTATGAGCTCGAGTTTTCTATGAGGTGATAGTTGATGAGGCCGAAGGCCGAATCAACTATCGCCTCATAGAAATCGAGAGCGAATAATCTAATTGTTTTCATTCTAACTGAAATTAACGCAAATAACGGTTTCCAATGATTTTCCCACGCATTATTGAACTTTACCCATAAACAAAGTTGAACGTATCGAACTGTCCTTGGCAAATTTGCAGTTGTTTACGCGCGTACCCGCTTTTTCAATATTTTCAAGTTTTTAAAGTCAAGAAACCTTAAAAGTGCTTCTTTTAGTCTTCTCAGGAATTTAATTACCCGTTTACATCTAAAATTCCTTCCAAAACGTCGGAAAAACTATAAAAACATCGCATTTCTTGGACGACCGGCGGCCAACTGTACTCTAATGGCTGATAGTATACGAGTAGCTCAGCCAATCAGATTGCAGCATTTGCATTAGTATATCAATTCACAACGAAATAATACATAAAGGCCATAAAGCGACGAGGAGTATGAAGAAGCAGTACAAAGACTTGTAAAGTTCCATCTAGGGGCCCAGTATGAAACACTACATGTACATAAATACCAGTCATCTGGGCTCGAATGTCAGACGTCTTACTTATGACTGAAGGATGGAATGGCCGCAAAAAGCCAACTTTAAATTGAATCACGCAATCATTTGTACTTCCCAAGAACGATTAACTCTCATTTCCCGTCACATTAGAACAGTTTTCATGGGAGTCGTAAAACCAAAACCAAACCAATTACTCGTCCAAAGTCAACCAGTGGTAAAACCAAAATAAAAACCAAAGTAACTGCATGATTACTTTCGACGCTCAATTGAAAATCGCTCTATCAAAACATTGTTGAGTTAACAGATAATGAGTTGAGCTCTGACTCGTCCCCAATCGTCTCCTAGTTGTCTCTTATTTTGCAAGAGAGATGGAAACGAGTCAAGTGTAGTTTGCAACGAAGGGAACGATGGAAAGGTACCGCATGCGCGCTTCCCTCTTTAATATTCAACGGATCTCTCAAAAGACGAGACAGGAGTTGAACTAACCATAACACACTGGCAAGAAAGACTTCCACGGCAATTGTGTTGCGCTCTTTTTCAAAAAAAAGCTATTTTGGAAATCCAATCCCCTTCTTGATTAATAATGAAGTAGTTTGAGCATTACAAACCTTTGCCATGACTGTCCGTCCAGTCTGAAAGTGTGCTGCTGGTTCTGACACAAACTGATCAGCTAGAAACTGAACAAAGAATGAAGGACATAGAGTTAGAAGTTTAGTAAAATCGATATGAAAACTCCTGGCCCGGGTTGTTCGAAAGGTGGATAGCGCTATCCATCGGATAAATCACTATCCAGTGGATAGCGCGGTTTGTTTTGTTAACACTTATCCACTGGATAGCGATTTATCCGGCGGATAGCGTTATCCAGCCTTCGAACAACTGGGGCCAGCACTGAAAGGAGCCACGTGATACGGAGTCATTAACCAGCCTTATTTCTTTTTGGCGTCAGTTGTTCTGTTTTAGTACAATATTCATTGATTGTCAAGTCCCATTACAACTTTGCACATCAAGAACAATTACTCAATAGTTTATAGTAATATGAGCCTTTTGCCTGCGGGCGAAGAAAAATGTGCAATTTAACACGTGACACAAACATATCACCACCTGCTGACAAGTAATAACATTTGTACGTTCACTGCTTTGAAATATCTTTGGTCCACTCACAGAGTTTGGAACAAGGCCAAACATTCCTGTACAGAATTCAATGAAGATTCCATAACTCATCACTTTCTTGACAAAGCCTGGCAAGATCATTCCCACCTATACGGGAGAATTGCTAGTATTAGTTAGTTGGAAGAGAAAATGCAATAATAGTCAGAATCTGCTTTAAAAGTTGATTGCTCTTCACAGTTTTCTGCATCCCACCCTTTCACACATTGTCCTCATTTTATTGGTTGATTTTCATACATGCGTATCGAAACAGAAATGTGAATGGCTCGTGCCCTAGGAAGTAGTTTAAGTGGTTCAACATTTCTGCATGCAAGTCATCCATACATTTCCTATACGTTTTTTGCCTACGATCTGCAAACTCGGTTAAAATTCACTTCCGTATAAGCAAATAAAGTACACATCCATACATGTAGAAGTCAAACCCAAGCTTTTCAGCTCTTTGGCTTCTCGTTATCCATGAACAAGTCACCAACTCTGTGGTTGAAATAAGTTATTTACCTCCAGATCCTTGAAGGTTGTTAAAAGGCTTTTCTCTGATGCTGCTTTCACAAGTGACGGCTTCAAAGAGACCGTCTATGACAAGCGTGGGTGAAGGAATAAACTAAATGCCATTCATCTTTACAATTTATGCAACACATAGGGCAATTTCGATTATATCTGTCTACATGTAGATGGCGCCGATAGTTAGTGGAATAAACAAAAGAAATGTTTAATGGTGCCTCAATATCAAAGTGATTTCTTTTGTTTTAGTCCCGATAGCCTCAAGGCCACGCAATATTTGGCAACTAGTACTTGCGACTCCGTTTGGCCCTTCAACGCAAGTCTTTACGCAAGTTTAACTGCGGCTACTTGCGACTACGCAAGGTATCCTCACTCAAAAGGAGAGCTCTGGAAGATGTATTTCCCCAAAAGCGAACCAATCAGAACGCTTCTTTTCGTCATGCTCCATATCAAGCCCACTAGACGTTAACCCTACTGTAATTTGTACATTACATGTATTATACAAACGCTAGCCAGGATACAATAGACTTGTTCTTGCTCTTGCCATAATAAACAACATTTGTCAATCTAGTTGAGGGTTTGTAAACAGAAAGAAGAGCCTCACAGTGACTCAGGTGGTCGGATAGATGAGTTACTGGAAGAAATGCTGGTGCACCGCTGGGATGAAGTAAAACATCCAGGCCCTCAGCGGTACTGCCCACCACATCGGCTTCTAACAACTGCAAAAAGATTAGAAATTAACAAGGAACTAGCATCCCACGCAGACGCTATTTGGGTTCGTCGCACAATCTTCATGGGCAGGAAGATTGTGTGACGAACCCAAAGAGCGTCTGCGGCTAACAGGAAACAGGCAAGCACGGGCATTGCCATTAGCAACAAACGAATACAAAATAAAGACATTTGACCTTAAAGTCAAAAGCACTTCAAGTGAACTATAGTCCATTTAACTCGCGTCATTTACGTTCATGTATGCACAAAATCTCTTGGATCTAGTGAAGTCTTCTCCATACAATGTAAATTTTCCTCAATATGGTGACATGTCTCGCTAAAGAACGTTCACGCTGTGGTGCAAAGAATTCAACATGGCGTAGTCATTTTTGGAATCTGTGTATAACAGCACATTGCGTGGAGCTGGACAAATGCTTGGACATTTTGATGAGCAATGGGATCTGCAGCAGACACGTTAATTTACGATTTGGCTAAAAGAAGGTTGAAACCTCTACCAGTTCAAACTATTGATCATACGTTAAAGGAAAGTCACTGGGCATGCCTTGAGATTTGTAAAATAAAATCAAATTACAATTATAAGATGTTCCAGGCGCTCGGTTAGTTGGACGGCAGAGTTAAGAACAGCGAGTGAAAAAGAAAAGGCTAGGGGCCTGGGACTAAAGCCGCAAAGCCCCAAGCCACTCGCTCATTTCACTCGCCGATCATCGCAATTTACCAAAGGCCTAAAACGGGTTACTTACAGCTCCTACAACTCTGTCATCGTCCAGAGCAGGACCAGGTTTGGAGCTTGTCTGCAAACAAACAAACACTTTTTCATAAACCTTTTTCAATTTTCGTAAACTTTGAGCATCGTACTCTGCAACTTGTTTCAATCCAAAAGTTATATCGAAATCAGCCGGTTAGTCGTTAAAAAAGTTTCACGGTTGTCTTACCGACAGCCATACCTTAAATGACAGTCCTAACTTGGCCTGATCAGGCTGACAATTGATGACATGACACAACATCACTTGACCAATGTAGAACGCACTGCGAGGATCAGTATCAGCTGGAATCCTGTTTGTTCGAAAAATACGACAACCATTTTATGATGTGAATTATCAATATGATTTGATCACGTTTAGTTAGCTACTGTTTAGGATCAAACACAACCCTAAGTAGCTTTAAGAATTACACTTCGACTGAGTATATTACTATGTACATGTCCACAGCAGTTACACGTATATTTATTGTTATTAAAAACTGGATCATTGAATATTATATCTGATGCCATCAAGTCGACAGTACCACTGAAAACTACTTGAAATGCTCTTTGCGTTACTTAGCTTTGCTTGGAAGCAACAGCTTATAGGGGATTTTCCCCAGCTATGTGGCTCTAACACATAAATAAAGTTTCTTTTTCTACTACTACTACGTTAACACACAAGTAGTTTGCTGACAGAGACATCCCAAGGCAATTCAACACGAGGCGTTTGTCTGATGATCGAGAGTTTTGAACTAATTTCAAGTGAGTGGAGAGTGTACATTAGCCTAAAGGTTAGCAAGGTGGCCTCTGGATCAAGCTCTCCAGGCTGAAGTGCTGGTTGGGGTGATTTTTCTTTCGTTCAGTTCTCTAGGGCAATTCAGCTCTTACCAACTGGCCATAGAATTAACTGAAATATCAAAATAGCAGGACTGGAATATAAAATAGTAGGACCATAGAAGGACTAAAAAGAAACACAGAAAAGCCAAAAAGGAACACAAGAATTGGCCACAGTTGGAGAAGACAACGACGGATAGCATTAGGATAAACTTGAGAAACAGCGTTCCGAAACTTTAGAACGCGCTGTTGACAAAAATAAACAGAATTACCTAAAATACCACTGCCTAGGCTAGTCCCCCTTTAATTTTATAAACCCAATACCTACCCAAGTTCAGTTCTAGGAACAATTCCCTTGACATTATTATAGAATGTCACAAGGCAGCCAAAGTCTTTGATGGTGGTGATGAAACCGTGAGAGCTGACTCCTGGCTTAGCATCACTGAAATCAGTGATGACAGGATGAGAAGACTCCACCAGAGTCTTCTTGTGAGTCAACAGCATTCGGCGACGATCTGGCTCAACTGAAAGAACCTTAAAACAATGAAAGAAATTCTGCAACCTTAAGTACTAAGTTGTAACATTATTTTAAACTCTGAATTTAAAGAATGCTCAGCAAAGAAAAAAGACACCTTGACCTGATGTCCCTGATCACTATCTCCACAATAACAATTTGAATAATTTTGTTTGGCCTGGCCACAAGTTCTGCTAAAAAAGCATCCATGCACAATGTATACACTGCATTCACCTGCGGTTAAAATTTCCTTTTCGTCTGAATTTTAATTTATTTTATTTTTCTCAAACGGCTACTAGTTTTATTTTCCTTTGTTTCAGACTAGGATAATGAGCACGTGACAACAGAAACAAAAATCAAACTCATGTTTTTAGGCGTCTTTGATAGACGGGATTCTTAAGTCAAAAAGTCAACCAACAGTTGCATTTTACGTCATATCTACTGTAACATACATGTCTCTTCCAGGTTTAAAACTGGGCTGTTTTATCACCATCCTTTATTTCACGTAATATAATAAGTCGCTGGTTTCTTTTTACTCCTAGTAGCTGGTGCAAAATTCATGATGAAAAAAAATTGCTTCTTGATTAACCATTCTCATCCAAAAGCCCTCGAAGACACTAACCCTGCATTTGACGACTTTTCCTTCTTTCAATTTCTTCTCTGGGTGTTGAAGATTAATGTCTGCTAAATGAAGTGTAGTACACAAGCCTCTGATGTGGTCTGATACGGACACCAGCATGCCAAACTTCTCCAAAGTTATTATCTTGCCCTATGAAAAGATGAGAAATGCAACAGTTGAATACAGCGAGTTGTTAACTGAATCTTCTATCAAAGAGAACCGTTATAAACTCCACAGGGGAAAAAACATTATATAACATAATGAGACTTCTTGATTTAACACTTTCTGAAATGAGACTTGTTGACTTAACACTTTCTGCAACGATGTCATGTTTGTTGATGTTACTTTTCAGTAAACAACTCTGCCAGGGAGAGGTCCTAAAATACGAAGAACCCATCAGGAAGGGATTTTTCTGAAAAGGCTAGGCATGGAAGAGGCTTTTTTCTCACAACGCAAAAGTTCCAAGAAAGCAAGACTAGTGTACCATGCTCTTTATCACGTTCCAAAGTAGAAGCGTACGGTTTGTAAATTTGATAAAGTTCTTCAAGTAATGCATAGACCAGAAGAAGCCTACATCATAATTATAGGAAATGATAACGTTATAGGTAGAGAATAAGAAGCATGCAGTTTGCAATGCACGTGAAGTCATGAATGAACTTTAAAGCATTACAAACGCTCATTTCCCAGTGCAGATATGAAATGTTACATAAACCATCCAACGTTAGACAATCACAGTTTGTGATGCAGATGAAGTCGTAAGTAAAATGAAACGAAATTAAGACTAAAATGTAAAGATTAGAAGTGCGCAATCCACCGTAGGAAAATAGATGGCGGCTGTACATTTTACCTTGCGAACCTAACACAGAATCTTGCGAATCTAACACAGCGTATAAGGCACAAGGAGAGCCAATTTTTTCACAATATTTCTCCCTGCACTAAGGGCATTGTGTATTGTACCTTTGAAGGTTTTATAACTCTTCTGTACGTTTTTAACAAACGTTGTTAAGGTTTTCGTGCGCTAAGAACTATGGGTAAATGTACCAATCACCATTTTTTTTCCTACGGAGGATTATTGCAGAGAAAATCAATAATAAATATGAAGGGTGAATAAAGCGGTAAAAAGACGCATACAGTGTAGGGCGTAGAACTTTACAAACTGCCAGGAGGAACTGCGTTGGAAGAGCGCTTACCAGTAAAATACAAATACTCATTTAAGGGTTTTCTTTAAGAGGACTTATCAGAACCGGGTAACCGTGTTATTTTGTATATTCACCTTGATCAAAGCTCCAGGCTTGATGTCATGATAGCGCAAGAATGGCTGCTCAATTACAGACCTAAAGAGGTAAAGTAGAAGCAAAATCAAATTTGGATCACATAAATTCAGTCTGAAAGCAAGTTTTCTTATACAGCTTAATAAATATTGGTTTTTTTTGTGCGCTGAAATACGTAAAAATCGTAAAAACCATACGTTTCGAGGCTGCTGCCTCTTCATCAGTGGTTATATGCAACTGTAAATTGTGCGCGTGACATAACGATAAAAATAACGATAAAAATTGGAATTAATATAAGAAAACAAAGTCGGTATTGAGTCCTCCTGGATGCAACGTTTCGTGCTTGAAGATCATCTTGGCTTCGAAGCGGCGCCTATCTTGGGTGTCTCGGAAGCCAGAGTGGATTACGGACACCAGCATATCAGTACAGGCATGTCTTGGTGATTCAAAGTGTCGACCAACGGGAAGATCGGTGTTGGATTGTCATGTGGAACGCAGGTGTTCTCTAAAGCGATCTCCTAGGCGTCTCCCTGTCTCCCCGATGTAGATCTTGTTGCAGGTACGACATTTGATAACGTATACCACGTTCTGGCTTTTACAGGTGTACTTTGAATTGATGTTGATGCATCCCCCAAGCGTATTGATCGTAGGTGAAGCGTTGGTGTGAGCGCAAGTATTGCATCGCGACCGACCACATGGAAACGTACCACGATCTTCGTCAGAAGCAGTTCTGTCGTTCAAATGGCTTCTCACCAAGGAGTCACGCAGGTTGGTATCACGACGATACGCGCACAAAACTCGTAGTGGTTGGTAAATGTCTCTAGTGTCTGGGTCATCTCGTAGCAAATGAAAGTTTCTGGTCATGATGTTTTTGATGAATGCATTTGTGGGATGGTACGTCAACACCAATGGGATGGTAGGTTGAGCATCTGGAACATCTGAACGCTCTGAAATAAGGGTGTCACGAGGGATTGCCGATACTCGTTCTTGCGTTCGCTTAATCACATTTGATGGATAGTCGCGGTTTCGGAAAAAACTCGCCATTTCTTTGCTCTTGTTTTCAAAGTCATTCTCCTCACTGCAGATGCGCCGTAGACGGAGAAACTGACTGTAAGGGATGGAATCTTACAACGGGCGGGGTGAGAAGGTGTGTACTTCAGGTAAGAATGAGTGTCAGTGTACACTGGTGAGGAGACGATCTGACACTGGCTTCAAACAAAGGTCAAGGAAAGGCAGCTGCACATCCGAAACGGTCCAGGTGAAATTGAGGCTGGGATTAAAGCCGTTGACGTAGGTCGCAAAATCTTCGATCTTATCTCTACTACCGGAAGTGGCACCCACAATGTCCTCGATGTATCTTTTGTACATGGCTGCTTTCGTTCCTGTGTACTGAGCGAAAATTTGCTCCTTGACATGCCCCATGAACAGACACGCATAATTAGGTCCCAGACGGCTCCCCATCGCGACCCCTCCCGTCTGTCGATAGAAATTCCCATTGAAAGAGAATGTGTTCAAAGTAAGTACCAGTTCTGCTAGACGAACCAGAGTGTGGGTGGGTGGTTGCAGGACCGGTCTTTTGTTGAGAAAATGCGTCAGTGCCAAGAGGCCACGTCATTGGGGATGACAGTGTACAAAGATTTCACATCCATAGTGAAAACATAGTTGGACGTTCCAGGAAAACGGAAAGAGTCGGCAATGCGGAGCATGTGATTTGTATCTTTCACGTAGCTTGGTAAGCTCTGGACCAAAGGAGTGGTCTCACCGCGAGTTTTTTCCGAAACCGCGACTATCCATCAAATGTGATTCAGCGAGCGCAAGAACGAGTATCGGCAATCCCTCGTGACACTCTTATTTCAGAGCGTTCAGATGTTCCAGATGCTCAACCTACCATCCCATTGGTGTTGACGTACCATCCCACAAACGCATTGATCAAAAACATCATGACCAGAAACTTTCATTTGCTACGAGATGACCCAGACACTAGAGACATTTACCAACCACTACGAGTTTTGTGCGCGTATCGTCGTGATACCAACCTGCGTGACTCCTTGGTGAGAAGCCATTTGAACGACAGAACTGCTTCTGACGAAGATCGTGGTACGTTTCCATGTGGTCGGTCGCGATGCAATACTTGCGCTCACACCAACGCTTCACACACGATCAATACGCTTGGGGGATGCATCAACATCAATTCAAAGTACACCTGTATAAGCCAGAACGTGGTATACGTTATCAAATGTCTTACCTGCAACAAGATCTACATAGGGGAGACAGGGAGACGCCTAGGAGATCGCTTTAGAACACCTGCGTTCCACACGACAATCCAACACCGATCTTCCCGTTGGTCGACACTTTGCATCACCAAGACATGCCTGTACTGATATGCTGGTGTCCGTAATCCACTCTGGCTTCCGAGATACCCAAGATAGGCGCCGCTTTGAAGCCAAGATGATCTTCAAGCACAAAACGTTGCATCCAGGAGGACTCAATACCGACTTTGCTTTCTTATAAACACCCAAAATCAATGCGCGCTAGTAACATCGAAATTGTATTTGATTTGAATGTTTACACGCGCGCTCTTTTCATCTGCGCGCACAAACAACTTCAAATTCAAATTTTTATCGTTATTTTTATCGTTATGTCACGCGCACAATTTACAGTTGCATATAACCACTGATGAAGAGGCAGCAGCCTCGAAACGTATCTTTTTTTTTACGATTTTTACGTATTTCAGCGCAAAAAAACAATATTTATTAAGTTTCTTTATCTAACAAACTTTGCGCAACACAGTTTTCTTCTTGTTTTACTTTATTATACAGCTGCCTATTATTTGTCATGTTTTCATTTGTTCCCAGCCTAAATCATTAATTCGTTCAAATTGATGAAAATAGCAGTTAGTAGCTTACTAAATGTTCATGTTTGTGTTTGTAACTAATCACCTTACACAAGTAACCTTACCCTGGCCCTTTTACATTTGTCTTATGATTCCAAAAATTAATACCCGTAAAAGAGCACAAATTCACCGTTCAAAACACCAGAAGGGGAAATACAGCAATTTTGCAAAATCAAGATACATGTACAAGAAGTTTCAACTTACTTTTCCATGGTCAAGTTAACCAAACCATCTAAGGAATTAAAGCCAAGAATACGACACCTACGCAAAATATAATGATCAATTTACTGTTAAAACTACAGGACACATACATGTAATATTATGTAGCATTTTACAGCGTATTTACTCCCTACAATGCAGAGAGGGCATGCATGTACATGTATCTTGCAGGTAAAATCTGTCACTCGTTGAACAAGTATATCTTAGTTTAAATTATATTATAGTAGGGGGAATCATAGTCCTTCTGAATAGTGTTGCAGACACTTTTTTAAGGTAATAGGTTTTTTTTTTTCTAACTGGAAAAATTGTAAATGTTTGGGTGGTGTAATTTTATGACAGTTTGTAAGAGAATAGAGATGCAAGTTTCAACGTACCTGTGGGTGCTTCCAACTTTGTATTTCTTTCCCAGTTTGTCCACATGTTCATCTGCTACTCTTGAAATCTAAAGTCCAACAAGAAATGTGCTAGTTCATACATAATGAAACAGTTTTTTTAAAGCCTGTAGCTGTGTCTAGGATATCAAGAGGCTGTCTCTTCAAGCCATTCTGAAGCTTCGTGCTGACATGATGGCAGTTGCAATTCAAAGTGTACATGTATATATAATATACACCTTTTGATGATCCAAACTAATGATACAAGTTCTCAGTCTCGTGAATAATACATGTTCAACCGTCCTTGATGCATATGTACAAGTAATCATTTCCAAAGGAGAAAAATAGTGGAATAAACTTAATAATCACTCCTAGCAATGCCCTTGAAGAATTGTCCCTGTTAAAAATGCCACTGTAGTAATCAAAGGAAAGGTTCAGTGCTTAATGGTTAGTATCTTGACTTGGACTCTCAATCCCATACAGTCACTGTGATGTCATCTTGGGCCAGACACTCAGCTCCTCACAGAGCATTTCTCCAAGCAGTACAAATAGATGCTGGTGAACTAAAAGCTGGGAGGGGTGTAACCCTGTGATGGACTAGCATCCCATCCAGGGGGAGAGAGAGAAATACTCCTACAGTAGTCACTGACTACAGATACATGTACCATAAGCACCAGCCTGACAGACTACTAGGTGTGTGTGCAGATTTTATTCTGGCAGCTTTACAGCAATCATGACTCAGTTACTTATACTCCTGACAAATTTGTGTTCAATTTTCTTCTTATATCTGATTTAGGAGATCACGACAGACAGTCTAGGGACAACCCAGGCAGGTTGGTAGATTTGCCTGAAGACAAACCAATAATGCAAAACAAACTTACATGAGTAAATCCAAGAATACCATCAGACAACCTCAATAGCAGACCCAGTCCCTGATCCACCCTGCTAACAGCAGCATCATCAACGACATCTCCAACTGACCAATGACCAAAGCTGGCAGCTTTGTTGAAAATGACATTCTCTTGAAGGCTTAGTCCAACTGTCTTGGTATTCACATTTGCATACAGCAGACGACATGTAACCTACAAACATTATAGAGAAAACAGTTCAGCATTACTGTACATGTAAACTGATAGATTCTTACAATTCCAAGGACCTACTGTAAATCACACATTTCAAGCCAAATAAAGCCCCATAATTTGACTGTTCTTTAATCAGATTATCTGCCCACAATCTCAAGCACATATTTGATTTTTTTTTTATATTAGCACATATTTGATATGATAGTATACATGTGGACATGTATTTGTTTAATAATTTTGCAAACTTCAGATACATGTTTGAATTAACCCATTGACTTCTGGAGCTTTTTGCCAAAAACGCATTTTTTCTGACATTTTGGAGATTTTCAGCCTGGATATGGGCCAAATTAGCGCCAATCTACTCAAGAAGGTATTTGCAATATAATAACATACATGTACCTTTCTTTCCACTAGCATCGTGTATTTCAACATTTTTTGCTCAGGCAAGCACAGTAATGAGAATTTAGAATGTTTGGACAAGAAAGTGACCTAACTTTTTAGGCTTTTTGTTTTCTTATTATTTTTTGCCTTTTCTTTTCCTCCTTTTCTTGTCTTTTTGCTGCAGTGATTGATGTTTTACTGGGCTTGTTTCCACTTCAAAAATTTCTGAGATATCATCATGAAGACCGGCAATTTTTACCATGGAGTAGCCAAGTGTAGTCACAGGAAATTTTGCTGCAAGTTTTTCACTCAAATTTTGGAGCATTTTCACACATAATTATTTCGAGCTACATTGAGCTGATCACTCTGATCTGGGTGTCACTGGAAAGATCTTTTCCTCCTGCAGAACTTGAGCATAGAATGATGATGCCAATTTTAGTCAAAGGTGATGATGTCAGAAGTGGAACAAAGACCAAATCTCATCATGGCCAATTACAGGTGGCATGGGAGTCAATTGGTTAACAAGTAAAGTGTAATATGGACAGTTTCAAGTGCAGGATATATGCACAGTGGAACCTCCCTCCACTAACGACCACCTCTCTACAATGGCTACATGTACATGTGCCACTCTATAACAGTCACTTTTTGGGTCCCAGTGGACAGTCAATACATTCTCATATTAACCTACTGTACATGTATCTACAATGGCCACCTCTCCACAATGGCAAATTAATCATTAAAAGGCATCCCGACTGTTAAAATAATCTCTTGACAACGGCCAGTCAATCAGTGACTGACGAACAGTGTATACAAAACTCTATTGTTTTATTGTAAAAGGTCACCAAACTAGCTCCATACCACACTTTTTTGGTCTGTTTAGTTTTTGGTTTGTTTCTATCTAGTTTCTGTTTCACTGAATCCACATATACCGGGTAGATTTCGTTGTGATACTTACAGTTTATATACTAAAATACATGTAAGCATTTTGTGGGGGAACAGACATGTTACACCCCCTAAAAATCAGGTGCCATGTTATACCCCTATCCCCCCACAACAGCCAACCCTCTACAACAGCCACTTTCCTCTGTCCCCAAGGTGGCCATTGCGGAGAGGTTCAACTGTAATTACCATGACATTAATTTTCCAATAAGTACAATCAATATTAAGTGGATTCAAAACACTTCTCTGATCCATCTGCCTTGTGACCTTATCCAATTTTGAAACTACATATATTTTTCCTCATCCAGTCATTTCCAAATTGGACAGCATGTACATGTACATGTAGTTCTATTGCATACTCTAGATATTATTGATAATTTGTAATACCTTTGTCTTTTTTGGATAGGTTGTTGCCAAGTCTTGTCCATCTCCACCACAATTTGGCAAATGAAAGACATCTGCAGATCCTTCAAATCCCCCAAGGAAATTTAGGATTAGACCACTATGAGTTGCCTGATTTGAAAATAAAAGAAAATAATTAGTCAGAGTCTATGTCGTATGTCAAAATGAAATTCAGGTTAAAATGAAAGTCGTTTGTCTCTTAACCCTAATTATCCATGGATCATGAATAATTAGGGTTAGAAGACAAAGGAAATTGGGAATCAAACTAGGTTAAATTTTAACCGGAATTTCATTTGACCTACATCATATGTTTAAATGCTACTGTACATGTATATACAACTTATGCCATAGCACAAATCTGTAATTTTTATACCTCTTACTAACACAGTTTGAGGTCAATACTGAAAATTGAGACCAAGTTTTCCCCCTTCGATTGATGGCCAGTTCATAAAGCGTGCAGGCCATAGATGGCAGGGGAAATTATGAGTCATCCTAGCAGGCAAAAAATTAAATATTAATAACAACTAATCAATTAATTTTCACCTGAGTCACAGATGCCTTAACCAGCATGCCAGGAAGAAGAGCTGAGAATTTTAACTTCATATCTTCTTTTATCTACAAGAAAGATCACCTCACAATTTAAATAATTTTTAAAAGAGGAATGTACTTAAGGGCAGTTGGCTAGTTGCCATAGTAAGATCAAGATCCAGATGTCAAGAAATCAAGAGTTGACAGGAATGGACCTGCTATGCTACATACATGACTTTTTTTCAAACTATTGGCCTAGAAAGTGACCTACATCTTTAGACTTTCTGGTTCGTCTATTTTGGTTTTGTGTTGTACAATGTACCTTGCAAGAAAATGGTTTCCTGCATACCAACAACAACTACAACAACAACAACCACAACCATTTTATTTTGCTAGATTTACAGGAAAAAAAAGAGAATAAATCATGGTATACATACAATTAACGTAATTAGGCAAAAAAAAAAACTACTCAGAGTGGTTAGAAAACTAATCAAGCTGAGTAAATAGAAAAAATAAATGTTTTATCTTGGTTGCAATATGCCATATGATAAATCCTGTAAATTATTGACCAAACTTGTTCATTCAAGATGGCTATATTTTGACCTCGATCCTTTTTATCTGTTGATGAACCTCAACTGCAACTTGCTCTGTAAACACACAAAAGAATCTTGGCCAATATCCAGCCATCTTGACCTCACACTTAGTCAAGAACCACATGCACGGTATGCATGTGTATTAAAGAAAGTCATGTATACAGTTGTATAAAACATACCAGTGCATCCTGAATCAAATCTTTGTCCACACTAACTGTTATAATCCTCTGGTCCTCGGCCACAGACTTAACCAACAAGCACAAGGAATGCCCTTCTTGAAACTCTGGAGAAAAACCCCATCACTTAAATTTATTGCTAGATCATTCTTATATAATTATATATAATCACATGAACATATAAATTGTGTTTAGTTCTTCTATAATAATAAAAGCCTACATGTATTGTTAACTCCATACCTCTATTCAGTTTGCTTTTTGGCAAAAAAGCTCTTGTGTTCTCAATGCCAAATGATATAAGATAGCCATGGTCTTCAACACTATTTACATAACCTGGAAGGACCTAAAAAAAAGTGTAATAATAATTTCACTATTTATTTGTCTTATTAACTTCATGTAGTTTTTAAACTGTTTATGAATAATATTTACTCTGGTCAATCTTGACGACATCACCAAGATTTGGTGACCTCGCTGAGATTGAGGAAGGTTAGCAAGGGTTTGTCACAATACATGTACATTGTACATGTAGTATGTACAGCAATTAAACGATTTTCTCAGTGGTGTAACTCCAGCAGTTTGTTTAACAATAAATGACAATGTTGATAAAATCCCTTATGCTAACTACATGTACATGTACAGTGTATGATATGCTGTAACTATATACGTATGATAATTATGCTGTAACTGTATGAAAGACAACTAATTGTTTTTTAATTCTTCTCCCTACCATTCCCGGCTTCAGAGATGACTTGCCGAGCCCACTGTTAACATCTTTAGGATCCAAAGATAATTTGATTTTCTTTTGTCCAGGCTTGGAACCTTCCAGTTCCAACACAGAACACTGCACCAGTGTTCCAACAGTGAAAAATTTGGCAAGCTCTGGAAAACTAGTTGTCTGCAAACACAATACAGAAATATCAGGATCACATTTGAGCCAGAACATTATCTTGCTTTATACTTGCTTTATGAAACATATCCAGCTGCATGTAATCATCACTGTTCTCCGGAAGTCTAGAAGTACAAATCTGCACACAATTGTACACATCTACATGCGGTGCCTGTAGCTATGGAGAGTTCAACTTATACTGTAAGATTAAGACTATTGCTATATTAAGATTATGTTGCTCAGCTCTATACAAACACAATAATCGATTACATGTATCTCTTGTAATTCTGCTTACATGTATATCAGTTTCTGTGCAGAGTATTAATTAACAAGAGATTATGTCACTACCCCAGGATAAGATAATGACAAGATTTCATTTATTTCTCAGACACTGTACATGTATAACCATTATGATCAAGACAGAATGAAAGGCTCATGCCATATAATGATATTATAATGATGTACATGTATGGTTATAAAATTATATAATACAGTGTACCTTTGCATGTAAGCCTAGGACTCCAAAGAGAAATTACAATGAAGCAGTAAAAAAAACCTTCCTGGCTAGTATTCGTTCTGGTCTGATTGAACATCATTATTGATTCATCATGTTGCCGTGCATATTAACTTTCAAAAACTTATTCTAAACTAACAAACTCAAGATTATTTCTTGCCTCTGTATCTTTACTGTCTGCATCGTCAGTCTGTAACACCTCCTTTAATCTTTCAGTGATCTTCTCATTTATGTGCATAATGTGAACAAATCCACTCAGTCCATTTGGCAGGCTGATAGCCATGTCATACTCATTCACTTCACGTATTGCTCCCAAAATTTTCATCCCCACATAGAGTTTCTGTTGGGAATTAAGTCAGTGTTAATTAAAAGGAAGCGTTGTAATATCAAGGGAGGAGGGATCAGCTTTGGCTAGACTTCATCTTAACTGGCAACAGGAACAACATCATTAATAAACAAATGTCCTTGGTCAAAAGTGGTTAGCACATCTACAGTATTATGCCAGTACAGTGCAAGAGTAGTACACGTACAATGTTTAGTTGATGTACATGTGGCTGACCTCACCCCTTCAAGTAATCAATACATGGTACAGACATGCACTGACAAAGATAACATGCTAAATTGTTAACTTTACAGTAGGTTGAAACATCTTTAGTGAATGGATTTTCAAAGAAGTTCCGATCATATCCAAAGATGTATGGACATAATTTCCAAGGACATTCCCAAGATTTATAAAGAAGTGTCAAGCATTTTCTGGTCCCCATCCCAGGATGTGTTTCATCAAACATAACATGGTCACCAGACATTTCCCTTTCAATAACATGCAGACTCTAAAATTCAAAGCTCAACTGACAAATGTGCCACCGTCAATCAAATGTTCCGCAACTCCTCCCAGCCTCCAACTACTGCCGAGCATGTGGTAATCAAACCAAATCATTTAGCACAGTTCAGACAACATAAGGGGTATAGAATGGTAAATCCGAGACTTTGCGAGACTGCGAGACCCGTGTTTAAAAATCCGAGACCGAGACTCAAAGGTTTAGATCGAATTCGAGCCCGAGACTTTACCTGTAAAAAATCCGAGCCCGAGACTCAAAAAGCTTCTAAGTAGATCTAAGTGTTGAAAATATTTCGAGTTTATGGTATGCAAAATGACAAAACATTTCAACGGAAGGTATTAAACGGAAGGCCGCTAACGTGCGTTACACAAAAGAGCTACAAAGTAACCCTATCGTGCGTTACACATAAGTAACCATATACAATTCGATCGTTAGCTATCGTTGTTACTGATTAATTTTATTAGCCCCGAACACAAACATAATAAATTTATAATTTAAATTAAACAAAGGCCTTTTGAATGTTAACATGCCATGTGAGCTCACATAAGGTTCACGTGGCTTCTCCAACAGAAGGTAGCAAAAGAAGCTAGAAGAACAGAAACTGGCAGAATGCGGACACGCCAGGAAATCGGGCTCGATTCATAACAACTTTAGTGTACTGTTTTTGAGATCGATTGGCTTTTAATGTAATTCACTGAGTTTTTAACATGGGAGAAGCATTGGAAAAAGAAGAGGATTGGCCTGAGAATGTTTTTCGAAAGCGGCGAAAGCGAAAATGTAAGTTCAATGCTTTCTGTTTTAGTAGAGCTGCTTATGTTTTTATGTACGTTGTTTGTTCATTTGCACGAACCAGTCAAACGTAGCCTACTCTGTGTATCACACCTATGGTTATCGAAGTTTGAATTAGTCCATGGATTCATTTCATTAATTGGTAGCTATCGGTAAATATCAGTATTTCCAAGTCCTTATGCCTGCTCACTGATCTGCCAAGGCGCCCACAGAGGCCCATTGTCAACTATTGTTCCTGGAATGTAACACTAACAGCTTGGTACGAGCGGCAACATCCGTTTTTTTGATGGAGCGCTGTGTTTTCTTCCTTAGTTTTACACTAGAAAACGCGTCACATTAAAACGTATTTGCTAGAGTTGTTTCACCATTACGACCCTTCATTGTCGTTTTTGACTGAAAATAAAAATAAAGCAAAGATGAGTGACTGGAAAAGACAGTGTGCATCAAGAGTTACCTTTGAGTTGCCCCTGGGGTGGGCAATTACTCATACCAGAAAGCGGAATGTAAGTTGTGATGTAACAGATTTCATGCTCTAAAATGGATGAATTGCATATTTCTAACCTCGAAAATAAATAATAATACTAATAATACTAATGATAATAGGGCTTACTCATCTCTGTCCAAGGAACTGTCAGCTGTTATCACCGACATGGCATTGAGAGGTAGAGACATGATGGACACTAGCTATGTGGCCGAATGCAATTCAAAAGCAGTGGCAAACATCATCCAGCGTATGAAATACTTGGTTCATACGTTAGTACCAGAAATGTTCTGGAAGGAGTACGGTAATAATAAGGAGGGTGTTTTGGAGCATCCCATTTCTGTTTCCACTGGTGGTTTTGGATCCATGTTCTTGGCTGACTTTACTGCTGCTACCTTAGTCAAGGCCCGACTTCACAACCCAGTTGACGTTCAAGTTCTCTCTCGTACTGTTACAAGGCCTACGTGTGTTCACTATAAGAAAGGTGTGGTGTTCGTTGCTGAAGAGACCGCCGTGCTGTACTTAGACGTTGGCAACGTTGTGAGACTAAACCCAAAGGTTCTGCGAAAGGCACAGCTTGAGTCTGAGCTACAGAAAAGAAACCTCATTGGTGGTGGGGACAAACTAGCAGTTGCTGAAATGCGATCAAAATTAACACTGTGGCTCAAAAGTAACACTCCACAAACGAAACGAGATGATGGGCTCCAACCATTACTCGATGGAATTAGTCCATTGGCTCTAACGTCGAATGAGGAAAGAAGTATCCTGTTCGTTTCCCAGCGCGATTCTTCGACGATCCTTAAGGTTTTAGTTACTTGCAATGGTGCGTGCCTTACTGGAAATGCTGACCTCTTCGTCACTCTTCCTGGAAGGGCGTGTTGCACTGGTCTTGCTTACAGAGAAGAGACAAAAGATCTTTATGTGGCGGAATTTACATGATCCACGCAGCCATGGAAGCGGGTGAGCCATCATACATCAAGATTTTTATTAATAATCTCGTGACCTATAAGAGTGTACGATGTGACAACCACTTCATCGGGAGAGGTGTTCTTTACTGATGTAGATAAGCGGCAGATTGGAGAGGTAGTCGAGGGAGGTGAGGTGAAATATGTTGTGGGATCTGGAAGAGATGAAACACGTGACGGTTGCCAAGAAAGTGCCTCCTTTGTGCAACCCACTGGCCTGTGCTCGGAGGGAGATTCAATTTATGTAACCGACACTGGGGCTGGTGCCTTAAAATTGATAACACCTACCAAACCATTAGCTAAGTTCTTAGAAAATGTCAGTGTCCTTTATTCTTCTCATGGAATCCACTGTCCTACGCCCTCAGTTGACAGCTGCATTAGTTCCCTTGAAAAAGCAACAGCGTATTTCGAGAAGGCTGTCGAGGATGCAAAAAGTAACTCTGGGGGAAGAAAAACAGTGGAAGGCCCGCATGGGGTTCCGTCTTCGAAGACAATTCGGAGTGTGCGGATGACGTTAGAGGCATTAAAGAAAATCAAGAAAGATATAAGTGTCGTAAATCCACTGTACGTGGCCCGAACTCAACCAAAGTCTCTGGTAACTCTTATTGTGGAGCACTTTAACTCAAAGATGAGGGAGGTTTACGAGGTACCTACTGTGATACAGTTTGCATACCAGTTTCCAGAGGCAGTTGAAGAGACAGTGAAGAGAATCACCAAATGTGGTTTCAGTTACTTCACTAATAGAGAAAGCTATTACGAAGTTCCAGAGAACATGGTGTCGTTTGAGACGATGGCAAAAATACCACGACCGCCGAAGAGACCTGGAACTCAAGAAGATGTGCTCATTTTACGAAAATGGGCAAATGAATATGGAAAGGCAACTAGGCAATTAAGTGTCCGGGCAAAGTCAACTAAAGACAACCCGGGTACTCTTCCTATATCAGCTTATGGTCGTCGCATGCTTGGCAGAAATCCACTGACCTCGATTGAAGAGATGCGTCAAAATATAAGGGCACAAGAAAATAATCCAACAAACGAAGAAGCCGAGGAAGAAGCCGAAGAAGAAGCCGAGGAAGAAGCCGAGGAAGAAGAGCATGAGGATGCCAATGACATTCAGGAGAATTTTGATGGATCTGCTGACTTCTGCGAAGCAGAATCTAACGTGGTCATTGTCAAGGATTCTGTCATCCTAATTTCTCAAGATGACCGAGTGTCTGGCTCATTTTTATTCGGAACTCTAGTGCAGGATTGGAGACCAAGAACCATGGAGACAGCGAAGGCTCATGTTTATTCACCTGATGAAGAAGATTGTTTACTTTTTCACTACGAGTTCACTGGCTTGATTAGGAAAGAGAACATCGTACAGGAAGTAGCCATAACAAGTGACACGTGGTCTTATTTGGACGATGATTTTCACGTTGAAATAGCCGACGAATTATATCATCATTGCTTGGCTCAGGTGTGCAACAAAAGCAACGCTGAGACACCGGAAAGTTTTCCTCAGTTCCCACAAGGAAAACTGATAAAGGCCGCACTCTTCGACTCCCTCACAGATTCCGGGAGTAAAACAAAAACATTTGTATAAAGCTTTGTAACTTCTACCCGCACTAGCACTATTTACAGCAAAACAATTCCGCTATTGCAACTAAGACTCAACTAGGTAACCTGCAATATGTGGCCACAGATTGACAAACAGTCGACCAACCATACAGAGTAAGCAGTTACCTTCTTGAATACGACTCGTGGGACAAACGATGAACGATGTGTGTTATCTAAGGCTGTAAAATATAACTGGAGACTAGAAGGATGGCATTGGAGGCCACTGGTGATTAAATATCTTTTCTACTTTAGTTTCTCTAAAACGTTGTTGTTACAAAATAGCTAAAAAATGTTCGCTTGGGCTGAGAGACAACTAGCAGCGTGGTTTCGTAGCTAAGGTCAAGATTTAACTACGATGGACAGACTGCAGCATTAGTTCGCGTTATCAGCAAAGCCTTGAACTAGGTAAGTAATAAAATAGGTAGTGTAGGTCTTCCTAATAACTGATTTACCTTAAATGTGTGCGGAAGTTGTGATTCGATTACGTGTTGCTTATGTGTCGCTGTTCACAGAAATAAACACAGCACCTATTTTTCTTGCTCTTTGAACTGTGCGCTCCGTGCTAATATTGCTTAATATCGGGTGCAATTTTCGAGATTCTGAGATCCAAGTGATAAAAATTCGAGACTTCGAGACTGTTCAATGTGCAGCGAGCCCGAGATTCCGAGACTTTTGTTTAGAATGCCGAGATTTCGAGACTGGGCTGATATTTTCCGAGACGCATCGTTTTCTATTAACCATTCTATACCCCTAACATAGTCATAAGCTGGGAGGAGCTGCTGAACATTTGATTGATGGTGACGAAAAATGCACTTGTCGCAGTAAAATCAAATAATCTGGGGAAGTGTAATGTCGTTTGAATGGCCTTTTTTCATCCATTGGTCCAAGTTTGGATTTTGAAAATATGTGCGATAAGGCTGTAATACATGTACATGTAGTTCAGATCTTTTGGCTAGGTGTGAGGTATTGATCCTTAGGTATGGTTGTCGTAAGATTGAAGTTTTCAACCAGCAACTGTGAGACTCGTACCTACATGTAAGGCACATGAGTTGGCAGGTACATGTATAAGAAATTAGCCAGCTCTGTTAGCTACACTGTACATGCGCAAGTACTATACATCCCTGCAGTACAGGGATGTACTGTACTTGCAAGCTCCAGGAAGAAAGATGCTTAATGGCCAAACAAACTTATCACAGTACAATACCTTGAATGTGAGAGGTTCCACATGTTTAAGTTTTGATTTCCCTTCTAATTCAACTTTGCCATTTAATTCATTTGCTGTGGCAGCAGTCTTCTTGGGTTTCTTCTTTTTCTCTTTGCTTTTAAACCCTTGTGGTTCTAAATCTGATGATGATTTCTGTAAGGAACAATTTAATTAATACGATCAGACCCTGGATTAACTAACCAAATTTTACTTGCATTTGGTATACACAAATTTGTAAACTGTGCATGTCTGCAATAAGACTATCAATAGTTATAAGACTTCTGTTATAATGGTAATCATACATGTAGTAACATTTGTTTGAAGTACAACGTAAATAGCTGAGTTACAGTAAACAATGAGAACAATCCACTCAACATAATTACCCCAAAGAGAACATCTCTCTCTGCTTCATGCTTGATTTTCCTCACTTCAAGTGGACTCAAAGAAGAAGCTCCACCTCGTGGAAAGTCTTCCTCTTCAGCTTGCCTTGACTGAAACACACTGTTTGCATGGAATGGAGTGAAAACCACAAGAAATGAAAATTTGTGACATGGATTGTTTACAAGACTATAGTCTAGAAGTGATTGTGAGAATAACCTACATGTACATTCACAATCACCACCAATACATGCACAGTATATAATTTAAATTTTGATTAACCCCAATCCTAACTAAGAAATAGAAAACCAAGAACCTTAAACTCAACATTAACCACTACATGTATACGCTACATGTACTAAAATAATGTATAAGGGGGTCCCAAGGCTGATGCCTGACTGGTGCTTGGATATTCAATGGCCCTCAGACACAAGACTTGTTCTTGCCTCTCATTTTAGCCGGGATCCATGGCACATTCTCTATATGTACAACTACTGAAGAAATGTAACCTTAGATCTACAGTGTATGTTGTAGGTCAAAATGAAAATCCGGTTAAAGTGATTTTAACCAAGTTTGATTCTCCATTTCGTTTGTCTTCTAACCCCAATTATTCATGATCCTTGAATAATTGGGTTTTAAGAGACAAAGGAATTTCATTTTCACCTGAATTTCATTTTCACCTACAACATCTACATGTACATTGTATAGATGCAGACATTCTTTTAGTTTGTTACCCATTCCTCTCAAAAGAAACATCTGCGTGTCACTATGCTGACATGTATTTACGAGCACCAATAACAACATGCTTCCAAATGCTTGAATCCTGTGTCATAGGATGCGTGTGCCCTAGGATGATGTCACGCAACATGGCGGTCTTACTCCAGCTAATACACTGTCAAAACAAGGTATCCACTGACCAGTATCACGTGACCATATCATGGGCTCAAGTTTAAGGCTCACCGAGGTCACATGTGTTTTTTTAAGTTGGCTGCTGACCAAGTGCTCGTTTTCAATAGGCCATTTCCGAATTACCTTGAGCCTCTTTCTCAAAGCGAGTCTTGGTGCTCATCCTTTCATATGAAAATCAGGTTCCATTCACATGCAAATTAAACTCATTTTCATATGACAAGTTTTGCACCAGGCCTCACTTTGAAAGAGAGGCTTTAGGTAACTTGGAAATGGTCTATTGGATTGCCGGCTCATGTCAGGGCAACTTAAGGCCGGGTTGTTCGGAAGCTAGGCAGCACTAACCCAGGATTAAAAGTTAACAAGTTAACCAAAGTATAAATTTTTCTTGTCTAAAAATGTTTTTCTGCTTAAGTTTTGTGTAGTTTGTGGCTATTCAAACTCAAAAAAGAAGGCCAAACAATAAAAACAGAAAACCTCACCACAAAGTTACAGAACTCAAATCAAATTTCTTGCCTGTCCTGGGTTAGCTTGATCGGGCTTTGAAAAACCCAGCCCAGGTGCTCCTCTTTTAGGCTTGGCTAAATTATATTACTGCTGGTCTCGAAGTGTATGAAAAATGAAGATTTGCTTGCTAAGAAATGAATCTCACAAAGATTCATCTTGAAATAGAAACTGCTTTGAAAATTAAAGTGTTGCAGTCATCTTTGGGTTTAAGGTCTTTTACCAGTAGTATAATTTTTTATAGAAGGAAAAAAAAATGCCAGTCTTCCATGTGCCAACAAGTTTCCAAGTTTACTCCACTTTCTCTTTTCTAGGGATACATGTATATGGGAAATTTGGTTGTACCAGCTGTTTGTTCAGCTGTTTTTCAGTTAACACTACAGGAATGTGGAAAAATTTCCAATGAGTATGAACAGATGATGATAAAAACAAGCGATAAAACAGTAAAATTAGCCGGCGATCCTAAGGTGTCTTGAAAATGAACCAGAAAAAGATAGCTCAAGCTGGGCCTCCGTGATTATGAGATCCGATAAAACGTTTGGTTTGTGACTCATTGCGAACATTTGTTGGGAGTCTAAGTTAAAGAACTATCATGTTATTTTGTTTTGTTCATCGCTATTGTTTTGTTTTCGAGAATTAAATTGTTTCCTAGAAATCTCCGTTAGAGATCCACGAAAAAAAAAAATTCTTTGAGCGTCTCGAAACTTGAAATTCAATCCTCGAAACTCAATTCTCAATCCTCGAAAATCAAAACTCGAAACTTGAGCCTTGAAACTCGATTCTCAATTCTCGATTCTCGAAAACTTTGAGGATCGAGAATCGAGTTTTGAGTCGAGACTGTCAACTTACCTTTGAGTGGTACTGTATGGGTCACACCAGCTTACAAAAGCCAGCATAATGTTTATATGCTATGTTTATATATTATACTCTTTGGAAATCTACACCATAGATCTTTGGAATGGATTGAGTTCGGCTGAGTTCGATTTCCCAATGTTCGATTGACTATGCCGGGATATTTTCACCAGTATTTTGGCCGATTTTGGGTCATTTTACGAGCCCAACCACAATGCACATGTTGCATGTGGACTGGCTTTTGTTTAGGTTCTTATTAACCATTGCTTAAATTGCTTACAGTAACTGCAGAATGGGTGTTATAGGACTTCATTACATTTAGGCTTTTAATTGAGCTTTAATAATTTGTATCCAGTTAGAAAACACGTGCGTTTTAGTGAGGTCGCTGCGTTACCAAAACAAGTTCATGGGAAGTCAAAGATTCAGCAGGAAGACTCTCGTTTACGATCACATGAAATATCAGTGTAAGTATAGCTATCGTTCCCTTATTGGATGATATTTTCGGTCTCACATACCTCGGTGTTCCAGGTTTAGCACCGCTTCTGCTACGGGCCGTCTTGGTCGCCATCTTGCTTTTTCGCTTCTTAGTTCTCAGTCTCCCCTCGGGTCGTTTGTTTTCAGTCTCCCTTCGGGTAGCATATATTGTAGGTACGCAACGCAGACATGCACATGAAAGCCAAATGGAAGAGAAAGCTTTGGGAATCGCAAGGGAATCAGACTAAGCGTTGCAGCTTTTTATCAAACCTGTTCATTTTCCTTTACATTTCGCGAAAGTGAGATGCATTTTTGTGGCAATTTTGTCTGAAGAAGGGGCTGGAACATCTTTGATGAAAGACAAAACTTTTTTCAGTGAAAGGGGAAGAGAATTTTCAGACTGCATGTGCTAATACATGTTGGTAACATTCTTTTCTTTATTTTGACTAACAACCTTCTGCAGCAATTTCCTACGAACTGAATAAGTAGTAATCAGGAACCAGACCTGGCACTAGAACTTTTAAAAAGGTCATGATGTTTATCATCAACTAACATCTCAATCAACCACTTAAGCAACCAATAATTTTTAAGAATCAAACAATGACTGTAAGGCATATCTACTTTGAAGTGAACAGTAGCTATTTAACTCTTAAGTGGCAGGTATTTTTTTTGAAAAAATAAACTCCAGGTTTCAAGATATTAAACATGGTGACAACTGAGGGTGATCTAAGAGACAGCACACATGTACTTTCAACTGTACTTTGTTTGAAAAAGACCTAAGAGTATCGGCAAACTATTTGCTACTCTATAAAAACCAGGATTTACTAACACACAAAGTAATTCATGAAATAAACTGAAAATTAATTTTCTTTTACTAAATAGCTTAAACAAAATAGACCCAACAAGTTTCAATAATTGTAACAATTACCAATAATTTGTGACCATTCAAGATGACACATTTTGGTTCATTTTTGACACAACCCTAAATACGTCTCTTCATTCCAAGTACACTTATACCTGGATTTATTTGAAAAACAAGTGTCATTTATTTTTGATGAGCTTTGATGCACAGTTTTCTAATACAATCAATGCACTGCTTTCCAGCCCTCATAAGCCTCTTGAAATGCACCTTGTCAGTTTCAGAGTAAAGCTTTCTGTTGTTGGCCATATCCTCCAACCTGTCTGCAACAAACAACAGGGTTGATACAAGCTTCTGAAGCTTTCCATGACAACTCTTTGTTTTAGAAACTGCCATCAAGATGGACACACCCTCAATGACAAAATGAGCTTGAAACTTGAAATCTGCTGAAGCTTTAAGGTACTTAGGCACTTCATGACAATTGTACAAGCTCAGTAGTGAGAAGGAAGCTGACATAATAGAGCTTTTTTCCTGATAAAAGCTGCCTTCAAAAAGTTCATTGTGAGTTTGCAGCACTCCTTTGAGTTTCTTGACAGCACTGTACTTCTCATACAGGATAGGACCAGCTCTTGCAATGCGGTTCACAATGGCAACTCGTAAATGCCTGTTGAACCGAGTTGATCCAATATGATTAACCAGTTCCACCTCCTCTTCTTGTTTCAAGTCTTTGTCACACTTTTCCCAGTGATGATTGGTCCAGTTTCCAAGGCAGGTCCAGCAAAATTCTCCCTTGCACATGATGCAAGACATATGAGGACACCCTTTGTGCTTTTCAATAGGATAATGGCAATGAGGGCATCGCTTAACAGGAACTGAAGTTATTCCACCAGTTCTGGCTCTAATAAGCTTTTCATAAGTCTCTGTCTGAGAATGAAAGAATGCTGCCTCTGTACATGATGCTGGCCAATGAGGTTCCTCCTGGCAGGCAAAACACCAGTTGTGTCCACACTGGCAACATATGGGCACCGGATCAACATCTTTCTTTGCTTCTTTTGTGCCTTTGTGTGCAGTTGCCTTGACAACCAAGTTACACTTGTCCCCAGGGCACCACCGCCACTCAGAATTCCTTTCCACAGTTTTCTCTTGTCGCATGGTTAGGAACTTTAGGAACCTGTCTGGTAGAAGTCCCATTAAGGTGACATCATCAACTGGAGTATCACAGTCATGAGCTGGACACTTGATGATGATCTTACCCTGTTGTAACTGAGCAGACAGGTAGGCCTTCCAGCATTCATTGCAGAACCAGTGTGAACAGGACTTCATAGCAGTGCAGGAAAGCTCTACATGTCTGGTTTCTAAAAGAAAATTATCATATGTTAGACTCGGCAAAGACTTTGGACTGTGGATTCCAAGGCATAAATTATGCACAGAAATTTTGTTTCATTGCATCATCCTAAAGCTCTATTCACATTTTGAGGTCAATTGTCACCAATCACTATTTTAATTTATTAGCAAATGTTTTCGATATTGGCCAACCGTGTACCTGGTCAGCTTTTATTGACTGTTCTTGCCATAGAATTCATTCGCACTGATTTATCACTTTGTAATTTTTATTTTTTCTTTCTGTAGGGAGTTTCCTTGCATGGGTACTCACGTCCCGTTCGTCACTCCCTTTTGGCTATCCTTACCGTGTTAAATTTATTTATTTTTCCCCTCACAATTATGTACGTGTAACTTTTTTGTTTATTACCATTGTAACCGAGTAGAATGCCAATAAAGCTTATTAAAAAAAAAAAACAAAAAAAAAACATCCTATCCTTACTGGAATGTTTCACTGTACCAATGCTTGACTGTCATCATGCAAAATTGACATCTGAGAGTACAGTATTCAGGTATATTTTCAACGCGTCAAATCATATCAGACTGCAAAATCTTTCAGTGACCAAGCCATGTCATGTACATTTGTTGACCTGTGCACTGTTTTTATCATAATACAATTTTAGGTGGAATTCTTAAAATAATGTACATGTACATGGATAAACCACCACTCTGGCAATAATTAAGTTTATGGTAACAAATGACAGGGAAATTTCATTCTTACCATCAAAACTGTTCAGATAAAATTCGCAGCAGCAGATTTCACACTCAACAGTTTCAGGTACACTGGGAACATTTGATTCTCCATTAGCAATGGTTTTACTACCTAGTGCATTACTAGTCAGACCATCTGGCAATGCAAGACTAGGTAGGGACGCTTGGTATGACCACCTGTTTATATCACACAGCAAATCAAATGGCATCACTGCTACTCTGCAGGGACGATTATCATCAGAGATGTACTGACTTTGATCAAGCAAACTGTTGCATGGTGGTTCTTCTTCAATTTGACTTCCATGCTCAGAAACGCTGAAGAAATCTCTCAAGAATTCCTTGCAGTCATAAGATTTTTTCAAGGGCACTGAATCACTGATAACTGTTACAGCTACATGCACCCTTTCAGTTCTGTTATCTTCACTCTTGTGAGGATTAGAGGGCCAGCAAGTGATGACGAAATTGGTAGACTGATCTGTAGGGCGGTTGATGCTGAATCGCCGCGGCACACTATCACTCTCCTTGTACGTGTCTCCAAATTGTGCCTGCAGTGCACAAGGGTTAAGTTTTTCACTCTCGATGTCTACATTTACAGAAACTGCTTTACAGTAAGTTACACCATCAGCAGTCAGAGGAGCATTGACACCAGAACTGGGAGTTTCAAACACTGTGTTGTCATGGTAACCATTATGCAGACTGTCAAAAGAGTCAATGTGAACAGCAGATCCTTTTCCATGTCGCCGGGCTGTCTGTGAAGAAGCCGGGTTTACAGTTGTGAGTGTTCTCTTGTCACGTTTATCAGTGTTATTTTGGCTACTATGGGCAGGAGTTGCAGTTAGTGCTTCCCAGATGTAATTTCCAATATCAAAGTTCTTAACCGATCTTTGTACAAAGTCATGTTCATCTAACATTGAGCCTGGGTAGTGCTCAAAGTTGTCCTCTCTCAGACCCATCTCTTCCTCCTCTTCATGAGTAGCTTTCATGTCTTGATCAAAGATTCTTTCTCGCCGAGTCTTGTCCAACTCGTTCTTGGTCAACTCTCCCCACATACGTCTTTTGTTCTTTGTCCCTTTCTGTTTGCATCGAGCCTTGTTCTGATCTCTGGACTCCCTCCAATCGTACTGCAAGAAGCTCGGCCAGGAAGAGGCAGATTCTGTATGATTCACCTCGTAAAAGATCTCGGTTTTGTCTGAACGGCTCCATAAGTCCCCGACGTGAGCGAACTTTCTCCGTTTGGGTTTCTTCACGTTTTGACCGTCCACTACCTCGCTGCAATCTCCTCGTTTCAGTCTCGGAGAACGACAGTACCAAGATGAATTGTTCAGAGATTCCCTCTCTACAAGAACCACGTTATAGTCATTTTCACTGTCGTAATCTCCAGGAATTTGCTCTCTCAAGACCGTAGACATGAGCCATCGTTTTCGCTTTCCGAGGGAATACAGCACCGAGTTATCAGGAATTCCACGGCCGCCGACGTGCCAGAGGCGATGATGCCGACTTTCGCGGCTTTCTTTCACCACATTTTCGACATTAAGACCGTCTTGTATTTGAAACCTTTTAAGGCATCTCCTGATGTCTTCATCGGTGAAGTTACTGTCCGGGTTAGTAACGCTTTTGATCAGAAATCCGCGATCCCTCCTGTTGAAAGATTGCTCGGCGGATTTTCGAAGGGTTCGACCTGTGTGAACACCGAACTTGCCGGTCTCCTTCCAAACCATGTTAGCGAGCCCGCTCTCCACCTCTACCTGGAGGCTAGTGGTGAAATCAACTGTTATCTCCACGCATTTATACCTTTCCAAAATATCTCCTGGTCAGCATCTTTGCGAGTTTTATTTTTGGCTAGTTACGTACGTTGTACCCGTCCAAAAAAGTCGCCATTTTGGAAAACCTTACGTCACTTTTGAAAGAGCTCATTGGTCAATCTTTCGCGGGCAGCTCGCCGGTTAATTCCCAGTACCTCTCTACACAATCCTGGGTAACTGAAAAATAAAAACAAAACAAAACATGAAAAAAGGACAGAAAGACATTTTGTAATTACTAGCCATGTTAACCAGCCACGGTTAAGATAATAAACGAAAAAATGACGAATAAATCCAAGAATACAGTTAGTGGTGATGTGTGACACTTACCAGATTACCAAATAGGCATGATTTATAAAGTGAAGCTTTTTTAGTAAATTAATATTATTTTTAGACAGGCAAAAAAAAAAAATAATAATTGGGGTTAGCATGTGATTTTCACTGCTCCTGGCTTTTCTGTCTGTCTATTTCTTTGCTACTTTTTTCTAGCAAACTCAGTTGTTTGCATTATATATATATTTTTTTTTCTGGCCACACTGTATCTGATTTGATTAGCAATAGATGCTTAAGCAGTATCGCCTAAGGTTTTTCTCCATATTATTGACTCCTTTCGACTCGTTATTGTCATTTCACCGCACAAACAGATTACTCCTCCGTCTATTTTTCAAATCTTTTGTTTGTGAGGTCACCTGTTAACAAATGGCCAAGTTCCTGCCCTCATGTTTAAAGATGAACAAAAACAAAGCTTGATTAGCATACTGAAGAAAGGCGAAACGTACACAACTTCCATCAGGCGCTGTCATAACTCAACGACACCACAGCCTCATCAAACCTAAATTATAAGATCGCTTTGGTTTACAGTAAATATCTAAAACAAGGCTCTATTACGTTGAAATTGCGTTGGCGTAATAACAGAATTTTGGGATTTTTGCCTACTACAAATGCAGGAATCGTGAAATTTGTTCATCAGTACAATAGACTACGCTTACAACTGGAGGTAAGTTGAATTTAGGTGATGTTGAGATATTCAAAATTAAATTATATAATTCTAAGACAATTTTAACTAGTCTTGGCCTTTATCTATCAGAGGTAATTATCATCAGCCCAATATTTTGAAAGCGAAATAGTTCATGAGAGTAGAGAGCAGAGAAGTCGAAGAAAAGATGTATGCAAAAATTGCTTACGCTAAGCTCGTCGAAAGACATAGTAAACATAGTATTGTATGTGGGTAATTCCTATATTTGACTACAAGGAAATTGACCGAGGACTTAAATTCTGCATTATTGCAACTATCATCTTTAAAGTTGTTTCGGTATGCACGCGAACGGAAGAAAATCGTGGACTAAAACCCTTTATTTAAGCCTACGTTGTCATTCGGATGCAACGCAGCGAAAGAAATGTTATGGCTGACTAACATATTTTACGATTTCCTTTGATAGAGTTTAAACGGATTTTACAAAATGCTGAAGAAAGAGCAAGCGATCGAGGGAGAAAGAATTACTTAATCGGTCTATGCTGGTTGTGTGTAACAACGACGCCTAAAACTCTAATCCCAGTGATACATATCTGACAAGGATTATGTTCGAACGACAAGCCAGCGTGGAAGACGCGTATGATTATCTATTCAAAATTGTTTTGATTGGTGATTCTGGAGTCGGCAAGTCCAATTTATTATCCCGCTACACCAAGAACGAATTCCATCTCGGCTCCAAGGCAACTATCGGCGTAGAACTGGCTCAAAAGACGATTGAGGTGGAAGACAAAAATATCCGCGCACAGATTTGGGACACCGCAGGCAAGTTACATTTCCGATATTGAAAAACAATTTAAAAATTGTAGAAACGAATCGTTTTATGTGTTAAGGAAGGCACAGTATCCCAGGTTAATGGAGTAGGGAAAAAACAGAGAGTGGAAGGTATAGGAATTGAATAAACTTCATTTTAAAACGGTTTCAGCTCAACTCTGAAGCTTGTAAAGAAATGTATAATTAGTTTAACTTCTCCTTCTGAATACTAATCAGTAATATCAAAATATTCGAAACCATGCAAGGCGCGCTGTGTAGTCTTGATTATTTCCGTTACGATTCACATTATGGAACTCCTGACCGTTCAGAAATAAACTGCAATTTGTATCGGCAGATAACACACAACTATATGAGAATTAAATTCCCTCGGTAAACAGGGCTCATCAAAGAGCGACTGCAAACATTATCAATATTGAAAGACTTTTTGACTCACCCCGGCTATTATAATGACATATTGATCACTACGCATTTAACAACCTTTGAACCGATCAACAAGTATATAGTTTATAGTGTAAAGAATTCAATAACTTTTTAAGAACAGTTTCCTGTATGCAAGTGAATTTATGAAAGATCGTCTCTTTTATATATTCACTTACATTCTTTATCATCTACGGGTATCATTTCGAACTCACAACGTGACTAGCTCCCAGTGGCTTGATAGCTCAGTTGGTAGAGCACTGCCGTGACCGGTATCGCAGAGGTCATGGGTTTGAATCCCGTTCAGGCCTGAATTTTTTTTTCATTCTGCTTAAGTTGTGTATATAACTGCGATGATCAATCAGGTCTTCATAGTTTCCTGTCTGCCGACTTCAATATCATGATAATAATATCAGTGTACGTAAGTCACGGCGTCCTAACTCGGTTATTCCCGACTACGGTCAATAGTTTTTCATTTAGATAGATAATTACCTCCGGGTTTTTAGCATTACTGTGAAAAATAAAGTGAGCAAGTAAGTTAAAAAGTCGGATAACATTGACTGGCATGTGATTTTTGCTCAAGTCTTTTTTTAAACGACGCTTATATATGACTTGCATACCCCTAGGCAAACGAACACTAAGTTTCACGGTACTTTTATATTGTTGTTCAGGCCCAGACTGAATATTTTTTATTTTTCTGCCGATTTTAAATATTCTTGAAAAAATATTCTTAATAGATTATAGCTTATAGCATTTCCGTTTCATTGACTTTCATATTTTGGAGCCAGATTGCAAACAGTAAACCCTGATGTGACACACAAAAGTTCTTGCAGAAATGTTCTTAGGACTCGGCCCATGCTCTTTTCGGATGGAATATAGGCGCCTTATATTAGTTACAGTAACTATCGATATCTTCCACTACAGACAGCCGTTTTGACACCGTATAAAACATGTAACGTCTATTATATATTAAAAAATGCTATTATACTTCCTGCTAGCTCTCACTAGCAGCTAAATAACTCAACATACTTTTCCTCTTCCCAGGCCAAGAGCGGTACCGAGCCATCACAAGCGCCTACTACCGAGGAGCCATGGGCGCCATCTTAGTTTACGACATTGCCAAGGTAACATCCTTTCAAAACCTCGACAAATGGATAGAGGAACTGAAACAACACACTGATTCAAACTTGTCCGTAATCATAGTCGGCAACAAATCGGACCTCAAGCATCTTCGGATTGTAGAAACTAAACGAGGCCGCCAGTACGCTACTGACCAGGGTGTGCTTTTTAAGGAAACGTCCGCGCTAGATTCCACGAACGTCACTGAGGCGTTTGAAGATCTTGTGACGCACATATATGAAGGGATAAAGAAAAGAGAAGACGAGAAAAAATCGAGAGCAGTGTTGCCTCTTCCAGCAGATCACTTGGCGCGCATCCAAAATGGAACAAACGGAACTGTTGATATTGCAAAACTAGCTGTAGAGAGTCAGTTCAGTAAACAGAAGAATAATAAGTTTCCTTGTTGTGCCACATAAATAAGGAACATCGATTTGTCATTTAATGAAATTCAGTGACGTCATAAGGTTAATAACTGAAGGTACTTGAAGCTAAAAGTTTAGCTGATGTTTTACATCCTATACACTGATGTGGGATCCTTACGTTGCCCTGTACCGAGGATTTTGGTTTAACCAGTTCCGGAGATAATGCAAGAATTTGAAAGTTAACTCGTAAAGTTCTGAACTAAAGTAGGGACTATATCGTGGAACAGTTTTACATAAATGCTTTAGAGCAAACACCGTTACGACATAAAATGAAGAATCGACATGATGTCGTCTAGTTCAGTTTCATACCCTCAGGTTGTTTTTCTCAGGTATTCAGAAATAGCTAGACTTGATGTCTTTCTTATAACGAAAAGGAAATATTACAAACCATATTATTACCTTTGGGTAATACTCTTCTAGAATCATATATTCAATGATATATCATGGGTCCAAATTACTAAGTAATTTTTTTTATGTGGCACTACGGATTTTGTCTATTGACTTGTTTCAGGTTTTGTTATAACTGGAGCAGAAGGAAAAGATCGTAAAGAACAAATTTGAATCATAGAGCTCTATGAATTTTTCCAGTGAAAAACTAGTTTTATTCTTCAGTAACCAGGAAACTATATGAGAGACTTCATATAGAGACATGCTAGTGCGTGGAAGCAATAAAAACGTTGTGGGTTCTAATATTCTAATGTCGTTTCTGAAGGTATACCAGTCTATAGGTGTTCTGTAGAGTTCCTGGTATAGAGGTAAATACCGTAGATGGTGCCCCAGGAGTTCTCTAGTGCTAAGGCCTCTGGGTTTGAGCGGCAGAGAAGACCCTGAGGACGAAATTGGAAATTGAATCTGTCGCCCCCGCGAAAAACGTTGAGAGCTGTCATCTTGGACACAAACAGACTTTTTACCGGCCTAACATTTCAGAAATCGTTCTCACTGTATATCACCAATCATAATCACATGGAACTCGTGATCAACAATTGTCATAATCTTCAGTGCACTTTTCTTGCTAGCGTGAAAAAAAGATATAGGAAACAGGCTCTCTCCTCCGCAGAGGTTCAAGCATTCGTTATATCAATCCGCTGTGCGAAGTGTACCGCAGGCACAAAGTCGAATGGATCGATCAGGCGGAGAACCTCTGCCAGATGTACGTCGATTTCTCGTACATCCTTGTCGTTTTCTCGTACATCGATGGATTTCTCGGCTTTGGTTTCATTTGACAGCTTGAAACTCACAGAAACTCATTGCTAATTATGTCGCTACAGTTTGCATTAGTTTTTTTGTTACCTAGTTTCGTATTTTCCAAGAAAAGAAGCAAAACTGTTTTACTTCGAAGGCCTCCCTGAAACCCGTGAGGGGTAGTCTTGCATGTCCTAAAAACAATAATATGGCGAACGATTCGGATCAGCTGGAATGTCCTCTTCAAGAGCTCTCTCTTCAAGGTAAATTTGAACTTAAATAAAGTCTTGCAATCTATATATCTTATATTTATTTTTTCCTATTATTTGCAAACGTTAAATTTAGAACTTCTGTAAAAATGCCGTTAATAAAACGAAGTAAACAAAAGGATAAGCTTAATCATCGTTTGTTTCTCACCACTGAAATCGTATTGTTATCTACATCTACATCTATATATGTAATCTGCAAAGGGATTTACCCATCACCGCAGATGTAAAAGAGAAAAAAATTACTTTCCTTTAAACAAATGTATGCTAAGATTAAGCTCAATGCAACTTAAGACTTGAGCTTCGATTTCACAATGATTTCGCGAAGAAAATTGTTCAGTTCGCCGAGCAGACAAACGTTAAAAAAACTTACTTGTTCTTGTCTCTTTTAAGACTGAATTGCGATCCTGTTCAGAGTTTCACTAGCCATGAGTTTCCTGAGCACATTTTGTTCTTCTCTATATTTCTTCATCACCACTTACGCGATCTTGAGAATGTTGAATTCGATAGTGATCGCTCAACCACTCGGAGGTGAACGAAAGACGCTTAGGAAAACAGTTCTCATGAAAGCAACAGACTTTTCCCGATTTCCATGCATTCAAGTATGTTTTAGCTAAACCTTCGACATCACTTAACCTCAAAATCTTGCACGCCATTTTTGCTGATACAAGGTACACAAGCCACCCCTGCGAGTAGCCCACAGGAAATTGCCTCCCCCGGATGGCGGCCATCTTGGACGTGGTATCTGGCAGAGGCTCCCGCGCTTTCCGCCGTCGCCTGTAACTCTGTGCCTGCACTTACATTACTCAGCGGATCCTCCCCACCCGAAAAAAAACCTTTGAGCCTCTGCGGAGGAGAGAGGGAAACAGGAAAGTGATCCGTCGCAATGATGTCATTGTTTTTATTCTGTCGAAAACAAAAATAGTTGTCATAGATGTCGCTTGCTGATTCGCTTGAAGCGAATGAAAACTTCTCATGTCAACTGCTTATCATAAGTGCTGTCAAGATTGTCAAGCCATGACGGTTGAATCTCAAAGGGACCGCTTTACCGTTCGATGCAGCTGCAATAAACTGCACGGTTTACTTAAATAACGATAAAGTGGACAGATCTCACTAACCAGTGTCCGCTCTGAAGCGTCCGGCGATTCAGGTAAGAGACAGTTTCCCAAAGTTGCCATAGGATCTCAGACAGTTTCCTTTCCCGCCAGTTCTTTGCATTGGTCAAGCGATGTCTGTTTTCCAACCCTTGTTAGAAATATAATGCAATTCTCGGCAATTTTTGAAGCCTCTCAAGGGCAAACATTACAGACCAAATGATCAAGAGGAGATAATAATCCAGTCTGTTCTCATCTTCCCTTAACTGACTTGGTGCATTTTTTGACTATTTTAGTTACTTGCAGTTTTACTCCTCTGTACAGAACTTTATTTTTATCGTTGTACCTCAAGCTCGCTTGAACGCGCTTCTATTTAAAAACGTTCAATCTGTTGTTATCCTGTATATTTACACAAGCCTCATGACTCAGTTTCTGTTCGATTCTACCCAATCAATACGCTTTTGTAAGTTCTAGACCTATGTTTCTAAAAATTCAGAAAAAGATACTCATATTACCTGAAAGCGAGAGTGAAATTTCAAATCAAACGAATGATCACAGCAACAAGAATTTTTCCATCTTAGTTGATATACCACTTTTTAGAAGTGTTCTTTTTATTTTTGTTTTCTTCATAAAAAAAAACGCTGCAAAACATGTTAAAGGGAAGTTTTTGTTTGTCTGAGTCCAAACTAACAACTAACAGACTTAAATACCCCATCTCAATTTACATAACCCGCCGTGGGACATTAGCCATATGTCTTCCTGTCCTCTTAAATTATTAAGTCTTTGTTGATGGACGTTATATATTAAATGTCTTGAAATAGCTCATGCATTCCGTACTCGTGCTGGTAGTACGCCGTACTGAGCGCGATCGGATCGCGCTCAGTTTGATGTATTATGTGATATTCATTCTGCGATATTCATTCGAAAATAAAAAATACGTTCCGGCCTTTGTAACGATACAGCGCAATCTTGATTTTTGAACCATCTATGGGAATTAACGCGGTAAGAGAAATCGCGAGGGTCACGAAATTGATGGGAAAATTTTCTTAACATTTCAGTTGCAAAAAATTGGGATTCAACTGTGCCAGCAACTACAGAATATCTCATTAGTTTTTTTCTTTCAGGCGATTATGCAAGAGCTTTAGCTTAGCAATCGGTTTAAACCGATCATTTATGATGAATTTAAATTAAAGGGGGAATATCAGTGGGTTGAAAAAGAGATTGCAACCCTTTGAGGGATTTCGCTAGGTAATACATGGAAATGGTGACACACGATTCCTCAACGGACGTAGAAATGACGAACAACAAGGAGTTTGTTTCTCGAGAGGAGGAAATCAGACCAAATCACGAAATCTGAGTTCATTGTATGTAAGTGGAGAACACATTTGTTCGCCACTTTCTCACTGCCACGAATATTGATAAATGTCGGGCATAAAAATTGCTTTCGATTCTTTCCTCCTGACATGGTAGAAAAGGTGTTTCTAGCCAGGGACATTCGTCGCAACAAAAAAAACTGAATACTGATTTAAATAAGAGTGATAGGATTGAAAGTTCATATACTTTTCTTATTAAGGAAGAGTAATCCCGAAACGCACAGATTGACATCGAATTTTCTCGACGGAGCTAAAACTCAATGATCTACGTATGGTTGTTTCTTGTGTGGCATTCGCCAGTATTTTGTTACAAAGCTGAACACCTTATCGACCTCATTGTACTAAGATCTACTAACGGGCGGTTTATCTCCCTCAAAAATGTGTTCACATGATCAAAAAATTTCTTATCTCCCAAACATTTTCATAAGTTAGTAAGTGATTTGTGACAACAAATGATGGTCTCGACTCGAAAGGCTCTGAACTCTGAGAAGACGAGATCTTTATCGTGTGAAATACGTAAAACGTCTTGAAAAATTAAACATTGATCGTTCAAGTTCGTCGATGCAAACTGTCTCAATCTTTCTCAGTTTTTACCATCCTCGCTTTCATTTGGCTTACTGTCGGTTTCTTGACTTTTTCTGGTTTTGCTGGCAATTTAATTTTATTTCAATCATTGAAGTTGTTTTTTCTCAACACAAAGGAAATCTTGAAGTACATCGTGACAGCTTCTTTAAATAAATCACCCATTTTGTGTGAATAAAGCAATCGACGGGCCATCTATTTGTTTTTCTTCACTTTTAGAAGTTGAGTTGTCATAGCTGAAAAAATAAAACACAATGTGTTTCGTTTTGATTCGATGATTAATAAGACGATCATGTATGTTCCGAAACAAAAGAAAAACCAAGATAAGCTCAAAATGTTCTTGGAAAATCATCATAAAAATCCTATATTCGCCTTAAATGTTCATTAATTTTTCAATTTAATTTATCTCATAGAAAAAGTGAATCTGTTTTGTTGGCATGCTATAATTTGCTACGTCAGAAATACACTTATCATATGAACGATATTTTTATTAGCACGTGGTCAAGAACTGAAGTATTGTTGGCATATGGATGTTCCTAAAAAATTTTAATGATAACTTGTCGTGGTAGGAAAACTTTGGAAATCTAAAAGAAGCTCAGTTATACAGGAACTTCTATAGCTAACGGTTTCGCTGAGGATCGACGGACATACCAATTAATCTAAATCCTAAAAAGGAGGATGAGAACCATATCTTAACTTATTATGGAAGCTTTGGAAATGAGTTTCACAGTCCAAGCAGAGTTATGGGATAACATAGTCCATTGGATGACAGCTGAATTAATATTTAGATTAATGAAAATTGAATTCTGCTCATTATACTGCACGTTTTTTTAATTGAATTATTATTTTCTACTGCCCACTGTGTTTTTCCTCCAACATTTCTTATCTGGATAATGATCACTCCCCGTGAGTGATTCATTATCATAAATCTGTCCTCACAATTATATTACTTTCGAGTCAAAATACGCACGTGAAAAAAATCGTTAAGTAACCAGCGGATACGTAAAGTAACTATACGATAAATTACAAGTTCACTCGTCTGCTATGGCATTCTTTCATATGGAGTTTAGAGGAGAGACTTCGTTTGTTGAAGAGAGGGTTAACGCAAAGAATATTTTTCTGATCTATTCAATTTTCTCTAGCTCCTTCGTTTTGAAGCGAATCTTCTCAATAATTATGATGACAACTGAAGCTAGAGAAGAAAAAACACAGGCCTTTCTCGGCGTTAAATATATCCATGACATTGGTTTTGTTGCTTTTCCTGTTATCCCATACTATATTTCGTTTTCATCCTTTAAATGGTCATTTTTTTTAATTGGCTGTTTCTCCCTTCTTCACTGAGTTGAATCGAAGCTAATTGGCGGCTGAGAAATCTCCAAGTAAAATCCACCAGGAAACAGCTTATTGAACAATACTTACAAAATCCCCAGCCTTAGAGAATTGACTGAACGTCAGGGCAAATAATCGGGGCGAGACGAGGCCCACTTACATATATACACGTCGCGAAGTTAATACGGGCTAAATCGGTCGGACAAAGCTTTTTTGGACGGTAATGTCACATCTGTTTGCTGAGTCACACGCAATAAAAATATATCATTTTTCGTTTTTTGCAGTTATTGTAAGAAGAATGGCATTGTAACTAACATATTTGACACTATTGACTAACCTATCACGTTTATCCAAATAAAGATTTCCTTCAAAGTTTCGATAATTGTGTAAAACTTCTCATGTTTTAATAAGGATATCAAAGGTTAAAAGTGAAACAAATTGAGACATCTTTAAGTTAATTCTCCCACAAATTTGGTGAAAAAGTTTCTAAATTTTTTAAACAGCATTTGGAAAAATTATTTTGCACAGTAAAACCACACATAAGCTAGTAGAAACCGAGGATTGATGCTGGGGCAGATTAGTTCCTGATCCTTCCGAATAAAAATATTAGGATCGTAATCAGCCCACGGAAGTTGTCAGCTGCACGTAGGTAGCTCGAAACTTGGGCATTTTTAACATCATTGACGGTTCGATAAACTAGGCACGGAATTTATGCATGGAAACAATACAACTAAAAATCCGCGAGAGGAATGCCCAAAAGATTTGCTTTTCGAGTTGTTCGTTCGGTTGAGCTCGACAGTTAGTCGGCGAGGAAACTCTGAGGTATCATTCCCAGATTATGAAGAGCGCAGTTAAGCCCGGAAAGTGAATCCTACTTTATAATATTCAACTTTTGAATTATGATCAAATGCGCACAGTTCCGCTGAAAATCTCATTGACAGCAGTTTATTGACTATCTACTTTTGCTGTCACCTGCGAACTGTGACACCCCCATGCTGCTTTGAAAAGCCGAAGACTCTTAAGAATCAAATAGTTAAGCTAAGACGGATTTCCTAATTGGCTGTCAAGTCATTTACATAAATTGAATCGAATTTAAGTATATGCATACAGGACGTTTTTTGATGGATATCCCCAAGTATATGATCATCAGCTTTTGTTCGTTGTTTTTTTCAATATAAAACAGTCGTGACCAGCATATAAATTTTGTACTTCTTATCATAAGTGCAAAAAGCCAATTACACTTTTTTTCGACAACGTTTACGTCGAAAATTGCATTTATCGAGATATGGACTTAGATTAAATTGGCTTAACATCTCAGGAAGTCAATTTCTATTTGCTGCGAATGGTAAGTAATTTCGTTGTCAACACGAATCAGAAAACATTGACAGCAGGCGACGCTTTTAAATAAGGACATTCACAAATAGCTTTTGCTAGCTATCGTAGCCATATTGATCAACAATCACAGCGCTTAAAGTGTCAGCCGAATGCAACATAAGCAGAGCAAATGTACGACTCTATGGCTTAACCGTTTCTTCAGTTTAAAGGTTTGATTTCTATATATATTGTTGATGCTAAGACTGTCATAAGCTATGATCTATAATGGGTGGCTTGAAACGAGCGTTTTTTTTCCTGTGGACGGCTGCAGTTAAGGACCTGTTTACTCGCTCGCCGCCTTTGAAAAGTCTTGTTTCTAGTGCTATATCTTCAAATTATCTGATTTTGACTAGGTGTTTTTTATTATGCTAAGGAGCGTTCTTTGCAGAAAGTAACATATTTCTAAACTAATCTTAGTTTCTTTAGTTTTACAAAATGACGCTTTCCTATCTCTCTCGATTTCTTCAATTCGGTTCGAACGTGCTTAATTGAATGTGCACGTGCTATGCAGAAGTCATCAGTAAGAACTGCTCACAAGACACTCTCAATATAAAATATAGACCTCGTTTGTAATTGCGTTAAAAACGTAGCCTACGAACAGGCCGCTCCCGGCGAGGACGGACAAAAAATTCGGCGAGCGCGAAACAGAAGATTTTGGAGAGCGAAGTGTACCAGATCCTAGTAATATATAGATTTAGGTGAACCTAAAAGCGGAGCTCCTGTAGCCCGATTAGGCTTATCCAGGATAAGGTTGAATTTTGAGTTCAGTTTTGTAACTTTGCTGCAAGGTTTTCTGCATATTGTTTGGTGTTTAGTTTTTCTTTCAACTGAAATGAACTGCTTTTTTCAATCCAGAAGTCAAACGAGTGGATTAAAAAATCAAAACATTATCAGAGGAAATTGTGAAAATTACTTTGATTGTTTAATAAAGAATTGCCAAAAACTATTGGGCTAAAATATTATCTGAATGATGTTAACATGTGAGCATTGTTCCAAGGTTTTATCATTGCATTGACCCTATTGCGTAGTACTAGTTGTAGTTAAATAAATTAGCCAGAAATCTTCCAGTTTGGAAATCTTCCAGTTTCCACGTAAACACGACAAACGTTACTCCTTTAGCTGACCTAGCATATTGTGTAGCCGCGTTGAGCTCCAGAAAGCACGCGAAAAAATTAAGCCTCCTTTTGGTTTAGAGGTCCCCTTATGGCCGCCATCTTGCGCGACTCCACCGTCGTCGTCGCCGTCGTGCGTACGCGCCCACGAGCAATACCGCTGTCCATGATTAACCATGAGAAAATCCATACATGGGTTTCTTTTTCCTATATGGTTATGGGGCTCCGCTTGGCGGCCCTTCGGGCCGCCGGAGCTCCGCTATCATGGAACGGCGGCATCAATAGAATATCTACAGGCTCCCTCGCTTCGTTCGGGCTCACCGGGAGCCTGTTGGCAGGCCGGCTAGTTAAAAAGCAGCAGATGTCTGTGTAATGTTTCTAATTTCGGAAAGTGCCGCCGCATTTTGACGCAGCAGTCGACGCTTTAAAATAAGGACATTTGCAAAGAGCTTTTGCTAGCTATGATCATAGCTATATTGATCAACTATCACGGCACTTAAGCCAGTCGAATGCGGCTTAAGTGGAACAAATGTACGACTCCTCGGTTTAACCGTTTCTCCGCTTGATAGGTAAGTTGAATTCTACATATATCGTCGATGGTAAGACTGTCATGAGCTTTGATACAGTGGGTGACTTGCAACAAGAGTTTTTTATTTGCCAGGTTAAGGACATGTTTACTCACTCGCTGGCAGCTGGGAACTCTTGAAAAATCTTGAAAAATCTCCATTCATCTTCAAATTATCTGATTTTAAATGTTTTTATTTCATTAAGGTAAGGAGTTCACCTTGCAGAAAATAATATTTCTAAACTAATATTTCTTCAGTTTTACAAGAAAACGCTTGTTCGATTTTTCTCGATTTCTTCAGTTCGGACGTGCTTAATTGAATGTGCACGTGCCACGCAGAAATTATGAGAACTGCTCTTAAGACGTACTCTATATAAATTACAGACCTCGTTCGTAATTGTGTGAAAATTAAACCAGCAGATGTCTGTGTAATGTTTTCTTATTCCGGAAAGTGCCACCGAATTTTAACTTTTAAAAGTCGGGCCAGTATTCAGGAAATCAATCTATCATAGCCATAAGCAATCTCTGACCCCTTTCAGACAATAACTTAACAATAATTACAGAACAGTGACAGGTGAAGACGATAATTTTCAAGTCAGACAAGCGATACAACGACTCGTCACTCACTTTCCTTGTCATCGCCTTTCAGCTAGCTGCATGTGATTATTGCTGAGGCAGTTTAATGAAATCTAGTTCTATCTCTTCAATTTTGATCCTCTCATTACAGTTGTCTCTTAATTTCTACAGTAGACGGTGTTTCTTTGACAAGCGGCAAAAGTTTTCGATCTTCAAGGAATCCCAAATGGAAAACAGCTCATCTAACAAAACAACATCAGGAGCTGGGACTTCTGAGTTCGCTTCAAGAGCAGGCGTGTGGTACTGGGTACTAAGAGGTCTAATTGGTTTAACAATTTTGGCGGGAAATGGGCCGGTCATTTACGTCATAGTCACGTGCCACAGGCTTCACAAAGCAGCCAACTGGTTTATTCTCTCACTATCTTGGGCGGACCTATTTGTCGGGCTTTTCTTGATTCCTGTATCTACCTCATGTGCTCTTTGGACGACTTGTAACTTCTCAGTCTTGACACTGAGCTTCGACCTTCTTCTGTCCGTTTCCATTGCCAACATGTGCGCAATGACCGCAGACCGCTACCTCTCCGTGGTGAAGCCGCTGACCTACTTTCAGAACATGACAAACTCGCGCGTTTTTCTGTGGATTTCTGTCGCGTGGATCGTACCCATTCTCTTCTCGCTCATCCCATTCGCCTGGATATTTTCAAATTCCCCTGCGCAAAGAGTGAACGCATTCGAGATATACGGAACTTTGCAAATTATCACCTTCAATCTTGTGCCTTGTGTCGTGATGTTACTGGTATACGGACACATTTTCATCATTTCTCAGAAACATTCCAGGCAAATCCGCGCCCAGACTAAACACCAGCACTTATCCCAGCCACAGTTTGCATTTAATTCGCGCCAGGCAACCCAAGAACGATCTGCAACGAGGGTTTTTGGACTGGTCGTGTTATTTTTCGTGTTATGTTGGATGCTGTCGGCTTATCGTCATTTGTGTCAGTATTTTTCACTGAAGTGTAGCGTTTCGTTTGAATTAACTCTTACTTCTCGTCTTCTCATGGTGACCAACTCCGCCATTAACCCTTTCATTTACGCTTTCCTAAAGGAAGATATAAAGAGAGAAGTAAAGAAACTACTTTGCAGGCATAAATCCAGTACTGTGAGTTTTAATACACACATCCCATCTGTCCATAGTCACAGACAGAGAGGTGAACACTCCAACGATTTGTCAGTAGTGATAAACGCATAGTAGCTCTTACAAACCTGACATAAGACAACCAATGTAGGAAAGTGTCTTTTTACCTTGTATTATATTAAATGTATGTTGAATAAGGCAGGAAAAGTCTGCGCCAGGCCAAGTGGTCTATACCGCTGAGGCTTGATAGGCTTTCCGTAGCATGAAGCGGCTACGTATATCTCTACTTATTTGTTATTAATTTTTATTGTAGTTAGGTCGATAGGTAGATAGTCCAGTAACTTAATTAACTGATGGAAAAACCGTGTATAAATAAAGTTGTCTTATCTTATCTGCTTCCCCAACCCCCCTCTACCCCAGCATCTAATTCGCCGACACACATTTATACAACTGGGTTGAGAGAGGGAGTGTGAGAGTAAGGAACACGACGCACTGACCGCGACCAATAGAAACCGGGCAGATCGATCCGAGGTCGAGCGCGCTAACCCTTAGGTAACCGCGCCTCCCCATGTTAAATAAGAATGGACTTTAATTTATTTCAAAAGACGAAGAAACGCTTTCCGTGTCTACCAAGTTATAGAAACACAAGCGGAAATTTGAGAGAATGAGAAATGTAGAGAGATGCTCGTAAAAACACGTGAGAAAATGTTTTTTATTTCTTTAAAAAACAAAAACTGAGAGAAAAAGGAAGTAAAATCAATTACATAGTTCTGTGTTTCCATTTAAACAATAGAGTGTTTCTGTCGAGGAACTATCGGCTGATAGTTGTCCGGTGGAAATTTGATGTTCTTAAAACAAATATTTGCACGAGAAGCGAAGCTTCGAGGGCAAAGATGCTAGTTTTAAGAACATCAAATTTCCAAGGGGCAACAATCAGACCGATATTTTCTTCCGCGCGCTAGTTCAAAAATCAATCAGACTTCAATTGAACTATTTTTACCTTTCTGAGACGAAAGCCGTGAAAGCCAAATGAAAAATTTGAATAGGAAAACAGACAAAACCCCCTTCATACAATTTCAAGTGTTTTTTTTCTACAAACCCGCTAGTTTACGGATAAATTTCCGTGGAAGACTACTGTCCATCCGGGTATTCTCCGCGGACGGGCACTATGGGCTGATAGTGTCTCTCCGCGGATGAACACTATCGCGTCATGTGATCAATTTAACGCAATAAGAATCGGAGAAAATTTAGTGGTGAACTATAAGGAGTTATAGAATTACTTTTTTGCACTCATTAAGGAAATTATAATAGCTGTTACATTAGCGACCTGGTAGGGTCTAAACGGAATAGCGGTATCACTGGAGAGAAGAACTTGCTTACAGTTACGTATGAAAAGCTAACTTGAAATGCATAAATGAAATAAACGTTCTTTAATGTCACGTTTCAAGGGAGACACAGTAGCCTGAACTGCAATGTATATAGCACGGATAGAAATGCACTGTATAAAGCAAGAACAGAATTTTCTTTCTTTTATATTTACATAGTAGACTATTCAACATTTTATTTTGTATATTGTATTTAATTCACCTTATAGCTTATATTTTATCGTGTTTAGATACACGTCCAGTCATTCCTATATTCATTTATGGTTTGTCCGCTAGACTCAGTTCACTACGGTGCGGGCTCGTCACCAGGGTCTATGGGAAAGTACTGAGTTTTTTTGGGGAAGACTCTTAACTCTCACAGTGCCTCTCTCCACCCAGGCGTATACTGACAAACTGTAGGCATAACCAGACAGAATGCTGAGGATTAATCTGACATGGAATAGCAATCAGCCATTAAGTGCTGAGAGCTGAGAGCTATCATCAACTTACTTTACTAAATGACTCATGTTTCTTAGTTACCCAGTTCGTTGAAGACGAGATATGAGGTCCAGAAATTCTTTTATTGACAAGGATATTTTGGATAACATGTCCCCTTTAACAAAGTTTTATTGATACTTTTTGGCGATGTGCTTTTCAGCACCTCAATTCCCGGCACACCTTTCTCCTCCTCAAAATATATCTCTTCCGTGCCTTCTCTTACTTAAAGCAAACTATTGTTTCATTAATAAACTTCCTTCTGTTTGAGAGAAATTTAAAACAAATAGCAAAAAAATGACTTCGTGTATCGTAGCAAAGCGTCAATTCTCGTCGATTTGACAATCCGTTGAAAAATAAGTTAAATAAAATTTTCTTTTCATGAAGTCTTGACTATAATTTTCGCTTAAGATATGAAAAGGTTAATTAAGGAGGTTAAAAATATTAAATACACAGCTGAATTGTTTTCGACTATGTCGATCATGATTTATACGCGAAGGTGCTGCGCATTTTAATTATTGTATACATGAAATAAACTAAGTTTACATTTATAGCTACTTAGAAATTATTACCTTGATTATTACTTGATCTTAACATAGATATTGTTTGCTGATTAGAAAAAAATTAAACAGTAAACTGCCGTAACCTGAAATTAAAACAATACCAGTGAATGTTCTCAGGATCCTTCTTGTCTGTGACCAACTAAGTTACCTTAGTAATACACTTCTACTGCGGTGGATTGGTTTCGTGAGGTTTTAATACGAGATTTTCAATGGCATGTCTATTAATCTGGGCGTCGCGAATACCTTGTTCAAGTGTTTTGTAGTCTAAAAGACAGCTGGTTAAATGCTAAACTTGAAGCATTCAAATAAGTATCAATTTTTTGCTGCTCGATATGTTCCTGCAGTCTCTCAGTCAGTTTCACAGAAGTAAGTGACAGCTACCTGAAATGATCAAAACAATAGCAGGGGATTCACCGATATTTCTCACGGGAGATTGCGAAAGCTATACCTGCATCCAAAACTGTCATCTGTGTAAAAGTTAGAAACGCCAGTATCGCAATATCGTAATCCCGTTCCCACGACTACAAGTAACAGCTGAATTTATAGCTCAGCCGTACAATCACCTATTACGGCAGGTACCACATTGTTGTTTAACAAAGGAAATAAAATTCTCACAACTAAAAACACCGGTAATTTCTTAAAAGCCTGTAATTTTGCTTTATTTAACACTTATTGTGGGTAAGTGATTCAATAGCAGCGATTTAAAAAAAAAGGACGAGAGCCGAAAAGTGCCAATTATTTTTCAGTTACGCTTCTGTTTGCTCTGGAACTTGCGTTTCGCGTGAATACATGATTGTTTCAAATTGTTAAACAATAGACAATCGAGTTGTCACTATTAAAACTCCAGTAATCCTTAATTAAGGACCTGTTCTATATTTAATCTGCATTCACAATTTTAAATGATTGAATAAACCATTATAGGAATAAGTATACAGACGAGAAGCTCTTTAATATCTTAAGTTAACACCCGGCGAGGTTTCCGTTTCATTTTAAGTAGGCAAAGTTTCATTCTGAACGCTCTTGTTCGTGATTCGTAACTATAAGCAATTAACCACTTCTACATAACATTTGCCGAAATAAGCTTGTTCAAGGGGGGATTTTGCCTGAATTAAGTGAAATTTTACGAAGTTTAAAGAGGGATTAAAAGAAAAAAGAAAGGTTATGGAACATCACCAGACAGTTGACCGCCCCCAAAATGGCACCCCAGGCTGGTGGACAACTGTTTGGTGTACGTCTACCAATTTTTAACTTCAAATTCTAATTTTAAAACAACACCAAATCTTCAAAATTTCCTATTTCCATAAATTTAACAAATACTTTGAGAAAAACTATCTATCTCCAAATATACCAAAAAATCGCCAAAAAATTTACAAAACAGCCCAGAACATAGATATGTGGGATGAGCGGAGGGATTCTTGACTGCTTAAAACGTGAACAAGATATTTGCATCAAAACCATAATACCCAGCCAAAATACGGCCTTCAGGTAGAACCCCGCCTTAAGATGAAGCCATACATTCGACAGTTAGTACCATACAAGTTCAGAGTACTTCTATTGACGGCCTGTTTCATTTTGATCATTTATTCCACGAGCGCGCGTTCGATATGAGATGGTAGAGAGCCAACGAGGCGCGTTGCGCAATCATCTCATGGAATAATATTTTTTTATTAAAACGTCCCCAAAATATACAAATCTACAATAAAACAAAAACGTTAAAAAAATAATACGTGCACGCTTACCATATGGTATGCATGGTATAGTGGCTCGTATACCATGATGGCTAAGCCAATGATGCAGTTTTTAATAATACGACATAATAACTTGTCCCAAGAGAAGATCAAAGTACCTACCTTGATCATTTCTTGCTTGTCCATATTATTATAACGCCGGATAGTTTCTTCTACTTTCAGGTAAATAGCTGAAACAGCCAATGCACCAAATGTTTTGTTGAACCTATACACTTTACAGCTTTTCATTAATTAAACTTTCTGGGCCAATTATTCACGCTTTAACGTAGTGATCTTGAATCGCGACTTATCCGCTTTATTAGAGCGTAGATCTTAGAGCTAGAGAGTTCCATGTAAATCCCTTCAAAACCAGGTCTTAGACGCGAAGCTAGGGTTTTTTTTTCAACTTATGAACTCTCTCCGAATTTCCTTGAATTTAAGAGACTTTCAAGCATAAGAAAAAGTAAGTATGACATACCCAGGCGAAGTAATTTTTAAAAACCCTTAGTGCTCAGATCCTCGAAAGGATTCCAAAAGAACCGTTCATGCTTGCGTTTATCCATTACCAATACAAACGTTAAAAAAACAGGGCTGCAAGCATAAATAATAATGTCATTCCCAGCAGTATCGATAATGGTAAGATAATGTGTTTTATCGACGAGCTGGCAAATCATGGAGACTGCAATTAGTTAAAGTTGAAGGGGTTTATCTCGATATACTTAATGTGGATTATAAATTCTTAGATAGAAACTGAATAATGGGGGTTGAAATCATGGCGCAATACACAGTCCATACTGTAATAATTCAGTATTTTTTCCAGACATAATTTTTCATCTGATTATATTTATACACAGCCGCTTTGGTCCTTGTTTGTGCCCCCAATCAACAGAAAAATACGCGAAAACGCGTTTCAATGCAAACGAAAAGCTTGCAAACTATGCTTTTTCGCATGAATTCCATTCGCGATTTGAGAACGATTAGGCATATGATTTTAAACTCGCACTTCCTTGAGAAACTCTTCCTGTGCGAATTTTTCGCGAAATTAGCAAAAGCAAAATTCTCTCAACAATTAAAAACATCAAAACGCGCTGACTACACTAACTGCGAAGACAGACCATGCTTGGTACACGAAGGCTGTGAGGATCACGTCCACTGTATAAACTTGAGCACCTTTGGAGCCTAAGTCTGCCTTGATGCGTGAATTGTGAAACTTTAATTAAAGCTTCTATCGTCCATAATTTAGATATTTTGCCTTTGAGTTTATCAGTTTGCATCTATATAATGAAAATTATATCTTTGCTGAGCTAGAAACTTGAAAATCATTTTTATTCTTAACATCAGCATCTGAAGTGTTAACCACTGCAAAATATAATTTGTATTCTGGCTTGGATCTACATTTGGAACTTTTCTTAAACACTATGATTTTGACGGTGTTATGTGTATCGGTTTCTATTCTATTCCTAACTCGTCATTCCTTATTTTAATTGAACTGTGCAGCAAACAAATATAAAAAAAACATCTGCATGTTTTTCTTGCGCATTTGCCAAAAAGGGAGAGAAAAAGACTGGAGAATTCTAAACAGTGCATCTGACTGTGGTTTGCGTATCATTGCTTGTTTTACTCCAAACTGCTTCAATTCTCTTTCAAACTGTGCTGTGCAACAAACAGATTTCAATAAAAACTGTGTATTAAAAGGTACAAAAAAAATAAAAACATAGGGGAAAAACGTCTGGAATATGATGAAAAGTAAATTTGACAGTGGTTGCGCATCAATATTTGTTTATTTCCTACCCTCGTCATTTCTAAACTGTACGGTAAACAAATAACAAATGTACAGTTTCGTTGAGCAGTTGCCAAAAAAGAGATTGAAAACAGCAGACGTACGGTATATGACAAGAAGTAATATGCATGTGGTTTTGCGCATTATTGTTTGTTTTATTTCCCATTCTCGTCATTTCTTTTTCAAATGTACTTTGCAGCAAACAAACATCAATAGAAACTGTACATTATTTTTGAGCGTTCGCCAAAAAAGAGAGATTGACTTTTGAGTAACAACGTATGTTTTGTCCTACCTTCTTCATTTCTTGTTTTAACTGATCTGCGCAGCAAATTAATAGCGATGACAACTGTATATTTTTGTTGATTAGGCGCCAAACCAGATTGACAAAGATAAGAGAATAACAGTTCCATGCATTCATTTTATAGCATGTTATGTACATGGTTTCAGAAAGTCACGAACCTCTCTAAGTTTTTCACTCTACCTTCCAGTTTTCTTCCCATCACGATCTTAATTTTCAGCACATATTACTTGAGGACTTAATCCTTTTGTTACACCATTTGTGCGCGTTTTTTTGGTATCCTCTTCGTAGTAAGCTTTCAATCAGAAACGCATGTACAATGTTCAAATTTAAATAGATAACAGCTCATACATATTGGGAAACAGTTGCCAAAAAACGCCGTTTATTACTTGCCGTTTAGTTCTTGAGCTAGATAATAGCTAAATGTTGTGTAGTCGGGCACATTTGATGTCATTGGTCAGTTTGTATCGTGCCGCAGTATTGATCTTAAGGAACAGCACCTGTATCTGGCGATGTTTAAGTCTCCATCGATGACTTTGCGCCGTTGCATATTATGAACTCTTGGAACCACTAAGGAACTTTCAAGCTTGTCAACGGCCTTCATTGTTTAGTTGTTTCTACGCCAGTAGCCGCGCTATAAAGATTTGCGAAATTTACCCTCGATCATTTATTCTTACGCAAATGTGGACAAATCTTTTCAAATGCAGCGAGTGATCTACACGAAATGATATTCGGCCGGCAAATCTCCCTCTATACGTGTTATGAGTGCCGATTAAATAACACTTTTTGAACATATTCACACCGGGCCGCTTATTTTCTAAATGACTTTGTTATTAGGTCATCAGCCACTTTTTGTGTTTTGGTACAACGATTCTTGTTGTGTTTTCACTATTCTGAGTTAATAGTTGCCTTTTCTAAGGCAGGTCACCGGATATTTTTTACACGTGTCTTGATCATGCGTTTTAGACCCAGGTGGTCTTCCTACGCAGCAGACCTTTGTTGTTAATGTCTTAATACCTTCTCTTGGGATGTTAAGCTGAAAAAAGCGTTGGTGGATTAGCAAGCGAAAGCTTTCTCAGCCATGTGTAGCTTAAGCTGATTTCAGAGTCAACCAGGTCGGTTTTGCTTATCGCCGATCTCACCAGAGATATCGATCAATCTCGGAATCTGACTAAGTTCGAGCCAAAAGCGATATTGCAAAACTACATGCCGAATGAATGACAATGACAATTTCGCAATCAGCAAATGAGAAATTATCATATCCTCTTGACAGATCTTACCACCATGAATAGAAAATTTCATCATGGAAGACCACTACACTTTGAGTGAAATTTCGTTTAAGAGGACCTTCGTATCCTAATCTCATTTCAAGTTTGTAAAACACAATGGGTTTGTGTGTTCTTTTTAGCGGCCAATTCTCAACATCCTTGTTCAGTTAAGGTGACTAGTCATTTGAATAAAATACAAAAAAAAACTAGTCATTTGTCGCCGACTCAAGCGTAACAGACTTTATGAACTGGCATTGCGCGCCGCTCCATATCTATACAGAAGGTTCTGTAACAATGGTTGCGGTGGTTAGCAGCTAAAACATGCAGCCACCTGTGAGTTAAACACTTACTACACGTGACGTTTTTTTCTTCTGTACACCATTATACAGTGAAAATTTCTCATTTTTAATTACTTCTCTTCAGTAAAAGCTCTGAAAATAACAATATACTCTATTTCACAAAATATAACCACACTTGGATGTTTCTAACTCTTTGTTCTTCAATATATTCGTCGCCCACATAACTTCTTGTACATTTTTGAATATCAAAAGTTACTTTTTTAACATATTGTTTTACATAAATACACTGTTATTTATATTAGCTCTCCTTAATAAAGTTCTTTTTTCAAAGTGTTTCATTTAACTCGAATTGGCTCATTCATAGCCTAATGCTTCTCTGGTTATTTCCATTTGGCACTCTTACAAAGCACGCGCTTTATTATGCGTTTTTATGCGTGCAAGTAAACTCAAAATTATGAAAAACATGTTCAAAGTTCAGGCGGTTGAAGTCAGTAAAAGACTTGTTCTCTTTGTGATTCAAGGAGGTTTTTGAACGGCATGTTTTCTCTCATTTGCTCTGTGACCGAGTCAGGAGCGGGGAGGCGGGCGTTTTGCTGCTCCGGGCGATGGTGATTTGAGTTGGATTTCTCCAGATAATACGCGTGGTGAATGCGAATATGCGTGCGTAGGTTGCTCGAGCTGATAAACTTCCAGTTACAGATGTTACACTTGTACGGTTTTTCCCCGGTGTGGGTCAGAATGTGCGATTGTAGGTTGCCGGAGGTCGTGAAGGCTTTGGAGCACTGTTTGCACTTGTATGGCCGCTCGCCCGTGTGGATACGAACGTGCCTTCGTAGATCGCTCGAGCTCACAAACGCTTTGGGACAGTACTGGCACTTGTGCGGTTTCTCGCCCGTGTGCGTCAGGATGTGTCTCTGTAAGTTGGTCAGCTGAGCGAATCCACGGCAGCAGATATTACACGTGTATGGCTTTTCGCCGGTGTGAATTCGGTTGTGGATTTTCAGGTGGGCCGCTAGGGCGAAAGCCTTCGGGCATTTCTGGCATTTGTACGGCTTCTGGCCTGTGTGGATAAGGACATGGCGTTGAAAATTCCACGAGCGGGTGAACACCTTACTACAGTGCTGGCACGTGTAAGGTTTTTCGTTCCCCGTTGAATCTGTCTCCTTTTCCTCTTTAATGGCCGCAAAATCTGCCAAGCGCTCGCTTTCAGGACGTTCCTCCCTGCTCCACGCGTTAATCCTCTTTTCACTATCGCCGTGAAAGCCGTTCTGTCCGTTATATTCCTTGCTTGTGTTGATGACATGCGGTTCGTTGTTTGGCATAACTAGCGGTTGGACATAAGGAGCTGTGAGACGGAACAGTTCAGCTTGCGAAGATGCTACAGTTGGTGGAGTATCCTCGGTGTTGTCTGTAAATTTAAGAATGTAACAACTGTTGGAAAAAATTACTTCAGCAACACTAAGTTTACTTAAGTAATAAGCAGTTACAATTAACATTTCGAGGTCGGTCTTGCACCTCCCTGGTAGAAAACCGCAATAGTTAATACGTTTATCGTTTATCATACGCAAAGTGTATCTAGACGGCTTAACGAGAATACGGTTGTTTGTAGTTGGCAGAGTAGCCAAGATTTTCATGCCGACTGGTAGATTTAGTGGTGTTAATTCGGCAAACCAATTCCCAATAACTGTACTGTAAACACTGCTTCGTTAACGCTTCTCTTTGAGAAGTTTTAAAGGTGATAATTGAATTGATTCTTGGTTATTCAGTCTTTACAGTGACTTTATTACACTGCTGAATGCCTGTTTAACAACGAAAGTACATTTAACCGAAACTGTAAATCTTTAAACTGAGTTTACAAAAATCTACCAGACTACGAAAAAGCCGAAGTCGGGCATTTTTTGTCTTTTTAGAAGGAACGATATTAGTCTTGTGATGAACTGTAAGCGGCGACAAGTAAAGACGAGCAATTTTGTTTGGGTTTTACTATGAATGTTTAATGGTTTAAAATACCATTTTACAAAAGTCATCAAACACCACGAAGATTTTTCTTGATGCATTTTAACAGTTCCCTTAATCCGAAGGCTCTTTAATAAACCGCAAATCAGACAGGAAAGCATAATAATTTTACCTAAAATCTTTTTGGGTAGAATCAAACGCCAAAATAACTGTATTTTTATGTTCAATCGAGAACAAAAGCTCACTAGTTCTAAAATGTTATGTATTGAAATGCTGTCTACAGGACATAAAAAGCTGTAAATAGATAAGACAAGAAATTCTAAACCCGTTTGCTGTGTAAATGTTCTGATTTTTTCATAAAGCCACTGACAGAGAGGAGAAGAAAATCGCTTCGATGTTTGTACTCCGAGAATAAATAATTTAGCACCGGTAAGAAGCTGTTTTGTAATCGTGAAAGAGGACAAACCATGGACGTGCCTTTTCTCCTCTACCCTACCACATTTTACCTATATCCTGCTCAAATGTTTCAGGACATTTACTATGTCTAATCTAATTTTCGTATCCATTGGGGAGTGACATTGGAGTCTTAAGTAGCTGGTAATATTTCGTTGATGCCTTTTAAGAGACCTTCCAGGTATTTTACGGGTAGCAAGGTCGACTCATCTTTAAAATTCTCCACAAAGAGGAAAACTTAACCCAAAAAAGAAAATCTTCAGAACAGCCATTTGACAGATATTCGCTTCGACAGGAGAATAATATCTTGTTAAAACTGTCGGCGAAGAGTTAAGCAGACCGAGGCACTTTCAAATAAACTGACCGGCCAATTTTCGTTTAACAACTGAGAAGTAACTTGTCCTAAGTCGCCATGCAGTGAAAAAGACAATTAAAAAATGATTATGATTTTCCTTTCATGAGATATAGACTCTCTTTCTTCATTTCTTTTAAAAGATTCGATCGTTCTCTAGCACTAGAAACACTAGGAACTTACGTTAAAAAGGTAGAAATTTGTAATATAAACGGTCACAACTCGAGCGTACGAAAAGGACTTAAAATTAACTTACCAAAGTACGTGATATTGTTTTTCTTGAATTCCTTCTTTTTGATTAAAAATGAGCGAGGCATTCTTGATTTGTGTGGTTCTTTGGCTTGATATGTAGATCTCTGTAGATGGACGTCAGTCGGAACTCTAGGATAATCTTGGTGTATGATTCAGGCTTCGGCGATCGTGCGCTAACTTTGGTTTAAAATGAACTGAAGAATCCTGCGCTGGTTGAGTTATTATAGGCCTCGAGAGTGGCCTGGACAGGTGTAGCGACGATATACAGCGGTCGTAAACAATTTCCCACTTGCTAGCCTGGCGCAAACTTTCATACATGGAGACTGAATGCCCCTTGATCATATCACGACAAAAGAATAAAACAATCTGTTATTTAAAACAACAACCTCTTTGCAATACTACTGGCCGGGTATTAATTTATTAAAGACCTGCCCCGGCTCCATCAAGAATTCAATGCTTTGCAGGTTGCGCAAGTAGGAAAATGGCTAAACGACTAATCCTGCTTGACAATGGGCCGCTGTCGGCCAATCTCAACCGGGATATCGCATTGCGCATGCATGATAGGATAGTTTGTTTAAATCTTGGAAGGCTTGTTCGCTGCTAGTGGCGCCGATAACCGACCAATCACAAGGCAGAGCGCCAAATAACTTTCGCATGAGCACAACTGAGCGAGAACAATGCTATCGATGAGTATTCTGACCAAGGAGACCGCCATGAATAAAGTAAGACAAACGCCCAAGGTCTCTTTCCACTTTCCACTATATGATAGCAACACATTCCTTTGCCGCAAAAATAATGTGTCGCGGTGATTACGATATCGTTGTCACCTTTGAAAACAGATTTAGAAAGCGGACTGTAAACCCAAGCAATGTCCTTTTGTGTTGCGCGTTATGAAATTTTAATTTGGAAATATTTGGAAGTATGTTATTTGTCACTGAACCATGCCGTGTCAATTATTCATACAATAGGTAAACTGCCTTTTGTCCGCGGCTCTGAAATGGAGCCGTGAAATACTTCATTTATCCTGCCCTCTAAACAAGTCGTTCCTCTCTTGAAACACGCGATTCGTCACTCGGCTGACATGTTTATTTTGCGCGGGCGAACTTCGAGTTGGTGCGAACGATTTATCAAAACATTTCAAACAAGATCGACACTTTGTTCAATCGCATGAGCTAATTACTTCTGAGAACATGCTTTTGTTTGATTTTGGCCACTGCTAGCGTCGTGCACATAGCAACGCCACCAGTCACTCTCGCCTTTGCCACTTGTTCGTTTGGTAAAGGCACGTGCGCTGCAAAACAGGTGCGATACTACCCCCGAGCGATGAGAACAAAGGCATGTCAACGTTCTCCGCTAGACAATGGAGGAAAATGAGAAGAAATTTTTCCGTCAGTTCTCACTGAAATCTCGACAATTATTTCAAACCGAGGTAGAAGAGAATGGAAAAGCTCCGTGACTGCTTGCACGGCGTTTTTTTCTCACTTTTGGCGCATACCGAGTTGAACAATGCACACGCGCGCACGGAAAGCCTGAATTGACCTGTTCTAAAGTGGGGAAGGCATAGATGGATGGGTGGATCAGATGGATGGATGGGTGACTGTCAATATATATCATAAAATGTGAGTTAACAAAGGTTCAGTAGTTTTAAGTCTTAACCTTGAAGCTCTAGAAACAGTTCGGTTTCTACCAAGGGAAAGAAAATGTCAAGGAAAAGCAAATTAAGAAAAGGAAATTGTATAATTTTGCGGTTTCTATTGTAAACAACGACATGGTCGATCACTTGACTGGGAAGCTAACGTGAGCTCTACAGCTCAGAGGAAAACCTGTCACGGTACTCAGTAGCCAGATTTACGACTGTTAAGAGTCTGAAATCAGTAACATGATAGACTATTAAGAACTTGCAACATAAGCAAAGCGAAAAGATGAAAGCCGGTTTATCGTCAGAGCAAATATAGTACCAAGACAGCAGATAACCCATATTGTAAACATGAAGGAAATGTTTGAATAAAAGACGAATGAAAAAGCGCGTGCGAATCCTTAGTTTTACAAGATCTTCAGCTTCGTTGACAAGAGAAGAATGTTTTAAGCAAATGGAAAAAAAGCCACATGGCTCAGTTTTGCATGTGCTCAGGAATGTATTTGAAGTTATATTGAAGGTGTGAGTCAATTAGCCAAACAAATCCATTTAGACTATTTACGCCCAATTGAACAGCTCTGATTTCTTTAACATCGTGCGCGAAAGAAAGATATATCGCTCTAATCACTGAGAAAAAATTGTCAAAACGCACACATGACTGCACGTATGCGCAATTTAAAAACCCATTTTCCTTGTCGCTTTTGACGCATATTTGATAATAGGGCACTTGCTCCAAAAGGGCTATTAAACTAAGATTTAAATCCCATAAGTCGGTTACAGGCTTTAAAAAGTTACATCACTTAAGAAGCTCAACGGGCCCACTGGAATGATTTAGCTAGTTCAGCAAGCAATGCAAGGAAGAAGGACTTTGAGAGAATTTTGAAACGAATTTCAACCTGAATAGGGCTGATTTAATTCCATTCGTTTAGGAAGTTACCGGTTGACAAAAATGGCAGGTATTATAGACGAAACAAAAAAAGCTGTATTGGAGCAAAATGGCTATTCAGTATATATGCCCTGGAGCTGTGCCAAACGAAAGTAAGTTTTTTTTTTCGTAACTTCGCACTCTAGAAGAACGAATTAAAATCAACACAAAAACCCCGAAGACATGGAAAGGCAATTGAAGATTTCTATCGTTTCTCGACGCGAAACTCCGTCATGGTTCATTACAGTCCACTGAACAAGGACTTATTTACATGACCGAAAGTTTGATTAAAAGATCCCACGCTTTCTTTCAGTTCCTGAAGGACCAATTTCAATTCTTTGTAGAAACAGATGGCAATCTTTTCTATCGTTGGCTCGTGTCAGCCTCAGGTTGTTTTTATATATAAGGGCAGTCTGTGGGGATAGCAACAAAGCGATTAAGCAATAGAGAATTTCGCTGTTGGAATTTTAACTTAACATTGTTTCAGCCTATGAATTTTTAGCTTAGGTATTTGCAAATGACATACTGAAATACCATGGTCACGGCTTGGAATAATCTACATAAAAATGGCCCATTCTAAAACTGCCTAGTTGAGCCAGTTGAATCGAACGCTTTTAAGAATAGAAGGAAAAAGAACAGCAGTCTCGATCGTAAAGGATACGTTTATGCGTAATTGACCCCAGAACTGATTTAGCGGATTGTAAACACGAGGAACCTTAATGTGTTCTATCTGTATATAAACCTATGTTTATGCAAAACATAAATATCTGATGTTTGGGATTTTGTCAAATTTTACAGTCCCATCCTTCTATTCTAGCCTTCGCGGCTCTTTTCCTGACAAAACAAATATGAAGCCAAAACTCCCATATTTCCGGGAATGTTACTTTATTTCAATAGTTTCGCATGCATAACTTTACTACAACAAAAGTTAAATGCTTAGTTCGTACCTAAGTGGTTAAAGAATAAACAGCTTAGGCATTGCATTCGTTAAACCAAGGACAGTGATACCCTTTCGGCCCCCGATAGATCTGCTCAACCACATTTTTTTCATGCACGCAACTTTCAAATTTAAGCCTTACAGTGGGAATAGAAAAAAAAAGTGCAGAACAATTCAGTTTCGCTAAACTGGAAAAAGGAAATTATCTGGACCCAATCGCGGTGAAACAGAACAGTTACCGAAGGAAAAATGACTATAAGCGATGCCGTTTTAGCTCCGGAGTCCTCGCGGGGTAATTTTACGAGACGTTAACAAAACCACAGGAACAATAGCGCCATCTGGTCATCAAGTGTATCTGAAACGACAAAGGTAAATATTAAAGGTTCAATAACAGCTTATTGTATTAAGGGGTTACTGAAGCGACATGGAGCTGGAATGATTTGATTTGGAAATTTCATTGGCAAAACTTGCAAGAAATATTCGAATTAAAAAGTATGCTAGACATGAAATTTATTTTATGGTAAGTCTCTTTTTGTTATCAGTTATAAAATAACCGAATTATTTTCCAAGTTTTCTCTTTCTGTTATTTCATTATATTCTTTTAAAAAGATATCTAAAAAAAGAGCATCGGATAAAAATAAAAATACCTAAGTTATTGACCGAGATCTTTGATGAGTTCATGATAAGTTTTATTTGGTTTGGAATCATGTCGCGTGTCGTTCTTCGCATTACCTCGTAGTTTCGAGACGTACGTCAATTTTCCACTTAAGGATAACCAACTCGCTATAGCGCCGGGTTTCTTTTTAGTTAACTGAGCTCTGAAATTGCTTACTACCTACAACTTGCCCATATCGCCGAACAACAGATGAGATGCCTTGACCTTTTCCCTTCAAGCTCTGGTGAATATTAGCACAGGGCTAAAACTAAAATGCGGCACCGTAAATTATTCACTTGACACCAGACACAAGTGTACATAGCCACGCGGTAAAAGTGTTTAAAATCAATACAACCGCACGCATAAAACTGATTAAAACGCGATTCAGATTTGCAAAATTAAGACACTTCATAAGCCGAGTACATCTTTCATTTTTATCCACTGTTGTCCTCAAAGCGGATCGGATCTATCATTTGCCTTCACGATAAAAAAATATCCAGCCAATAAGAATAATTTCATCGTCATGTTTGAGATTTCAACAGGTACACCTGCTGGAAGAGGCATTGAACAATTCCTAGGTTCTTTTGAGCTTCATTACCGAAATCATTACAATACACCTCTTCCATATTGTCATTTTTTACTCCAGTGAGGTGATTATTCATTCTTCTGTAAAGCCTAGGGGTTCCTAATCTAACCCTGACCTGTTCAAAAACATCACAAAGCAGTCATCATAAAATAAACTGGATTTTCTTGCATTTATTTCATTCTTTTATCTTATTTTTTTGGTGGTAAGTTTTAGACTAAGCGGCAATTTCAATTTTTTTTTCCTTTTGTTTCGATGATATGATGCTAGAGATTGCCATATTTCACGGAAGAAAAAGACCACAGCAAACAAAAATGATTGTTTATTCAAACAACATCGTTGCTTGTGACGCTAGCTTTTTTCAGGGTAGTAGCAATTTAACCTAATAAAAACCATTCACCATGGGGTTCTTAAACTACAGTCAAACAATAAAGAGATATTTTTTTCGTTGAAAGGAGTTTCCTTTCGGGCGAAATCCTAAGCTCCTAAAAGGGGCCGCGCCGAATTGAAATACGTCCTAAATATCATTGCGTGGTAACAAAATGTGGCTCTTTCGGATATCTTCGGCCTTCGGCCTTGGTCGATGTTGGGAAATTTTAAGCTTCGGTCTTGTTCGGTGATGTGTAAGGGTGCCCATGAACAAAAGAACAAAGGTTAATACGAAAAATGCACAGTTTTAATTTGGCGTACAATTTAAGTGAGGTATAGGAACGTTGAAACGCATTTGTTTTCAAGTTAACTAGGATAAGATTCCAACGCTAATATTAATGTTTTAGCCCATCCAGGAGCGAAAATAAAAAATAAATTTGTAAACGGAGGTTTTACTCTGAAAACGCATCAAATGTTTTCCCCGAAAAATTTGAAAAGGGAGGTTTCACTCTGAAAACACATCAAACGTTTTCCATCCACACTACGACGGAGAAATTTGAAAACACAACAATCATCGGTCATTTTGGATTTGTGTTCAAGGAGCACTTGAGTAGAGAAATCACATGATTATCGCAACGTCGACATCGTTTTCGAAAAGCTCTGTTTTCAAAGTGGTTTCCTTCCATACTAAAACGTAAAGCAGGCGTTTTCAAATCCCTCCGGTTTGGAAAGCGTTTTTGAAAAGCTCCGTTTTCGTCACAGATTAGTGCGGATGGTAGGCGTACCCGTAGAAATGAAGCTCTGTTTTCGAATTTCTCTTGCGTAGTCGTAATCGTCAGAACGGGAACCGGCTGAAAATTGCTGTAAAGAAAAATAATGTTTTATTGCATTTTCCTCTGCTTTGTTCTATGCTTGCGTAATGAGCGAGTAACTACTAAATCAAATTGAGGATTGTCGCTAGCAGGTAAAGAAGGAGAGATTTGTCAAATGTAATCAATTTTCGAAACTAGTTTCTTCACATTCCAAAAGTTAACCGAGAGTCTGATGTGAAATTCATAGAAAAACGTCGCAATCAGGACATAAATAACTTGCTAAGCATCTCGTCGAAGCTACTCTGTAGACTACATCAGCGTTTGAGTTGAAATAAGGGAAAGTACACTGGCGTAATTTGATTTTGATCGTTATACACCATAATGAATGCAAACATATTTCGGTCTTCCATTTAAATGTCTCAATTAATTAAGTCATTTGATGAGCTGGCTAACCGACATTTTTCTTTCCTTCTGTCAACTTTAATTTATCAACTCAGTCTGGCAATGTATCGAGAGTTATTTTTTGGTTGCGCCTTTCAGCAGGTAGAACCTGCCAAAGCATTGAAACTTTCATAGTCTTTATAACAATAATAATAATTCTAAGAAGAACTTTTAACAGTAGTTTCGACGAAATGAGTTGTTAACACAACTAATTAAGCAAATTCAATGAAAGCACGGCGATAACTTATCTGACTTCATCGCAACGATATTTTTTATGTGAGCTGAAAATAGAAATCACAATTGATGAATATCATGATTAAACACAGCGAGATTTTTGTTTCGGATTGAAGGAGATAGAATTAAAACAAGAATATAAGTCAGAATAAGAAATGCATTTCAGTTACTGACTTATCTCAGAACAAGAGTGACTCCTCTTGACATGTAAGGTTCATGACAGAGTCTAACCCCCTCCCCTCTTTTGTGGTCAATTATGATCCATTTCGACGTCAAACGACTCCGTAACAAAAACAACGAAGATAACATCGACTTGAAAAATTCACTCCAGACAACTAAAGTACTTTGCATTTCAGTTTCTGTAAATGGTTTGGCAGCGCATTTTTGAAGCGAATCTTTTGGTGTCCCTGGTTCGATCTTTTCTCTCTAGTTATACCACGGACAAGATAAGCCAGTATGAGATCATAAATGATAGCGGCGTCGGACAAGAGGAATGACCTGTCGCTTCTCGCTCAACTAAGGACGCTGCTCAATTAACAAGTGAACTAACAAGGGATGCGAAGTTCCTGTTTTTACTTGTCCAACATGGCGGGACACTTTCGTTTCGTTTCACTGCAAAATCTGCCCTCCATCGCTGAACAATGAGAAGGCGTCTTTTATTTGAAGTTGAACCTGTGCGGGACACATGCACATATATCAAAACTTCAGTTGCTGATGTACATTGTGTAAGCAACGTTAACTTGCCGGTCATCTTACCCAGTGTACTCTTTATCTGTTCAAGTAAATCTCTCGTTCATGTCACCTCAAAAGAGCCTGGGAAACCAATATGAAACTGAACTTTACTTCACGCCGAACTGTCCGCCGAACTACACATCACGCCGGATCAGTTGTCGTCAGACTACTGCGACTTGTCAGCGGTAATTCCCATTAAAAACAATATGGCGTCAATAGACATATGATCAGTCTCTTGACAGCGTCCCCTGCAGGAGAACACGACCTAAGCTTAACAGAAGAGAAATGACAAGATCAACAAGCCAGGACGACTAATACGTAAGCAGAGCAAAAAGATTTGCCGGACCAACATGGTATAGTAAAGACTAGAGCGGCTTGGAGGGGTATGGCCGTTTGAGTCTACAATGAATGATCCATAATTTCCTGATACAAAATTTCAGTACTTCTCATTGTATGTTTCCATTACACGTTCTCTTTCTCCGTTTGAGATAGCAGAACTTCGAGATATCAAGAAATTATATGAGGATCATTTATGTGGCAAAGCCAATAAACTGTTGTATTGTTTACAGAACAGTTTATCCCTGGCTCGGATACCGTGGGCAACCTCTTCTCAGGCATGACATTGATAAATAGGCCATTTCCGAGTTCCCTTTTGTCTCCGTGTCAAAACGAGTCTAAGTGCGATGCCATTCATATGAAAATGAGTTCCGCCTACAAGTTCATTGTCATGTAAATCAAACTCATTTTCATTTGAATGGTTTCGCACTTAGACTCGTTTTGAAGCAGAGGCACAAGGGGACTCGGAAATGGCCTATTGATTGATTGATTGATTGATTACACGACTGCGACAGCTTGGAGAGCCAAGAACTAAAACCAGCCAATCAGAATGCTTTACGGTCATATATTAACTACTTATAAATCGAGAATGATTAATTTACGGGAAATTCTCAAACCGACACTTTGTCGTATACGGCAAGGCCGAGGTTTGAGATTTTCCCGAAAAGACCAAACGCTTGAGGTTAATAATTTGTTTTATTATATGGCTAGCTCCGCGAGCGGGAAAGAGCGGGAAATCCTGCGCTGTGATTGGCTACATGATAGAAACATCTTGCCTGCTCGGGACTACCCGAAGTATCCCGCAAGAAGCATTTTCCCAAAAAACATATAATAAATCCTTTATTGACAACGTTTGTTGTGTAATAAAATTGTCAGTGCTAAGAGAAAACTCGTGGCAAAAATGCAGATTTACGTTTTTCATTGAGAGCACATTTATTCTACTGCATTCCACTGGTGGCCTGATTGTCCAAAAACCGAGCCATGCATATGGTCACATTTCCGGTCAAGCAAGTGGCCTTAAGCATATACACTTCTCTGTTTCAAAAGAAAACTCACCCAGCAAGGAAGCGTCACTTGAAGTTAATCTAAGAAACACGTAATCGGCAAAGCTGATCTAAGTTAGATAAAGTTCTCACGTCCACAATCCAGGCAGGATGGCGCTATCTATCCCGCAAGAAAAAGCCATATAATAAATCCTTTATTGACCACGCTTGTTTTGCAATAAAATTGTCAGTGAAAGGTGAAGTGACCAACATGAAACGAGCTTGGGACGAAGAAAAAATCTAAGTCCCGACAGGAATCGAACCACGAACACACGAACACCGGGCGTGCGCCCTATCCACTGAGCTACGAGAGCTCATGGAGAGCAAGGTCATTTAACTGAGTTCATATGTGACAGGCGTCCTGTATACTGCTAGGATCAGCACTGTCGAAGTCAGTAGTGATAAGTGAATAAAGGTGGTGAATTTTAAGCTCGGTAATGAAATGTGAAAGGTGAATAGCCCTTTTCACCGCTAGTTTTTCTCATTTGCATTACAATGTAATCCAACGTATGTGTGAGCTACGAGAACTCATGGAGGTCGCAAGGTCATTTAACTCAGTTGATATGTGACAGGCGTTCTGCGTACTGCTAAGATCAGCACTGTCGAAGTCAGTAGTGATAAGTGAATAAAGGTGGTGAATTTTAAGCTCGGTAATGAAATGTGGAAGGTGAATAGCCCTTTTCACCGTTAGTTTTTCTCATTTGCATTACAATGTAATCCAACGTATGTGTGAGGCAATTTCGGGTTAAAACTACAAAATAGCAGGAATCGAACCCATGACCTCCCAACACCGGGCGGGCGCTCTATCCACTGATGCAGAGCAAGGTCAGTGCTAAAAGAAACCTCGTGGCAAAAAAGCAGATTTACGTTTTCCAGTGAAAGCACTTTATTGTACTGCATTCCACTGGTGGCCTGATTGTCCCATGGATCATATTTCCGGTCAATCAATTGGGCTTAAGCATATACACTTCTCTGTTTCAAAAGAAAACTCATCCAGAAAGTAATCAGAGAAACAGGTACTCGGCAAAGCTGATCTAAGTTAGATAAAGTTCTCACGCCTACAATCCATGCCAGGCAGAATTCACACCGCCTGCGCATATTCTCTTTCGCTCGCAAGCAAACAACGTAACAGTGCCTTCAATATGCTGTCAGCCCAAGCAACAAAGTCTTATTTAGTTGTATTTTACGGCATGTTTTGTAGGTCGACCCCTTGCGCAGACCCTGCGAGTAAAGGAACCAAATCACCACTGCATAATTACTTCACTTTAATCCTACCAGGCTTCTTCCAAAGAAGCTCTTGCTGTGAGGCGGAGGCTTTTCTTTACCAGGACAAAGAAAACCAGCTGTCAAGTTGACTGTAGACGAAAGACATAATGAGGCAAAGAAATTCTTCAAATAAGCAGCACTGTATACTGTAAATGAAGTCAGTAGATGTGGGTGGCGTTTCCAGTGACTTTCACTCTAGTGACAGTCTCCTGTGCCCCTTCACCCATGCCACACGTGGTACAAAAACCGTAACAGACTAACTGAATATTCTCCCTTCAAAGGCTTCCTTCCTTACGATTCAAATCTTCTCGTTTACTAGGAGACCAAATATGTCAATAGCCATGCTTAACATACACGTGACAGCAAACAATTAGGTAGGGCAGCAAATTAGCACGCAATAAAAAAATACATTCTCATATTTCTCATCCGTGTAATACCTGACATATCATCCACGTAACATCAGTAGGTATCTCATAAGAGTTAATGGAGCTTGTTGTACCTTCCAACTCAAATACGTTTTCCGATTGGAGGAGAACGTGTCACGAGTCATGTGGGTCAAAACTCACTAACTCCCTGGTAAGGAACCAACAACTTGAACTTTCGACTCGCACGTGACCAGGTCGTGCACCCAGCCGACCTGACAGGAAAGCCATTGAAGTCGGGCAGCTTTTCTCACTAGACAGCATTCATCATTCAAGAAAAGGGATTTATACATGTAATTACAAAACAAGGGGAAAATTTGAACATTTTGTATCTCCGAGCTTTTGATTTGGCACCAAAAATGGGTCGCCCGCGTTCGGCAACTCGTTTATCGATCGTTTTCCAGGTAGGAAAATAGTTGTGCCATTTACAAAATATGCTGTTCCTCGTCAAATCAAACCCAGCATGACTATTATCGCGTTGTTTCGGTACAACAGCTCGGTTTTTACTGCCGCTCATCCTGCGAACGCAGCCACCGTATGCAAATGCGTCAACCAAATCATTTTTCTCGCAGCTTTATCTTTTTTCGAGTCGGGAAGAATAACAAAACAATTAATGACTGGCTCCTCGGGAAAGAGTGCGTTTTGTTTCCCCTCAACCTCAATGTCCCAACCGTGAAGGTCTCGCGGAAACAAAACTCACTGTTTCCCTTGGGGACAGTCATTACTGAGTGCTTATTCCTGCGTACGTTGTCCGCTGTCTTATAGTTTTCCCGCCCAAAGCGACGATCTCATTCCAGTCCCTCCGCGCTTAGTTGACGTCGTCGTCGTCTCTGTCGCCTTAGGTTGCTCCCTAATTCTCAAGTGCGTATTACGTGGAACGGGGATGAATGAGAATGAGATTATATTAAAACTAAAGTGATTTATAGTCTATCAGTAGAATCTGAACGAGACTGAGTTTGGGTTAATGTTACTCCGCATGATTCCCTTCTGCTCTATGTCATATTTATGGAGAACATACTACAGTTATCAGTTGAGTAAGGGCGCAACGAAAGTTTGGTGCCCAGGTTTTAACGTTCAACTTGCGTTGTTGTCACGGGCAACTGGCTCCGTTTCCAGTGGCAACTTGTCGGCCTTTGACGTCATTGGCAGCAAAGAACGCGAAATTGCAGGCGACGATATTGTTACCACTGGAAACGAGGAACGTTGCCAGCCTAAAACTTCGTCACCAAAGCTCCGTCAAACCTTACTCAACTGATAACCGTAGTATGGCTTCCTTTATTTTTCCACTGGTAATAGAGATGACCTGTGTGTACACTCGTGCATTGTCCAGGGGTCTAAATCCAGAATAACTGGAACCAAGTGTAGTAACGGACAAAAAAATGTTGAAAATATAACTGAGTTTTATTTACAGTGTACTTACCACACATAAATACTATTTACAACTAGTTTTCAAAGTAAATCTCGTTCCTACAATGATTAATTTTTCAGTGCCAGTTACATGTAAACCATGGGGCACCCGAAACCGAAATTAATTAAACCGAAATTATATGCCAGGGAACACTTCTCGTTTTTCAGCTGGTAACGGCTACACAGGCAGTTAGACATAAAAGTGAAACCACACTCAGAAAACGAGAATTCGGAATCTCTTAAGGCTCTTTTCAAAACGGCTATTCAATCATCAGCCCCGTCACCTCAATATAGAATTCCCCCCCCCCCCCCACGAAATCTCTACTGATTGTTTCTTCACTTTACGGCTTAAGATTCAAGATTCAAGACAGATTCCTATCGACGGACCTAAACTGATATAATTAACATCTGTAAATGTTTCACATATATTCAAACCGCGACTGAAGATGAGCAATACAAGATGCTTTGCTCTTTCCTGTGAATTGAAAGGAAAATGTTCACGACATCCTCTACTAATAACGAACGTTTTTCCTGTCAGCTTGGCTTGCAATCCACATCTCCATCACGACTTGACTTGGTTTTGACAAGTTCCTGTCGAACTAGCTTTTCTTGTTCCAGTATAAGTGAGGGCTTTTGGTACTGAGGACAGAAAACAGACATGTGGCATCGAGTCAGCTGGAATTACTGCATTAGACATTATCGTCTGTCCAAACACTGAACGAAATAATCTTACGACGACTGAGAATGGTTGAAGTAATACACCATAACAATAAATCCTAGGCTTATGTTGCTGTTGAGGGCTTTTATCGTCACCCTCCAAGTTGGTAGTTGGGCTGGGGGCTGATAACCCACTCCGATAAAAAATTGCATTTTGTACAAAATGAAAAAGGTTCAAAACCCTCATTGTCCCTTTTGTACAAACGTAGACCAAACAGTCGGTCACTTATTCGTATCGTGCCCCATTTCTAATTCTTTCTGGTCGGATTTTATTAAATGGTATCATTCTGTTTCTAAAAACACCCTTAGCTTATCCAAGAATGAAATTATTTACGGAGTTCTCACGAATTGGTCTTCTTGTTCAACCCTAAACTACCTAATTCTCATAGGTAAACACATATACTTCCTCTATTACAAATCATTACATAGCGTTAAATTTCAGTTCGCAGATTTCTTAAATCTTGTATATGACAAAATTGAAATCGAACGTAACATTGCTTCTCTATCAAACAAACAAAATATTTTTTTAAAGAAGTGGTCCAGTTTCATAAAAACGGAAGGAGTCACAGTTTAAATTTGCAAGGCCTAAACAATAACAACTACAGTAAGTAAGTAATGCAACGTATTGTCAGGTTATGTAATGTATTGTAAGCGATGTATGTAAGCAAGTAATGCAGTGTATTGTAATGAAATATCGTGTAATCTAACGTAACGTAATGTAGGTAGTTAATGTCGTATAAGTGATGTTTACAAGTAAGTAACAGTGTATTGTAAGTAAGCAATGTAATCATTAAGCATTTGCATGCAAGCAATGAATGTAAACGCAGTAACGTGGCGTATTGTAAGTAGATGTATGTAAGTAGAGTTATGTACCGTGTTTGTAACTACCTTTGCAGTGCAAATAAAAAAAAATCATTTAATTACAGAAACGGAAGACATCCGAATCTCTATTAACACCAGTGACGCGACGAGAGCTCACAGTAGCCGGGTGGCGCTTTTGGGCAAAGCCGAAAGGAAGACCAAAAGTAGACAGTTTCGATCGAGAATCCGAAGCATACAACTAGGATAGGAAACTGGAATGTTAGAACTATGCTTGAGACTGGGAAAGCTGGCCAAGTAGCAAGAGAAATGAACAGATATAAATTAGATATTTTGGGTATTAGCGAGTGCGTATGGAAAGGAAGCGGAAAATCCAAGCTAAACTCAGGAGAGGTAATAATTTACAGCGGCGAAGAAAGTATACACCAAGGAGGCATAGCAATTATGATGTCACATCAAGCAGCCAGATGTCTCATGGAGTGGACACCAGAAAGGAGTCGAATCATCAGAGCAAGGTTTCACTCAAATATAGGAAGCTGACGTTGATACACGTATACTCCCCAACCAACAATGCGAGCATGGAGGACAAGGATGATTTCTTCGAGCAGCTAGAGAGCACGGTGCAGAAGTGTAACAGAAATGACATCCTGCTTATCACTGGAGACCTTAATGCGAAAGTGGAGAAGGGAACACCAGAAGAAAGAGAGGTACTGGGGCAGGAACGAAAATGGTGAAAGGCTGTGTGAGTTCTGCGAGATGAATTGATTAGTTATCACAGGAACGATTTCCCTCATAAAGAAATTCACAAAGCAACATGGATATCGCCAAACGGTGGAACAAAGAACCAGATAGACCACACAATGATTGCAAAGATCGTCAGTCATGGACACTGTAGCTAGGAGAGGTGCAAAGTGGGAAGAGACCACTACCTAGCGAAGACTAAGCTCAAGCTGAAGTTGAAAGGAAACCCAAGGGAACAGAAAGGTCAAGGAAGGTTGGATACGCAGAAACTAGCAGATGAGGAGGTACTTGTCAAATACAACATTGAGGTCAGAAACAGATTTCAAGCCCTGGCAGATTTGGAAGAAGAAAAAGCCGACCAAATGTACAGTAAGATGGAGAATATCTATGTCAGCGCAGCTAAAGATGTGATAGGCATAGCTAAAAGAACCAGCAAACCTTGGTTAAGCGGAAGAACGTAGAAGAAAGTAGGAGACAACTAAAGCTGAAGTTATAAAGTACACGCTCAGAAAGAGTCAAACGGAGAATAAGAGAGTAATACAGGGAAAAAGACCAAGAAGTGGAAAGGTGTGCTTGTAAAGATAAGAGGTATTGGATGAATGAGGTGGCAGATAGTGCTGAAAAAGCAGCAGAAAATGGGAGAGCGGCGGAACTTTTTTTTCTTATAATGTGCAGTCTAACATGCTATAAAGATATGATCGAATGCGCATTACAACATAAAAATCTTAAAGTAATAAATGGCTAATCTAAATAATAGTAATTATAATAATAATTTACAATTTTCAGAAAACATTAAAAATGAAATATGAGTTAATAAAAGAACTAATAGAAAGCTAATTTAAAAAGGTGTGTCTTTAGCAAAACTTTAAAAGTGTTCAATGATTGGCATTGTCTAATTTCCAGAGGGAGTCGGCTCCATACTTTGGGTGCAACATTTTCAAACACCCTATCCCCCAGTGTCTTTTTTGTCCTATAGGTATTGTCCATTAAAAGTATGCCCCGGTATGAGCTCAACTGATACCGCGAGCTCACTTTGATTTTTATCAAGTCTAAAAAACTACATCGTATAATGAAGACCCTGACAGATGAGAAGAAAAGAACAAGCACAGTAGTTAATGATAAAAACGGAAGACCAACTAATGAGCGGAGTGAAAGACTGAAGATCTGGAAAGAACACTTTGACACAGCACTAAACAAAGAACCACCTGTCAGTCCTATACAGCCACATGAAACAATGCAGAATGACAGAGAATTTGATATTGGAGCACTTCAACCAACAGAGGTGAAAAATGACATAAAACCAACGAAACGTGGCAAAGCAGCTGGACACGATAGCGTAGTTGCAGAACTTCTAAAAACAGATTTGGAAGAGAGAACAAAGGAGTTGACAAAGTTGTCAACAAACGGAAGGAAGAGGGAGCAGCACCGAAAAGCTGGAACAAAGGACTGATAGTAAAGTTACCCAAGAAGGGCAACTTATGTGAGTGTACAAATTCAGTGGAGGGGTATCACACTTTAACCAGTAAGATCTTCAGCAGAATGTTGATAAGTAGAATCGAAAAAGGCATGAACAACATCCTGAGGAAGGAGCAGGCAGCCTTTTGAGAGAATAGAAGTACCATCAGTCAGATTTTTACTCTCAGGAATATACTGGAACAAGTCAACGAATAGAATGCAACTCTGTACACCAATTTCATAGACTTTGAAAAAGCATTTAATTCTGTACATCGCGAAAGCCTATGGAACATCATGTCAGTGTATGGAGTCCCAGAGAGCTCATCACTCTGATAAAGGCAATGTACAACAACTTTGGTTTCAAGTTCAGTCTGGAGTAAAGCAAGGGTGCACCATGTCAGGTTTTCTTTTCTTGTTATCAATTGACTGGGTCATGAACAGAACTACAGAGGGCAGGAGAACTGGCATATGATGGAAGCTCACCTTGGTCTCAGAAGACCTAGCCTGCAGTACAGGCGTTTTCCGTGTGTTCAGGAGTTATCGGTATTAGTACGTGATCGAGTAGAATTGCTACCATTTTGTCTCAGGAAAAGTGAGCGGGGAGGGGGTGTGGGTGGAAGGAGGAAATAAAGCTTTTCCTTCCCCTCCCCCACCCCTGTTACTCCTTTTTTAGCCTCACTCCTACTCCCTAGGACCCCTTTTTGTCTCTTGCGAGTTTTAATCCAAGATGGCGCTTGCCATATCAAAATGCGTCTGCTCGCTCACCAAAATATGCCTGCATTGCAGGCTATAGAAGACTTTGACTTTGCAGATGACATCGCCTTATTGTCATCTAGATATGTGGACATAAAAGATAACACCAGTAGGCTTGTCGACGAAGCTGCTAGAGTAGGTCTTAAAATCAACGCAAAGAAGTCAAAAGATATGCAGATAAATGCCAGGAACGACCAGGGAATAAAAGTAATTGAGGAGCGGGTAGATGACATGGAAGAGTTTTTGTACCTAGGCGTGCTGTTGGACAAAGGAGTGATAACAGATATACAGCAGAGATCAAGTGAAGCCAGACAACCTTTCTACAGGTTGTGAAGAATTTGGGACAATAGCGAAATTAGCAGGAAGACAAACATTGAATTGTCCAAAACGATTGTAAGAGCAGTTTTGATGCATGGCTGCGAAGCCTGGAAACTCATGAAAACAGAAGCAAAGAAGCTGGATGCTTTCCAATGCAAATTCATGAAACACATACTGAGAATAAGGTGGCCCCAGACCATCTCATACCAACAAATGCAGGAGGTTACAGGAGTGGACAGAGCAAGTGATGAGATCAGATGCCAAAGATGGAATTGGATAGGAAAAACAGGGACGAACACTGCATTACAGCATTGGAGTGGAGGCCAGAGGGGAAGAGGAAGAGGAGACCAGGGCGACCCAAACTAACGTGGAGAAGAATGGTTGGAGACGAAAGGCGAGCAGCTGAATGGCAGTCTTTAGCATCAAACTGAAGTGGATAGAAAGACAATGTCAAAGCCTTATGAGATATAGATATAGAGATAGAGAGTTTTCAGGGCAGTGTGTGGGGTGGGGCAATGGAGGGAGCAGGTGTGAGTGCGGTGGGGGAGGGCTTGATATGGCAAGGGAAATTGCAATTTAATAATGTTTGAGTTTATATTTCCAGGGGATACCATAGCTCAATTTACCTTTTGCAGCATACAAAAATACTGTCTGGGAAAATCTCTGAACACAACGATATGAAAGTTCTATGGTAGTAAAATGAACATTGGGGGGCTTTAGTATAACTTTACGGTATACTATGACTGTCAAAACTGGTGGTCAACTTCTCAAGGTTCAACTTACTGTTATGATGAGCGTGTTATTGGCATGGGCTATGGAAATTGCACTCTGCTCCAGATTTAACTTTGCTCTTTCCATATCAGAAATATGAAATCTTTTAAAATATCTGTGAAGAAAAAAAGGAAATTACTAAAACAGGTTCTTAAACTGAACTGAGACATATGATGCCACAATTTCGGAACTCAGAACTCAGAACTCAGAACTGAACATCAATCAAAGTTAGTTTTCAGTAAAACTGCTGTTGGTTAGTTAACCCTCTCATTCCCAAGAGTGGCATGTGGCACAAAATACGATTACATGCTCAATATTTGATCAATTTTTATCACATTTGAACAGTATAAAGGTCTTGGGCAGGTCTGTCTTCTTTTAAAATTATACCGCCCCCTATATGAGACTTGATTAATCCCCCCTACAATTTTTGCAATGTTTTCCTATTACACTTTTAAGGTGAATTTAATATCTGACAATAACCCACACATCAAGAGCTACAAATTGAGCCATAGTTTAGGGGGATACCCCGACTATAGGGAGAGTAAGACATTTTTCAAAGTTTTTCTTTTTTCGTTTTGAATGCTTTTCAATTCAAACTGTGGCTTCCTATATGGCTGCTATTATGATTCATGGTATCTCACAAAAAATATCTTTCAAACAGTATATTATGTGTGGTCTTTGGGTCTATAGTTACTGTTTTACAAAAAAAATGTGTTTTTTTCCCACGGGAGTAAAAGGGTTAAACATCCAGAGTAAACAATCAATTATAAGTAGGTCAGTGGGTGTTTTGAGGGAGGCATACAACCTAAGGGAGACGAAGTTTCCTGTGGCTTTAAAGAGTTAACTTCCACAGAAGATGTGATCTGCAAGGGGGACCTCGGGTATTAACAGGGATAACAATGAGTCCTTGTGGATCTCGAGTAGATTTACTCTCTGCCAGTTCAATTTATTCTGCAGATCACTACTCCCACCCCTGCCACCCTACACTGAATAAAGTATCAGTTAGGTTTGGCTTCTGCTGATTGCATTAGAATGACAGTGAGTAGTGATTGCAGATCACAAGGTTGAATTAAATAGCTAGAGGAATGCACCAGAATTGCTCAGCTGCACAATTACCTTCAAGGTGCATACAGTATTCCCTGAAGGCAATCTATTGTTTATACTGAGTCACAAAACATTTTTCATCAAAAAGCAAATTTTTGGCAAGGTTTATATTATATTCAAATAGTAATTTAAGTAAGTAATTTACTCTAACTTACTTTTTGTTGCTTGTCCTTATTGTAATGGATTGCTTATCATCATCGACTGTCACGCTGTACACATTCAGTGGATAGGGAAGGTTTCTTATCCTCCACTGAAAGGCTTTACTGTTATCTTTTCTTGTAAAGATTGGCTGAGGATGGACATACATGTAAATTCAAAATCAGCAAATAGTACTTTGTGTAACCAGTCATCCTACATGTAGTTTAATGCCGGACCCATAAGGCTATATATTGCATCCAAATACACACTAAGTCAGTAAAAAAAGTTGAAAAAAGGACTGCACTTAGTTTGTACTCACATTTCCTCTACTCTCACTGATATTTTCCACATCTAGGTTCACTGGTCTCATGTCTTCACCTATCTCATATTCCCATTTGCCTTCTCTTCCTACACCAGACTTCTTCTTCCACTTCCTTACTGGAATAGTTATGCAGGCAATACATTACTACAATTTATTATTCCAGTATTAAGCCGGCCAAGAGAACGTGTAAAACATGAGCCTGTATAATTTGCAATGAAGAGTCATGTTTTGTTTCCATCATTTGATTGTGCCCTATGTGATTGTTATGATTTTTGGATAATGCAGGATGTATCTCAAAAACCAGAAGCCCAAAAACTACACATGTAGACAACAAGAAAATGACAGAGGAATAAGTCCCTCATCTGATGGTTTAACATACATGTATACAGGTACTACAAGCAGACATTTTGCTCATTGCTTGTATTTTGATATATTCCTTCATGATGTTCCAATATCCTTTGGTAAGTATGCCAAATAAATACCAAAAACGGAAATCTGCAAGAACCTTATACCAACATACAATTTATTGTAAAGAGAAACGCAATTCAGTTGTAGTCTTTGTCTGACAGAGCTGGACCTGTCAAACAAATTTGCACTCCCTGATTGCCTAATTTGTAATAAAAAGATTTTTCAGGAGGCTACATGTAGGTTAAAGCTGATCTCCAGTCTGTACTGCACACTCTCAAAAGTTTGTTTGTATTTTTTGTTTTGTTTCATGTAAGAGATCACAAAATGTACACATTTTGCAACTTCTTACATGAAGTAAATTCAAAGTTTCAAAACAACCCCCATTATGGATGCAAAGTGGTCAAAGCTTTATGATTCATTCTTTTTCATATCACTCAATGAAACACCTTTGCAGCTGTAACAATCAATGAAGCTGTTGGAAAAAGAATTTGAAAGGTCTCAAAGATATTTTATGTGGTTCGTAACGAATAACATCAATTCCCATTCCATCGGGTGGGAACTTACATGTATAATGTTTATAGACTTTAGGGTGCTGAGACTGTGCAGTACAGACTGGAAATCATCTTAACGACATATCACACTATAAGCTTGTCACATGTTTGGCACCAACTGCACCTTACCCAATAGTTCTCCAGATGATACATCATACTCTTCCACCATCTCTACTTCATCAGTAAAAGTGTAATGGACTTTACGTCGACCTGGTGACATTATGAACGTAATTATTTACAGGAAAATAACACTCAATGTATAAAAAAAAGCTTAGTTAAAAAATTTACAACCTTAAGCCGAGTTGGATCAGTTTCCATGGCAACCATCCAAGTACCATTTCTCAGTCTCCACCTCAACTGTCAGTGAACAGATGAACTACTAATGCCTCATCTCCTTTACTGACCTTCTTCACTCCTTCAGCAAACAACACTGCTGCTGGTGGTTAGTGGTTACTGATAAATGATTAAGCCTAAATTGCTAAAGTTAACAATGCAATATATTTAATAACCGTCTCTATAGCTAAAAGGATTATTGTTCCCTAAAGGTTTTGTATCTTTTCTTGGTGAGCCTCTACCCTCTGGTTTCTTTAAGTTTGACGAAACAAGAAAAATGCCACACATTTTAAGACAGTTATCTGTTTGTAGTCTCTAAGCTTAATGCGCGATTTCACAGCGACATGCAAGATTTCAAGCAAACATTTTCTGAGTGATGTCTGAACACACAGTCTTGCAAGATCAATCTTCGTTCCCTATCTTCATTGCTGACAAAGCTTCAAAAAACTAAATGTATTTAGGTTTTGCTGGCTTCTATCACTTACCATCTTGAACAAGACTCGTCGTTCTCGCTTTACGAAGCGTTTCCAACCAAACAAACTTTCCTTCTGCCGCCGCCATTTTAAATTCGCTTTTTTGAGATGCTGCTGACCACAAGCAAAGCACGCTCAAGAATTCGGTAGATTGGAGAAAGAGAAATTTAGAACCTGGACAGGACGGCCGGCGGGGAATCGGACATTTTCTATTGCAAGCTTTGTACTTTCTTTTCTGACGCAGGAGGGAATAAAACACAGATGGAAGTGCATCTAACTGAATGTAAACTTTTCAGAGAGAGAGATTAGACACTCAATACAAGACTAGCTAAAGATTTATAGGAGAGAAATTTGAGTCTAAGAACTTATTGACTGAAAAGAAGAGCTGGATGGGAGAATTATTTGAATATTTGACTCAAGTTCATGGAGTGCAGCAACATCCATATAACATGATCTGGAGCTAAATGTTTTCCTATTTGGCCTGTGACACCTTATTGAACTTTAATTTAATACTGTATGAGCAAGGCTGGATGGCATTTTGCACACCATCTATGTAAACCTGTTCTCCCGTTAAAGCAATGTGTCACATTTTTACTTAGAAACAGATTGCCTCGGCCACATTGTGATAGAGTAAATGCCTATGTGATTGGATAATGAGAATTATTTTCCTTGGATTTCTCTTAGCTATGGGGATTGTGAGATGGCTGGGTTTGGGGTGTCATGGCAAGAGTTGTCAAGGCTGCGAGGGCAAATTTAATACCCTTGGGATATGGTTGTTTGTGAGGTTGTGATGCTTAAAACAATTGTCAAAACTGGTCATTTGTTGGGAGGAAGGGGTGGGGGGCTTATTATTTGTTTTCAGCGTCTCATACACCTCTTAGGCTTTTTGCAGTAAACAAAACTTGATCAAAACAATATTGAAAATAAACATACCACGGTTCAAAATCTGAACTGGCAGGAAGCAAACAAGTTGGGTATACAAACTGAAGCAGGTCAATATTCCTAATAGTGTAATCAACTGGGTTATTGATTTCCTTTCAGGAAGATCTCAAAGAGTCAAACTTGGAAAGGACTGCGTTTCAGAGTGGGGCACAGTGCCGTCCGGAGTGCCACAGGGGAGCCACAGGGGACAAAATTGGGTCCCTGGCTTTTGATGATAAATGACTTGACCGTCCCAAGTATCTTCGACATGTGGAAATATGTTGACGATACTACGGTATCAGAGAACATACCTAAAGGCCAACAGAGCAAGTCACAAGAAGCAGTAGATGCAATCTACGACTGGTCTAAGGAAAATTTGTTCCAGCTTAATGGCGAGAAGACTAAAGAGTTAGTTATATCCTTTAGTTGTGACTCCCCTCAACTCCCTGGGGTTTGCATAGACGGAACTCCTATCAAAACCATACAGAGCACAAGGCTACTCGGCTTGACAATCAATGATACGCTAACGTGAATGACCATATAGAAGAACTTGTTGAAAAAAGCGTCTAAGAAACTGTACTTTCTTACTCAACTTAAGCGTGCGCATGTTCCTACTTCAGATCTTGTAACATATTTTTGCGCATGTATTAGGTCTTCACTAGATTACGCTTGTCCTGTTTTCCATTATAGTTTGCCAATGTATCTACAAGTCGAGCTAGAAAGAGTGCAAAGGAGGGCCCTATCATGCATTTTTCCCAGGGTGCACTACTCGGATGCCCTTCAGTTAGCAGGGCTTGAGTCCATCAGGGCCCACCAGGAAAAGTTAACAGAACACCTTTTTAAGTCTATTGTTAATGATCCATTCAGTAAGATTACCAGCCTCTTGCCTCCCGCAGTTTCTATCTCACATGAGCTGAGAAGGCAGAGGAGGGTTGCCACTCCTCTTGTAAAGACAAATAGATTTGCAAATTCATTCATAGTTAAGAGTGCGAGGGAAGCATTTAAGTAATTTCTGAGAGTAGTTGCTTTGTAATTTTATAATAGTAGTTGTTTTAAATCATTAGTTATATTCTTACTTGTAAAGAGGCGCAATTCAGTTTTTTTTTTAACTGCAATGTTTTTCTTAATAAACACAGTCTATCTATCTATACATGCATACTACGCCAAGCCAAGGACTACTGGGAAGTACACCAACAGTGGTTAGAACAGGAATTAACATAGAAACTCCAGATATCAAGCCCACAAAACACTTGGCTATCTTGCAAATACCAGTAGCTCTCTCCCCAGTACCAAAATAAATCAACAGTTTTAAAAAAAACTGGCACTTTCAAGTCTCACGTATGACTATGCTCTACAACACCAGTTGCTTATATAATTAATTATATCAAAAGTCCCCTTGGCCTTGTAAATTAATGCATGAATATAGTGTTTCTAATCTTTTTTTGGCAAAGGAGTGTGTGGACTGAGCATAGCAAGGGCCCTGCATTTTGACTGTGAATTGACTATTTTTCCAACTCAGTCAATCAGTATTTTATTACACCTTTGCTCAGCTTGAATTCTCAAGAAGATGAGAAAATTTATTGGTGAATCATCTGAATTGAATGCGCCAAACAAATTTTTCACATTTCCACATTTTGCAGACCAGCTCATGTCAACACCCTGGCCCTACATTTTTTCAATGGGATTGTATGAGCAGAGCCATTTAATGGTATGATGAACCATTTTTCCCATTCATGTAATATATTATTTTCATTGAGTAACAACACCAGAGTTTTGATGCCTGCTCCTCTCTTCCCGCTTGATATGCCATTTATGTGATCTAGACCTTAAATGTTTCCTCCAGTTCTCTTCGCCAAGAATAATGCGGTTGTCACAGATCTCACACACATGCCTTGCATGCCGATCATCTTGGATGATCACCCTGGGGAGGGGGTCGATAAGTGGACTTTGTCCTTCTATCAATTTATCTAAAATATCTACTGCAGTTTTGAGAACATTGCTCTCCCATTTCTCAAGATCAGTTGCATCTAGGCCATAAACATCTGGTGCAGAGCTATGTGGTCTTGCCAAGAAGCGGTTTCTCACCCACGTCATTTGCTTTTTAGCATATCTACGTGTGATTATCTTCATATTTTCTACACCTGCTGTCAAAAGTTCTTTGTCCTCTTTGGACACATTGCTTTTATCAAACTTTTTCCCTTCCTGTTTGATGAGAAACTCATGAAATTCTTTGAAACCAATGGACTGAAATATACCTTCTGTGTATTTTGTGTTGACATCTTTTTTCTCCAACACATGGTTGTATTCGTGATGAAAGTCTAAGAGTTCTTCAATTAAGCCTCTGTCCAACATTTCATCAACTCTTTTATCAAGCCTCTCATTAAGGATCTCTCTCTGACACTGTAGCCAAAATACACATGTGTCTTCATATCTCTGGGGTCCACCATAAGCACTGCCCCCCAGTCTCTGTTGCTGTTCTTGCAAAATCTTGCTGTGAGGCCTGCCAAGTTGTTTATATACCTGAAGACTTCGTGCAATTTTCCGTGAATCGCTTGGATGTAGACGATCTGCCATGGCTGGATCAACCTCCCTGAGCCTTTCATAGAGGCTTGTCTTTAAGCTTGACTCCTTATTCTCTTCGAAATGTCCTGACACTTCTTCAGATTGGCTAGTTCCTTTAGCTGTCTCTCCGCGCACCACTACTGTCTCACCAGATGCATCATTAGAGACCTGAACTTCTGTACTTTGGATATTTTTTCGCTGCTTGATACCTCTTGCTGGTTTTTCTGATTCATCTCCGCTACTAGACGAACTAGCGTTTCTATCTTCGTCAATCAAGATATCCCATAAAACAGATTCGATGTAATAGTTTGTACCGCCAACGACTATCGGGATTTTTCCTCTCGTTTTGATGTCTTCGATCAAAGGCAAGGCCATTTTTTGAAATTCTACGACAGAGAATTCTTTCAACGGCGACACAAAATCGATCAAGTGGTGAGGGCATTGTGAGAGTTCCTCAGCAGTCACCTTGTTCGTTATAATGTCCAAGCCTTTGTAAACTTGCATGGAGTCAGCGCTGAGGATTTCTCCACCAATTCGTTTACCTATTTCGATGGCTAGCTTGGATTTTCCAGTACCGGTGGAGCCCAGAATTACGACAAGAGGCAGACGACGAATGTTGCCCACGGCGGCCGCCATTTTAGCTGAAACCGAGAAGAGTCTGGAAATGAGCTTCTAAATAATCAGCGTTGTTCCCAGGCTCTCTCTTCTTGGGACATGTATGGCTCACACGGCGACTTTAAGGCGGGGGTCCACCTGAAAGCCGTATTTTGGCTTGGTATTATGTTCTTAATGCAAATATCTCGTTTACGTTTCAAGCAATCAAGAATCTGTTCACTCATTACACACATCTATGTTTTGCGCCGTTTTGTAAATTTTTTGGTGATTTTTAGGTTTATTTGGAGACAGATAGTTTTTCTCAAAGGATTAGTAAAATTTATGGAAATAGGAAATTTTGAAGATTTGGTGTTGTTTTAAAATTAGAGTTTGAAGTTAAAAATTGATAGATACACACCATAGAATTTTTCCATACTGTCTGAAAAGTTAAAGAATTTAGGGAACTTTCCAACAAAGAGATAAAAATGGTAGGTCACCGAATTAGTTTCTCAGATAATTTACAAAAACTGAAATTTAGAGGACGCTTTTGTGGACCTCGTGCGTTGCCATGGTAACTGATATGACGTCACAAGTACCCTTAAAGTATAGCCCAATAATAGAGTTGCAAGGAGACATATAGTTTGCCCACACCATTAAACATCCTTCTTTGTAATCTTCCATCGTTTCACAAGCAATATAGCAACGAAAAATCCTTTCGAGCCTCCTTAAGGCGGGAGTACACATGAAAGCCGTATTTTGGCTGGGTATTATGTTTTTTATGCAAATATCTTGTTTACGTTTCAAGCAATCAAGAATCTCTCTGCTCATCTCACATATCTATGTTTTGGGTTGGTTTGGAAATTTTTTGGTGATTTTTAGGTATATTTGAAGAGAAATAGTTTTTCTCAAAGGATTAGTAAAATTGATGGAAATAGGAAATTTTGAAGATTTGTTGTTGTTTTAAAATAGAGTTTGAAATTAAAAAATTGATAGACACACTCCAAACAGTTGCCCAACAACCTGGGGTGCCATTGTGCGGTCGGGCAACTGTCTGGTGGTATTCCATAACCCTTTTTTTTTCCTTTCAACCTCTCTTTAAACTTATCAAAATTTCACTTAAATTCACGTGTACCCCCGCCTCAATGCAATATCTCGTTGCGGCAACATGTTGCAAGCTTTTGAAAGCGATGAAAAAACCTGCAACATTGTTTCCCGAATTTCGCATGTTGCGTTAAGAATCGTCTCGAGTAAGATACCGTTGCCGACCGTTGCCGCAACAAAATTGCATCAAAAGTTGTCTCGTGTATAAACATGGATTGAAAATCGGTTCGTGTAACATCACCATTAGTGCCTGTAAAAGTCAAGCAAATATTCCTGAGTATATCTTGACTACAGAACTTCACTGTAAGTTCGCGTTCAACGTCAAGACAAACTGGGCTGCTATACGAGGAAGGTTAAAGCTTCTGCGCTTGAATTCAGTAGCCAATTAGGTTACCGCAGTACCCATGACCCTAACCAAAGAAAATTCTTTATCGAAAAATGGCGCTCGCCGGCCTAAAGACCAGCTGTCAAACCGCGATAATGAGCCCTTGAGCAATATTTAACAAGAAGGGTTCGAGATTAATGCTCTGACACTGAATACTTGTCTATTGGCTAGTGGCATACCAGATTGTCCTAGCCAAAACAACTGTCAGCTCGTGAGATAGACCGCGTGGCAGGTGCTAGAAAGGGGAAGGGAGAAGGGAAATCGAAATCAGGCGCGCCAAATATGGAGGTTTACTAGTCTGTGGCTAGTTGGCTGCTGCAAGTTAGTCTCGAGCTCTGACAAGGCTTTTTAGTTGGACCTTTTTTTTACTTTCGGAGACTGGAGGCACGTTATCAGAAGGGGTTTTGCGTTTCGCAAATATCGTCGGGCTCTTACCAGGAGGTCTGAAAACTCAGGTACGTATAACAATATGACTTAAGGGTTCTGCAACCACAAGGTGAGAAACAAGTTTCAAACGTTTAAATAAGCCGGAAGTACAAAGAGCTCTCAACAGTGTGATGAGAGGCTTCATAAACCAGAGGAATTCTGTAAACAGAGGAATTCACAGTTCTTTCATAGCCAAATCTGTTAACTCGATACAAACAAAGGAGGGCTTATTGTTGGATAAATGTGCAAGATTTTGGGGGTTTGGGGTTGAGATTGGTTTCTGTTGTCAGGGGAAGGGGACAAAATTGGAGTCAAACCTCCACTATACTACCGGAAAGCTCTGTGGGTTCCACAGAGTCATAGAAGGCACATGAAAGACGCGTAAGTGAGATAGAGTGCGCATAATTTCTTGCAAATACTTTTAATTCTAAGTTCTCTAATGATAAAACTGATAAAAGAGACGTCTTAACAGGTTAAAAAGTATGCGCTTTCCGTTAATCACACTCTTAGAATGAACTGAAAGCATCTGTACTAACTAAACAGTAGTGAACGCTAACACGATTTTCAGTCTGGATGAAAAGTTCAAGTTGAAACTACAGACCTCTTGCTGATATTGGTGACAAAAGGTCAACAACGACAGAGGATCTTTAAAAAAAAAAACTTCCTCAATAAGTACATATTACACGGGCGTCTAAATTTATAATCACTCGTATATACATTACTTGGGCAGTTGGGCTAAAAAAAAAACTACAACACTGTAGCGTCAATGGATTACGTAGACCAGAATCTATTCCAACTTTCTTGGTAAATCTCCCATTCCAGATTAATAGCCCTTTTCACGGTTAGTTTTTCTCATTTGCATTACAATGTAATCCAACGTGGATGCGAGGCAATTTCGGGCTAAAACTACAAAATAGCCCGAAATTGCCTCACATACATGCTAGATTATATTGTGATGCAAATGAGAAAAGTTAACCGTGAAAAGGGCTATTGAATAAAGTTATAGTTACCTGAGTAAGAAAAATAGGAAAAGGGAAAGGGATTTTTGGTCACCCAAATCGTAAACGTACTGACGCAGTCAAGATTAAGTATTCTCTGAGTACTCGACGCCTGTTATCCATGCGCCTGATGCCAGACAGTAGCCTCGGTCTTGAAGACTAGCTTGACGAAAATGTAAAATGTAGGCGTTCTCTTGGTTGACAAGATTTCTGAGCATGTTGTCTGACAACTTCACTGAACAGTAATCCTATCTGCGGGTTCATTCGAGTCACCACGAATTAAGATTTAATCCCAATTCTACCCCTTCTCTCGAATACAGGTATAAATAGCCAAAGCATTATCTCATTTAACAGTACACTGAAACCAGCAACCTCACTACAGTTGAGCACTTTAGAAACAGGAAGACATCTGGGGCGAGTCTCACCTCGCATTTTCTTGCAGAGGACCACTCTGGGGACAACATTGCTTCTCATTTTTTGTCCCTAGTAAAGGTTGCACAAACGCGATTGCGAGATGAACTCGTCACAGGCTTGTTCTCGTTCCTAACAAGGCGAATTCCTTGCATCATAACCCATTTACAGTCACTAAAAACGTCGCAGTTGTTGTCTCTTACTTCTTTTTTTCTAAACACGCGCTCTTTTATCCGTTCCCGTAGGACCTTCCCCTTTCCTTTTTCTTGACTGACCCGGTTTGTCCGGTTCAGCCCGCGTTACCAGTTCAGCCAGTAAGTACTTCTGTGGGGGAGGTGGTGGGTCTTGCATAAGGTACTCGGCGATGTAGTCTGGCTTTAAACACCAAATATTATTCATCTGTAGCGACTCAAGGTCGGACGCTTCCACTTTCGTTTTGGATAAATCTGAAAAAAAAAATAGACTCAATCACTAAACCACTGCACGAAGTTTTCAACGGGGCTATGCTTCTGTGTATTGAATATGTTTTTGGTGATTTTATATAATTTATAGATTTATATTTATTTGATTTACCATTAAATGGCAGCCTAAGACAATAATAAAATGAAAACAAACAAGGATTTTTTCATTTCGACAGATTACAAATGACAACTTGAACATTTTAAGCTATATTTTTCAATAAAAGTTTCTCTGTGATTTTCGGGATTGGTTCCGAGATATACTTGATTTTAAAATCTTGGCTGGCCTTCTTCAGGATTGCGAAAATGAAACTAAATATGGCAGGATGATCTTTTCCCTTCCTTCCTTCTCTTCCTTACAGAGAGCAACTTTTACTTTTAAAGAAGATAAGTAAAAGTTTTAAAGATATAGTTGAAATTCAAGATGTGCCATATGGAACAGTTTTAACCTCTCATTTTATTTCTTCATATCATGTCAATGTAAGGCCAAGCGTAAAGTGCTTCGAAAACGGCCCTTTCAAAAGTTCACAGGAACACAGCGGATGATGTAGAGTTCGTTAACAAAGACACATGTTCTTTTACCACAAGACTGGAATCCGTACCTAGAAATGCGTGAGTAAAGTCTTGAGTGTTCTTGAAAGGCGGTCTGAATCCTGACACTTTGGCTCCGCCTGATTCTAGCAGACGTTTAAATCCTGGCTGCCTTGACTTGTCAACGCACAGAAGAACCACCCAGCCACTGAACGCACCGCCGGAATACGCACTTTGACCGATTTCCGAAGCAGCCTGAAAGTTGCAGTAAAGTTTCCAAGTTAGCGAGAAATTCCACTTGCACTAAACAAGAGGAGGGAGTGCTCGTAGCCTATCACCGAGGTAGAAGACTTCTCTTTACCCCAGGGACCCAAATTTCCTTCACAGGGATCATACCCCAGGGGATTTTTACCATTTGGCTTACCGCTCTTTCTTGACGAAGTCTGAGCCGCCATCTCCGAGCTGCAGCCGCGAGTTTATTGTGGGGTTCCCCGGGATTTTCTTGTCCCCATTCGTGGGGCGCTTCATCCACAAACAAGCTTGCCTCACGACTTGCCTCCAGGAACGACTTGTGAAGCACCCACTTACCAGCAGCCACTGCAGCCAGATACTTCTCATTCCTAGTGGATCAAAGGAGAAAATGATTAGCTACCTACACCACGCGACAAGGCAGCATAGCGAGTTCGTTTCCACAGACGTTTTAACGCTCTCCCTCAAGGTAACCAAGATGTGCACTTTCCTCATGTTTGGTTAGGAATTAAAAGCCAACTTATGAGAATCAGAGTCAAGTCCAGCCTTCGTCCGGCCTTGACGTTTGTACTTAGGCAAGATGTGTTACTCGGCTCACAAAGCCTCTCCCCACCATAGAGGCATGCACGGGAGGTAGTGCAGGGGAGGGGAAGGGAGAGATAACAAGGAACTATCTGATATGCAACTCGTATTTAAGCTTAAGTCCACCAAAGCTGTGACTTGAAGAATAAATTATGATCGAAACTACTACGCGAAAAAAAAAAGTCGTTCTCCATTTTAAGTCTTAATTGAATGGCATATAAAGAAATTAAAGCCTTTGTGAATCAACGCTATGTTTAAGTTTCTACTGGGAATTAACCACACCAAGGACATGAGCTAATGACCTCCAGAATTAATAGCCTGTTGCTGTATTGACAGAGGTTAAATGACAGAACATGTAGGCAAACAAGTGTATTACGAGATTCGAGTAATCCAGAGACTACTTCATTCTAGCTGATTCGATTGGTGAAAGTTTTTAGTCACACCTCATCTCCGAACGCAAACCGTGTAATGACAAGGCCGAACTCACCTGTTTGGTTTTCCCACAACCACGTGCGTGCACTCGGGATTAAAGTGAACAGTGTCGAACACTTGGCCTCCAAGCTGCTCAATCAGCGCCGAGTAATCAATCTTTTCCTGGGGCGTCATGACAGACAGTTGAAACTTGGGCGTGGTTAAAGCACGTGTTTGTTCAAGTTCCGTGCCGTCCAGGAGGTTCACCGGTGCTGGTTTCAGAGTGTCCTTGATTTGAAGGCCAAGCTTTGGGGCTGCGGGGGTAGAGCTGGAAATGGGCGAGGGAGGGTCGGATTTCATTGTCACGCTCAGTTCCCTCACGTGACGTTCAACAACAGTGCTGTTGTCAGTGAGCGCGACTCCAGTGACTGTAGAATCTTTCGAGACTATCGTCTGCCCCATCTATAAGGAACATGTCAAAAGAATGCATATAGTTGGCTCGGATAAAGCAAGAGCTGCACTTAGATGCATGTGCTTGTAGATGCCAAAAACCAGTTAAAATTCTTTATAATTACTAATATTAAGAAAACAATTGAAGAACGTACCATTAGCTCGATAAACAATCTCCAGTTAACTCTGATCACGTTTGATGCAATGTAAATTGTATGTCAAATTTTGTCTCCGGAAAATATGCAGTTAGAAGTTTCAGCGGAACTTCCACTAATCAATGTCTACAATAGCTCTCTTTTAAAGCTGGTTTTCTCTAGCGACGGAGTCGTAGCCGGAGTCGTAACCAGAGGCGCAGAGTGATACGATCTAGCGAAAATCAAACCAACGGAATCGGAAGCAGAATAACGACTCTGCTTATGACTCCGTCGCTTATGATGTAGTGAAAACTATACCTCCACATACGACTCTGATTTTCGATTTTCAATAGGTCGTAAGCGCTCTTACGACTCCGATTACGGCGCCGACTCCGTCTCCTTCGCTATTGAAAACCAGCCTTTATGATTTGACCTTTCCTATCTCAAATAAAGCGTGTTTGATGCACATCACACCCACCGTGTCTGTTTTGTTGTCCCGTCTGTCCTCCTCCTCGTCTTCTGTGTGGAAGTCTGGACTGGGACTGTTGCCTCGTTTGAGTTGTGCCATGATCTTTTCACGCTCCATCCGTCCCGCGGGATCGTCGTAAGTGATAGTATCACTTTGTGAGTGTTCACTGTCATCATTCATTGGCATACGGGATTTGACCCGAGAAGAAGAGTTGCTGTCGGCACCTTCAGCAGCCTTAAATAAAACCAAACGAAAACTCTTTTCAAGCTCATCAGCGGGGACTTCAGTTACCGTTTGCGTTCAACTTTCATGTCAGAAATTCAAAACGTATTAGAAGCTGTTAGAAGAATTGGTTGTAAAAGACCATCTGACAGTCAATAATAAATGTTGAAGGTAACAGACTGTTTGTTTTCTTTTCCTCCGTTCGAAATCAAGATCCTATTTTAGTGACTTCGTTTCCGTTCCAGCTCCATTCTGTATGTTTCTCGAGCACTTCAGGCGTTATGTGCGACGCAATCGCTATATTCTCTCCTTTGTTAGGAACACGAGTTTCCGCGTAGACGAACGAGGAGAACTGAGCCGAGACAAAAGTAGGCACTGAGAGAGGAAAGGGACTTGTACCCACCTTAGAACTGACACGTGATCGCAGCCTTGATGAGGTACGTCTCGTGGCCAATGACATCTCAGCAGCTGCATTTGATGATGAATTATGGGAAATGCTGCTCGAGTTAGTAGATGACGCATGTCGTCTGCTTCTACGCCTTCCTTTCGCCTGTCGAAATAGACATATTTTAAAAGTTACCGTCTGTAAATTCCAAACTAATTTAGAGCTCTGTAAGCAGATGGCATCAGAGGATGTAAAAAGTTGGTCTACTAAGGGTTAACTTGCGAACGCCGAGCGGAACCAAAACTGCGTCTCTTTGGCTTGAATTCTGTCAAACGGAGTTGGCAGCCAAGAAGAAATGACAAACAGAATGTGCTTTAAAGTATTATGCTCAAGGTTTGCTACTAAAGAAAGGACTTTTATTTCACCGTTTTCCATCGCGTTCGAGTGAATGGCAGCTGATCTATTTGTAATACAGCTCTCGAAGTAGCGGATTTAGCTTGTACCAGGCGCACTTACCACGCTCTTTTGTTTTACATTCGCTTTCCCACTATTTTTTTGTTTCGATCCCAGAGCATGGTACAGGCAATAGAGGGCTGCATTTGACCTTGATTAGTCCAGTAAAAATGTTGACGCCATTCCGTACGCGAAATTTTAAAACGGATTTAACAGCTCATTATCTCCTCACACGAAGGCGATTTTCTTAACAATAATAGAAGCGCGGACGCTTTATCATAAAACAATGAAACAAACTTTGTTTCGTGGTAAATAATTATAAAGCCGTTGTGCATTGCGTCGGAAAAGGGCAAACGGAGCGAAATGCCAGCGCGTCTGAAGAGAGTTCAGAAAACGGTCTGCAGATGACGCGCGCTTTGATTGGTTGACAGTAAAACCGTAGCATTTCTGGTGAATCGGACGGAAAACTCGAGCTTACTAAAATCGATAGAAACCAGGAACGAATAGTGAAATAGTTTTGACATAACCTAGAAGCTAACAGAACAGCGATAAATGAACGTATTGACGGTATGTGGTCCTTATGCTTTCCGATGGTGTTGAACGAAACACCGTGCGCGCGCTACCAAAGCTGACTTTCGATCAATAAATAGAGGCTGTACCTCCACGACCAATCAGATTCCAGACTTCTCAACAGTTAGCCACTGCACTAAGTTAAGAAACAAAACACAGAAGACCTATTTATGAAAGGAAAAACACCAGTTTCTGGCCTTGTAAAAGTTTGGATAACACGCTTTATTGCTTAACCATTGTTTTGGATTTACTTTGATATTTTATATAATTTTTTCAACATATTAAACGGAGTTCGGCGAATCATTTGATTAAAAAAATACATGTAGAACAAATTTTTACAGCTGTTGCGTGAAGTTCCATTTTAAGACGGATTCTGCTCAAGGTTCGAGCAATAAGCGCAAAAATTATTTACTAAAAATGTACTCATGGCACGGTAACTTTTTTAACACTGTTTAACGCATCTCACTGTTATTCATTTCTCTAGGTGACCCCGCAATTAAATCTCCAAGCATTCTCGAGGAAATTAATGTAAAACCTTGTAAGAATGCTTAATGCGAGTGTAATTCTGTTTTCAACTAATGCGAAATGTTCGTTTTAACTGAACTATAGATAACTTGAAGTTCATTTTTCCCTCGCGGGGTCAGCTTGAGAACTTAAATCTCAATAAGACCTTCTTAGCTTTATCCAAAATACTACCATGCTAAGAGGGTTTTTTGGTAACTTAATTTTTGCCATTATTGCTCGAATGTTGTGCGGAAATCGTCTTAATCATGTTGTTCGAATGTTCTTAAAAGGTGCGCGTGCTTTTCGTCATAACGAACAACTTAATAACGTCACGAACGTAACCAAGACAACTGAAACAGTTCATTTTAACAAGAGATTTTGTTAAGAGCTTAGTGCTTCGGACATTCAGGAAAGAGACAAAGAATTTTCAGTTTTACAACATGTGTGGATCTTTACTATCAAAATTCGCTGGACGTGGGAACCAAGTGGCGCCGGTGGACGAGTCAGCTTTCAGAAAACCCAAACGGGTTCCGGGAAAAACAAAACTTGCGGACGGGACAACATCAATCCGCGAGTCCAGTCCTATGAATAAATCATCACGCAGTGACTTGGGAGTTAAGGAAAAACCAAATGCGGCATCGGTAAGAAACTCCAAAGAAGCATTTGAGACCGAGGGCTTCGTAAACAGTGAAGCGGGAGGAATTCAAGAATCTTCACCCGGGAATGAAAAAGATGCCGAGGCAAAAGCCATGGACAGTGCGGCAGCCATTCTGTCAGCTCAGAGAGCCATAGGTTCAAGTGACAAGAAGGTGCGCGCAATGCAGAGCGCTAGAGAAATCTTGGACGCTCAGATTGATAACGGGCCTTCAAGTTCCACCACTATCGCTTCCCAGCCTGTGAGTTCAACACGATCAGTACTCATGGGTGAAACGTCAAACGCCATTGCTTTTGAAGTCCTTGTTGGAAGGCCAACAGCCCGCCCTTTAACTAGGGTTCCTCGGCGCCTAAGCAAGTTGAAGAGCCAGCCAAGAGCGTCAACAAAACAAGTGAACGCTAAACTTCTAGCCGCAGAAGAACGCAAACTCACAGAGCTGGAAAACATCCGAGCCCGCGCATCCAGCAGGGCTGGAGGCAACAGACCGCACCCAGCAGAGGCTGCTTCCAGAGCTACTGCCAAGAAAATTGTTTCTAAGCAGGCTGCCGCCGAGAGGAACAGGAATGAGGTAATTGCTACAAAGAAGCAATCCGGGAGTAAATCGTTTAGGAAAAGGAACAAGATCGCTGCTGCCCAGGCTTCTGCCAAGGAAGAACTGCAGTCCGCCATTGGACAGAAAATGGAGAAAGCTGCGCAAAGAAAGGCGGCGAAAAAACAACAACAAGAAAATCAGAAAAACCTGCGAGCAGAGCGCACTAGGAGAGTCAGAGAAAACGTAAGTCACTATTTACCACACGTTTGATTCGCCAGCTTCTTAAGTTAATTTTCGCGTCTTCTACTAATTTGCCAGATTGAACGTATGTTGAGAGAGGAGGAGAAGGAAGTACTTGAAGATCTTCGGGAACTGGAAGCAGATCAAGCTTACTGTGCCTCTGACAGCGATGAGTCGTGGGGAGAGAAAGACGACACCGTCGTCTATGAGTGGGAGGACTTCTTCCACGACTAATTAGTCCTTGAGGACTAATGCCCTGTCAGTTACTGACAGTGGAGCTGACCGTGACAGCGCCGGAGCCTGAAGTCACGGAGAATTTGTACAAAAACTAAAAAAAACTAAGGAATCCAAATCATGTACCTGCCTCGACATTCTAAATGCTGCTTCTGAACTTGGTAATTCATGAACTGTGAACTGATTAACAGAGAGAACACATGACAAGAAGGAGTCAAGATTCCAGAGAACGGATATTGCCTCCTTCCAGTCCAGCTGGCCCTCATCAATACTTAAATCACTTTGCACTGAAATTCATCTGTGCTCTCTAACAACACTTGATTGAGCTACTGTAGCAACGTTTCCCCCCTCCCTCTGTTATGTGCCCCCTTCCTTGAAATCCCCTCCCGTCCATTGGTAACGTTTGTTACAGTTACAACAAGATACCTTTCGCTATCATGGCCTGATAATTGTTTTGCTTGTTGAGACATTACATGAAGCATTGTTAAATAAACAAACAATGTGTGGACCTTAACTTGTGTGGTTTTATTGTGCTAAACCAATCTTGCGGTTTCTTTGTCTGTGATTTTCAAATTGACCTCTTCCAAACTTACAGTAAGAGATGACTATTTTGGGGAAAATAAGAATGATTTTCGGGCTAGTACATCCTAGTTAGGGCTTGCGTGTACTTGAAGGGCAATGCCGAAAAGTTGTTTCCTTTGAGCCCTGTATACTACGAAATTATTATAGTTGATAGACGTGCACTACTACTAAGTCCCTTGTCATCTCACTCACAAAGGCTTTCCACCTTTTTCATACACTTATTCTTATTCTTAGATCTCTGACTAGCTAAGCATAACGCTGTTTAATAAATTGAGGTCTCGATCAAGCAGAAACGAATCACGTTTACAAACGTACATGTAATTAAAGCTCCTCAGGAGAAAAAAGTAAATTTTGATACAAACACTTGGAATAGGTATTAGAAAGAAAAATAAAAAACCTCTAAATACCTTGGTAGCGTCCATGATTGCCTCTAGCTGTCGTTTGAAATCCTCCCTTGCCTCTAAAGACTCTAATGTAGCTGGTCCCATTTGAGGATCCTGCCCTACATGCTCCTCTTCGGTGATCCCCTCTACCACACCCTGTTCAGCGCCAGGTAACTCACTTGGTCCATTGTTTGTCGTACTTGGCTTTCCTGAGCCGTTTTCTTCACTCAAACCACTTGCTTTTGCCGTGGGCGACTTTCCTTTCTCTTGTGGTGACATCTCTTGTTCCAGTGTTGACTGAGGATTTTTAAAAATGGGATGAGGTCATTACAATATTGTACATGTACGTTCTAGTCCAATTTTGAAACGTTCACCAATCCAAGCATACTTGTACAATGTAAATAGATAGTCCACTGTAATAAAGCTCCCAGTCTAAAAACAGCACAGAATACTACTCATGTATAGGCATACAGGCAAGTCCAACAGAACTTCCACTCACATGGCAAAAGGCAACTAAATGTAGTTTTTTAACAACCTCTGGAAGGAATGCCAGTCCATCGTACTTTCCTCCTCCTCCCCCCGCCTCCGCCCTTTACAGGCAGCCTAAACTGTTCACCACTACCCACTTACATGTTTATAGCTGCAAGGAGAGAAACTATGAAAAATAGTGTCTTAGCAAAGAACAAACAACACAGTGACCCTGGCTAGCACTAGAACCAGGCTCACTCAATCCAGAACCTAACATGCTATCCATTCCAGGCCATTGTACTTCTAACTTATACCTACCCATACCTTATTGGTTTGCTTCCATGGCATTGAGTATTTTGATGAGATGTACATATGTAGTCCAGCCAAACTACCCATGAGCCTGATGTGCCACTGAAGCATACCAAAAAAGTACAAATAGGTACATGTATTTACCCTACCCGAATTTACCCAAGGGACCATGATACCATACAGTAGTTATCACAGGTGAAGGCTTGATATCGCAGGATATCAGGACAGTGGACAGCTTCTGATGGGCTAATGGCAAATTTGGGTATGGTAAAAAGTATAAGCAGGTAAGTACACAAGTTAAAGTAAAGTACACAATTTAAGGCGCAGTACTCACTGCTTTGGATGATCTGGTCACTCTTCTGCCTGTGGTTACCACAGGGAGATTTAATTTGGGATTGAAGGTGTGTGGATACATGGCCTCATCAATTCTTTCATTTTTCTCCTGGCAGACGTACAGCCAGTGAGGAGACACAATGTGAATGCCACGGTCCTTTGCTTGGGTGTATTCCTTTGTTTTGTCATTGGCTGAACCCTGATAAGTATCAAAATAATCATGTTTATTAGTGATTCAGAAGTGCAAAGAGAAAACTGAAGCATCGAAAAAGAAGTATATGTTGCAGGTCAAAATGAAATTCAGGTTAAAATGATTTTAACCTAGTTTGATTCTCAATTTCCTTTGTCTTCTAACCCTAATTATTGATGATTCATGAATAATTAGGGTTAAGAGACAAAGGAATTTCATTTTAACCTGAATTTCATTTTGACCTACAACATATATACCAAATAAGTATTACTACTTCATGTATGAAGCAGACTTTGTATTCTAATAACTGCCAGAGCCAAAACATACGCACAGATTTCACAAATGGGAAAAGCCATATGACCAAATGAGAAATCTACTTCAAAACATGCAATCCACATGTACAATGCATGTGCACATGCACTGCCAAATGCATGTATAGGATAAACATGCTTAAACTAGGGAATCCATGACTTACACCAAAGAATCTAAAAAAAAAAACCTTTGAGGATTGTACAGTAACTGTATTTCTTGAACAAATAATACTGCATACACTGTACAAGTGTTATTTCTAGGCAGATTATGCAAGATCATGGTTACCAGCGAGTTGTAATCTCTAACTGGCAGGTGCACCCATGTAAATAGCAAATGAGATGAATCTGGGCAAACACTTGCTGGATAGACTGGATTGATTCTTACAAGACTCATGAAGGATTATTGTAATTTAGACTTTCAGTGTTTCTAAGTTTGCAAAAGATAAACAGAAGGTACTAGAGGAAACAGCAAATTTAATCAGCGTTTCTCTGCAAAACTATCGTGAAACAGAAAGGAAGTAGAAAGAAACTACTATTCTCTCACTTGGTGAATTAGATGAGTGCAGGATTCATCGTACAGCCAACGATAATCAGCACCAAGAGACGAGGCCAAGGTGAAGAGCTCTGTCTGCTGTTGAGTCAACTTTTTACTGACGGATAAAATAATACCAGCAAGAATTCCTTTTTGAGGAGATGCTCTCTGTTCCTATAAAATAAGAGCTTGTTAACATGCAAAGCTTCTGAAGACATGATTAAGCACCTGTGAAATTACCTTATTATAGGAAATTAACAATGCACATAATTAACGCGAATTTCAAAAATTCGCGTTGATTTTATGTCTCTTAATTTACCTCATTGTTAATTAAAATGACGTTAATTGAAAGCATCGTTATTTAAAGACACCTTTATTATAAGCAAAGTTACAATTCCTCTACGTCTCCGTCAGAGTCGGTTGACGCATCATCATTTAATATTAAGTTCAAAATGTCCTTAGATTCATCAGTGTAGCGATCGTCTTCTCCGAGGGGATAACTCACTTCTTCAACTTTCTTGTGCAAAATGTCTATCGCATTTTTGTCATCCCATTTCACAGTCACCGCAATAGGTATTTCTAATCCACCTTGAACAAGTGGAGATGGCTTATATTTTATCGCAGTAACCTCTCCTTTTATGACAGCTTCTCTCTGCAGTGCGTGCCAAATATATCAGCTCAATTCTATTGGAATATGTCCGACAGTAGAAGGAAATATGGTTCCTGGCAATATTGTTTGCCCAGCAACTGCAAACCGGTCGTGTTTATTGTCTTTCTCTTGCTTGAATGTGAGCTGTTGCTTTAAAAATGGTTTCCAGCCTGTGCGATACACGTGATAACCTCTTAAACCAGTGTTGAATTTCAATGTCGGCCAGGAAGGGGCGCGTTCCAACCCTGGATCCATTCATGCCTTAGTATCTTATGTTTTTTGCCGGAAATAAAGAGTAAATTTTGTTGTTGGACGTTGTTGTTTTCTAACGAAATAAGTGCAAAAAATATTAAATTCACGTCTTAATTACATGTATGCAACATACCGCATGGAAATTTGCATTAATTAAATGTATGTAAACATAACTTTTGGAAAATTCGCGCTAATTTTATGAAGCGCAAATTTTGTTCGCGTTATTAACATGCTTCATTATATTCCTATAATAAGGTAAAGCCTGAAAAAAATTCAGGCTTGAATCACAACTGCTTAAGTTGTGTATATATAACTGCGATAATCAATCATGTCTTCAATCCATGTCTTTCTCCACAGTTCAAATATATGATCTTTCATGTATTCACTTGTATGAAGCTTCTTGTATAAAGCAACATTTCTTAGGTTTTGTCATGATAATGATGAGTTGTTAACAAAGGGTTTAAGGTCCAAGAAAGTTCTTTTCAGAGCAATTTAAGGCTAATGTAAGAAAAACAATTTAATAATAATAATATTTAATACTTATATTGCACTTTTTCTATAAAAATACTCAAAAGTGCATTACAGAATTTCATGTGAATCTTGTGCAGATAACTACAGTGTAAGTACATGTACTTGTACAGTACAGTACGTACATGTGTCTCATTTCTTCCCATACATTTGTACATTTGTTGTGTTAAGGCTATATTTTTAATGCCTGGATGGCACCCTACACAAGCACAAGCAAAGAGAATTTACATTTTGATGATCAAAGTAAACAAGTTGTTTTCTTTACTATTCGTCACGGTATTTTACAAAAGAAATAATGCAGAAAACATGTTCTCCATGCAAGTTCACTTGTGAAAGTTTGAGAGAACTCAAAAAACCTGTGGAAACACTCATCTGTTGGCTTGTGTTCCCACAGCCTTTCTCGTTCTCCCAAACCTCCACTCGTGTTTCTATGACTCAACAGAAAAACAGTCCATGTTTTCTATTTCTAAATATTTATTAATAACAACTGCACCTCTCCTCCCTGGTGAACTTCATCAATAGTTACATCATTGTCATCTTCACCTTGGTCATCTTCCCTTGTGGGTGGGGCAACAGTTCCCAGTTTTTGAAGCGTTTGTTTGATGTTCTCTGCAAAAAAGTCGTCCAGAGGAAAGCTGTTCCTACTGCCATGACTCTTTCTGGTCTTAAAACTGCGGCAGACAGGAGACGCTAACTCCTCCATTACATCAGTCAAGTCAAACGACGGCCTGAAAGGACGATTGTATATAGATGGCCTCTTGACTGGCCGTTTATGTGTACTGCCATCATTGCAAGTCACCTTGTTTACATTTGCGACTTGCATAGCAGATGCTAGATCACTTGTTTCCATGGGAATTTCTTCTTGTGCAGTTTTCACATTTACTTCCTCAGCATCGTCTCTGGTAAGAGGCTCATCAGGTCTTAGATTCTCTAATGGATGAATATCAACATTGTCCATCTCTATCATTTTGTCTTTGTCAACTGGATATTTGTTGATGGGAACCAAGGTGCCACTTGCTGCACATGCAAACAGCCATTCTCTACTCACAACTGGAATATTCCACTTCCTGGCTGCTTTGTATTTATCCCCATCTGGATCTCGGCACAGAAGATGTGTGCTTGCATGATGGTTACTGCTTGCCTTGCGAACAAAGTATTCCTGACAACGGGCACCTGGTAACACAATGACACAGTGCTGACTAGGACAGATCAGACATTCCAATATTTCTTAGCAAGACTGAATGACAAATCATAATAGCTACATTCAAAACCTAGTGAATGAATCCTAGCCAATGACCGGGATCACTTTCTAGCAACAGTACTACACATGATGATAGACTGAAAAAATATCAGTTTTGTAAACGTGTACATGTATTTGTTTTGATATTGCACTTACCAACAAAAACAACAACAACAATAAAAACAACACACAAAACAAAACAAAGACCATAAGGTTTCCCTTCCTTCCTTTTGCATTGATTCCTGACTTTAGGGAATAGGAAGGTTTTTCAATAGGCCATTTTTGAGTTACCATACCATAATGATATACATGTACCTCTGTCTCAAAACAAGTCCTTGCGTGAAACCACTCAAAATATTAGTTTGCCTTGCATGAAAATGAACATCACATTTTCACATGATGGTTTCACACAAAGACTACATGTATTTTTGACGCAGAGGCAAAAGTCTATTTGGAAATGGCCTAACATACATGTAGGTACTACTGCTATTATAATAAATATTTTAATTATTATTAAACAAAGCAGATCTATCAAACTAAAACATCATAATTATCAAGAACTTGCTTGACCAACCCAGAAGTTCAGCCACTTGATACATGTGATCTCTCTCTACCCCTGTAAACTGGCTGATTGACAATACACATCCCTTGAGTGGTTGGCTTGCTGTTGGGATAGTGAAGGGCTTGAAGAGAAAGCTATCATCCAGTGCCAATAGATGGCCACATTCCAAACTCTGTTCCAACCAGCAAAATGTTACCTACAACCACAACACAAGACAAAACCATAGCACATGATCTATTAAACAATCTACATTGTACTGTACTCATATTTATTAAATTAATATTTTATTTATTATACTGTATTAATATTTTACTACAACTGTGTACAACATTGAATGTTTATTTATTTATTTCAAGATTTGTATATAGTATATATACAGGTGTGAGAACAAAAGGACATGACATCCCCTACAAGGTTCAACCACCTTAATGTTGTACATGTAGGTTGCATAGCTGATAGCTGTCAACTCTCACAAGCATAATTATTTTAAATACATGTAAAGAGCTACGCATAACATTTACTGCAACATGACTTTAGTCCTCTGACCAGACCAAGCAGTGTTCTCCCTACTGATCCAAGGGTGAGTCTCCCTTCATCTCAATAGGGGAAGAATGGCTTTTTACAGTTACTATGCGTACATGTACATGTACATGTATACTCCTGTTAAGTCCATGTCAGGCCAAGTAGCCCATACAGCTAATCCCAGTTTCTGTAGCATCAACGGAGAGTAATGGGATATCAGTCAGTTACAGGGTTCCACCTCCCTCCCAGCATTGCTGGTACCCATTTATATGCCCTGGTGGAGAGAGGCACTGCAGGGTCCGAAATTAACTTTTTTCTAAGGGAGCCAATTGGCGACTAACCTAAAAATTTTGGTTGCCAAATGGAAGGGTTTGGTCACCAATGACAAGTGTTAGTTTTTTTGGTTTTGTTGTATCAATTTTTCGTTTTACTCCAATAGTTTTAATTTACATGTACGTTAATTTATAGTAAAAGCACAAAATTTAAACTTTCTTTCACTACAATTAAACAAAATGTTTCCATATTATTAGATACAGCTATTAAAGGAGAGACTCACAACAGCCGTATAACGATAACATTAAGTCCTACATCTCAATGAGCGTGTTTGTCAACGTTCAAGCGAAGGCTTCGGATTTCTTTTTCTTATTATTTCCATTTAGCAGGAACTATACTGGTCTCCTGTAAAGTTCTGTGTACTAGACATATGGGGGCCCTCTTTCAATACTTACATGTAGATATAATCAAGCGTGGAACTCAAGTATCTGTTCTTCGCCGAAATGCGACGAAAACGCAACCAAGCCAACTCGATTGCTCGGAAGCAGCTCTTGGCTTCTGGTTGGATAATGACTGCACGATAGACTGTTCATTAGTTAGAAGTGGCCATACTTTTGGGCCTCTTGTTTTGTTACTGGCATTTACTCTGTTTACTGGTATTTAGGTAAAGTATTAAAAGATTAATTAAGCGTGCGTGTTTCGGCTGACGACTCGTCACGATTTTCGTCACGTCACGTTTTCGCCCGCGATATCAGAATTGTGAGAAGCCGATGAAACAATATGGCACCGGGTAATTATGGCGATCGTAAAATCGTCGCTTTGTTTTACTACAATTCTCCACGGCAGCTTTATGCTTTCTTTTAAAAAAAGCCCATTTACCTTGGAATTTCAAATGCCGAGGGGACAAAAGGTTAGTCGCCTGCTGGCGACCAGTTCTAAATTTCTGGTCGCCAACGCTCAATTTTTGGTCGCATTGGCCACAAGTCAGTCGCAAAGTCGGACCCTGCACTGTGAGAGTAAAGTGTCTTGCCCAAGAACACAAGCAATCTGAATGACTCCTGCCAGGGCTCAAACCCTGATGGCTCCATTCAGAGTCGAGTATACCAACCATTAGACCACTGCACGTCCAACTCCTGTACAGTACATACATTGTACATGTAACTATTAACTGATACTTAATATTCAATCTTCGTTCACTGTCTAAAATCCGCATGTGTCATTGGTTAAAATTGATGATGTGAGTTCTCGTTACCTGGCGACATCAAAGTGACAGAGTGCGTTATTACAATAACGCATAAAAACTGTGCAGTGTTCGGGCGGGAAGCCATTGTAAGTCTATCGCCAGCAGTGAACTCAAATTGAATATTAAAAGGGTTAGAGACTGTTAGTTCGTGTTTTGTTTTCAAATACACACACTTGCTTACTGCACAATGAACTCGAAATTTTCAATACTGCACTCAGCTTCGCTTCATGCAGTATTGAAAATTTCTCGTTCATTGTACAGTAAGCGTGTGCGTGTATTTGAAAACAAAACACTCACAACAGTCTCTAACCCGTAAATAACAAATTGATTGTACATATTAACCAGATTGTCTGCAGTTACATAATGTTCTTAAAAAATAGTTGATTACTTACTAACTGCTTTGCTTGCAACTCCTCATCTGGAACTGTATTCATTGGCAAGATTGCATAGTCAGCAGTTTGTCCCCTAGCCACAGGCTTTCCTCCATTACTTTCTATGAGTTGCCAAAGGTGTGCCACATGCTCATTAGCAAAGCCAGCAATTGTGAAACACTTCTCTGAAAGTATGCCATCTTGTTCGAGTTCACCTTCTTCATCAAGTGTTGCATCAGGGTCTGCACTGGTGCCATGTTTATCTACAGAACAAACCAGTTTTATCTCATTGTCATATTATATAATTTATACAGCTCACATAATGTTATTTACCAAGCACAAGGGCTTCCCTTAGAAAATGTCATTCCTGTATAAACTGTATAAACTGTATATTGATCAGTTCTGGTAGATCTTCACAGTTTACATGTTTTCATGGATCCAAGGACTAAAACAACTGCCTATGGAGACAAGTCATTTCCTGCAATTCCACAAAGGCTCTTGAAGAATTTGCCAAAAACCAGAAAACAGTGTTCTCTGGAAAGTATTTATGGAAAAGATTTTCATGTAGTTCTTCTTATCCTTTATAAAAAGCATTGAGACATTCTTGAGAGATGTATAGCGCATCTGTAGACTATTGCTTCTGTCATTTACCCCACTCAAACTAATAACTCTACTAACCAGAGATGTATCAACAGCTGCTCAAAAAAAGGGGGAGAGGGGAGGAGCAATAGCAGTGAGTTAGTTAAAGCGAAGCCTTCTATGATTGGAATTTACATAACCCACATTTGGCAAAGGGGGCTTTGTTTGTGTTTGGCTTTTGATGAAACCTCCGTATTCCATAATTCCCTAAACTGTGCAAGTCTGCCTTACTATGGATGGCAAGAAACTAGTTGAAAGACTTAAGTTGGTTATACTGTTACATGTACCTGTTATCTGTTCATTCAGATTTGTTTGTGGAGTGTTTTTTGCAGATGTACTGGCATTGTCAAAATTCCCTGGCAAGTACTGCTGAAAAACATCATCATCATCTTCAAAGACGTCATCTTGGGGTTTAGCAATTTTTGCACTTTTATTATTATCTGACAATTTTGGTTGAGGTGCAGGAATGTTTTCTGGTGCTGTCACAAGATTTTCATCAGGATTTTCATTTTCCTTGCATGAAGTAGAAAGTTCATCCTTGTTTATCAGATAATCTGCAAAAGGAAACAACAGTGTACAGTCCAAAATATTACATGTTATGGTTTAAATTTACTTCTGGTTTAATTTTTTTTACACCAGTTTAAATTTTTCAAACTAGTTTATATTTTTCAAACTGGGTTGAATTTTTCAAGCCAGTTTATTTTTTTTTGTCAACTACAGTATCTGATAAAAAGGGAAAATATCTTTTTTACATTCCTCTAACCTATTCTCTTCTTTTCTCTACCCCTTCACCCAAATCCCCATTAAGCGTGAATACTAATTAACAGCAGGTTTCAATTTTTTTTCTTTTTATCTTGTACTCACTGCTTCCCACTGTCATTACCACTTGACCATGAAAGCAATGGTTGCAAGAGCTCTCATACTTGTTTTATTTATCAGTTCATCACCCCAAGCCCCCCTCATAATGATATAGATTTTAATTTATTCATAAATACATATAAATTTTAATTTATCATACATGAACTTTGTCTTCATTACTAAGAAGCTAATCAGTTCCAAACAAGAGCGTAAGCCTAATCACTAACCTGAGAGCTCAACCCAAACTACTAACTCATATGCAAAGTTCCCAGCCTAACATGAAAGCTAACCATTCTAAATAAGAGCTTAGGCCTAATCACTAACTTGAGTGCTTAACCCAAATTACTAAGACACATGCTCACATTCTGCTCAAAATTGAAAATTAAACTGGTTTGAAAATTTCAACCCAGTTTGAAAAATATGAACCAGTTTGAAAAATTTAAACTGGTTTAACAGAAATTAAACCAAAAATAAAATTGAACCACAACATATACATTGTAAAATATACAAGTGATGTAGAAATTCACTTGACTTGCAAGAGTTTATTATTTGTGTGAAAAATCAGGTTATTATCTGGTTTATGAGAGAGACAAGGTGTCTGTCTGTCTTATGTACAGGGTACGTGGACGTCTCAATAACCAAGCACAACTACTTTACTGCAGAAATATCATTCCAACAGGTAGTTTTTTACAGTATGTATTGAACATATCCAGATTTTCACAAAGAAGATTAAGGCCCATGCATGTATTACTATATATTATTTATACTTATGGTCACCAGCAAGTTTGGCTAACAGAGATGTATTTAGGATAGAAAAAGAAGCTCTGTAGAAACTTTATCTGATCTTCATAATACTGTTTGATCGATTTTTTTTATTCTTCTTTTACACGTGACATCATTTTCTAAAATCCAAAACCTTATCAGACATACAGTGTTGTAAGAGGGGGTAAATTAAATATGTTAACAAATTTCAGCTCAATAGCTTGCTTTGCCTGGAAACAAGCACAGTTTGAATTTCAGAGTTACAAATGTATTTGTCGAAAAATATCTACTTGCAGTATCTTGTGATTTTTTGCCTTTTTAGAAGTTAAAGTATTAGGAAAAGTGCTTATTTAAATGTTCGCTTGTTCAGTTCAGATAATCAGTCACCTAGATAGCCAAAGTAAGTTCCAGATGTTTATGCTATTTTCCAGCCACCATGTTGATGTACAACGGAGGTACACCAACATGGTGGCTCCATACTAGGCTCTGTAAATTTGTGCAAAATATTTTGACAAATATCTGAAGTTTGGGAAAACGTACAGACCTAAAACTTGGAGGAGTGTTTTCTTTATTTATCTCCTATAACACCATAATTTCTTGACTTCATCCACTGAATGGTTTTTAAATACTTTTTTGTGTGTGACAGTACAAATGAATAATTTGATCTTCTCAGTAATGTTAACCATGATATAAATTCACCACGAAATTTTAGTAGTTCCAGTTTAGTAATTTACATGTAGTGGTAGTTCCAATTTAATAATAATAATTATAATAACAATAATAAAACAATAGTTACAGAGGATATCGCCATGCTAACACTAAGTTAGTCAGGGTGGTCCTGTATCTACATGTACATTGCTTCAATTTACTATGCAGAATTAAAAACTGAAGCTTAAAAAATTTACAATAACAAGGATAAGAAATAAAATATATAGGTATGTACATGTACTAGAATATGTTAACAAGACAACCCAATACTTTGAATGATTGTTCTTACTTTCTTCTGCTAGCTTTTTCCCTTCCCTCGCAGAATCCAGAATCCACTGAACACCTACAATAAACATGTGAAATTCACAATTCCTCAGCAATTCAAAATCTTCATCAACTTTGTCTCCAACAATAACATGAGACACAATCTCATTGATCTGGTTAAATCTAGTCCCTCCTCCAGAATTAATGATCTTTCTTAACTTTTCCAGCTTTGCTCCACAAAATCCACTCAGGTAAATCTTGCAACCATCCAGAAACATATTTCCGGGCTGGATTCTCACATCAAAGTCAAAGCTCTCGATATCGGAAATGTGAGTTTCCCCTAGTCTGGAAACACTGTCAAAGTTTCTGGATTGATTACTAGATAACAAATTACTCTTCCTTCCAGAACCAGACTTAAGATCTTTGTCACCATGTTTCTGTGCACTCTTGTATGCTGCTTGTGCAGCTTTATTGGAAATCTTCTTCTCTGCACTACTTTTGGAGGAAGCCATACCAACACTGTTACATTTGGTCAAGCTGCGGGACAATCTTGCCCCTGCCTGAGAACTGTTGTTTTCGTCATCACTTAATGTGTAATAGTTTGACTCCTCAAGACAGACACCGGACTGAATTGAGTCATAAAACCACTGTGTACAAACACAATGAAGATTCCACCTCCTTGCGAATTCATATTTTTCTCCCTTGGGAGTATCCACAAGTAAATGGGTACAAGTGTTCATGTTGAGTTCACCCGAGTACGTTCCGCCATGTTGTGCGACAAGTTTCTTGATTTCTTTCCTTTTCTCAGCATCAATGCCTGTCACGCAAAGTGTAATACCCTTGAATGTTGGGCATAAGTATTCCATGAACTCTTCATCTGTCGCACAAATATGCTTATCCTGACAAAGTTCCCAACACTTATAAACCCATTGAGGTAACAAAACTGGTTTATTAAAACTACATGCAACTCTGTACTTCTTTGAGCCCACTTCGCCTGCAACTAGATGAGTCACTGAACTGGTGAAGTCTTTCATTACAATGCCTCCCATAAGCTGAATAAGCTCGTAAAGTCTGTCTCTTTCCTGCTTGGGCACACTGGTACAGCTGACAGCAGTGCTTCGCATGGCAGTGGAATAAACTGGGTACTGTACATTAGGCAAAGAGGTCTTTGTTTGTAAACAGGATAATATACATTGCGGTCCAACGATCCTACACTTGTTTTTCTTCAAATATTCAAAGTTGTCCCCTTCGAAATTCTCCAAAACAAATACAGATCGTCCTGCTTCCAAATCCAGATCGCGCAAGTCACATGCAGGAATCCATTCGCTGTCAAGTTCATATTCTTTGCTAGCGTCCGATGCTCGTTGCAGATACTTCTCCTTCGCTTTATCAACGCTTAAAAATCTAAGAACTGGCTCGTCGCCGCTCTCCATGTTGAAATCGACAAGATGTCAGCACTTTAATTTTCCATCCGCCATCTTGGATTGCGCCGAACTCGGAAAACCGGATAAATCGGTCCAAGACGATCAAATCGGGACAACTTTAGTTGTTATAATCTTGCACTTTTAACAATTTATAATCTATGAAGTAGTTTTATGTTCAAAAGAACGGTTTAAATCTTAAAATTTCCAAAAACGTTGCACAAAAACAAATACCGATCCTTTTGGCGGGAAAACCTAAGCATGCGCAACATGTTCGAAATTTGTTAATATTTCCCACAACTCCTTGCAAGAAAAATCAAACAGCAATAGTATTTTGTAACTTCCGTGCAAACCGATATCGAAAAGTGAATGTAGTTTTTGGTGTTTATTATTGCCGTTTTGCGCCCTTTGATACCGTTTTAGAACGTTTCCATAGGAATTGTATCAGACGATGAAATGCGCTGAAATGACTCCGGAAATTGGTCATACAATCTTCAGCAGCAAGCAAGAACTTCGCAAATATGCACAAGGTCATTAAAGCAAAACATCGTTTAAGACCTGGAAGATAGGGAAATAAAGGTGAGATCACTTCAATGAACTAATTATGAATCAAATAAATCTACCTCTGGAGCTCTGGAGATGCTAAACGCTTAACAAGTCATATTACTCTGAACATAATCCAATGATAACGCGGGTACTTTAAAGCAATAATTATGCTCGCTGTAAGCGTTTTACCAGCTTTGTCTAATTACAGGAATGTGATAATTTTGTGCATGACGTTTGCTTGCAATTAGTTTGTCCGTGCCACAGTAGATAGCTAGGTTCAAATGAATAAAGGTAGTAAGTTTCTAAAGAAACTGTGATGCTGCGTCGGTGGGGAGTGTTACAAGATAATTTGGTTTTATCAACTGAGTTGATAATGTGAATTGGCCCCGAAACGTCAGCTTTCGAATCTCTTTACGGTACTCAGTTGATAAAACCAAATTATCTCATAAGTTCAAAGCCAATGGGGGACTTCGATTTTTCTTTGTCCTACACTCATGACATGATACATGTATATCTCTCTCAAAAGTATTTTCAATTTCATGACATATTGGGCACTTTCCATTCGACCAAATATTCCAGTTTGAAATTCCGGGTATTCCATGTGACGTATGAAACAGTATTTTCTGGTTGGTGAAACTAACATGTCCCAGGTCATTGCGTTCCAAGTTTCGCGCAAAGATTTGAAATAAACAAAAAGAAAACAAACGACGGACACATACATGTAGCTTACATGTATTTTCGCACTTCTTACATGTACTTACACTTGTTGTGGCCACTCCACTGTAATAATGTGGAGTTGAGAAATTAAAGTCGTCTGTTAGATAGAAACATGAGAAGCTTTAGGCAGCCATCCTGAGTTTGGTTTCTGCGGACGTGCTTGGAAAAACTGGGCCAAGCAGGAACGGTTGTATGGAACAGAATTTTCCGGTTATTCCGATTTTCCGGGATTTTAGGCCAACCTCATGAGGCACACAAAAAATTTTGGAATGAAATTCCGGAAAATATCTGTTCCATTTGCTCCCCTACCCGGAATTTCCGGAATACTTGATCGAATGGAATGCACACACTGATACAGTAGGTTTAGTCAGAATTTTGTAAAGTGCGTATAAAACATTTCCTCCACTTAGACATATGCAAAGCTAATATCCAGGATGCATATATATCTCAAAGATGGACATCAGAGGCGCTGGGTAACTGATGTCCACCTTCAAGATGGGTTTTGTCCCTGTATTGGTAATGGTTTGACAAGGAAGTCCTGTGCAAATGTATCAAGGTTGGAGCCTGCGATCTGGTTTAAAGTTCTCGTGCTGGAATCTGTTTCAGTAGACTGTGGAAGAAGGATAGTTAGTTGGTCCACAGGAAGTCAATGTGAAGGTCAGTAAAATTAATTATTAAACAACAAGAAAAGATCGAATTTCCACCTACATCTCAAAGTGCATTCCACAAGACTTCCATGCTGAAGATACATGTACATATATGCCAAGGCTTTTTAAATTCCATGCCATGCACCTGGCAAGTGGCCAAAGTTCCAATGGTGGTCTGCTCAAATAATCCCAATTTTCTTCGTCTCAAAATTTGGACTCAAATCGATCATATAAGATGCATATTATTGGTCATGATACAGTAGTCAATATGGATGATAAAGAAAACTTACAGTAAGAAGCGATAGTTATCACGCCAAGTCGCCTAACATAGTTAAATGTTTATATGCCAGCACCAGCAAATATGAATGTGCACGCTGTCATACACCAAAACCTCTAATCGCACTCCGGCATGCCGCAAAATTTCAAAGATCTTTGGCGTAACCCCCTGTACACTGAATCCACCCTGGCCTACATGCGGCTCTGTTTTTCTCTTCCTATTCACTACCTTTTGTAATCCCTTTCTTTCAAATCAGATTTAGCAACTGGTGTATGCACAGTAGTTAACATAAAGAATGTACACCTGTGATTCACGCCCAAATGACATGATATATGTGCAAGTTAAGTCTTAAAAATAAGATTAATTTAAATGATAGCGCTATGAGTATTATGGTGCGACGATTTTCAGAGTAATCTCGCAAAACTGCTCACATTAGAATGTTACGTAGTACTTTAACAAAGGCTTGGCAAAATGGTGCTTTCTCTGAGAGCCAGCTGCTAGCTAACTTCACATGCTGGAAGAGAGCTTATCAATGAATAAAATTTCACAAGAAGAAAATACTTGGGGTAACAGTTAAAGGTGCAAAGGCCAGAAATGCTAGTTCTGGGCTTATTAATGAGCCAACTTGGTTTCTTCGCTACATTCCTGGTCCCCTCTAACTGAATTTTAAAGGGTCAGGCAAATCGGAAAGTCGTACAGTAATTGGAGGGAAACATCTGGCCCCTTCCTCTAGATCTGCTACTACTTTCATAATTATGTATGCCCATGTAAAGTGATATATTTGCCTGTTTGGTTATTCTTTAGACCCTAACTTGCCAAATCAGCCAAATCAGCAAACATTTTATATGGAAGGAGAATGTTACGATTACGATGCAGACATTGATGAACTGTTTGTTTTGGCCGGAAAAATTATTTCCCCTGCTGGTCAAGAAGAAGTATGTTTTATTTTAAAGCTATTTACTTTAATTTGTAATTTAAAAGAAATACAACTTTTGTTCACGTGCTATTGTGTGTTATATCATGTAGTCCTTACCTGCAGATGAAAGTGTAAAATAACTCTATGGGATTGTCAGATTGTCAACTCCATGGAAGAGTTTTCTTACAAGTGCAGAATCGTTACATTATTTCTATAATTTCCATGGTTCCAAGTTGTCATGATCTACATGTACGTTATTATGAATTAAAATCACAAGTGATTAACATGTTTGTTTATACTTTGCTCTTTGCTTGCAAGTGCGTATGTCTACAGCTCTTGCTAACTAGAACAAGGGTTCACTTATACATGTAATGTTCAATTATTCAATTTTTATAAAGTTTTATGTTTTTATCTGCACCCATTGCATGCTTCCTTACATTACGACAATACCTACAACCTGGATTCTGCATATGTATTTGATGTACACCTGAGTTCAGGCATTCTATCCCCTCTTCTGCCTCTGTGAAAAATACAGGTTATGTTTGATGCTTCTAACAGTATATATAAAGTTCTACAATATCACATCTATACACAATATCACATGCTTAGTAAGCATGTGATATTGTGGATCAATTGTCTCAAAACAATTTGAAATGATGCAATAGCTACCTTTTTTGATTAAACCAGAAAAACTACAAGTAGGACATTTTTAAAATTAACAAAATTCAAAACCCCTTCAAATATTTGCTTGATGTACAAGTAGCTAGTGAATAGGACTATTTCATTGTTGTTGCCTGACTGTGAAGTGTTGGAGGGAATGATTTATGTAAAAATATTGAAGATCCGTTACCAGGATTCATGATAAGAATAAGTATAAGTGTTCTCTGGTAAAAAGTTTAAAAAGACTACACTGTACATGAGCTTTTGACAGACTGAACTGCTGTCTTCAACGGATAAAAAACCGTGTGTTTAAAACTTTTTTACCAGAGAATGCTTATACTTACAGCTGTATTTCGTGGAGTGATTTATATCTCAAACATTATTTTTGTGGTTACCTTACTCGAAATAAGTTGTAAGCTTCTAGAGAGATCTGGGGCCATCATAATGCAGGAAATGTTTTGGATTTCAACTCCCTTAAGTCCCCTTTCCTGGGTTTCTAAGCTGTTATGAAAATTCTGACCAATTTTGGTAAAACTACCGGTGGTAACCAGTATATATTACGCACATGGATGCGTAATATGATAGATTAATAGTTGTTAAATCTAGTATTACTAATTAGTGATTATCAAAGGTCTAGTGATTATCACTTTAATTTTGAAATTAAAATGTTAAGTTATTACTATTGATTTATTTATTAAAATGTATGAGTCAGAGTGTTGTTGAAATTTAGTGTGGGTAAACCTACATGTACAGAAATTTGTAGTAAAAGGTTATGTGTCAACATCATTCGGTGTAACTATTCATAGGTTGTTAACCCTGTTCAGTTAATCATGCATTATTTTTATTTAAATTAATACTATCTATTAAGTAATCTTTAGTATATTAAAATAGTGTTGGTGAATCTCAGAATGGAATCTCCCAACCCTCTGATGAAGATTATGAACAGTGCCTTCTACGAATGCTGCATTGCTACATCCTGCCAAAGATAACCTTACATAAAGATGACTTGGACAAAGTCATAAATGCAAGAGAAAAACAGGCCTTGAACATCCAGATGTTAGATAGAAAGGTTATAGAGGAATGCAAAACCATTGATGCTTGTGAGTTGCAAATGGAGGACTTACGGACTCAATTCCTACCTGACTTGGAAGCATTCATCGACAAGGGATGGTGTTCAAAGAGATTTCTCGACCTGCTTCTTGAGGATGTTAGCAAGGAAGAACCAAGACTAAGGCAACAGGTATATCTTACATGTAGGTAAAGGTAAAGTGGCTCATCAGGCTGGAGCTTATCCCAGTTTCAGTGGCATGAAGCGACTAGGAGTATTTCTACTCCCCTCCCCCCCCCCCCCCCTGGATGGGATGCTAGTCCATTGCACATGTATAGACGGAAGTACATGTAAAAATGGATTTCTGTCTCATCATCCAAAATGTACTTGCCCTATAATTGAGTTCAAAAGCGGTGATGTCACATTACCATGGTGCTAAAAAAATCAGTTCTAAACAAAGGCCCAATACATGTACAATTTAAGTTAACTTTGAAAAAAGAAGATAGTGTACATGTATGGTGGCCGAGAACTGCCAATCGAAAAATCCGTATTTTGAAGGAAGAATTGTTTTATTTGTTATTATTTTTTCTTTTGATTTGTTTTTTTTTTTTATTTTATTAAATGAAATAAAAAAAGAAAGTAAAATCAGTTTCCAAAACCAAACCAAAGTAAAACAAAATGAAAATTTTTGACCCAGCCGAGAGCTGCCACTACCAGCATGCATTGCGTAAATTACTGTCAAATGCTCAAGCATACAGTACCGCTCAAAAGTAAGTTACCACCCCTCGCCTCTAGTCTCGCGAGACGAGACTCTCGTCTCGAGAGACGAGAGTCTCGTCTCGCGAGAACCAATGAAGCGTATATTTTGGAATAAATTACAAGCAATTGGCTTGCGAGTTAACAATTAATTTCTCGCGACGCGTTTGTCGCAAAGTATACTTTGTGAAGTTGCCGCTATTACAGCTTGAAGAGGTCTTGAATTGAAACTTGCTTGGGTAGATTTAACACTGTCATGACAAACGAAGAACTTTAATGGATTGGAGCTATGAAGAAAAAAAGTTACATGCATGAAGAAACCACAGGTGGCCCAAGCTCGATATATGAGTAGCTCTTGCATTGTTACGTGACTCGAGCGATATTTATAAAGATTTGTATGGGGAAAGAAGTAAACCCGAAAAAAAAAACGAAAAATTACCGTTGAATTACAATAAAAACCGCTTACCTGAATTCCAGCTCCGCTTTCTTTGTGTGCTGTGTGATTTTTTAACTGATTTAGAGCGGTTTAGCGTAGTTTAGGTTCCAACGGTTTCTTCTCTATATATAATATATACAAGGTAGGAGACTCGAGCTCGAACGGCGACCGGATCAACTGAAGGAGAACGGCCATAAATTCCTTCCAAAGGCTCCGATCGCCTCAAAACTCCATGTGGCCCTCGGGAGATAGTCGCCAAACACATCCGTGCTTATCCTTCGAGGACCGTCGGCACAGGAAGGAAATTATTTCTCCGCGATCTCCACAATCTTGTCCGTTGATCTCCATCGAAAACGGCTTTATTCGGATGTCTCGTGCACGGCCGTTTGAAAAATGGCTTAGCGACCCGGCCTAAAGGTAAAATTTCTCACTCACACGGTGGACCAAGGTAAAATGACCCTGAGAACAACACGGGGTCATTTTACCTTGGTCCACCGTGTGAGTGAGAAATTTTACCTTTAGGCCGAGACATCCGAATAAAGCCGTTTTCGATGGAGCTCAATGGACAAGATTGTGGAGATCGAGAATTTCTTCGACGATGATGAGGACCCTCGTCGCACCGCGCTTAGAAATCCCAGCCCAAACATGAACTTTGTAGGGATGTTTCGCTCGACCCTTGAACTTCGGCTGTTCCCACTTGCGTCTGAAACTCAGCTTGGCATGTTTCTCCATGTGTACGGAGCATTCATCTGTGAAGATTACGTTGTCAAACGTTTCACCGTCTTCCTCGCACTGCAGGCAGAACTCCAGGCGTTTTACCCTGTTTGGCTCTCTTATAAGCTGACAATATTTCGTGCCAGTCTGCACCCAACCAAGTTTCTTACGTAGCCGCTTGACTTTGCTTTCGGAGAAGTTAACTCCAAACTCTTCATAGATCTTCTTCTTGAGATTGGGAGCTGTCAGTTCATCATTCTGCTCCATCTGGTTGTCGATGAAAGTCATCAGCTGTGGTGTCACATCTTCCGCAGGTCGGCCGGGCAGCGCAGCATTTTCGAATGACTGTCTCTCTTGAAAACGTCTTAAGAAACGTCTTACACTAAGGCGACTGATTTTACAATCATAGTCTGCTAAAGTTCTAACTATTTCACTGATGTTCATATTCCGCTCTCGAAGTCGCACAATTTTTGCTTTTTGCTCATGTGTCAAACGACCCATGATAATGATTTGAGATTTGATCTTAGAGCATAACTAAGCATAGCTTAAAAAAGGGATTCAAAAAGTGTTAAACTGACTGACTTAGAAGAAAAGATTACTTGTAACCAAGGGTTATCGCAGTTGGGGACTTTGGGGATGGCGAAGTCGGGGACTTTGGGGAAGGTATGGTTGGGGACTTTGGGGATGGAGCAGTCGGGGACTTTGGGGAAGGTATGGTTCAGGATGATGCAATTGCTACTGGTATTTCTAATTCAGTACGGGATAGTGGGAATGTGGAACAATTTGGGGAGGAAGGGGATGGGTTTTTGCAGGAGGCAGTTAAAATCAAAAGTGGGAGTTCTAGAGTGGGGAATTTTGCAAAGAGAATTGTGGAAACTGTTTTTCAACCTGGGGAACTGGAGGGCCGAAATTGTTCAGGGACGAGGGGGAAAATGATAATAGATCAAGGGAAGCTGGGTATAGTTAAAAAAATATGTGTTTAAGTTGTATCCTTGCGGACAAGCACAGGAAGATGCGCAATGGCGCAAGTGCGTTGTTGCGATAGACGAGTTTTTACGTAGGGCAAAGGGAAAAGGTAATAGGCAACAATATTTTTTTGGAAATGTAGGGCTTATGTTAAGGTAGTTAATTAGAAATTAAAAATGGTGGAACAGAGAATTAACTCTGAAGTGTAATTTAAAGTGCTAACTTGAACCCATGAAGTAACCCACT
>OZ026595.1:20744152-20759152 GCA_964020085.1 Micromussa lordhowensis
CACATTGTGTACATGTATGCCAGTTCACCAAAGGCCAGTTCACCCAGCCTAACAGTCAGTTTGCCCACACCGTTAGCTCTGCGGTGGGTGGGTTAATGAACAAGAAAGAAACATTGCTTGTGTAGTTTTGTTTCATTTATGCCCACAATGTTGTCTTTTTCCCTTATTGTTATCCCATGTCATCTTAGATTACATATATCTTAATTACTTACATTATGCAGGGAAGGAAAAAACCCAGGTCCGATTGCCAGGGGAAAATAAATTTTACTAATGGGCAAGTGAAAATAGAAGTTCAGTTGCCTGCTGGGCAAGAGAAATTAGCCTCAGTAGTATTGTGAGTCTGAATGAAAATGTCAGCTCGATAAATGATAATTTCCAGTCAGAAGGTAAAATTTTCATGCAAGATTAGTTAACCATTGAGTTGAAAGCATGGATTAGATATGAATCCAAGCATACCTTGTTCATGTTTGTCCTTTGATTGCCATACCTGCTGCCAATTTGTCGGCAAGTAATATTTAAGTGGGGGCAAGTGAAAACTGAAATTTACTATTCCACTGGGCAAGTGGATTTAATTTTTTGTCCTGCCCTGTTATGTAATCTGCTGTAGATGTTCACATGTAATGGACAAAACACCCATAGTTGAGCTGATCTTGGCACTCTATATACATTGTACTGCTTAGTAATCCAAATTACATGAATGTAATATTATAATATTTTAAAATTAATTTCTCTGTTATAAACAATAATGATCTTTTAGGCTGCAAATGTCAAAAGAACAACTGTTGTTGGGCATTACTTGCTGCAGCAGTACCTTGAGAAAAGAGAGAGACTTTTTGTTTTCAAAGAAAATCGCAACAGATTTCTGGAACAGAAGGTAATGTCTAAAAGACTCTTTTCACTTTCTTCTCACAACTGTACTTCCACCTAGAACCTACACTTAAAACGTCAAACCTGCACTTAACATGTGCATGTAGTACAACACTGCACATCGACACCACTAGAGTAAAACAACCTCGTTCCCAGGGTAGATGAGAGACGCTGGGAACGAGGTTGCGAGTAATTTCCACCTCAAACTTAGTTCTCTTCAAAGTATGTCCACCTAAAAACTGTCATTGCACATTGCAAATGTACAGTTATGCTGTACTTCCACTCATCAACCTAAGCTTGATGCTACAACTCCATATTCCAACGGTTCTTCGACATGTATTTCAGTGCTGTGTATCCACACTGTCCACAACGACACTTTAGTCTGTTTCAATTCTTCAGTCCCTTCCCATCTCCCACCCAAACCTTAAGATTTTCCCCTAACTTTTGCATTTATTTCTCCCGTCCACTTTTACTCTTTGCCCTAAAAACTGCACTCCCAGCTCAAGACCTCGCATCCATTTTGAAACTTACTCCCCATATGACCTCAAAAGTACTCTTCAGCCACAAAACCACACGTTTAGCCTCAGAATTACACTTTGCCCTTAAAACTGCTATTCCACATAAATACTGCCCTCCACCTCAAGACTGTTCATCCACTCAGAACTAAAATTAAAGGTACAGTTTCTCAAAACTACTGCACACTTTTCCAGTAAACTTAACTTCTATTTTAAAACTATATGTACGTTCCCGCCATGCACAGTCGACTTCACCGCCACAAAAATGCACTTTCCGTTAATTTCCGGAGATCACTTAACTTTCTTAAATTTTCATCTATTCAATTTTTTGCTTGTGTTAAAGAACTGCGCTTTGAGTGTAAGAGAAATGTTAGAGTCTACCGTGGAAGAGCTGAAGGACAAGGGTTACACTGATGCTAATGACGCAAATGCACAAGGATCACGAGCGACTGATGGTAAGCTGGAAACTTAACTAACAAAAATGCTTCTTCTTATTATATCCCGGGGGGACTCCTATAAAAAATGACGGGGGGATGCTAGTCGGAAATTTTAAAAAGAACCTCTAAGAGGTACGATGAGCACCCCCCCGTCCTTTTTATACGGGAGTCTCCCCCCGGGGATTGTACATGGATCACTGAGGTTTTACTGGTGGCAATGAATTATTTAGTGACACTAGTGATACAGGTGTTGATTTGTGAATTAAATACGGTTGTTGAACTCGTTTAAGGACAACCATAGACTGCGAGTGGTCTATCTTTTGCTCGAAATACGCGAGGAAGAACGTAAAGAAGAACGTTACACAAACGAGCGGTCGTGAGCGCGCGAGCGTGACGTACGAAAGTAGCTACTCGGCTTGCGGCTGGCTCTCATGTCACGCCCGCAGTCGCGCTTGCATGACCACTTTTATTTTGCGTTATTCCCCAAGGATTTCCCAGCAAAAGAGAGACTGCTCACAGTCTAGGACACGCACGTTACTCGCTAATACTGTTCTATCATAAAACGTTTACCCTCGTCTTACTATCATGTATTTCCTTTGTTAAACTTGATAGTCCTTGAAGGAGTTTGGAAGCCAGAATGGCAGAAACTGGGTGAAAGAATTGCCACTTTGGTCAACAACGAAGAACACCCGATTGGAAATCTCTTTAAGCAATTTTGCCTGAGGATCCACGCCCTCTGTCAAGAGCTCATCGAGCTCGGGAGAAATGGCAGCTTTGCCGAGTTCACTCCTTCTTGTTCTCCCTTTGAGAGACCTGGTCCAAATCAGTACGAAATGTACGGCTTGGAGGACTTTGTGATGGAGAATCACAGACCCAAACTGCAGTCGTTACAGCGTGAAATTTTTGAGCAGCTGGACACTGCCACAGAGTTCTTGTCCGACTTTTTCAATAACAAGGACGTGCAGTTTAAAAACAAAATAAGGCTTTGCTATGAGCAATGTTTCTACGACAAAGAGCACGCATTTTTGGCTTGTGTCTATGAGCTTGCTTATCATCAACACGTTGATAAAGGTGAACGGGATATACAAAGACTCAGAAGACTGCCGATAAAATTGCTGAATCTGCAGATGAAAGACGAGTGGTGGCTAGAGCTGTTTGAACAACGCTCTTACCAGATGTGTATCAACCAAGGCCACCTTCGACCATTTACGGAAGCTTACATGAACGGCACTCTACCAGAACAGACAGATAGAGGCCTGAGTGGGTCTTACGACATGATTGATGATTTGGGTGACTTCGTCGAAGATGAAGTAACACGAAATAGTATGGACGGTCTCTTCGGTGGCGACTTGCCACAAAATGTTGACTCATTTCGAAGCTTGTGCATTAGCGCTATTCGTAATCGCTCAAAAACCGTAACTGCAGAAGAAGTTCAGCCACCCCTTGACAAACCTAAAGCAAGCCGTCCGCATGCCCGGCCTAGAGTTGAGACGGTCCTCAGCTCCAGTGCACCAGCAGGCGACGTGGGATTAACCATGGGTGAGATCATGAATCTATGGGAGTCAAACGAAGACACAAACGGGGTTGAAAATGGCCAGCCTCATAAACCTCCGTTAGAGAGAACACTTTCAAAAAGTCAAGGTGATGTTGGCAAACAGGATAATAAAGTTTCTGGAGAAACATTTGAAGATCACTTTGGTCCTGCACTGCAGAACATGAGAGACATTTTCAAGGTCACAAGCCCCCTTAACAAGCTGAAATGCTTGACCTCCTCCCTCCGGAAAATCACCAATGCTGTACAAGAGCTACGAATGCGAAGTGAAAAAGATAGTTTTGCTGCGGCAGTGAATGCAGAGGATCTGTTGCCACTTCTAGTCCTCATGATGCTCCAAATGGAGCCTTGGGAGGTTGCCTCCATGTGGCCCCAGCTGGCGTTTACAGAGGACCTGATGGCACCTTTTCTGTCATCTGGGTGCCATGGCTGGGCCCTTGTGGAGTTTCAGATGGCACAAAGAATTTTACACCAGCTTTGTCAAGAATTCTAAACGTACCTTAACTATTGTTTTAAATATTTGCGACTTGGTGATGATGCATTGTAAAAAACACTTTTGTTTTACTCAGAGTGGTGACCCTTCATATGACTGTGGATAGTGATATCACTTAAAAAAAAACATGGGACGTTTTACTAATGCATCAATATTTAATGTTGAGTAGGAAGAGATGATGATATTTTTATATATACATAGCACACATGCAATTTTTCGTGGGAAGATGTTGCGGCGACTTATTTTTGTAATGTACAGAATAGAATTGAATGGTGGTGGTGTAAGAGTCACAGTTTAACTGAGTGTAACCAAGTGCACGGGGCAATGTCATGCAACTTGGCAATATCAAGATTCACTACTTAAGGTCTTTAAGTCACATAACTTTCTTCATTTATTCTTACAAAACCGATGAGCGTAGGTACTAGAGCTACGTAAGGAGAGAGCTGTGAAAGCTTTTCGCCGTGTACGACTCCACAACATTGCCGGTGCTCTGTGTGGCGTTATAGCTTAACTGATAGAGAGCATTGCACTGGTAGCTGTGGAATTTATGGGTTCAAATCCTTCCGTAGCTCTCAATTTTTTGACTATAGATGCGATTGTTAATAAATGGACACAGCTGCCATGTTCTCTTTTGCCCGTCAAGTAATTCTGCCCATAGATCATGATCATGTCGTTCATATCCAGCACTTGTCGATCTATTCCTTTCATGAAAACACACACGTACTGAACCTTCCTAATTATATCTCGATGCACGAACGCTTTATAATGAGTCCACGGGAGCTCTTCTGTGTTTCGTGGATAAATAAAAATTACATTTTTTTTACCTCAATGTCCCTAATGCATGGCTTCCTAGGTCGGTGGTAGATCACCAAAGCAGAAAGTCTCGTAATTCATTCAAGTTTCTATGACTTGCTAGATGTCTTGTATAAACACGAGTTAAAAGAGCGACACACTATTGTTTGATATTTTGAATTTTTTATACTATTCTTAAACATTTGATGGCAGCATTAATATGGACACTGCTTTGGGATAGTAGATAAAAACGACAAATTCTGCGGAAAACGGAGAACTCTGTTGATTAGATGGTGCAATTTTTGGGTAAATTTGCAAAGCGATTTGTTACAATATATTACTCTGACTGGTACCTCTGACGAAACTTTATTTATTATCTCTGCGGAACAGTATTTTTCATGCCAACTCTCATGAAGTCTCTTTTCGTATGGGTAAAGGAAGTGAGAGACTAGTATAGAGACCTGTTTTGTCTCGTTGCAACACTTTCCTTGCAGTGTTGTTGGATGCGAGTTTGACAGCAAATTGAACCAGTTTATTTGACTTGTGAATATGTACTATAGAGTTCTATTTTCGTACTAGATTGCTGTAAAATAAAATTCAGTTGTTGGATCATATTGAAGCCGACTTGAGTTTTTCACCATCCCCGTTTGCCCCAACAATAAATGACTAGCTTAACAATATACTACTTCATACAAAATAGATGCATGCTTAAGAAAACACGAAATTTCAAAAAGAACGTTGCGTTGTATTACAATGCAATTCTGTAGTCATTCTGTAGAGCAAGCATGCAGTATTAACACGAGACTTTCTTTTACTAGAGAATTCCAAACCATGTCAGAACAGCTGTTTTAAGGCATTCAAGTTCCTCGTTTTCAAAACGCTATTTGCACGAGCATGTCTATTGATCGTACCCTTTTCTGTATGTTTACTGTGTTCTTCAAATAAGTGACGCGATAAGTTATCGCGTCACTTATTTGAATGTGTCATTCACATAGAAGGTACTTTCATTGGCGTTGAGGTCTGTTATTTTGAACCAGATGCGTAAGCAGGAAACGCAAACTTAGCTCAGAGGCCAAGGAGAAAAACACAAAAGACCAAAAACACATCCTTGTGATTCCTTGTCCTTTAAATTTCGTCTTTCGCTTCTGAGCTAAATCAGGATCCTAATATCTCGACACGGGCCGTTAAAGGTATGGAATCTCGATTACATCTTTCCTCATCGAATGATAAAGCACATTAATGTTTACCTACTGACTCCAAATGCGCAAAACGGCGCCCTGAAGGACCATGGTATATGTCCCCCTTGTAACGTCATCAATGGTCTTATTAATTGAGCTGATAACGTGCGAAAAGGTCATCTAGCTCACAAAGCTTGCTGCTAGGGACACGTTACACGCCTACGAATGCGAAGAAAAACTTGACCTTGCCCAACCACTGGCATTTTTTTTAACGCGCACAAAGGGACATCAAAGCCGCAAAATAATGTGAGAGAAAAATCATTGAAGAACGCCAAGAAAAGAGAACACCCCAAGGAAATAATGATTATTATTAAAAACTGGATCATTGGATAACGCAATTCGAGAGTTTTCATTGGCTTAGCCATCATGGGCTATGAGCCATTATACCATGCTCTACGAATATGGCGTGATTTTTTGAGGCGTTTTCATTTTGTTTTAAAGTTTGGTTTGCTCTATTTTTGAGGCGTTGTTAATAAAACAATTCTTCTACTCCCCCTTGTTGGATATGAGATGATTATAGCCAACGAGGCGCATACCATCTCATATCCAACGCGCGCTCGTGGAATAATTGTTAAAAATACGTTGTCTCGAAGGGCACAGGAATGTTTCTAGTTTTCATCTTAAAATGAGGACTTTTCAGGTTTTGGCTTTAATCTTTCGAGACAAGAGCTTAAATAGGGAACTATTCATGTATAGTTTTCAATTGCCGTTTTTTTTTTTTTATTTTTTTTTTGGGAGGGGGTGCGGGAATCTTGCGTAGTTCTCTGGCCTCAGTCCATATTTCGCCTCAGTCAGTTGTTTTGGGTCACCTGGTCCGAGGCGAAAGTGTGCTTCCGGGCCGTTCGTCTCGGATACGTCACCAAAATCAATTGACCGTTAAAGTGCCCATGTCGTCAATTTTTTTATTTTCTTATCTGATTCTATATATCACCCAATGAACTTCTGCGAAAGAAAAATTCGATTTGGAAAAAATGCAATCTTTTTAAGAAGTTTTAAAATCGTTCAAATTTGCCGCCATTTTGGTCGACCATTCGTGACGTAGATTAAGGAACACGTGACTTCAGGCTCTACTCATCTCGCTTGTTTTATCTCTGTAAATGTAAGTTAGTAGCTCATACAAAATGAGCCCGGGCCCCCACCTTATTTTGGGTAAAAAAAAAATTTGCAGAGGTAGAACAAGTGAGATAAGTCAAGCCTGAACTCACACGTTCCTGAATCTACGTCACAATTCTGAGCATGTCGATGCTGTGATCAGCGGCATGGGTCGACCGCAAGAAAATAGGATTTTCAGGTTTTTAAAACTTCATAAAAAAAACGCTTTTTATCCAAATCGAAAAATCTTTTCGCAGAAGTTCATTGCATGAAACAAAGAATCAGATGGGAAAATAAAAATTTTGATGACACGGGCACTTTAAGGCCTGGGAGAAAGCCGGACAGGAACTAGACAAGGATAAATTCAGGAAACTTGATTAATGAAGTCTTAATCTTTTTATTTCGTCCAGATGTAACGAAATTTTCCTCATTCGCTACTTGCACATGACCCATAATCCCTTGCGTTTTTGGGGGGTAACTAGTAGAAGAAATGTATGGTATCATGACAAAAATTAGTTCGGTGAGCTCGCAAAACCAGCTACTAATGCTTAAAAATGCACCAGAATTTACCAAAATCATGATAGGAGAAATTTGTACTAGTTTATAACTAAATGTAGAGAAATTTTTTTTTGTCCATACATCGTCTGTAAAATTACAAGACGATGTATGGACCAAAAAAAAAATTTCTCTTCATTTAGTTATAAACTAGTACAAATTTTTCCTATCATGATTTTGGTAAATTCTGGTGCATTTTTAAGCATTAGTAGCTGGTTTTGCGAGCTCACCGAACTAATTTTTGTCATGATACTATACATTCTTCTACTGGTTACCCCCCAAAGCGCAAAGGATTATGGTTATGTGCAAGTAGCGAATTTACATTAAAGCTTTCTAGATGCATTTCCCAAACAACCTAAAAGCTTAAATCTATCGTGTACACGTTTATCACAACGCATTTCTTAGTTAAATTGTATTCTACTAAAACTTCTCAACGCAGAACCAATAAGCCATACTTTCGTATTTGAATTCTTCCACTCTTAGTTGCCCTGGAAACACTCCCACCTGTTCTTTTAGTCACCTTCCACTTAACTCGGGCATTAGATCAACGTTAATCCACATTGTAAATCTACCCTTCAATGAGTTCTTCACGGCAAATTTACCTCTACTTCTACTTTATTTACCACCTTTCTCCCTAAACAATGAAGCTAACTAGCGCTTGGTAAATTATTACTAAAGCTCAAGTGTTAATGAATCGCTCTCTATATCCCTTACTGCTTCTGTCCTGTTAAATTCACACACGGAGTTCTTCAAGTATATAACCTGACCTCATTACCTTAAAATTCAATGAAATAACCAACTTTAAATAACTTCATTACTTAAGACTTACGACTTACGGACCGAATGACTGAACCCTATATTGACGCGCCTTACAGATTACGACTTTTGATTAAAGAACGAAATCACGATCTTACAGTTTGGGCACCTCTCACATAAAAAGCGTGGTGCGCTAATCCTCTATCAGACCTCACTAATCGTTTGCTATTTTGACATTCAATATTTAATTGCATTGCATCGCGAACCCTTGCCTTTCACATCTGTAAATCTGACAAAACGTGACCAAGAGATCATTCTGTACGAAACTAGACATTACGTGCTCTGAATAAAAATTAGGAATATCATTTTAATTGGGATTATGACAACGTAAATGTTTTTAAAATTATTCTGTCGTGTACTTCTGAATTTGTTTATAATTTGTTTATAATTGATTGGATTAACTTTCAAACTGATATCATTCAGTTGTACCAGTCAAGAAATAGCAGAGACAGAGAACACATGACCAGAAAAAACAGTATCCACACTCTAAAGCTGGCGTTATTTTTGATAGCCTGTGAAAAAATAATAAAAACAATAATGAATAATATACATTTTAAAACGGTGTTTTAGAAAAATGTAATTGTTTGAAATTGTTCAATTGTTCACGCTGACTAGTTGAAGGCTTGAACAAGAGTTTCAGAAAAATGTTTTCTATAACGCTTCAGAAGTACTAGTAGTACATGTATTCTTTAGCACCATAAAAAAACGTGCGAGAGTCTGAAAACTTCTTTCAACTGTTCTTTTTATCATCAATATTCAAGATAACAACTTTTAACGCAAAAGTTCAGGTTACTCTACGTTACCTTACGTTACGTTTTGTTACGTTTCGTTTCGTTATATTATGTTACCGTTAAACAGCTGTACTTCATTTTAACATAATCATGTACAAGTGCTTTCAGTATAGCACGGAAAGCACTATCCATGTACTTCCACATGTACATTAAGAAATTAGGCATTCACCTCTCTAATCTGTTCATTTCCTCCTTTGACATTTTCTGTTGTTCCCACAGCTGTTTCATATATTCTATCTATCTGAGTGGACTGTCAATGAAAACAAGAAAAAAGTTTCTTTACTAAGTCCGACTAATTATAATAGAAATTAACGGTTTCAATTGGTACTTTAACTAATAATGCAAACATGAAAGACAGAGTTTGACAACATTTTCCAAACACCGCAAACTCAGAGTTGAAAATACGACGCACAGCAGAGTACTTTTGACCAACTTTGAGGTGTTTGGAAATGAAGTGAAACACTGAAGACAGTGGTTGGTGTATCTTCTCAAGCGAAACTAAAACTAAGGAGGAAATCGTAAAATATATATTTAACAAATAAAGAAGCCTAAGCCGTGTATTACGCTGTGATAAAACACGACGGGCATTTGAGAACACGAGGGAAATGTAGATGTTTTACACTCTGATAAAACATGATTTTTTTTTACCAATCAGAGCGCGCGCAGGGTCCTATCTATATTATAAATGATAATAAACACCAGCTAACACCGTCACGGTCTTGAGTAATGTGTATTGTAACGAGTTTGAGAAAAAAAGATGAAACAGATCAGTTTTAACCTATTCACATTAAACTGTTAGTTAGCATTCTCACCTGATGTAAAACCTTTTCGGAAAATATTTCCTGCAGCTGAGAAATCTCCACCACTCTTCCTTCAATCTGCCTGAAACATTGAACCACAAAAATAAACACACATAATAGTACTATTAACATTCATTTTTGTAATCATGTTTCTGGATCAGATTGTTTAAATCTACCAAATCGCCATTGTATGTAAAATATACACTGGAAACACTACATACACTGTAACTGTGCTTGTCCCCAGGATCACGCACAGTTACACAGTATCCCATCCAGGGGGGAGTAGAAATACTCCTAGTCGCTCCATGCCACAGAAAACGGACAAAAGCGCCAGGCTGATGGGCCACATGGCTCGTATGCAGACTTTACCTAAGATGTATTGTTCTAATTAAGATATTGTCATACCTTACTTCATCCACTAGACTGTTCATTTCAGTAAATAGCCTTTTGTTTTCCATTTCAAACTAAGAAGTAACAGCAAGCAAAATAAGATCACAATATGTTTTCCCACAAGAAAATGGTATTTATATACTAAATAATTACATGTAGATTATGAGCTTGAGATTTCTATCGCGCGATAGTTGATGAGGGCGCAGCCTGAGTCTACTATCACACATAGAAATCGAGAGCAAATAATCTAATTGTTTTGGTATACAAATGTACATGTAAATCTACAAGTACTAGTTGTTCAAAACTTTATCCAAATCCTCTTCACAGACAGTTAGAAAATGCCAAGAAGCGGCCGTCATGATGCTAACAAAGGTTCACTGCTACTCTACTCACTATCTATCACAGAATAGATAGTGAGTAGCATAACCAATCAGAGAATGGCATTCCTGATAGAACGCTAGTAGATTTATACTAACATAAAATAGAAACATAGTTGAAGATGTTTGTTTGGTAAAGATGGCTGGATTTTGGACTTGTTGTGTGCATTTATGGACCTTGATTGTGTTGAGTGAGACACAGTCAAGATCTATAAACACTTTTTTTATTTTGTTACTCCTATTACTGTTCTTCGAATAGCTCAAGTACACAAAGTACAATGTAGCTGCAAGTTTGCAATTATGTTCCCACAATGACATATTTTGTTTGCCTACCATCTGCACTTCCTCTGGTGTCAACTCTTCATCTTCGCCAACTGGGGGAGCCAAATCAAGTGGTTGAGTCTGACTTTTGGATTCTGATGGGAGCAGAGAAAGTTACATGTAGCTCACTGTCAGTAATTCTCAAACTATATCCCATTTTCTGAGTTAAGTTGCTTATTAAATGTAATTATTGTAATTAAGTTTTTGTTGGGTCAAAGTCTTTAAATATCTGTTGGGAAATCCTTGGCAATCTTTCATAGTTTTTTGCTAAATTTTTTTAATCTGATCAGTTTTGGAAGACCACTGCTGGCAAACTAAATAATGTTCAAGACATCCAAGACATTTGCAAAGCTTTATTTAGCGCTTTCAGGAAAAGAAAGGAGACTGCATGTACTGAATGGCAAGTTAGAGAAGCACAATGTACAAACATACCAACTTTAAATGCAGCTTCACCAACATTTGTTCCAGACAAATTTGACCCAAGCTCTTCAGTAGCATTTGCCTCTCTTTTAATTCTCTTTTGATCAGGCTGCAGCCTGGAGCTAATCACAAAATATAAGAGGACAACTGATGGCAAACATATAAGCAAGAACCCAAGTTATGTAAACAGGTACATGTAACTGGTACAAGAGATAAAATTAATTTTCCTTGTAAGGGTGGGCACATCTAAATGACACTATCTAAAAATTTCAGTATCACAGACGTTTATTATTACAGACTATAGACTTATTGTTAGTTTTTAATTATCAACGAATGGTCCCACATTTACATTAGGATTACATCCACTACTTTCATCATAAACTCATAATGATCTGTACCATCTTTTAACTAACTGGTCTATTTGTTAATGACCACTACTGTGACAGTTCACTTGTTGCAAAGCATCCATGAGAAATCAATCTTACATTCGTTTTTTGTCGACCAATCTCTTGACTCTGATTGCTCTCTGTTCACTGTACAACTTGCAAACCACTGATAATTAATTAAAATAATAATTAATACAACATTAGAGGAGGAGATACAGGGGATACAGTACATACATGTAACAACAACAATGCTTTATTTGCTCTGAACACTTAAAACACATTTGCAGAGAAAATTACAAAAAACTACAATAACTACAATAACTTAGGAAATAGATATGTTTGAAGTCAAGCCAGGGGGATAAATGAACCTTGAAGTTTTCGAGTTGTTCTCCTGCCTTTGACATGCAAAATGAAATAAGACCAAGGGAATGAAAGAGACAAGTAGATGAGGTGCAAACACAGGGAGACAGACCAAACTGTATGAGCAGTGGATATATTCAAACAAATTGAATGTGTAAAATGTTATTTACCTCATGGTATTTTCGAGTTGTTCAGCAAAGAGGTATAGCTTAAATTGTTTAGAAAATTGGTACACATTTAGATTTTTCAAATAAGAAGGAATATGATGCCAAAAGATGGAAGCCATATCAATGCATATTAAAGGATCTCTCTTTTTTCCCCATTTTCCCAAAATTTGGGTGGAACATTTATTTTACAAACAAAGGATATTTAATTCCTGGGAAGACTTAAAAAAGAGGGAATTCACCACTTCTTGACTTTAGACAAGTAAAATTGCTGACAAAACTGATGTGCGCATACACAACAGTACTGCAAATTTCAAACATAATATTCTGCACGATTTTTCCACACCATGAAAGCATGAGGCTTAATATCACATACACTCTAGAGAAATAATTGAAAAACCAATTAGAACTTTTCTGAAAAATATTGGACCAATCACTCTTGATTTCTATGAGGTTATAGTTGATTCAGTCTTTGGGCTCAAACTATCACCTTTTAGTATAAATCCACTAGGCGTTCTATTACAAATTCTGTTCGCTGATTGGCTACTCTACTCACTACTTATACTGTTGTAGACGGTGGGTAGAATTGCAGTATGGCCTGTTGACAAACGACCAGTAGATTTATACTTACCTAGAACAATTATTTGCTCCAGATTTCTATTGACTGACAGACTACTCCCTTGTCAACTAATCATGTATGCGATAGAAATCTCAAGCTCATAATGTAATTGTTTAATAGAAATCACCCGCTCATAATCTAATTAAAAAACCTAATACTGTAAGTTTTATGAACTGACAACACAGGGTTGATCTGACTAACAATTCTGCAATGCTTCCGCTACAGTAGGGTACGAGGATGGATTTTACAGTGGTCAGAAAGAATGCTGGAATGTTTCCTAGTTGGCAAATGTTTTTCTTCCAGTGTTAAGCTTACCTTTTAAGTATAGCCCCAGCATTTCCAACACAGCATCCCTGTGAGTTGTCACTTGATCACTTCTCTTCTGCTGTAAGGCTGTGAAGAAAATCTAAATTTCAACTTGCTACATGTATAAGGTGCACTAATGTTAAATGTACAGAACTGATAACCAGTACCATCTAAAACTATTAGAATAAAATAATCTATTTTTTCCAAGAGGGCATGGTAACAGGTCCAGCAATTTGATTGGTCCTTAGCACAAACAGATTTTCCAATCTCTGACCACAGTCACGGTAACAGCAGGAAACAGCATGGGTAAAATTGTCCTGTTGGTCAATTTTCATGAGTGAACTACAGGTAATTGTCAACCTTTGCCCTTTTTACACTTCCATCAATGATTAATCAATGCAAGTTTAATTATCTCTATTCACTTTCAAATGGCAAGGAAAGTGACTATAAGTAAATTCAATTGAGATTTGAGTGTTTTGAAATTGTGAGAGTTTGTTTGGTTGTTTGAAGCTCAGCACTGTAATGGCACGTAATCCTGAGTTTCTCTCACCGCACAACTTTAAACAAAACAAGGTCACTTAACAAATTTCCTTGCTTTCTGCTACTCAGTTTATGATAAAAAGTCTGATTTCGAGTGATTCACAACAACTGATAGAAATTGATTTTTTTGGACAACTTCAAACTTTGCTCAAAATATTTCACACCAGAAAAACAATTTTGGAGAACCCTCACTGAGGCTCAAACTGTCACTCGGGCTTGAAAATGCTGCTTTTGGCCAGCGGAGTAGTATGGCAGGTTCCGGAATATGCCCGCCCTCCCCCCTCCTCTCCCCTTTTCAAGATGGCCGCCAATAAAACTTCGAGAAAATATGACGTCATACCCCTCTTCGTCGCTCATTTTACCACTCAAAGTGGTTAACCCTAACCCCCATGGTTATATGAAAAAACTGGACCCTCTAACCTTAAGTGGTGAACCCTAAGATTGGACTTTTAAGCCTAAGTAAGCCTAAGTGGTGAACCCCGTGAACCCCCGTTTCCCTCTAACCCTAAGTGGTGAACCCTAAGATTCGATTTTTGTTTTTGCGCTCGCGCGCGTTCACGCTCGCTGGCTCTGGCTGGCGTGGCTTGACCTTGGACTCTTCCCCCCCTCCCCCAAAGAAAAGGGAAAGAGAGAGAAGTGCGCGCACTGACTTTTTTTTCCCAGCTGCCTCGAAAAGTTTGGGGGGGCGCACACGGGGCCGGGCGCGTGCGCGCTGACCTTGACGTTGTCTGACCTTTGACCTTGCTAGCTTGTGCCCTAAAAAGTGGGAGGGGGCCGGTTTTGAACTTGCACGCACGATCTTGCCATGACCTTGGATCGTTTAGATTGCAGTTTAAAACAAACATCAACATGGCTACAAAGAAGGGTTCGGAACTCCAGAAACGAGTATCGCAACAATTTGTCCCAGCACCTGTTGAATCGCCTCTCCGAGCTAACTTAACAATCCGGCTTCATCATGTGGAAATTTCAGCAAAATCGAACAAGACAAGTTTTAAAAGTTTTATTTAGAATTTGTAATTAATACCTCGCTCTAGTGCTTATCAAGTTCTTGAGTAAACACAGGGAGCCGCTGTCGCCCATAGCAAGCGAAAACCCTGAACACGAAGCAACATTTTGGTCCGAGAATAAAAAATTGAATGCGAACATCTTTGTCAGGCTTTTCTTAAGTG
>OZ026595.1:20761652-20801652 GCA_964020085.1 Micromussa lordhowensis
GACAATAGAACCGATTTGGGTTGATTGCATTCTGACGGACAGGTATGACGAGAACCAGTCACTCCCTAATCTTGGATTATTACTAGTTTATTCAATTTGTTAACCTCGTGTCCTTCATCACGTACAGGTTAAAAAAAGCTTACCTATTGATAATTTTAGCCTTAGAAGCCAGTAACTGGTCGCGAATTACTTTCTATATCCTTACAAATGTCCTGCCTTCCATCTTTAAAAGATTTGGTCCTGATTTTTGAGCAAATATAAATTTCGCGGATGGCAGGCTGTGGGGGACAGGCCAGATGTAACGCTGATTTTCTGTTATGCTTTTAAGTCACCATGACTTTATTTACACTGGTAGGCAGAAGGGGTGGATAGAATAAAGAACATCTTTACACGAACGCACTCATAATCTATGATTACTTCTAGTATATTTAGAATAATGAGAAATTACGGAATATTGGAAAAACCGTCTGAACAACCTTGACTTTTTACTAGTTCAAAATGTCAGGCAATATCATTTCCATGATGGGGCGAAATATGAAAAAATTTCACCAAAGGAAAGTATAAATATTAAGGAGTTTAGGTCAAAATGAGAATATATCTACCTGTCATTAGATGAGATGTTACCATGGTAATGGTCTTATTCCAAAAATTGACAACCAAAACATAAGCCTTATTTTAACAGTACCCATACTGGTAAATCTCTAAGGGGAAAACTTTAAGAGAAATTACCCGCACCAAACACATAGATCTAAAAAATGTCTAGCATAGATCTTGAAAATAGTCTTGAATAAGTCTATTTTAAGTCTGACTTTCAAAGGAAAGTCTTGGAATAGTCAATAATTTGAGCTAAAATGAAAGACCTTTCTAGACAATTTGACAGCTAGACATTCTTAGACTTAAATTAGACATTCTCGAGAATTTTTATGGAGAGTGGTTTTCTCTGTATTGAAAGTCTCGTAAATGTCTAAGATTGTCTAGAGCAAATTAAAAGACATACTCAATACTTTTCACTCAACACATCGGTCAAACAACGCTACGAACGACAAGAATGTAAAATTGTCAGTTAATTCACAGGCAGACCACTCTATGTGTTCGTGGTTTAATATAGAGAATGTATGAGAGTTATGAATAAAGCTCTGAAAATTGCATATTTAAATCACATCTCGGCCTAAATATCCCAATAAAGTTAAATGAAACCATGATCGACTCATGTATGGTGTTTTTTCGCCTTCCTGGGCCGTCTAAAGCGTCTTACAACGAAATTACTTTTGGCCGGTTACGGTTAGACATAAGAAGGAGACTTATAACCGTAACCGGCCAAAAGTAATTTCGTTGTAAGACGCTTTAGACGGCCCAGGAAGGCGAAAAAACACCATACATGAGTCGATTATGGTTTCATTTAACTTAATTGGGATATTTAGGCCAAGATGAGATTTAAATATGCAATTTTCAGAGCTTTACTCATAACTCTCATACATTCTCTATATTAAACCACGAACACATAGAGTGGTCTGCCTGTGGTTAATTTCCTGCGCGTGCACGTTCAGTTTGGACAAACCCGAAAATCGCTTCTCAACAGCAGCGCACTTTAAGCTTAATGATGTCTCCTTTATAAAATAATCAATGCAGATCACATCTGGGTGCAAAGTTATTTAATGATCGTTCAAGTGATAGCAATATCTAAGTTAAAAAATTGCACAATCATTTAATTAGGTTTTTGTTGAATAAAAGCGGGCAGCTTGAATATAGTTATTGTTCGGCGGCAAGTAATCAACTCAAGATTTACAAAAATGGAAAAAAGTCTTAAAACGATCAAAGCAGAGTTCTACTCAGTAGCCAGTATACAAAAATGCAAGCAACAAATTGCACATTGATCAAAATTTTCTGTGTGCCGATCCATTTCTGACAATGATAGATTCGGTATAACCACGTTACATACCGTGAAATACATAATTAGCGTTTTGCATCCATTCATTCACATGCTCACCTCAATGCCTTTGCTCCTTCCATTCCTTGCACTAGTAAATTAAATACACTACAATATAGCTGCACATTAATACCAGTGCTGTCGATGAAAATCCCTTCATTTCAAAATTATCTCCACAGACATGCCGCCGCTTATGCACATTCCAATGAAGCTGCCAGAAACATAATTTATGGACACTGAAGATTCTCTCAATTAAATTTATCTTTTTCCGACACAAATACAGCGCTTGAAGACACAATGAGATTTTCCCGCTTTCAAATAAACGGTCGAGTTCTTATTTTTTGCTTTCAACCAACACTATAAACCGACGCATAATTAACTTGATATGTTTATTCAGAGTGGGACCAATCAAGCTTCCTTTGTTCTCGATCAAGGACTTGCAGATCAGATTTAGAGTTGTGTTGTCACGAAATGGTCAATGAAAGTATTTTACCATTCACTGGTTCACTAGTATCAACACTCAAAACAATTTACTGGTACTTTTGGAGTGGAAGCTATGCTAAGGAATAAATTCTGTGGGACACATGCATTACAGGACATTTGAAGCATCCAGGAGTATCTAGGAGCAGACGCAGACTTGGCACGGCATGGTATATCTTTCTTTTAATCTAGCAGTTTTCTCATCACAGGCAATGTAAACATTGCAAGGCCTAGGCCTCAGTGAAAGGTGAAAACTGAACAAAACTGCAGCCCAAGAGAAAATGAATATTTCGAAAAAAAGAAGAACCTTGTTATATTATTTGTAGCTTTTGTATTCAGTGTATTACGTGTGACGACGATCAGCAATATTGTGGCCAAAAACATTAGGCCTGTCACGCTGGGATTTTACGTGCTTGTAAAGTGAATTGAGGCACATTTACAACAATAAAATAGCCTGAAAAATGTTTTAGTCCTGCAGCGTAAGCAAATTAATTAAGCCATAGGTATTATTTCAAATAATAAACAGGCCGGACGTCGGAATGTGTCGTCATGGCGTTACTTTGCAGACAAAATTCTTGTGCTCTGTTGTCGCCACAAAACAGCATTGCTTGAATGTGTGTCCATTTCATTGATTTGGTAACAGTGCCGTTTCTCGTTTATTTCATGGTTCTAAAAAAAATAACTTAACAATTCACGAAAATGTCTCTTGTATGTCTCGACTAGATAGACCTTCAAGACAATTTTCAGCTATGGTAATTGGACGGCAACTCGATACCTCAGAACATGCGGCCTTGTTTTCACCATAGATCTATTCAAGATCTAGTCTAGATGAAACCTCAAGACTTTTCATAGACAAGCAGGTGAAGCAGGACTGTAAAAGTCTTTCAAGACATTTGCTAGACTCTCAAGACATATCTTTTGTCTTGAAAAGGTCTAGAAATTGTCTAGAAGACTTTTCCTAGACCTATTGCAGGCAAATTTGAATTACGGTCGTTTCGCCTACGGGTCGTTTCGCCAACTGTCAGTTCGCCTACGTCTAGAGTCGATTCGCCTACGTGAACCTTAGCAATTATTGTCGTAGTTCTATACTTGGTACGGTCGTTTCGCTAACGAGTCGTTTCGCTAACGAATCAGTTTGCTAACGTGCTGAGACGATTCGATAACGTCTAGTCTGAGACTCTATGCATATATAGATTATTCTTCGTTCTTTTATCCACTGCCAAGCTAAATATTTTTAACAGATTTGATAAATAGTAAGTTCAATACACTCAGGGGAATTGACTGAACATGTTAGCGAATTGTCTCAGTACATTAGCGAACTGGACCTTAGCGTAACGACTCGTTAGCGAAACGAGCGACATTCCTATACTTATGTTTGTGGGCGCCTTTTCAGAACGAGGAATATTCCCCCCCCCCCCCCCCCTTTTCGGCCTGTTTACTGTTTATTTGTGTTAGACTCATCATTAAGACGTAGGCGAAACGACCCGTAGGCGAAACGACCGACCGATCTAGCCATTTCGTACGGGCAACTACGTTTGCTTTCCTAACTCGCGCTCTAAAGGGAGGGTGTTTTGTAATAACTCTAGGGAGCCACCTTAAAAGCGCATATATCCACCAGTCGGAAGAATCCTCCCAAGGTTCGCGTTAATCGTCGTAATACCACCACCAGTCATCTTCGTCGATTACATCACGCGAAGATAATGATTCTGGGTACGTAATCATAATCGTAGTAATCTTCTTCGAGTACATCACGCCAAGATTCGCGGTAATCGTCATCGAGTACATCACCCAAAGGGTTGAAACTGTCATAACAGCAGTAGTCGTCTGCTTCGAATTCATGTCGCCACTGAGCTTCTCTGTGTATTTTTACATCTGCCCGGCGCTTTACTTCCCTACACACCCTGCATTTCTGTTCTCCTTTCCTCAATTCTGCAGCACTGAATTCTTCTTGTGGAAATCGTCGGCGACAGCCGGTACATTTAGTGCTAGTGGGCGAAAAATTCAGAGTTCCTTTATCAGGAATGATGTCAAGTGGAAGGAAGGCATTTGATTCATATTCATCGAAAGATCTTTTGGTTTTCCCTCGATACATGTCGGCATACTTCTCAGATGCAACGCGCAGACGGGCCCGCTCTCCTCCGTTTACAGCTTTCATCTTGTCGAACAATTTGAACATTCCCATGGTATCCACGACACAGTACTTGATAAGCGCGTCTGTCAGGGGTCTTTTTTTCCACACTTTTTCATCCTCCTTTATCAACTCTTTCCCTTTATCCTTTATTTTGACCAACTTTTCATCCTTTACGTACAACTCAATGCAACGACGAAATCCATTGATATTCTCTACTTCGCTTGTTCTCTGGCTGCGACGTCGGCTGCGACGATTCCTCGTTGAAAACCGCTGAGTCTTAGCTGAGGCGTTTTCACGGCGGTAGATGACTTCAAGCAGCTGAAGATCCAAAGCTCCAGCAAGCTTAACGTGAAACTGGTGCCAGAGCGCGTCCGAATGTTGTCGGCAATCAAACATCAACTTTTCTCGAAATTTCGTCGGCAAGGATTTCTCCAAGTCCACTGCTGAATATAATTCGTCCTAATTTGAGAACATCAAAGATGTAGACCAGATCTTCAGTTGCGACTGTGATGATCGTCAGCGCTCCCTTTCGACTCAAGGAAACTCCTTCACAATCAACAGCAATTAGGGTGTTTTGATCCTCTATTTTCCGTTTGAGCTCAGAGATGGCATCCTGAAGATCAGATTCATCATCTACTAGTTTATAATTATAGTACTCTGCGTTTTTGCAAGCCATTTCATAAACGTGATTTGTATTCGAGGGGACACGGAAAAGTTGCAAATACACAGCTACACGCCTTATTTGGTTTAACCAAACCTTTCCAAGTTGTCTTCCTAGTCAAATCCCTTCCATATAAAGTCAAATAAGTTTTGATTGACTGACGCTTAGTTCCAAGAATTTTACAGTTATACTTCCGCTTTTCCGTCAGTTTTCGAGTAACGCGCAGGGTTGGGGGGGAGGGGGGGAGGGACAGGGATAAATAAATGTTTTTATTGCTCATTCGATAAAAATGAATATCCAATGTGAATGTTACAGGATAAAAAGATTAAAATTTCAGCAAAATAACAATAGGTGAAAACTAGTTTCTCCTTGTTGCATAGGCGTACGGGACGGGGGCCCCAAATTTTGGGCAACTAACATTTCTTTGGGCAGCAAGAGAAATTTGTTGAAGGCAACTTGGGAGAATTTTTTTGGGCTAATAATATACATGGAAAAATTACTCGATTCTGATTGGCTGAGAACAGAGTCCGTAAAGTTCAAAACATCCTTCACGCAAATTTTTTCATCTTCATATTATTAATAGGTAATCTACCAGAGAGTGTACATTTTGTCGCTTGTCCTAAACAGGATCTTAAAATGGATGTTGCTGTCCTACACAGGGTAGGGTTTTTAGCGTCTTTTTGTCCTAAATAGGGTCAGGATTTCAAACCCTCGGCGGCACCCCTATACCCAAATATAGGTCAAGTACCCCCCCCCCGCCCCGATCAGTGTTCTGTAAGTTCTATAACATAAGATATAAATCCTTCAGCTTTGAGAAGAGATATTCGTACAAAAGCTCATTTAGATTTAGGGTCAGGATTTCAAACCCTCGGCGGCACCCCTATACCCAAATATAGGTCAAGTACCCCCCCCCCCCCCCGATCAGTGTTCTGTAAGTTCTATAACATAAGATATAAATCCTTCAGCTTTGAGAAGAGATATTCGTACAAAAGCTCATTTAGATCAAAATTTCCTACTTAATACATGTCTTCACTAGATGCCGCCCTGCCAACCCGTACGAAAATTTGTGGCCTGACTGAGCAAGAATCGCGCCCGATTCGGGCCAGAAAGCTATTTTTAAGGCGAGAACTGAGCAAGACAAACCGAGACAAGGATTTGGTCTCGCTTGTGCGGCGGAGCGAGACATTTGTCAGGGCTGTTTATCGCTGATAATGTGGCGTGAGCGAGCGAGACAAAGTGCAACCTGTAGTTTCTTCGTTTACCTCGCAGTAGCGAGACATTTGTCACGGTCCATTATCGTTGAAACTGTGGCTGCATAATAGCGCGAAATTAACAAATACCGATGATATCTCGTTAACAATTGCGTAAATTTTGACCGTGACATTTGTCATGTCCTGTTATCGGCCATAATACCGCTCAACGGCATGACAATTAGAGTCACCTGAGTTTACTTGGGTTTCGTACCGCAATATCAAATCGTATTTTACAAGTAAGCTTATTGAACACAATAAAAACAAACGAAGGAATCTACTAAATTATTGACACAAGAGTTACGCTTAGATATTTACTATTTACGTTGCTTCGTTGAGTATAATCTTTATCCAATTGTGGCCAATAGTGCATGTTGTTTGCCTCATCTCAGCCCATCTTCGACTTCACGATTCTTCATTTCTTCGTCTCAGCATCTTTGAACTCGTACGTGGTTTATTTGTTGTTATCCCAGGAGAACGAGCACGAACTTTGCTTACTTGGTACAATTTCAAGCAATATAGTTCGTGTACTTCCCTGTTTCGAAAAACGATTTGCTTCTTTATGTGAGACAAGAAGATCATAGATCTTAAAACCGCGCTTACAAAGATTTAACCGTTTTCTTAACCCTACATTCGCAACGTAGTGCACATTCCAACGCTGTCCTTGATGATTCATTCATTTCTGTACTCACTACATCACTTATTGCACTATCGCTCTCAGCCGTTGTGAAATCTCTGATGATGTATTGGTCTTAATATGGAAGTGCTATCAATAAACAGCTTCCTTCCTTAACTTGTAAAAGTCAAAATTTAATTTGTTTGTGTTATGAGTAAAGGACAAACTAAGTAATAAGTAGTAGTCACGCCAGTCAGACAATCAGAGGTTTACGCTAATATAAACGCTGCAAGTTCTGGCAAGATCTAGTTTACCTCAGCAGATAATTATTTCTCCCTTGAATCTCTTAACTCGCTTCGATCAAACAGCCAAAGAATTCACTTCAATCACATAAATCCGTAAGACATTTACGCAAAATTGCAAACAAACTAAAAACCATCGCTTCTCTGGCGTAGTAAACACAACCTTATTGTCACGCAGCGAAAGTGAAAGCTGCAATATCCTTATTCAAGGCCATCTGTAGTATGGTGGTGGGGAATTTCCCTACCAGTAACGTAATCATTGCATGTTTTGACACGTTCTTTGCTTAGCTTGCAAATATTTCATTTTCCTTCCGATCTCTGAACTCGCTTCAATAACAGAGCTCGACGATTCACTTCTTTTGACTAAAAATACCAGAAATACTCGGAAAACTAAAAAGATTTCCTCGTAGCGAAATAAACCTGCAAAGTAAACAAGATCTTATCTGTCACGTAGCGAAAGTGAAAGTTGCAAGGTCAACGCATTCCACGGCTGTCGTAATACCTTTTAGCGTATTTATTAATCCGTTCGAGTCGAACGCTTTGATAATACCAGAGGAAAATACATTTAACAAGTAGTAGTCACGCCAGTCACACAATCAGAGGTTTACGCTACCACGGTAAATTTAGAATGGTAGTCTTGATCATTGATATGAACGCTGCAAGTTCTGGCAAGCCCTTGTTTACTTCAGCAAATAATTACTTTTCTTTTGAATCTCTTACCTCCATTCGATCAAACAGCCAAAGAATTCACTGCCGTTTCATAAATCCGTCACGAATCCACGTAAAATTGCAACTAAACTAAAAACTGGCACTTCTGACGTGGCAAACGCGATCTTATTTGCCACCCAGCGAAAGTAAAAGCTGCAACGTCATGATTTACGGCTATCTGTAGTAGGTGGTTATTTCCCTACCAGTGACGTAATCCTTACATGTTCTTTGCTTGACTTGCAAGGATTTCATTTTCCTTCCGATCTCTAAACTTGTTTCAATAAAAGAGCTCGACAATTCTGTTCTCTTGTTTAAAACTGCGAAAAATACTCAGAAAACTTGAGGGCCACGCTCCTGGCGAAATAAACTTGCAAAGTAAACAAGATCTTATCTGTCACGTAGCGAAAGTGAAATTAGCAAGGTCAACACATTCCATGGCTGACGTAATACCTTTTCAGCGTATTTAATATTTCGTTCGAATGAAAAGCTTCCAAAACACTAAAAGAAAATATATTTTACACACAATAAAGAAAACAATATTCGTAACACTGTCCGTGTATGCACGTTTCAAAAGCTTTTGGCGAATAAACATCTCTGGTTGCGTGATTCACGGCTATCTTTGGTACGGCCGAGTGGAGATCTAGGCCTCTCGACACGAAAAAAAAAAAAAATAAAAATAAACCAAGGGTAGATTATGAACCGCGCTCGGCCCATGGCCGCGCGGTTAATAAGCGTGATCCTCGGAACACAACATTTACGAAGAGCGATCTATCGCAGTCTCATCCCCAGTTTCCACGCTCTACGGTAGAAACGCCTGGGACATAGTATTTGATTTTCTTTTTTAGTAAACAATGATCCTACGTTTTCCGGTGTCAGTGAGCAATCTTTATCTGTTTCATCGGTCTGAAACCAGAAACGTTTAGGCCGTATAAGAATCAAAATTCAGATCTGAGAAAAACACAGAGGTTTCAGTCATGTTCTTTCTTGTTTGGAAACTCGCACACGTACGCATCGTCTTGGTTTTCTTCTGTAGTGAAAGAAATGTATAAACAGTTTGAAGAAATTGTTAATACATTAAAAACAACTGTTTGCTCATGATTACAAGGTGTCACACGGTTGATGGGTAACTTGGGATTGTAAGTATCACAGAGAATGGGATGGGCTACGGCAAGGTACATCGGTTCTCTTGATGAAGACAAATTGTAGTTGATGAAAAACTTCACCATCGCAAATGCCCAGGTGTTGTCCGCGGCATACTTCACAACCGCACAGTTACGTTTACGCATGCGCTTGTAAGCAAGCCCGCAAATTACGGAACTCGTGGCTGTTACCTCTAGCCTATTGAATGCCCAAAGGCGATCCGAAGGGCAAGATGAGCCAAGAAACTTTTCCAGTGCATTCATTTCGGTGACACTTAGACATACCTGATAAGTTGCACTCAAAACGTGAATATTAGGAAGAATTTCAGTCCTAAATTTGTATTTCTTTGCACGAGTTAAATCTTGATAGAGCAAGTCAATCTCCGATCCAGAAGGGACACACTTTTCCTTGAGTTCGGGTAGTTTTTGAGTTAACGCGACCGCAGAAAGAATTTGATTGTCAATAAACTGAGTACCGTGGATAAGCTTTAAGATGAAACCATTTTTATCTTCAAATGAAAAGCAACTGTGTGTGTAAAGTGGGCCCAGATCTCTGACATTATCCACTAGATGTAGCATTTGATGAACGTTTAAAGTATAAAAGCGTTCCTCGTACAGAGCTGAAAATGACTTGCAAAATCCATCTAGTAGCCTATCGGCTTCTTGCAAATCGGCTTCAGAAATTGAATCTTGCAAAAGGATGTAAATGGCTTGGACAAATAACGTGTAATGTGCAAAGTATCTATCTGGTAAAAGGCCGTAAAGGGTTGGTAGTCCGTAATAAAGCAGAAATGAGCGTAGTTCACTTGCTTTCCAGTACTTCAAGTGCTCCGCAATGGAACGGGGAAGACGCTTAATTTCAGAAGTTGGTAAAATCTGGCTCAGCCTAAAATCAATGCTGTCTACTTTAGAGGATATACTGAAGTGTCGATTTGAAAATTTTGAGCTAAACCACAAGGTTAAAAGTAGTTTCTGTACGCCGAGAAGGACTCCATGCATGTAGTCAATTGCCATTCCGCTAACTAAGTCAAAGTAACGTAGAGCAGAAAGCCATGATGGTCCTTTCACTCCATTGACAATAGAGCGGTTAACACCCTGTTGCTGGAGTGTAGCTGCTCGAATGCCATCTTCTTTTACTCCTTCTGACGTTCTTAGCGGGCCTTTAGGATCATCAGGTTGGTAGAGAAATGCCCTACTGTGTCCGCGAACGCCGGTTCGCACGGTTTGCCCAGGTTGTAAACATTTCCAGCAGCCATGCTCGCCATTGTATTGCATACTGTTGCAAAGTAGGCACCGCGCTGGAAGATCACATGTGCAGGACAGCAAAATTCCTTTGCACTGAAATTTTCCTCTCTCAGGCGATTCCATTTCAACACCCTTTTCAAGAAAAGCGAAGGAATGTGTGTGAGGTTTGAGAAAAGTCCACATGGCTGGCTTCTTTTCCCCAAACCAGAGTCCAGCAAAAATCATGTTTTCGTTTGCCATGCGTTTGTGGTAAGGGAGCTCATTGATAATAAGGTATAGTGGCCAAATAGAAACTTTGGATGATTTAAACACTGGAACACCATCAGTGTTCATGAGAAAAGAGAGATTATCAGGGGATGATAAAATTCCTTCACTCGCTAATTTCTTGTAGAGTAGACCATCATATATATCCTCTACATTGTTTCTATTTTTCTTTTCCCGTTGAAAACGATGTTGAATACTACTGTAAAATCCACTCCTTGAGAAAAATGTTGCCAGCTGCTGAACGATGGGTATCTCAATAAAGTACGCTTTGGCATGTCGAGCTGATAGTTCCTTCAAGCAAGCAGTGTTGGGACAAAATGTCGCTTGTTTATCAACATATGACAAGCAAAAAGCACAATAATGATGAACAATAAAGGGGTTGTCTAACTTTCTGAAATAAGCTTTAAACTTTTTCAGAGTATCTGGTAAAATATTGCCCGAGGGCAGTATCAGTGTTATCAACTGTAACAGGTGGGTGATGGCTTCACCAGTCAAATCGTACTTGATAGCAAAAAGGGTAAGAAGGACCATAACTCCACCTATAGTGACCCTCGTCCCGGGGTATAATATTTGGTTCTCACTGGATGTCTTGCCCGCGTCAGTTTGTCCTGAAGATTCGCTGCTGCGTTGATCATCTAGATCCACTCCTACCCCAAGAAGCGGGTCAGCCGTCTCTGTTAACGTCATCTCATCCCTGACTTCTTCAAAATCACTGTCATCTTCTTCACTCATTGTCATTTCCCAGTCTCGTAATTCACGTTCATCGGTTTGAGCAACAAGAGTATGGAAAACCTCATTCCACATCGAATCCAGCTCAAGTTCGTTTTCATTAAATGACTCGTCAGCTGACTCGTTTGGAGGATGCGGCATTTCTAAAATCTCATGGCCACATTCGTGTTCTAATTGATGACTCTCTAAGTTGAATGAGCTTGGAGAAAGGACTGAGTCATCCGACGGAATCTGCTGTGAACTTGATAGGGACAATGGTATGGATATGTCAGTAAATGAAGATTCTTCTGCTGCATTCACCTCAGTCCTTAGTCGTTTAGATTTGTTAGCTCTTCTCGAATTTGTTGACATTTTTTTAACTCCAATACAAATATTGGTGTAGAGCAGCTAGCAGGTTAGCTGGTTTTCGGACAGAACTCAAGATCTCTGATAGCATCACAAGTGTAACATGTACTTGTGTGCACAATAGAGACCTATGTTTAGAAGATCACGTATTTATCTAAATCAAGACAAGTGTTGATCAAAGAACGTTCCAGATTGTTCTTTTGCGTCATGTAAGCCTCGCTACGTTTTGGCGCATCACTCCACTTCCCGCGCTATGTCGAGTTGTGAGGCAAGGGGAAAAGGGCTGAACTGTTTCCATCATTTGAATGAGGAATACCAGTTCTGAGACAGTTGGAAAAGTTCTGGAAGTTCACAAAGCCTGAACAATTTTAGTAACTTCAAGTGCTATTAACGTTTCGGGTCGAGGTGACAATAGTTAAGTTGTCAAGATGACACTGATTAGCAACAACCCAACTGCCTGTACTGACCTGTATTGATGTCAACGACTTTATTATTCAAGATCATGTTCACCTTGACTACATTTTCCCACACACAAAATCTTTTTCTGGTCTTTGGATAATATGATTACGTGTTTGTGGTTCACGAATAAACTGATGTGCAGACACATTCCAAAAACGGACATCTGGCAGAGGGATAGAGAAGCCGATTTTTGGCGGCCTGGGTACATAAAGGCCCGGTGACGCTGTTCATTCGATACAATCATAATAAGTAAATGTCAGCTGAAACAGCTCAGGGAGGGCCTGTCACGTCTCTAATCATAACCTCTCAAAAATGCAAATCAGAAGGTCGACTCCCTGATTGGCTGTAATTCTGATGTGTTATCGTATTGCATTGGTGTATTCTATAGGTTAATATTCCGTCGTCCTGCGGCAGCTACTAGCTAGATAGGTCGTTGGTTCAGTTTTGTCCAAATTTTCTCTGTGTACACTTTAGAGCTGAAAATATGGCTGAAAATTTGTACGCCTGTATATATTTTCCAAGCGATAAGACCGTAAGCGTGATACTGAAGTCTCGTTGTATCTTGAGAGGTGAATTCAAAGAACTTGGAGAAGTGGAAGTCAAATGGCGCGTTCAGGGGAAGCAGCAAACCTATCTCGGAGTTATCCTCCGTGTTAGTTCAAAACGTGAGTATAACAATTAATATGTATTCTTAATGATAGAAATTACTTTTCGCGGAATGGAAAACCTTTGAGCGGCCAGAGAAATATTTGATTTTGGTTAACCTTGAATGTAACCGTTTTTGGCGCGCATTTCAGTTAAGCAGTCCAGTTCCCCCAAAAGGCCTGCATGGATGCAGAGGTTTTCATTTAGGATACCACCCAACAAGGAAAAAAACAGTATTTATTCGCTTCACTATTTGTCAAAACAAAAACTTCTCTTGTTTAAGACTTTTTATGTAGTCGGTTGCAAACAATGTATGATCGATTAATTGGAGATACAATTAAGGTGGCCGAACACAGTTTTCGCGCGCGCTTTTGCTGATGCAATTCAGCACGTGCACAAGGATTTCAAAAACAAACAAGCCGTCAATAGAGCGATCATTTTATTTACTCAACACTCGCACTATCTGTGTTATTTGTCTCTATAATTGAAAGCCGTGTATTGATGGCTCTAGTCTTTCATTACAAAGGTACGTTAGAAAAGGTAACGATGCAAAGAACCCTAGTTTCAGACAAGACTGAATGTTCGTTAATACCAAATTACTTTTAATTTCTATGTTTGGAAAAAAAAGAGGAGAAACATCTTCTGGATCGCTACTCGGAAGAACTCCATCCATTTATAACGTCATCAATAACTGAGGGAAGGGAGTTTACAACTGAAGACTTAATTCGCCAGTGGAAACCTGAGCAGCACTCTCCTGTTGACGTCAACACTGAAGCTGTTCCGCCCCCCAAGAAAAAGCGGTTAGAGTCCAAAACAAGTAAAAGTGACAAACCCAGAAAACCCAACAAGGATAAGGCTCGCCAAAAGAAGAGTATAGACTCATCCTCTGCTTTGGCTGCTCAGGAGATCATTGCTTTTACGCCGTACAACAGTGTTTTCCCATCTGTAAGGGTCCCACAAGAGCAGCAGTTACAGGATCTGCAACAAGAGGATGACCTACTTGCTCCCCATTCCCAGCATCAGCGGCAACAATACGTGAAGCCTATTGAAACACAACAACAGCAGCAACGTCAATACCAACCCAAACAACAGCAACAGAATGAACGACTAAAACAGCAACAAAACCAAAACCAGCAGCAGCATGGACAACATCAACAGCAAGAACAACATCATCATCGACAACAACAGCAGCAGCACGGACAGCGGCAGCAACAACTACAACAGCAACAACCGCAACAACAACTGCAGCGAAAGCAGCAACATCAGGAACACTTACAGCGGCAGCAGCATGGACAGCGGCAGCAACAACTGCAACAGCAACAACAAAAAAAGCAGCAACACCATGGACAGCGGCAGCAGCAAGAAAAACAGCAGCAGCAGCAGCAGCAGCAGCCTGGACAGCGGCAGCAGCAACAGCCGCAGCCAACACAGCAGCAGCAGCCGAAGCAGAAGCAGAAGCAGCAAGAACACCAAGATCACCAGAAGGCCCAACGCCAACGATTGAATCAGCAAAGTATTTTGCCATTACAAGAGCAACAAGGGCAGCGACTATGGGACCATTCCACGCAGCACTCAAACATGCTTCAGCAATCGAACCAGAGCTACTTCAGCATGCTAGAAGACGTAGTGGCCAGCTCCAGTAAACAAGGGTCAGACTATATTGACTCCAGTGATGATTTCAGTTGTCTTGGGACCACTTGTGCTGCAATTACGACAGCCATGACAACATTATCTGACTACAACGATGGCCTTAATGATTTCATTGAAGACCCTGTTGAAACACGTCAAGACTTATCTCTGGACGATTCTGGTATACTGATCAGTGCAGACAGTGATGTTGACGATGGAAACGAAATGAACCACAAGGAAGATCCCTGCAGCGAGCTTAACTTATTAAGAGAGAAGATTAGAAAGCTAGAAAAGGAGAATGACAAGTTAAAGGCTCGTCAAAGTGTCTATGAGAGCACGGGTGAGTTCTCGTCTATAGTTTTGCTCACAATACTGACCATAAGCAAAACCCAGACCCTATTCCAGGCTTTCATATTGTCAGACTGAGATAATTGAACCACGGTTCTTCTTTTGTTTATTCTTTTTGCCCAAAGAAATTCGCTCATTTCTCCTTTAATTCAGTCAAGCAGCCTAAAGGGCTAAGTTTGCAAACTGAGGAATTAATCCCTGACATCGACTTTTTTACCTTCTTATCAGACTACAAACGTACTAAAACAAACTTGGAAATATAAAAGTTAGTAAGGCAAAATCCGTCCATTTAGTTTTGTGTGATCTCAAGTTATCCCTTATTAGTTAAGCCGTTATACAGAAACTTTTCATTACTCCCATTCTCAGTGCCACCCCCTCAAGTTCTTGACTACCTGAGAAGACTGCTCGAGACTTTTGATGGAAGTCATATGCTGCTACAGGAGTCTAATCCCGCCATTCAGCGAGATGTTCCAACGTCATACATGGTTAAAGCGAATTTTAAGCCATCTGAGGTTAGTACAGTTTGGCTCTTAACCTTTTATAATCTTAAAAACAGGACAGATAACATAGGAAGGGTACTATTTATTTTCCGCATCCACACAGTGCGATTGCCCTGGGGCCCTAAAATTTCTGCTGAGTGGAGCCCTGATCCTTTTTTTGGCTGTCGAGCCCGGAGGCCGAAGAAATTTTGCGCGGAGCCCTGAGCCCAGCATTTTCAAGCAATTTAATCATTCGAGTTCCCAGACTGCATTGAAGAGACGACTGTACATAATACTAGCATACGCGGTTATCTTAGTTTATAATGATATGCAATAAACAAAGAAACGAATACTTGTAGCTTATAGTTTAAATTTTACAAACAGCACTGCTTACCGATCACTAAGAAAGTCCCAATATATAGGCCATTCGTCCTGGGTTCCTTCATATGTCTATGAATAGAGGTTTTTTGTGCTGAACTTCATAATTCCAAAGCTGATAGTAACCTCCTTGAAACCATGATTCAATGCAAGATAACTCTATATTCAGCGATTGATGTTTCCGCTCTCTCGCGTTTCAACATGAAACTCCAACAATGCCAGACCTTGTCTGCCCCCAGTTTATATAAACACACGACGGTTGCATCAAGTTGATCGACCCCTGCCGCCTATTATAGCTCGCTTGATTCAGTTATCATGGAATATGAAACGAAAGCAACAACAAGGCGAGCGGTCAAGGATCACTGCCACTTGGAAGATGTCAAAGTGATCGTCAGACCTCAGAGATTTTGGAGTTTGTCACATGGAGCATAGAAATCTGATCTGCTTCATGACCTTAGTACTTTTCAAGTTTAATATTTAATCCACTTCATAATCGGAGTTAATATAACCGGTTGCTTGGGTTTAAAAAATTGATCGGAATTGCTGACTTTTTATATGCGTATTTGATTTGAAGTTAAAGAAAAGAATTTTTACACATTAAGATTGTAGACCAGAGTGGAGCCCGGAGCCCTAAAGCAGCTGATGTGGACCCCTAGAGCCCTGAAATTTTCGTCTTGGAGTCCTGGAGCCCTCCAAGAGCCCAGGGGCCCGTTTCTCGAAGCTCCCGGTAATTACCGGGCCCGTTAAAGCGCTGTTTTGTTTTCCATTCCAAATGGCAGTTTCAGAAGGTTTGAAAATTGTACAGTAAAGTTATCAGCTAAAGAAACAAAACTGACTTCATTAGAGGTCAGAACACACACTACTTTTCTTGAGACTTTGATTTCAAAACCCGGCGGTTTCAAAATATGATTTTGTACCTGTTAAGTTACCGGGTCTTTCGAGAAACGGGCCCCTGGAGCACTAAACCCATTTGGGACCCTGGGAAGTGAAATAAACTAAACGAACCGATGTATCTATAAACGTCTTAAATTTATATTTATGGGTATCCGTACCTCTATTTTTAAAATATCTTCAACAACTGTTGAGCATATAATTTCCGCTTACATTATCATTCTGCTTATCAATATATAGGGTGAGGTTTGCCTTCTGAAAGGACACAACGTATTTGTCCCTGGTAACAAACTTAGACAACTCATAAACGAGTCCAAAGTGAAGGGACCAACGCACCTACTTCAAAAACTGATTCCCCTTGTTTTTACGGTCGAGGAACTGGCGAATTCATGTGGACAGGGGATAACCTGTTCTACTACCAACAGCAAGACTCAGGTCAGCGGTGGTGATCTCGCTAAGAAACCTCTTGATCAGACTAAAACAAGGGTGTTAAAAGGTAGGAGTTATTGCATACTCTAAAGCAACGGTTTTTTTTTTCAAAAAGGCGGTGTATGTTTTCGTTGCATACATGTATTAGTTTTTACAAATTTCAACCAGCTGTACTGCACAGGTTATGACATGGTTATGAAAACTACGAAGAATAGGGAGGACTGGGGAGAGGTCATTGTCCGTGCTGCTTGTCACGTTCACTATTGAGCAATACCTAATGTTGTTTTCGTTACTTTCCTTCTTTCAGACTATCTGCTGTCGTTTTGCATAGCAAATGAGAAAGATTGCCCACAGCCCAAACACATCAACGAAATTTTTACGCAGCAGGTCAGTTATTCACGCCGAAAGCTACAGAGGGCGAAAGGAAAGTGTGCAAAATATGACCAAGACACAGCTTGAAGAAGAACTAACTTTTCTGGATCTACATGTACACACGTGATGTACACTGCGTTCCCCGGGACTGCGTTATTAATTCCTCTGGTCTCTGCCACTTATTGTTTTGAAGATCTCTGTTTCAAAGTGTGATCTCCGTACTGCACAACTCGTTTTACTACAACGGCTTCCATAGAGTGAAATAATAATTATAACTAGCTGATTCACCTTGATTCCATGTTATACAAAACAAACAATACATGTATCTGGCGCCGATCTTTGTAGCGCCTACTGTAATGTGAGTTGATGCATCGAAGTTTCAATCACTACTTTCTCTAATTTCTTTATAAATCTTTCAGCCTACAATTGTATTCTCTGATAGTGTTGCTCGTGAAGTTTATTAATCGTTTTTGTCTAAGTTAAACCAGACGATAACAGGATGCGTATATTTCGCGTGCAAGTAAGATGTTGCGCGTGTATGGTTCAAAGATGGGCGCATAACGTTTGTTTGGAGGTATTGAAACGTCTCCCAAGGCAACACAATGGAAACTGTATGTACATTAGATTAGTTTGTTTTTTGGTTATGTTCTGTTATGATAGCATTTACTCATATAATACAAATGCCTCGTTGACAATATTAAACAAGACTTGGTTAAGCTTATGTGATTCTGCTTTTTGGCGTTTTAAATGCAGAATGAAGTACGTACAGGAGCAGAATTTACTAGAAAGGTCACGGCCATTAACTTGTCGTTCCATTCCCGTCTATTTATGGCTCATATCAAATCGTCCCATTCTGAAGTCGCGCTCTGCCTCGTTTATTAGCGTGATTTTTTATGGCTTGAATCTGGCCCGTTTATCGCTCAGAATTTCGTTCAAAATGTCAGGGTCATACAAATGTCTCGCTCCTTTCTCGTTCATTTATCGTCCAATTTTTATCGCTCTTGTCAGGCCGATTATCGTCACGCTCTGTCTCGTCCATCAGCGATATTTTTTATGGCTTGAATCCCGCCCGTGTCTCGCTCAGAATTTTCGTACGGGAAGTTTTCTATTTCTCTGCGTTTATAGATTTGCTAGTATACTCCAAATGTCAGAGTAAATGAAATTCTGGTCAATTCTGTACCTCAGTTACAAACATCATCATCATCACCTACTCAATTCCAGGGGTGACATACAAGTGAATCCAGAGAGCTGTGCCAGATCTCACCAAACAATGGCAAGTAGTGCTTTTAATAACAACCTTACCTTCTGACACTTCTGTGTTGATTTTTTAATAATTCTACACTATAATTTGCATCTACAAGAAATACAATTTGTGGTCTCCAGGGGTGGGAGTTTAACTTAAAATGGAGACCCAAGGGCGGGAAATTGACATTTTAAAACCTGAAAATGTCAAATTTCCCCTGGGTTGGGTTTGGGGTTAGGTGCACTTTAAGTCTAAAAGGAGACTGCTCTCAAGTGTCTTTTAACACCAGATAAAGTAGACTCAGATCTTACATTGTTAAGGTAGGGAGTTCCAGTTCTTAGATGCAAAGTAACAAAAGAAGTTGAGGCCATAAGTAGAAGTAACAGGTTTACACAGAGATAAAATATTTTTTCTTCTAAAAGAGTATGAAGACTGACGCAAAGTAAACATGTCTTTAAGATATTTAGGAAAACTGTTATAGTTTAAACATTTATAGACTGATAGTAATTAACATATTTTCAATCCATCAGTTGTGCAAAGTTGATCCTTCTGATTTCAGGACAAAAACTGTTTTGTCCTGAAATAATGGTTATCTGTGGCATTTTTAGTCGCTCACTTCTCGCACTGCATTTTCAAGAGAGTTTGATTCAAGTGAAAGAAAAAAGGGTGAAAATTCAATAGAAATAATTAGAAAATGAAATTATACCAGTAAGACTGTCAAACTCTTAAGAGCTAAAAGAGGAATGGAAGTTTTATAATTATATGAGCAGTTTCATTATTGACAGTAAGTGTTGAAAATTCTGAATTGGTGTTCACAACAGGCTGTTTAAAATATCCTCTTTCCAAAAAGTGGCTCTCCTTTGGACAGCTGGACAGCTGGACAGCTGCCTGGCTAAAAGCCTAACTAGCACTGCCAGTTGTTATTTGTACTACAAGTTATAATTACAGTTACAGCAGCACTGTCAGTTGTAACCATAGGACTGTAGCACTTCTACCACATCACCACCACTTAGAGCAGGTAGTATTGCACATAAAGAACATTACAGTTGCAGCCTGCTTAGCTATACAAATGGGATTCATGAATGAGTAGTTTTGGTGGCAGGACTGCCCTTACAATTTATATTCTTTTGCAGGTGATATTCTTAGGGAATAAGCAAGCCAGGAGTGAAATTTCCCCTCCCTTATTTCTCAAGTTTTTTGCTGGCTGCCCACTTTTTTCTTTCATAACTAATGAAAATTTACATTACAAAAGGTCATGCCAGATAGCTTGGTAAACTACTGTACATTGTACATGGTGAGTCTGAGTAGCTGATACAGCTACACACATGTAAAGAACTGTTTTATATTTTCAAGCCATTCAGGAAAGGCTTTTTGGTACCTTCTCTGTTAAACAATAAAAAACTACTGCACATTGTTTACAATGGAAAATCTTTTGGAAATGGATTTTACGTTGTTGCTTTCAATTCCAAAGCGACATTTTACAGATTTGGAACCAAAATTGACTTCTTGCTTTAGAATACAGTAATTTCTCTGCCTGCTCACTGGATTTTTAGTGAATTGAGAGCTTTCTTTATCTTACCTTGCGTTCTCCATTCTGCAATTCTGCACATTTTTGATATTTCAGCTGCACTGTGGCCTACATAACACCAGAGATGAGCTCTGGCACTGGTGGTGGGGACTTATTTCCTATGCAGTTTGTAACTTAACCTGTTTAATATTAAAGCGACACAGTCAGCCTTGGGACCATGCTGACCTGAACTCTAGTTTATCTCACTTTGAAAAGAGTTCACCCCAACCTGGAATCAAAGTACATCTAGAATTCTGTGTCAATCTTTGCAGTATTTTGCTTGATTTTCAATTGTTTACTAAAAAACCTGCTTTTGAGTGTGTTTTTTTTTTCACATCCTACAATGTTGATAGCTGAAATGGTACAGTATCTAATGCGCATGCACACAAGCTGACTGTGACCCCTTAATACAGTGGGTATGTTCCATTCAAAGTGCATTGTTCTTAAACAAAGGTAGTGCCAAACAAATTTCGGCTAATCCTCGGTGTAAAAACCTGTGACACTCACCAGTGACGTAAAACAAAGAACACAAAGAAGTCAGCATAATAGACCCTAACCCTAACAATAGCTACAAAACAAAGAAAAACTTCACAGGTTTTTACACCGAGGTAAACCCCAAATTTCACCATTGTTGTTTTGTTCCCTGTATATGACCCTTTTTTTTCTTTTATTACTAACAGGAAGTGGTGCACAGAAGAGGAACAACAATGTACAGAAGGCTAAAAAAGGTATGACACAGAACTAGTAACAGTACCACCCAAAGACAAGCAAATCCTTGATAATCTTTTGGCAGTGAGAAAGAGCAAGGCATAACAAACTGTAAACAAATGCAAATTTTCACAGATTTCAATTGTCGCCAATGATGATTAAAAAAAGACACACAAGCGAATATTAGTTGTCGTCTTTATCATAAAATTATTATAAAAGAAGAGAGGGGAGAAAAACGTCGCAGCGCGCGCATCAAGGCTTAGTAAAGCTCAACACACACACACACACACACCCCCCCCCCCAACGTCAGCCAAGGTCGTGGCAAGATCGCGCGCGCAAGTTCAAAACCAACTGGGGTTAAAACACACACACATAGGCTTACTTAGGCTTAAAAGGGGAACCCACCTTTTTAAAAAAACAACCATTAGGGTTCAACCACTTCCGATTTTTAGGCTTCACCACTTAGGCTTAAAATTCGAATCTTAGGGTTCACCACTTTCCCCCGTTTCCCTCTAACCCTAATAGGGTTAGAGGGAAACGGAGGTTCACCACACTTAGGCTTACTTAGGCTTAAAATTTGAATCTTAGGGTTCACCACTTAGGGTTAGAGGGTCCAGTTTTTTCATATAACCATGGGGGTTAGGGTTAACCACTTTGAGTGGTAAAATGAGCGGTGAAGAGGGGTATGATGTCATATTTTCTCGAAGTTTTATTGGCGGCCATCTTGGAAAGGGGAGAGGAGGGGGGAGGTCAGGCATATTCCGGAACCTGCCATACTACTTGCGGCCTCAGAAAGCATTTTGAAGACCTGGGTCACAGTTTTTCACTATTACGGACCTCCCAGCCAGCAAATAAGATATATGCAACAGGACAAGAACTCTTTATTAACAAATCTACCAAAATTGGTTGCACATCCAGATGATTGTCTAGATGACTGTAATGTTAAAAGTAGTGGTGAGAAATCAATTTGGTTTCCAATGTTAATTGGCTTTCAATGGACCAATTTAGACCATTAGTAAGCTGTAAGCTATGAATTTAAGTATAAACAGAATACTGTACTAGAAAAAATTAAGCTCGGCCAGGTGCGAGTGGGAAACTGGCTGTGTTGAGTGACTAACACGAGAGGCGACGAGGCTTAAATACCGAGATGTGACGTAAAATCCCTAGAGGAAAATACTGCGGCGATAAATGTAAATTCCGAACATAAACACATTTACAAGAGCTGGCTCCTATTATAATTTGCGCACATCACAAAGCAATGTACGTGTTATAATTAATTTTAAGATGAGTGTTACATGTACAGTACAGCCCAAAAATAATGCACGCGCAAGAAGTGGCGCAAGAAGTTCTTGCGCCGCAAGAACACGCAAGCGGCAAAAAGAAGTTAAATTGCGCTTTTTCCGCACGAAGTTCCAAACGCAAGAAGTTCAAAATCCTATCCGCAAGAAGACGCAAGAAGTTACGAGTCCTACCAAAAACCGCAAATAACCGCAAGAAGTTTACAGTAGTAGAATACATGTAGATTTAGAACCATGTTTACGGCAAACGCGAACGGCAAAATGTAATTCTGATTTCGCTCCTTTTTCTCTTAAGAGAAAGAAAAAAAAAACATTTGACTTTACTTCGAAAATGGCCTAAAGGCAGAAGGCAAAAGTTCGATTATTGCCGTTTGACGTTTGCGTAAACATGGGTCTAAATCTCTCTGTTTTGCCAGATTGTCTTCTGTGTTTGGGATCAGCGGACATGTATGTATAGAGTTGCATGAGCGTGTAGTTTACCAACTGCGTAGGAGACGCTTATTAATAAGTTTATACTCAAGAAACTTCGATAAACAATTCTATCGGCAGAGAAAGAGTATTTTACCATTTGAATGAACGAGTTGTGTCAAGTAGAACCGGTGATATAATTTTTTTCGACAAGCTCTTCAGAACAAACATCTCGCCGACACGTGCCGAAACACAGAACTTTTCCTTGAAGTAAAACAAATAACTAAACATGAGCAGCGCGCCATAGAAACTTTGAAATAATTATTTGGTTTAAGAAAGAGCATTTTATCGTTTGAATGAACGATTATGACTCTGACTACAACTCCGACTCCGACTCTGTCGCTAGTGAAAACCAGCCTTTAGAAATAAACATCTTGCAAGCGACTTGCCGACGCGCACAAAACACAGAACTTTTCCCTCAAGTAAAAAGTAACCAAACGCGAGCAGCGCACCATAGAAACTTTGATAAACAATGAGTTGGTTAAAGAAAAAGCATTTTACTGTTTGAATGAGCGATTTGTGTCAAATTTAACTGGAGATATAATTTTTTCGACAAGTCTTTGGAATGCTTTAGAAATAAACATCTCGCAAGCGACTTGCCGACACATGCAAAACACAGAACTTTTCCTTTAAGTAAAAAATAACTAAACGTGTGTGGCGCACCATAAAAACTTCGATAAACATTTTTTTCGTCAAGCAAAGAGCAATTTACCGTTTGAATGAATGTTCTGGGTGAAATATAACCGGAGATATGTTAAAACCCGTCAAACCGTCATGCCGATCAATGAAAGCTATCATATTTCGAGTTTTCGATCACTTCGCAAATTCAACGACAAACTACTGTGTCTGACACTTGCTTGGTCTTAAGCTACCCAAAATGGAAAGAAAATTGAAACAGTTGCTTGAAGTCTCTGTTGAAGTCTCTGTTATCAATTTAAACAGAGTTCATCGTCAACTTGTTTGAAGACCGTTGGCATCACAAGGACACAACAGATTTCGATATTTTCACGAACGTGGTTCGGCAAGTTATAAAATGCCCACAGGTGAAATTGAAACCGGTGTTGAACGTTCAAGACATAAGTCTTACATGTAACACAAGGTAAGCATATCAGGCATCCTGAGCCAATAAAAAGTTATTCTAGACAATTATATTTTTAGCCGATACTCACCTTGTCTTTCGCTTCACTTTGCGTTTTACTTACGCGTACCCTATCTCGTTCCTTTCAAATTATAACCGCAAAGAACCGCAAAGAAGTTCTTGTGGTTCGAACATCCTACCGCAAAGAAGTTCTTGCGCCTTTATCATGCAGCCACAAAGAAGTTCTTGCGGTTTCCAGGACTCAAGCTCAAGTGACCCGCAATCAGCCGCAAGAAGAACTTCTTCTTGTGGACGCAAAAAGAAGTTCTTGCGCATGCATTATTTTTGGGCTGTACTGTAGCTCAAAATTATTTCAAACTAGCTTTTTAGTACCTTCATTTTTAAGGGTTTGTATAGCAACTGAGCAAGTCCTCATGTATGTTTCTGCATCAGTGTCTATCTGATCCCTCTCTTCATCTGTCATACTGGAGACCTCTAAACTCAAATGACTGGGTAATAACAAATGCGGGCAAAAACATTAATTGTTTTTGCCCACATTTCTTTTAAAATTCTGGCAAATTAAATTTAATAATTGCAGAACAACTACAGTTTGAGACGTTGTCGGTAATGAAAATCTTATCATAAGAACAGTTCCTACAGTACATGTATATGACAATAACTTCTGCAACAAATGTCAACCTCAGATACATATACATGTAGAAACTTACAATAACTCACCTGAATGGACTGATGTAGTCTTTCTGGTGTTTCAAGAGAAAGTCTCTCAGCTTTGTGATGTTGACCAGCTAATAAACAAAATATACCAATCAAAACCATCAATTTGTTATTGCAGTCATCATTGTTTAATTTTCCCTGTTCTTGTTACAATCATGTAAATTATAACATGACCTAAAATAATATTTACTTAGAAACACAGTACTTATGTGTGATTGGCAGCACCCCATACGAAGATGGGTGAAAAATACATTTTGGGGTACATGTAGTGATCAGAAAAAAAAAGAATTTTGAGATCTGGTTCCCAGGACCTCAGCCTGGCCATCTCTCAATCCAGAAGGCTGGAAATATAATATGGAGACCATGGGAGCAAAGTTGGAATTTTTGAGCTGGTGACAGTGTGTCACATGATTTGAAAGATCATAGAGTTTGTAGCGGATGTCACTCATTACATACAAATGCCAATCTTTCCTTTTTTCCGTGAATAATTTAATAACATGTGAATTTTGGTCTGTTAATGGTTGCCTGTTTTGCTGCCATCAATTGGCTTAACACACCTCTCAGGGAATAGAAGTTTACTTCAACAGGTATAAAAGGTCATGTTCAAGGGGTTGCAATTTTCATGTATTTGGTGAATTTTGGTTCAATACAAAGGGTCCCTCTTTTTCAAGCTTCCTTGATTGTTGTCGACATCATGATTGAATTGTACAGCAATAACCATGGATGTTTTGGAAAATACAATAGAAGTGTTGGTATTATACAATATGAGTATTTGTATTATCTACAATTATGGGACTTTACACTTGAAAAGCATATGTTTTAGCCTGCATTATGAGCAGAAACGAAACGTACGTAATTATGAGTTCGCATCTTACCACATCTTTTGCTCGTGTTCCAAATTCACTCCTTTGTCTTTTCGAGCCTAAAATGTCCCTGGTCGCCTCTTTAACACCTAGGGCCTTATTTTTGGTCCGTATAGTTTTCACAGTTGCTTTGAAAAGAGCAGTTCTGTCCATATTTTTAAAATATTTCTGAACTAAAACCTGCTACAGTTCGATGAAATCGATGAAAACAACAAGGCGCTACTTATTAACCGCGCCTTATTTACCACAGCGCAATATATTGGCAAGGCATTCTGGGAAATTTACTTCGAAATAAACATGGCGGATAGTCGCCAGCTTTTCGTGGTTTGCCAATCAATCTTCATCCTCTCGCTTCTTATGGGTAAAAATTCAGCCGATGATGATGCTGTTGATGAGAGGTGCTTTGACGAATCCTGTGGTAGAAAGTATGATCCAGGGGGGCCACTTGTGCAGTGCAGATACTTGTAAGTTGCTTTGTGAAGCTGACACATTTTTTATCGATCAGTCAAGCTTAAAACTTGGCTAGGCTCCCAGGTAGCTTATTAGAGTTTATCATATCACTTTAAAGGGATGAAAATCCAAAATCCGGCTAAACTACAGAATACATGGCCACTTTTAACCCTGCACCAAACGAGCCGGCTCGTTTGGCTCGTTTGCTCTTTGCGCTGACGAAGTTAATTGCAGGCTCATACGTTCTAATGTATATTGAGATGGCTCGTCTGGCTCGTTTGCTCGGCAGTGGATCTCAGTGATGCATGTTAAATACAAGCTTTCGCAATTGTCGTTATAAAGTTTGAACATCTGAAGAAAGTAGAAAGGGTTTAACTCCATGTAATGTAGTTTTCCCATCATGTGTTTATGCACCTACAGTGTCAATCGGGAGGGGGGGGGGGTGTCGGGCAACCCACGGGAATTTGACTGTGGCGTATATCCCCAGGGTGGGGATTTTGATCGGACATCATGCATTTGATCTTTCAATTTTATGTAGTAGAAGAGAAGTAAACCATTTGATTCTGCTAATTTTGACAATTCCTTTTTGCCCGGGGGTGGGGATTTTGATAATTTTTTTTAGAAAATGTCAAAATCCCCACCCTATGCCTGACCCCTCCCCCCTCGGGCTTGACACTGATAGGTGCATTACCTTACATACATTTGACTTCCCTACATAAACCCTTACATAAACTTACATAATCCTTATCCTTATCAGTGTTCAGATTGTTCATTCCCTCGAAACGACGGGACGTGTATGCAAACATTTTCTACTTGTTAAACTCAACTTAAACGCTTAAATCAGTGGCATCAGTTCCGATTGTTCAGTTAGGCTTGTATAACGCTTTCATATCTCTTAAGAAAACTTTAAACGGGTCGCTGTCTTTATGTTTATAACGCCACATAAATTCGGCTAAATATGATGAAAAATGTTCTTTTCTTGTTCCATAAATTGGCAGAGTTGTTTTCATGTGCCTCCAATGTCCTTCTTGCTTGTTTGTGTTGAACCCACTGTCCTTCGACTCTATGCCCGCAATGGTACTTCCTCTTGCCTACTTTACCTTCGTCAATTTGCACTGTTTTGCCCGGTCCTCCGATTTTCTCACTCGTTTGTAGCGTTGTCACTTTGCAAGTCTCTCTACAGAAGCTGTCCCAATCTACCGCTGTGTTGGAATTAATTTTCAGCTGTCGCCGAATTTGCCATTGATCCAGATCTTGGCACCACCAGTACGTATGCTTGAGTATTTCCTCAAGTGTTAAATTGCTTCCTTCAAACCAACTTCCCTTGCGTATACTTAGCGTTTGCTTGTGACGCCTCCCTCCTGCTTGCTTTCGACATTCCCACCTGTATCCGTCTAAGCGATCTTCACATTCCAACAGCGACATTTCCTCGCCACATTTCATGCAATTCTGCTTCGAGGAAATTAGCTTCTCTTTCATCAACCATTGTATGGTCAATTCCTTTGTCATCAAAACATCTTTAAGCAAGTCCTCATAAGTCACAAAGACGCTGCTGTCATCCCAAATGTTTACTGGTTGAGCAGGATTTGATTTATATCGCTGGTAACTTCCTTTACTTTCTCTGCACTGAGCTTCAGCGTCCTTACAACTACTACCACCCATCTGAACTCCCACATTGCGATAAATTTTCTTGTTTGCGCTGCAAAATAGCATTTTCCCAAGGTGTTCTTCAAGCAGAGTTTGATCCTGGGCCAAGTGAGTACATTCAACTAGTTGTGTGAAAGTTCACCCACAAATCCTCTGTTTTTAATTATGCAGCAAATTTTGATTTTTTAACACCTGCTAATTTACTGTTCTTAAAACTACTTTCTTTATTTTCCAATCGCTCCCATAGGAATTTATGTTAATTCCACTGTTATTAAACAGCGTTTGTTGTAAATGGAGTATACCACCGCTACCGCACTTATAACCTGCAAGACAGTTTTTGCTAATGCATGATAGTTAAAATTCCGACCATTACTGAAATTGTATCTGTAAAGGCGACAACATTTTCTCTTTACTAATCCCAATGACCGTATTTTATTACTTAATTAACGAACAGTCACTCAATGTGTATTGAGCGGCCACATACATATTCCCTAAGGGAACGCGCTTCACATAGGTTGACTCAATGCCGCAATGTTCGCACCATGCAGAGCAATCGACGCATTACAACTCCTTAATAAGCGTCTAACTTACTTATTCCAGAGTGTCTGCAATCGCTTTCTGTGTACTCCTCAATAAATACAATGTAACTTACACACGCTGAACTTCTTAAGATAATTGCGACGGAAAATATAGATCCTACAAACTTCTGATTTTTGCCGGTCACTTGTCAAAATCACCAACCTATTGTCAAGAAATCCGATAGTAAACCGCATGTTAAGTGGCAACCTTTCACCATTAATTTTGTGGACCGTGATGGAATCATACATGTGGGTGGGAGGCTACATGTAGAAATGTCCAATCTACCTTACATGTACAATGCCAAACACCCTGTCTCAAAGCTTGTCATCACCTTCATCCATAATGAAGGTCATCATAACCTCAGAGTGAACTTTACGCTTGCTGAATTACAGAAGTACTGGATTGTTAACAGGAGAGAGGAAATTAAGCATTGGAAACGAGAGTGTTATGTCTGCAACTTGGAAGAAAATGCAGAGGTCAAGAAATCATGGCACCCCTACCTGAAGCCAGATGTGGCACATCATTGCGATGTTTTCCTCACTGTGGAGTCAATTTTGCTGGCTCCCATATACATGTAATAAAGCTGGCGTGAAAGGTGACTTTGAAGCGATATCTGTGCCTGTTTACCTACGTGAGCATGAGGGCAGTTCATCTAGAAATATCTTACTCACTGGATACAACCAGCTTTCTTAATGCATTTCCCGGAATGGTTGCCAGACGTGGAAAACCGGAGGTGATGATTAGTGACAATGGCACAAACTTCACTTCAGCTAAAAGAGAATTGTGTGACCTAGTCTCCACTTTGGATCAAACTCGGATCAAAGAACAGGTAGCTCATGATGAAATTCATTACTGATTTCCCCCCCCCCCCAAACGCCCTTATCGAGTCTGCTAAGAAAGCTTTAGGCTCAATCCTTGGAAAGTCCAGAACTACTGATGAAGAGCTACTCACCTAGGGGGTCAAAGCAGAAGGAATTTTGAATTCTCACCTGCTAAGTTATAATTGTAGCAGTGATGCCAATGATGAACCTTTTTTAACACCAAACCACTTTCATTACGATCAAATGGTTGACAACTTGCACCCAGGGTCACTGATGATGTTGTATTCAACCCCAGAAATCAATGGCCATTTACACAAGATCTACAGTTGTAATCACCAAGTGCTGGAGAAGATTGATGAAGAAATACCTGTCTACCCTGAACACTCGAAGCAAATGGGTCGAGGAGAAACGCAACATAGCTACTGGTGATGTGGTACTGATGGTGGATCCTGGCGACCCACGAGGGCATTGGCCTTTGGTCAAATTCAAGAGGTTTTCCTTGGCCCTGACAGAAAGGTCAGAGTAGTATGCGAACAGGAGGCAAAGATTGTGTGCAACCAATCACAAAGTTGTGTCCGTTAGAGATATAAAGAGGATGGAAGGAACAAAACACATGTTCATTAACACCACCCTTTAGGGTGGCTGAACACTGAATGCTTGAATTGAAGTCTTAACTAATATTATTAATATTTGAATCAGCCATGTCAGTTAGTTGTCATTCACCATTCACTAACTTCGGCCTAAAAACAGTACATTTAGTTGCTGCATTTCATTTCAATTTGTAATAGTTGTAGAGTTTTGTATCATTGAAACAATGAACAAACAAGACAAAGGACTTTTCTGAAAGTCTAGTTTCCCTCTGAGAGTTCGAAAAAATACAGTAGGATTTAACTGTATTTTATGTTATTCTACTCTTCAGACCCATGGACTTTCTAGAGTGTGATCCTCCAGTTGATTTTAGAGACAATGTAACAGAAAGAGAAGAATCTGGCTATGGATGCACTAAAGTAAGTTCATACCACTTGTACTATATGTAGAACTCTGTTGTAATCTGTATCAAGGCTTATCCTTGCCAAGAATTACATATGCTTTTAATCACATAATGATCAACATGCCTTTAGTGACATAATCACATAATGTCCAACATGTACATGTACATAGTTTAACAATTGATTCTCGCTTTGACTTACACCACTGAGTTTGATGCATGTCGGAAGTTTGAAGAACACAAAAAAAGGGCACAAGGGACTACCCAAGTGTGGCACAGCTCAATGATCAATGCAGAACCTAGAAGCATGTACCAATTTTTGTTATAACAATGCCAATGGAAGTACCATGGGATTACATGTGCATGTATGATGCATACTTACATGTACTGAGTTTGACAATGTGTTTTGCAAGTTTAGTTTTTTGCCCCAACATGTCATTGAGGAAACATGCATGTTGTGATCAACCTGGACCATCCAGCTTTGTACTCTTTCCTGGATATCAGAACTTTTACCCTTACATCCATAGTTTTCATCATGAAAGTCCTCCTTGTTCTGAAAGTTCATCAAATTTAAGAAGTTCTAGCTCTGAGGGTATTTTAACCAAACTGAAATGCGTGACACTTTACATGTATATTATCTTGGCAAACTGCCCAACTTCCTGGTTAACATAGGAAATTAAAACCCAAGGGAGATTCATCCCTGGATGATCTACATTTGTACTGTGGGAAATGACATTTACAGTGGTGTGTGTAACCACACCTAATGTCATGAGAGTAAATGTTTGGAAATTCACATGTGTTCCACAGTACAAATCCAAGACCCCTGTCAAGCTACAACTTTGTAAAACATCATATTCTTAGAGGGTCTTGCATCTGATGAAACTTAAAGCTTGGAAAGATACAATGTAGGTTATTTATTTATTTATGTATTTATTTATTTATTTATTTATTTATTTATTTTTGGAAATATGACAACATCACATGAAAACCAGCTGTTCATTTTTTTGGATCTTTGATGCCTTTGATTTTCTTTGAGATTATTGCACTCATGTTCTCCTCCCACCCCATCATTCAGTAGTGAGGTATACATTTTATACCCATCAGTCTTTACCACAGTCAGTTCCAGAGTTGTACTGAAGCCAAGATATACTGTTCTTGCCTACAATGGGGTAGCTTGGATCCTTTCATGCCCTCGTACAAGGTTGTTCGGGGGGGGGGGGGGGGGAGCACACACGTTTGAGATACTATGCCCTACTCTATCAACCCTATCCTACTGTGCCCCTACTACCCCATCCTACCATACACTATCCTATCCTGTCCTACCCACCCTGTCTCATCCTATACTACCATACCCAATGCTACCCTGTGCTGCCCTACCGAAACCAATCCTATCCTACTCAAAACTATAATATCTTTCCTTATCCTACCCCATCCTATCCTATCCTACATTATTTAACTCTTCACTCTACCTTGGGTTTTTTTCTCCATGCCCTATCCTAACGTAACCTAAAATTCCCTTCCCTACACTAACCTAAATTGTGTCCTGTCTTTCCTTATCCTTCCGTACACTACTTTCTCCTTCTCTGATCTGTTCTACTCTCCAGCACATTCCACTCCACTCTTCACCACTATACTCCACTGCTCAACTCTATGACCCTCTATACTACTTAACTCTACATTATGCTCAGCTCTATTCTACATGTACATGTACTCTTTACTCTACACTGCCCTACATCACTCCACTCCACCAGACACTGCAGTAGTCTTCTCAGCTTTTCTTAGCATTCTATTTTCTGTCCGTCACTCTCTTGCCATTCTACCCTCTGTCACTCTGCTCTGCTCTATGCTGTGCACGTGTACTTCATTCATTTGAGTTCATTGCTGGTGAATTGAATCCTAGCACTAAATTTTTGTTCTTGTGTGTACCATTAGTATTGAATTAAATTGTCAGCACTTGGATGCTAGATCAAGTTGTGCAAAAGCGAGAGCTGGAAGGGGTCACTGTGTTGTACTCCTGGGCAAGACACTTGTCGTCACAGTTTGTCCCTCATAATTTCAGTATACACTTGAGTATACAAGTCCAGTTTACCTGGCATTAGCATGCAGTAGACTATGAACTTATCCTGGGGCAAAAGCAATACTCCTTTTCATGTTCAGAGTCTGTAAGCTGCAGTTGTGTGGGCAGTTTGGACTAAAGAAATTGAGACAGGTATTTTTGTAATAACATATGCTAATTATACTTATTGCCTATTACTTCATTTCAGTTTGGAGGTTCAAGCTATCAGGACGTCCAACAAACATCAGTTTGGTGTGAAGTTTTGCCAGGAATTGAATGCTATGGAGAAAGAAAATTCCTCAGCTTCCAGCAATTTCCCTGCATCAAGTAAGCATGACATTCTAAGAAGTAAACATTTAAAGGGAACTGTGCCTTTAGAAAAACAGCAGTGGGCTGCTTCAGTGCACTGAATATTAAGTCTCCATTTGAGCATGGAGGCCCATCAGGCCAGCGATTATATGCTGTTAGGTTTTGTGGCATGAACTACTATTGAACCTGAAGTATTTTTTCTCCTCCTTGGATAGGTATAGCCCATCGCATGGCTAGGTAAAGTAGGTAAAGTCTGCATACAAGCCAAGTGGCACATCAGGCCGAAGCTTATCCCGGTTTCTGTAGCATAAAGCGACTAGGAATATTTCTACTCCCCCTGGATGAGATGTTAGTCCATCTTAGGGTTACCCCAGCATTAAATTTGCGGTACCCATTTGTACACCTGAGGGGAGAGAGGCACTGTGAGAGTAAAGTGTCTTGCCCAAGAACATAACACAATGTCCTTGGCCAGGGCTTGAACCCGGACCGCTCAATCTGTAGATGAGCTCACTAACTATGAAGCCGACACGCCTCCACATCACCCAGCGATTATCTCCATGCTTTTGTGGCATGAACTAACTTGGGGTATATCTACATGTACTCCTCCTTGGATGGGATGTTATAGTCCATCGCAGGGTTACCCCAGCGTATCAGGGACTTGTATTCTTCTGCTGTAGTGCTTTGTTTTGTTATATTCCCGTCAGGTCTATTTTGATTCATTTTGCTGGCAGAGTATTCCAGTTTCACTCTTTCTCGGTTATAAACCTGATGGAATCACAGACCGTTAGATCCCCATTCATTTGCTCACATCTCCCCACAACTCGAACCTTACTTGTTTTCTCGAGTAATCGGGGGCCAACTGTGCATACACTGTACACGCATTAAAGTATGGGCAACCTTCCATCATGTAAACACAGTGGAACCCTCACGGCCACCTCGTTAATACGGCCAACGGCTACATTTTCAAATCCCAACCAGTGTAATCCTTAATATTTTTACCACGTTTATACGGCCACTCAAACCAGTTATGATAACCTTTCCATGGTTGATACTGTATGTGGTGATAGAAGTTTCAATTCTGCATTTCGAATGCTTACTAAAGAACAGTCGTTTAAAAGTGCAATTGTGATATATCTGTCAAGACGTCACTTAAAATAAACCAGTCATGACATTTGGCCCTATCCCGTTATACGGTCCACGTTTCATAGCCCGTTGGTGACCGTATTAACGGGGTTCCACTGTACATCATCATCATCACTTTTATTCACCCTCGGATTTTAGAGTAGCTTATGCAGCTAATATCTCCGAGCATTTAACCACCAGATGAGAGATAGACCACCACACCGGGAATTACGTCCCCTACTCTTTTCGAACAGTGTGTGGGTTTTTAGGTCCCACAGAATTAATTATGAAGAGTTGTGTGACGGGGTCTACGGTTTATCGTCCTTATCGGAGAAGACTAGAAAGTCTAACCATTTGCAGATGTAATTACAAAGGCAGCACTTTCTCCTCAGTTATTTAAAGACCCTAGGCCTTTAGGGTTTGTTTCAGACAGACCATACTGCATACTAACATTCTCTTTTTTCTTGTCCTTTTGACAGGTATTCGGGTCACCGCTTTGTGACCACCCTTTTGTACTCTGTCCTGTTAGGATTTCTTGGAGTGGACCGCTTCTGTTTAGGACACACTGGCACAGCTGTAGGAAAACTCCTGACCCTTGGAGGACTGGGTATCTGGTGGATCGTGGATGTGATTCTGCTGATAACGGGAAAGCTTCTACCAGAAGATGGAAGCAATTGGGTGCCATTCTATTGAAGACCAAAGAAACGACAAGAGTAGTGAGACGTTTATCCCAGCTTCCTTACACAAACAACTTCATTCCTGCATCTAGGGTTACTTTTGGCAAGAGGCGAATACATGAACAGAAGGAGACCTACATACGACCGTGTAACTTGCATTACCAAAGCAAAGATCACTGAGGCAGTGTTACACTGTACAACTGTATGTACAGTATGTGGTGAAGGCATAGCCCCGATTTAGTCTTCTCATACTAACTTGCCTTAAACCCAGAGATGTTCAGTACGTAATTTACGAGATTTCTCGTGAAAACCGAAGCAGCAACGCAGACAGTGCAATTTTTGAAGTGTAAATAAACCTTGTTATTATATTATAAATAAATAAAATATTTTTAGTGATAATAATAATGACTTTATTTATGTGTCTGTCAAAATCTAGCAGAGGGGATTCCACACTGCTAATAGGGGACACCTAACTATCTAAAATATGATCTAAAAATACAAAACGAATCAATAAGAAATTAAGACTAGAATCTACTAAGACTAGCATTGCTAACTACTATTGACCTCTAAATTCTAATTATAAAATTCCAAATAATCTTGTAGTTAAATAAAGTAATTAAGAAAGTTTAAAATTAAGAATTGCAAAGGCAGCAGCCACTACATCCCTCCAAGATGTCACTCAAATCAAGACTTCGTATCCGGGTCTTAAATTGCGTAAGACTGGAAGCCGATCTGTCTTTACTTGATATCTTACTCCAGAGTCTTGGACCTAAGTATCGAATTGAGTGTTTTCCATGCGTAACTGTATTAAAACTAGATTGATAAAAATCTTTCTGCCGTAAATTGTAATTATGGCTACTAGTCAGAAACATGTCACAAATTGTCCGTGGACACAAATTTTGTTTAACCTTATACATTAAAATACATATGTCCTGTAGTCTCCTATTGTACAAAGTTGGCAACTTTGCTTTAGCTAACAGCTGTTGGTAGCTAGACTGCTTGTCTTTAAATACAGCGCGCAGTCCACGCTCCTGTACTCTCTCTAGTCTACGGGTGTCAGAGGCTCTACAAAAATGCCACACTAAGTGACAATATGTTAGATGAGGGAGAATAGCTGCCTTGAAGAGATTCAATTTGGCCTCAGTTGGTATGAGATTCCTCAGCCTCATTATCACACCTATTCTCTGACTAGCTTTCTTACAAACATTACTAATATGCAAATTAAAATTAAGACCACAATCAATAGTCACACCTAGCAGCTCTAAGTTATCCGATTCCAATATATCTTTGAAATTGACAGTTATGCTTGTTTTGTCATCATAGTTCACACTTTTATTCCGAATGTTCATCGTTTGATATTTTTTCAGGTTTCCCTGAAGGAGATTCGAATCGTACCAATTAGTTGCCAAAGTGGCGCTCTCTTGAAGTTTCGCGATTACAGTACATATGTCTTTTCCTTTCACATAGATCTGGTGATCGTCCGCGTACATTGATAACCCAAAATCCACGTTATATGAGAGATCGTTCTGAAATATGTTCCATAATAGCGGTCCTAACACCGATCCCTGAGGGCAGCCTCGTTCCAGGTTTCTCCATGAGCTAGTTACCGATCCAATGCGTACTCTCCCCAAGCGTCTGCACAAGTAGCTGCACAACAAATCCAGTGCTCTGTCTTGGAAACCATAGGCTTTTAACTTACATAGCATAAGAGGTGGATGTAAGCTATCAAATGCTTTGGACATGTCTGTTGATAATATTCCTACTGACAGACGATTGTCCCTAGCCAGTTTCCAATCTTCCACAAGGCCAATCAATGATGTTTCACAACTATTGTGCTTTCGGTAAGCTGTGAGGCCATCACCAAGACGATCATCATACTTTGTTGTTATTTGGCTGCTCAATAAACGTTCAAACACTTTGTTTACACATGACAGCACAGTTACTGGTCTATAATTCTCCTTAGCGTGCTTATCACCTTTTTTATAGACTGGTGTCCAGTCCCCTTTCTTCCAATCACGTGGCCACTGGCCCCTTTTGATGCACGTGTTGTAAAGAGTCGAAAGTGGTTGAGATATTTCCTCGGCTCCGGCCTTCAAGATCTTAGCAGAAATACCGTCATGGCCGGTGGCTTTTTTTACGTCAAGAGACTCCAGCACGCTTTTCACTTGCGTCGGATTTATTTCCTGGAAATCAAACATTTCACAACCCCTCGATTTCTCTTTTATTAACTGCACACTTGGATGATTACTAAAGTCGTTCAGATTCCACAGTTGTGCATCTGTTCCTCCAATACCATAGGCAATAGTGGCGAAATGGTCTGCCAATGTCTCTGTGATTTTAATTTGATCCTTAATAATAACTCCTTCGATGTTTAATTCAATGTCTGAATTGCACTTGATGCCTCTGTCGCTAAGGAATGGCTTAAAAGTTCTGAAGAAATCTCGAGGGTTTCTTCTTAGATCTTCAGATTTTGTCTTCCAATACTCTTTGATCGCCAATCTTCTTTGCTTCGTAGCTTCATTTCTGCATTTCCGTTTGTGCTCACAGTTCGCAGCTGTTTTATTTTGTCGGTACTTTGCCTCAGCTTTTCGTTTCGCTCGTATAGCATTTTTCCATTTTGTTGTCATGTACGGGACGTCACGGTCCCTTACCCGCATTGTTTTAACTGGCGCGTGCTCGTCAACAATGTTTTTCATCAATGTATTCCAGTAAAACAATTGATCTTCTACATCCTCAAAAATTTCGCCGACATGCCAGGGAGCTAAGGATAAATCTTGATTAAAAGTCTCTGCATTGAAATTTTTAAAGCTGCGAAAAGAAATTATCTTGGGCTTTTTTGATTTTATCCTGTCCCGAACTATTCCAAAAATGAGAGCGTGATCACTTAAAGCAGGATAGTAATTGCCGCTCTGCTTGAATAATTCAGGCCTATTTGTCAACAAAACATCAATGAGACTACGACTTGTTATTGTTCCACGACATTCCACTCTAGTAGGGTCTGAAATAAGGCATGTAAAACCCTGTTCGATTTCGAGATCCAGTAGTAGTTTGCCCTCACGCTTGTCCGGTCTTAATCTGTCCAGGTTCAGATCACCAATTACCACGACAGAGTTACTTTGGAGACTAGCCCAATTACAAACCTGACTGAGCTCGTTCTCAAGTATTAGCTGGTAGTCACCGCATAGATTTCTCGGCGGGCGATAAATTCCAATAATTACCATATTCCTAGCATCCGTCTTAATTTCCAATGCAATTAATTCCAGCGTCTTGTAGTTCTCATTGGGCTTGAGTCTTTTCTTGGCCAGTGAAGATGATACTAAAGCCATGATGCCTCCGCCACCTTTTTTTCTATCGTTCCTGTAAAGTGAGTAGCCAGGAATTGAGAACTGAGCGTTCGGATAACTCGAATCAATCTTGGTCTCGCTAATAAACATAACATGAGCGCCAATGGTCTTAATCGTCGCAGTGAGTTCCTCAAATTTATTTTGTATACTGTTAATATTTAAATGACCTATTAATAAATCCTTGTTAAAGTGTGTCCTTAAAGATTCCAGCTTAGCATTATCAGGGATAGTATGTTCGTGCTCAATCGATGACAGTTCCGCAGTATTTTGCAATTCTGATCTCCTTTGCAATCCTTCCGACTGGCTTACTTCGGTTTCAAGGGTTATGTTCAATGATTCATCTCCCGAGTCTTCTGCGAAAAACGAATCACTAAATGGTGGCAAAGCACAACTTGTACAGGTCCACTCGATGTCAGGCATGCTTAGGTAGTACTGAAATATCGTATGTGACATCCGTAGGCATTTAGCATGCGACCACTTGTTGCAACCAGCACACAAAATGGCGTCTTGATTGTTCCTCACGGCTTTCTTGCACTCGCTACATGGATATTTTAGCGACGGTTTCGTCTTTCTAGGGCCGGGGTTTACCTGGACATCACCGCATACCAGGGCATCTCTCACCAGGTTAAAACTGCTTGTGCCCTTGACAGAGTATTGTACCCGGGATGTCAAGAAGCGCTTCGCTCGAGACTTAACACTAAACAAATTTGTGTCGGCAAATGGCATTCTGGTTGTTATCCGTAACGTAGATGGTGAAGCAGCAGCCTGTATAGCCTTTTGATCATTGTCTGACCGCGTTTGAGCTTTTTCGAGCATTATAGATGCACTTATTAACAAGAAGACCAAAAGTTTAAGCGAGCTCGGCAAGGTGTGACCGGCCGCCATATTGCGTGAAATATTTGTTCAGTGTACTGATGACACAATCTTTGGATTATTACATCTGACTTTCATTGCTCCAGTCTTACCCGTAGAAAACAACGAAACAGGTTTTTTTTCTGAAACCCATCAAGTCAAGTTTCAAGTCAAGTCAAGTTTATTATTAAATCAACAAAATTTTACAAAAACAACGCTAACCCGCAAATAGCTGAGGCTAATCTAGGCGGGTAGCGAGTAAGACTGTTAAAGAGTAAATCAAATGTTAGTGTTACATACCAGTAAAGAGATGAAACAAATGCACGTCTAGCAAATAAATAAATAAATAAGTAGGTAAATGAATAAATGGATGAAATAGAAATCGCAATTAGACAAAGCTATTTTGAGTATTTATTTTGAAATTTATCGATTAGAAAAGATGTGCCAACATAATCGTCCTCCTCCATTAAAGCTTGTAAAAGTCGGTTTTGTATATTTTTCTTAAATACACACTTCGGTAATTTACGTAATTCTTGGGGGATGCTATTCCATATTTTGGCCCCTTGTCTTGAAAAAGATTTTAATTGTTGGTTACATCTAGCATATTTTATATGATAATTGCCTGCTAAAGAAAACCTTGTATTATAATTATGCATGTCATTTGAGCAATTAAAAAGATTAGAAATATTACATGGAGTTAGCTTGTTGAAAACGTCATGCATTAGTATTGAAATAGATTTGAAATAAAGCATATTTACTGGAATAGTATTGGAGGAGACAAAAAGAGGAATGGCGTGTGACCTATAAGATGCAAAGTATATGAGGCGAAGGGCACGCTTTTGTAAGACCAGAATTTGATTGATGTAAGTTTGTGCAGCATGGCCCCACACAACAATGCCGTAGGACAGATAAGGGAATATCAAAGATCGATAGATTGTTAACAGTACGCTTGTGGGTACATAATATCTTAGTCTAGCGATGATGCCAATTGTTTTGCTTATCTTTGAAGTGATGTGTCCAATATGATATTTCCAGCTGAGATTAGAATCAATTAACACACCTAAATACTTGACATACGACTTTTGTTCTAAAGGAAAATAGGTTTTGGAATCATTATCAAATATTTGAAGATTAACTTGATAGTCAATTTTCTTTTGATGAGGATGGAAGATAATGAAGTTCGACTTCTTAACGTTCAGCGTTAGCTTGTTAGCTGTTAGCCATTCACAAACTTTATGTAATTCAAGGTTAACAACGAGCTCCAGAGTTCGAAGATTTTTATTAGCACATAACAGATTTGTATCGTCAGCAAACAAGTAGAATGCTAGTTTATCAGATGACCTGTAGATGTCGTTGACATATAAGAGAAAGAGTAAAGGTCCTAGGACAGAACCTTGTGGTACACCACAAGTCATACGTTGTTTGTTGGAGATATTAGGTCCAATTTGGGTTGATTGAATACGGTCCGAGAGATAAGAACGAAACCAATCGTTCACGATGCCTCTAATACCATAATGATATAGTTTTTGAAGTAGAATTGAGTGGTCAACTGTGTCAAACGCTTTTTTCAAATCAATGAATATACCACAGGTGTATATCCCTTTATCAAAATTAGATTGAATTTGATTAACTATATCAATAAGTGCGTGTTCTGTTGATCGCCTTTCTCGGAAACCGTATTGTGAATTGTAAAAGATGTTACAATCTTCTAAAAAAGACTTCAATTGGCGGTAGATAAGTTTTTCAATGATTCTGTTAAAAACGGAAA
>OZ026595.1:20806652-20841652 GCA_964020085.1 Micromussa lordhowensis
TTTTCTCGATTTCGAAGTGCGGGTCGCTAGTCGATCCTGCCACGTCGCGATCGACAATTTGCTGGCCCATTTGGCTAATCTTGTAATCTACACCCAACACTTCTTTTACTCTTACCAAACTCTTGATAGTTCAAGAGCATATTTTCCCGTTAATCATTCAAGAACGCGGAAAAATTCGTCTTTTCACTTCGTTATTGCCGACCGACCGCATGTATACAATCAGTGTGTACGAACATAAACATTGCAAGTTACACAAATTTGCATTTTTCGTACTAGTAATTAAAAATTTCTTCAACAAGATCTTGACACAAATTTCAGTATGAACAGTCACTGCTCTTTTGTTTTAAGCCTTTTTTCGTACGCTCATAACCTTTGATTGACGGTAGTGAAAAACGCATTTGTCAGTTGAGCTTCGAGTCCGCATGTTATTAAAAGGCACAGTAATCGCCTAAATTGTGGGACGACTAGGACGTACGTGTCGTTGAATATTCGTTTAGAAAGCTCTCTATTTCGGGGACAAGAAAAACTTCATGCGTATAATTTACTGTATAACTATCTCACCTAAGTTCCATTATTTTGATCTGGGAGATCTTGGGCTCGTTTGTATTGAACAGCCAGATGGCTCCGAGCATATCCCAACAAATGATTCGCGCCCTGTCTACCTTGACAATGTCGAACTTTACACTAGAAGCAAGGGAGTAATGCACAGGCCATGAAAATCCTTGGTTTTTACAGCAGCGGCGAGCCCGAGATCGAAGAACTGCTCGATGACTCCCTCCTTTAGTCCGACTTCGCACAAGTCAGCACACTTCTTTTGTCGTCTTTTTCTCGCTTCTGCACGAGTGTCATTGAGATAGAGGTATAGAATGAAGAGAATTGCTCTCTCCTTAGCATGCTGTACTGTGAATCCCTCCAAAAACACATTTTTCTTGCATTGTGCAACGATTTTGAATCACTCTGTACAGTCTTCAAGTCCTTCGATGACGTCACAGGCCAACTCGCCCCATTCTTCGTTATTGCTCGGTCGCGGACGCATTCACAGAAAATTAACGAAAATAGCTCGGCGATAATTTTTTCGCAGCGATGATTAGAAAAATGAGGAAATTCAAATAAGCGAAAACAAATTTTGGGGGTTAGTTAGTCAGCATTTGGATTTCTCTCACTTCTTAACGTTTAACTTAGTTTTGGCTTAAAAGAATCTCGGTTCTTTAGCTTACCATGCAGTTTCTTTAGATCTCTTATTATTTTCAGAGGTAATTAAATAGTTTCTTTTTCTGGGGACCTTAATGCATGTTTACTACAAAGCCTGTCAGAAATTCAGAATCAAACTTCATTTTTTACGCGTTCTACAGCACGAGCCTTTGAGAGAATTTCTCTTGGCCATTTACGAGTTTTGTTGACTTTGACTTTGCTTCTTAACTTCTTTGTAGACTGGATGAGTCTGATGAGTCGTTCATCGGAAAATGACGTGCTCAGTTCCTTCAAAAATGGTGAGTTCATGGTTCTTAGTTATTTATTATGAATAGCCAATCTACCGTACTATTTAACATCGCGTAAAATGCCATTGTCTTTCGCGACATATACTTACAGCTCTCAGATTATTTACGCGCGGCATAACAATTTGCATGTCTAGAACTAGTCGACTGTCATTGGTCAACTGATTTAGCTTTGGGAATACTTGAGTCTCTTCGCAGATTTCATCTGCTGTCAATCAAACGGTTGAATTCGTAAAGTAAATCCCAAGGTGCAATACAGTTAACAATAGCGCACTAATTAAAGGCTGGCCGCATTCTTTTTACAAAGCGTTAGCACATTCGTATGCAGCGATATCTTTATTTGACTTAAAAGACTAACTCCCGTTGGTAAAAACGTTTTCTGAATTATCGAAACAGTTTCACGTACAACAGGCGGTTTGAAAAGCTTAACCAGCGATAAGAGCGTTATTACTTTCCAAGTGCGAAATTCGGCGGACTGGAAAACACAAAACAAAACGGCCGATACATGTAGCGCAATAAGCGGGCTTACCTGTGATCAGACGTTGTTTTGTCTTAAACATGGCACTTGCCTCCATGTCAAGAAAATAAACAGCGCAAAAATGGCTTGATCGGGAGTTAATATTGAGTAGTGCGATGCGTGGAACACTCGCGTTTTTTATATACTCCGCTGAAATTTTCTTGATTACTGAAAAGACCTCTACAAAGGAGACCGTTAACAATCTGCCGATAGTGCGAAATCTTTTTATTTTAAACAGGCGGTTTTGAAAGTGTTGCTCAAAGGGCTCGGCTTGTACTCGAAACTTGCGCTCCTCTATACCGGTTAATGCAGTCCTGCTTGAGAGTATTTTGCAAGCTTTTTAAGATAGAAAAGCCTGCAACAACGATATAAGTCGACGTTCCGAACACTCGGAAATATTTTTTTCAACGAAAATCAAAAATGATCTCTCTGAGACCGGCTGGGGAGTAGTTCTGTCATTGAATGAAGTACTCTGCTTCGCCTCCTTTAACTTCTTTATCTCTCTAAGATCGTTTTTGCCTGAATGAGTAAAATTAAGACGTGAAACAAGCAGTCGACCGCCTTACACGGGTTTCCGCCTGAGGAAACAATAACATAATTTATTCATATTTGGATCCGTTTTGATTAATTGAAACAATATAAAAGGTTAAGGTTTATTCAGTCCATTCAGTTGTTAATAGCTACTTGCGAGATAACATGTCGAAGCGTGCGAGACATCAGCCAGGCTTTTACGCGACATCATTTAATGATGTTTACGATCGTGCCTGTAATTCGAAATACCGTCCGAAGGTAAAGCCAACTGTTATTGGCCTTTACGAAGTCGAGCGCGTCGTAGCGAAACGTGTAAAAGGAGCCGAGGCGGAAATTCTCACCTCATGTTATTAGAAAGTAAAAAAAAGGGTGAAATCAGTCCAATTTCGCAATTGGTTCAGTAAATCATGCTTCGGCTTCAAACATATCGAAGTGGACAGAATTTAGTGCGCAACTTAGCTTTAGTTAAATTTGTTGCAGCTGGAAAAACGTGAACAAGGATGAAAAAAACATCCTTTCCAGTTCAAAACAAAAGAAAGAAGATATGTACTGTGTTAGCTTCTCGATGATTTGGACCAAGTCTTTCTACGTTCCTGCATAATGCAGGTGACCTTAAATGAACTTCAGCAACACTGAATGTTATGATGCAAATTAACGACGTGCTTCGTCAATTCGCAATCAACTTGAAACCAGAAGATCAGATTTCAACAAAATTTTTAATATTTCAAGGTTTTCACATATCATAAGCTTCAATTTGAGTTGTTTTCGAAGCTTTTGGAATAAAAGGTTCGTGAAATGCTCAATATTGTAAACAACTACCTTACCGCCTCCCTGTCAACCTGGATGACCTTGAATGACCTTCAACAGGCCGTTGACTTAATCTAATGCAAATCAATCACGTGATTTTTAAAGGGTCAATTAACTTGAATAAGCCCGTTTCACGGTTAGCTTTTCTCATTTGCATCACAATAAAATCAGGCACGTATGCCAGGCAATTTCGCGAAAAAGGCTATTCGGAGACACCGTCCAAATTCGTATTTTTCCGTAAGTCAGGGTATGGTGCGAGTATGGCACAAAAACTGGATTCTAAAGAAGAGCTATTTTCCCAAAAATATTTTCGTGCATCAATCCCATGGAAAACTAATCTAATTATTTAATGAAGTGCTATTCTCCTAACGATACAGATGTTTACGACTGCATCGTTTGCTTGCACGAATTTGGCGGGTGTGTGATTGCACCTCCGCGAGATAATTAGTAGAAATTGTTTGGTACAGTTCTTGTCAAGTTAAGGAGACCGAATTAAAAGCAAAACATTGTTGACATAGACTGGTGTTATTTTTTTTACAGAGTGACTTCTGGTTCAACATTGTCGAGGGACACAGGGACAGATTCTCATGGATTGGGTGCCAGGCCAGGGCCCCAGATGCCTTAGGACAAGAAGAGACTAAATCACCTCGTATGGTTTCCGTTTCATGTCGCTCGTTAGGTAAAAACCAATAATTATACCAAGACGATATTAACTAGTATCTCATATACCATGATGGCTAAGCCAATGAAAAGTCTCGAATTGCATTATCCAATGATCCAGTTTTTAATAATAACTAGTATCTTATTTCCGGGAACAATCAGGGCATCAAATTTCGTGTTACAAATCTAGTAAGATGACGAGACTTGAACAAGAGAATATTGCCTTGACGTATGATCAAATTCTCATAATTAATATCAAAAGAAATGCATGCTCTTCAGTTGGGAGAATTAACATTTCAAACTTGAAAGTGCGCAAGCCCACGTTTTGAAAACCAGAACTGTACTGTCCGTTAAAATTCTGCAATTTGACAATTTTTATACGAATTTCGTTTTTCACTTTTCGTGTACGGCGCAGTATTAATTGTGAATTAGTTTCCAATTCTAAAATCTCGCCGTACAGTTAGACGCAATTTCATTTAAAATTTTTAAAGGAATTTTCTTTTTCCACCTTACGTGTAAGGCGCAGTTTATTGCCAATTCTAAATCTTGCCGTACAGTTAGAAGCAATTTAATTGACAACTTAAACATAAATTGCCTTTTCCACATTAACTGTACGGCGAAATTAATTGTGAATATATCCAGTTCTTAATATTGCCGTACAGTTAGACGCAATTTGATTGATAATTTTTACAGAAATTTCGTTTTTCAGCTTAAGTGTACGGCGCAATTCCAAAGATCAGTGACTTGACGTATTGTTGTTAATATGCCAACCAGAGAACTATTGGCTGGTGAAACAAACAATTCTTGTTTAACGTTTTGAGCATTTAAATAACAAAAACAATGTTGGTAAACAAATATCTTCCCTATCAATCAGAATATTGCCGTACAGTTAGAAGCAACTTAATTGACAATTTTTACACAAATCTCATTTTCCACCTCAAGTGTACAGCGCAATAAATTCTGAATATTTCCAATTCTAAATATTGCCGTACAGTTAGAAGCAATTTAATTGACAATTTTTACACAAATCTCATTTTCCACCTCAAGTGTACAGCGCAATAAATTCTGAATATTTCCAATTCTAAATATTGCCGTACAGTTAGAAGCAATTTAATTGACAATTTTTTACACAAATCTCGTTTTCCAACTCAAGTGTACAGCGCAATAAATTCTGAATATTTCCAATTCTAAATATTGCCGTACAGTTAGAAGCAATTTAATTGACAATTTTTTACACAAATCTCGTTTTCCAACTCAAGTGTACAGCGCAATAAATTCTGAATATTTCCAATTCTAAATATTGCCGTACAGTTAGATGCAATTTGATATGAATTTTTTACAGGAAGTCCGTTTTTCACTTTTCGTGTACGGTGCAATTAATTGTGAATATTTCCAGTTCTTAATATTGCCATACAGTCAGACACAATTTGATTGATTATATTTACAGAAATCTCGTTTTCTGCCTTGAGTGTTCGCGGCAATCAATTTAGAATATTTCCAATTCTAAATATTGCCGTACAGTTATATGCAATTTCCGTTTGAAACTTTGCAGGAAATTTGTTTTTCACTTTTCGTGTACAGTTTATTTAATTGTGAATATTTCCAATTCTAAATATTGCCGTACAGTTATATGGAGGTTCATTTAAATTTTTACAGGAAGTTCGTTTTTCTCTTGTCGTGTACGGCGCAATTAATAGTGAGTATTTTGCCGTACAGTTAGACGCAATTTGATTGATAATTTTTACAGAAATGTCGTTTTTCACCTTCAGTGTACGGCGCAATTAATTGTGAATATTTCCAATTCTAAATATTGCCGTACAGTTATATGCAATTTGATTGATATTTTTACAGAAATCTCGTTTTCCACATTAAGTTTACGACGCACTTAATTGTGAATATTTCCAATTCTAAATATTGCCGTGCAGTTATATGCAATTTGATTGATAATTTTTACAGAAATCTCGTTTTTCACCTTAAGTGTACGCCGCAATTAATAGTGAATTTTTCCAATTCTAAATATTGCCGTGCAGTTATATGCAATTTGATTGATAATTTTTACAGAAATCTCGTTTTCCACCTTAAGTGTACGATGCAATTAATAGTGAATATTTCCAATTCTAAATATTGCCGTACTCTTATATGCAATTTCCGTTTGAAATTTTACAGGCAATTTGTTTTTCACTTTTCGTACACAGTTTATTTAATTGTGAATATTTCCAATTCTAAATATTGCCGTACAGTTATATGGAGGTTTATTTGAAATTTTTACAGGAAGTTAGTTTTTCTCTTGTCGTGTACGGCGCAATTAATAGTGAGTATTTTCAATTCTAAATATTGCCGTACAGTTAGACGCAATTTGATTGATAATTTTTACAGAAATGTCGTTTTCCACCTTCAGTGTACGGTTCAATTATTTGTGAATATTTCCAATTCTAAATCTTGCCGTACAGTTATAAGCAATTTGATTGGTAATTTTTACAGAAATCTCGTTTTTCACCTTCAGTGTACGGTTCAATTAATTGTGAATACTTCCAATTCTAAATATCGCCGTACAGTTATATGCAGTTTGATTGATAATTTTGTACAGAAATCTCGTTTTTCACATTCAGTGTACGGTTCAATTATTTGTGAATATTTCCAATTCTAAATATTGCCGTCCAGTTATATGCAATTTGATTGATAATTTTGACAGAAATCTTGTTTTCTACCTTCAGTGTACGGTTCAGTTAAATAAACAATAGTCTCCATTTGGCGCGAAAATATGCTAGGATATTTGTCCGCGGACATTATCTGTTCCGAGAAGCGAACAGTTTTCCGAGAGCGCAGCTCGAGGAAAAATGTGAGCTTCGAGGAACAGATAATGTCCAAGGACAAATATCCGAGCATATTTTCGCCCCAAATGGAGACTATCGTGTTTATTATCCTTCAAATCTTTTACGCAACGCGCGCAGATTTGAAAATCGGGGTATATTCTCTGATATTCCCCAGTTTTAGTTGGGGAATATTCGGTCACGTGATGGGTTTGGACCAATCGCGCGCGAGCGAAAATATTTGATGGATTATAATTGTGAATATTTCCAATTCTAAATATTGCCGTACAGTTATATGCAATTTGATTGATAATTTTTACAGAAATCTCGTTTTTCACCTTCAATGTACGGTTCAATTAATTGTGAATATTTCCAATTCTAAATATTGCCGTACAGTTATATGCAGTTTGATTTATAATTTTTACAGAAATCTCGTTTTTCACCTTCAGTGTAAGGTTCAATTAATTGTGAATATTTCCAATTCTAAATATTGCCTTGCAGTTATATGCAGTTTGATTGATACTTTTTACAGAAATCTCGTTTTCCACCTTAAGTGTACGGCGCACTTAATTGTGAATATTTCCAATTCTAAATATTGCCGTGCAGTTATATGCAATTTGATTGATAATTTTTACAGAAATCTCGTTTTCCACCTGAAGTGTACGACGCAATTAATTGTGAAAATTTCCAATTCTAAATATTGCCTTGCAGTTATATGCAATTTGATTGATAATTTTTACAGAAATCTCATTTTCCACCTTAAGTTGACGACGCAATTAATTGTGAATATTTCCAATTCTAAATATTGCCGTACAGTTATATGCGACTTGATTGATAATTTTTACAGAAATTTTGTTTTTCACCTTGAGTGTACGGCGCAATTAATTGTGAATACTTCCAATTCTAAATATTGCCGTACAGTTATATGCAATTTCCGTTTGCATTGAGATTTTACAGGAAATTTGTTTTTTACTTTTCGTGCTCAGTTTTATTAATTGTGAATACTTCCAATTCTAAATAATGCCGTACAGTTATATTGAGGTTCATTTGAAATTTTTACAGGAAATTCGTTTTTCTCTGGTCGTGTATGGCGCAATTAATAGTGAGTATTTTCAATTCTAAATATTGCCGTACAGTTAGACGCAATTCGATTGATAATTTTTACAGAAATCTCGTTTTTCACCTTGAGTGTACGGCGCAATTAATTATGAATATTTCCAATTCTAAATATTGCCGTACAGTAGACGCAATTTGATTGATAATTTTTACAGAACTCTCGTTTTCCACCTTCAGTTTACGGTTCAATTAATTGTGAATATTTCCAGTACTTAATATTGCCGTACAGTTAGACGCAGTTTGATTGATAATGTTTACAGAAATGTCATTTTTCACCATAAGTGTACAGCACACTCTCTTGTGAATAATTTCAATTCTAAATATTGCCGTACAGTTATATGCAATTTCCGTTTGAAATTTTACAGGAAGTTTTGTTTTTCACTTTTCGTGTTTGGTTTATTTAATTGTGAATATTTCCAATTCTAAATATTGCCGTACAGTTAATATGGAGGCTCATTTGAAATTTTTACAGGGAGTTCGTTTTTCACTTTTCGTGTACGGCGCAATTAATAGTGAATATTTCCAGTTCTTAATATTGCCGTACAGTTAGACGCAATTTGATTGATAATTTTTACAGAAATCTCGTTTTCCACCTCAGGTGTACGGCGCAATTAATTGTGAATATTTCCAATTCTAAATATTGCCACACAGTTATATGCAATTTTCGTTTGAAATTTTATAGGAATTTCGTTTTTCACTTCTCGTGTACAGTTTATTTAATTGTGAATATTTCCAATTCTAAATATTGCCGTACAGTTATATGCAATTTGATTGATAATTTTTGGAGAAATTTCGTTTTTTCACCTTGAGTGTACGGCGCAATTAATTGTAAATATTTCCAATTCTAAATATTGCGTACAGATATAGGGAGATTTATTTGAATTTTTTACAGGAAGTTCGTTTTTCTCTTGTCGTGTATAGTGCAATTAATAGTGAGTATTTTCAATTCTAGATATTGCCGTACAGTTAGACGCAATTTGATTGATAATTTTTACAGAAATCTCGTTTTTCACCTTAAGTGTACGGCGCAATTAACTATGAATATTTCAAATTCTAAATATTGCCGTACAGTTATATGCAATTTGAGTTCAAATTTTTCTAAGAAATTTTGTTTTTTACATTGAGTGTTTGGCGCAATCAACTTTCCAGTTCTAAAATTGTACCGTACATTTTACTTGCAGCAATTTATTTATCTCTAATAGATCTAATTTTATTGTACGCAATGCCACCTGCCTTGAAGTTCAGTTGTGTGCATTTTACGACGCAACAAATTGTGAACGTTTTTAAGCGTCTCGCTGTACTTTTTATTGACTGACTCAAATTTTATATTAATAAGCACTGTAGCTTGTTTCATCTTTTCATTTCATGGCGTAAATAATTGTGATCTGCTAGATTTGACAGTAAATGACGCAGTGAAAGCATTCACGAAATATTCCTAAGCAGTTACAAAATGGTAGCATTGTACACTTTATTTAGGAGACAAATTCTCATTTCGGAGGACTTCGTCAAGTTTTATTTTCTTGTGGTTTATTTCCATGGGTCCATCTTCTGTTGACAAAAAAGTATTTGCTAATCTGACCTGATTTATTGCTAGAATTTTACGTGAAAGACAGTCTTAGTCATATTTAGTAAACAACTTGCATCAACTCTTCCAGTTTCGAATGTAAACTCTTCTTACATTGTTGACAAGCTTCGGAGTTATTGTATTTATTTTCTTTGATTGTTGTAATTACTGCTTAGATGTTTTTAAGACTTAGTTATAATCGTGCATTGTTTAAATAATTACTGTTGTCGATAGATACAGAGACATTTTACGACACGTAAAATTCCTCTGCATCTATTGACCTTGGTAGTTAGTTAAACAGCTTTCACACTTGTAAATATATACCCAATAAAGATCGCAACTTGTAAATCAGTTATCAATTAAAAACTTTATTGAATTGAAATAAAGAAACAATATTGTAATGAACAAATGAGTCCTGTCACTTAATAAAAAAATGCGCGCTTTTAAAGGGGCCTGGAAACTAGTCGGAATGTAGGCTATCTCTTTTACTATTTTTTGACTATGTAGGGTTGCCGACGCGGGAAAACGTTCTGCACTTTTAAACAGGGTCAAGTAACAAGTCAAAACAAAGGCCGGCTTTTGATGGGCTAAATCTAAGTGCAAACTGCACAGATTTTCCCGCCAAAAGACTTAGTTTATTTTTGACAAATTTCTAGACTCCATCTAATAGCGCAGACCTTTTTTCCCGCCAAAAGTCTTAGTATATTTTTGAAAATTTCCAGACACCGTTTAAAAGCGCGCACTATTTTCCCGCCAAAGGACTTAAAAAAATAAGAAAAATCCTAAAACGCGCAGGTTGCATCCCGCCAAAAGACTTAGAATTGTTTTTTATTGATAATTATCTGTGCAGATCAAGCAAGAACAAAATTCGATAATGTCAGCTTGCTTCTTCATCATGGAGCATCAGTCACTAAACAACACGATGAACATCCTTCAGCGCTGAAAGAAAGAAAATAAAAATAACTTGTTACAAACAGAGACAGGATGAAAGTTAACGATAATTTTACAGTTTATTATCGCCTTTGGATACATGTATGACAAACATCAGAGACATGAAGAATGACATTCACGGAAAACTGCAAAAATTACGTCAGTCTGATTTTGTGTTTTTTTTTGTTTGTTTTGGTTGCAATCTTCATATAAATCACCAGACAAACGTCTAATATTCACTGAAAATACAAACATTTTCACCGTACTGAGCAAACGGATGAAGACACACGACAAAAGTTTCATTTCTGTCGTTTGCAGTTTGTCGTAAACGTCATGCTAAACCTCTCTGTTGTTCAAAATCTGCACAAAGGCTAACACTTCTTATTTTGAACGTTTGCCTACTCAACTCAAGCATTTCTAATTATTTTAAGGAAATAAAATTACGCTACGCGATATAGCAAAGATATCAGTGACGTCACTTATTGTTATTAATATGCCAACCAGAAAACTATTGGCTGGTGAAACAAAGAATTCTTTGTTTAACGTTTTCAACATTTAAATAACAAAAACAATGTTTGTAAACAAATATCTTCCCTATAGAACATGGTGCACTAAGAGTAACCCGTAACATTAACCTGGTGCCTTGTATAGGGAAGATATTTGTTTACAAACATTGTTTTTGTTATTTAAATGTAAAAACGGTAAACAAAAGAATTCTTTGTTTCACCAGCTAATAGTTCTCTGGTTGGCATACTAATAACAATAGGTGACGTCACTGATATCTTTGCTATATTCGCGAGGTTTTAATTTCGTTAAGTTGGTTGTTTATGGTTGCATTCGGAAAAATACATCCTAGCATCTTGGTAGGGGACACGTAGGTGTAGCGCCAGTTTACCACATAGAAAAAAAAGAGGAATCTGATCGTGTGCCAAAGAAAATTTTGTAGCAGATCTAAACTACACCACGCTAGAATAGAAAGCTTAGTTTGATAAAAATAATTCTATCTTACAAGAAGTAGCTCAACAATCGACATCCAAATTTCTTTCAAACACAGCCGATATCAAATAATTTCATCGAGTGGCGAAGTGAAATAATGATATGTACATTGTTGTTACCTTGTTTGTGTAATCTCTTATTCATTCGGTTCGTATGGTGAAGTTATCAATCACTGTTGGTGTTATGGCACGAAAATTGCAAAGGAATGGTCCTTACACAGTTTTTATTTTTTAAAAACCTTAATGGTTTAGAAATTACAACATACACCTCAAAATGGGTTTCAGTAAAATATTTATCGCACTGCTAGATTGAAACAAAATCAATTAAATTATGGTCAGGGAAGATATCACGGGTATCTCCTATTATTATTTTCATACTTTTCTTCAAAGAATATAATAACAGCAATTGATGCCTAATAAAAATCGTGAAATCGCAGCCACATCACCTTAGAATAATTGGTCTAAGTTTTCATCCTCGAGATTTAAAAGAGTTGAGCCCGTCACTCTACTTACAAACTGTGAAAAGTGTTTCAAATCCGCACGAAAATTATTTTTCAATAGAGCGTTTTGCACATAGGGATTCCAAAATGCTTGTACATGCGATTTTTTTTTATTTTCAGCACTATTTCTGACTCACAATTTCAGCTGACTATATTTCCTGATAATGATGTTAGCAATTAAATCGAAAAGTCGCTTTGTTTCTTGTTTTCTCTGCTGAGCAATATAGCGGTTTATAATAAATAGCTGAGATCTGAGATCTGCAGAAGTTACTGTTAACGAAGTAATATATGAAACACGAAAGATCGTGTTTGACCACATTTCCTAAATATCTAAAACTACAGGTGTAAGAAGAAAACGGAGAAAAAAATCGTAAAAAATCTCTGCTAATTAAGATCAGATATTCAAAAACCGTCTCGATCTTGATTTCCTTTGTTTAAACTTGACGAGTTATTAACGAGTTTCTGAAGTGCTATCTGAATCTTTAACTGATGGTTGAGAAATCACTAAAGCTGTAACTGCTGACTGGGATTCTAACAACCCATCCAGACCCTCTCGACAGTTTGAAGCTTAATCTTAAAAGCAGGGTGAAACGCCTACAGTGAGACATGCAATACCGTGGGCTTCGAACAAACGTTTTCGCAAGTCAACCAATCAGGGAGCGCGTACTTGTTTGGCAGGTTCACTTTCTGACACGCAAAGTCTATAATTGATTGGAAAAGTCTACTTGAACTGTCACTAAAACACATCGCAAAAGCCTGCTTGCTTTGGTTAAAAGGTTTGTCACGCAATTTAGTGAAGGTAAATTAGTTAAGTTTTGGAAAACCTTGACGAAGACATAGCGAGTTCCACTTAAACAAACCGTCTCCTATACACTATTTTGATTTCTCATTGCCACAACTGCTGAAATGAAATGTTTAAGCTTTTTACTGCCGCAATAAAATATTTTAATCCACATTTGATTTGTTAATCGGCGTTCTTTATTTTTCCAGATTACCCAACCTCAACAGCTTCGATAAAAGCAAATAATGGACGCTTTAGTAAATGTGATTGCGCTTGTTTTTCCGCTCGAAATGTTTCGTTCAAAATGATTTTCGAAGCCTTCAGTAAATCACTTGTAAACGCGCAAAACTGTTCAAGGAGGGGTGACCCTCGACTGATATCTCGCGCTGTCGTTGGCTAATCATGACCTTGGGTATTTGCTGGCTGGCTACGGCTAGGAAACGACTTATAACAAGGCTGACAAATGGTACTGAATGAGAATCCGAAATCTAGAAGGCAAACTCCTATTCAATCTTATTAAGATCTCACTCGTCAAGCTTGTCTCTGCACACTTTGTTCTGAATTTTGTAGGACTAGGTGGGAAACTCAACTTGCCTCCCTTTTGGTCGGCATATCTAAAAGTACTCTATTAATGGCGAAATTCAGTCCATCATGTTTGATGAAAATCATTAAGAGTCTATCAGTCAGGTAGTCAGGCATATATCAGCCAGTAAGTTTGTGATTCAGACAGTCAATCAGTCAGTTGGACAGGCCATCAGTCACTCAGTCAGTTGGTCTGTCAGCAAATCAGGCTATCAAGTACTCAGGCAACCTAGCAGGCAAGCATCCAGTAGGTCCGTTGGTCTGCCAGTCATAAAGTCAGTCAGTCAGGCAGTGGGTCAGTCAAGCAAGCAGGCCATTAGTCACATAGTCAGTTACCCAGGGAAGGAGGCAGTCAGGCTGGCAGTAAGGCCATCGATCAGGCACTTGCCCAATCAGACATTCAGACAGTCGCATGATAAGTCAGGTAGCCAGTTAGTCAGCCAGTCAGTGAGTTAATTAGTCAGTCATGCAAGCAGGAAGACATGTAGTTAGACACTTAGGTAGGTAGGCAGATCATCAGTTTGTTAGTCAGGCAGGCAGTCAGTCAATCAATCCATCCGTCAGTCTGTCAGTCCATCAGTCCGTCAGTCAAAGTTTCTAAAGAAACTGTGGTGCTGCATCGGTGGTAGTATTACAAAATAATTTGGTTTTATCAGATAAAACCAAATTATTAGGCATAGAGTCAGTTAGGGAGGTGGTCTTTTAGTCACTCAGTCAGTCAGTCTATCAGGTAGGTTGCCAGTCAGGTAGTCAGGCAGGCAGTCAGTAAGTTAGGTAGACAGGTAGTCAGGCATTCCATCACTTGGTCAGTCAGTCAGTCGGTCAGTCAGTTAGACAAGCAGGCCAATGGTAGTCAGTCGACAGTTAGGGAGGCATTCAAACAGTCAAGCAGTCAGTCAGACAAGCAGGCCAATGGTAGTCAGTCACTTAGGGAGGCTGGCAGGGAGGAACTCAGGTAGTCAGGCAGTCAAGCAGTGAGTCAATCACACAAGCAGGCAGGGAGGCAGCTTGCTATCCAGCCAGCCAGCCAGTCAATTGGTTAGTCATTCTGCCAGTCAGTCAGTCAGGCACACTGTGGTAAGACAGCTGGTAAGTTAATTAGTCAGTCAGTCAGGTAGTTTGTCAGACAGGCAAGCAGGCATTCACTCAGTCAGGCAGTTAATTAGTCAGTACATCAGCCCAGCCCAGCCAGTCAGTTAGTCAGCCAGACACTCTGACAGGTTTGCAAGCAGTCAGTCACTCAGTCATGCAGTTGTCAGTCAGTCAGTCAGTCCGTCGGTCAGTCCGTCGGTCTGGCGGGCGGTTGGTCAGTCAGCCAGTCACTCTGACAAGATTGTAGGCAGTTAGTCAGGCAGTCAGTCAGCCAGCAGTCAGTCAGTCAGTCAGTCAGGCCCAGTGTGGTAAGACAGCTGGTAAGTCAGTCTGGTAGTCTGTCTGACAGGCAAGCAGGCATTTAGTCAGCCGGTCAGTCAGTCAGGCAATTAATTAGCCAGTACATCAGCCCAGTAGGCAGTCAGGCAGAGAGGCAGCGGCAGGCAATGAAATAATCAGTCAGTTAGCCAGTAAGTCAGTCAGTAGTCATTTGGTCATAAGTCAGTCAGTCAGTCAGTAAGCCAGTCACTCTGACAAGTTTGCAGGTAGCTAATCAGGCAGTCAGACACGGTCAGTGCAGTAAGACTGTAAGACTATATAAGCATTCACATTACATGGATACACTAACACATTCTGTTTGTATTTGTGGTAGTCACATGCATGTCATTGTATCAACTGAAATGCATTCATATTGTTTGAAAGTAATAGCATAGGATGGATCTGCCTTACTGGAATTTTTAAACATTTCTCACGAATTGTTAAAACAAATTAAATTGACTTTATGTAATACCAAAATTGGAAAGATACTGACAAGAATCAAGAAACTTAAGTAAACCTAATCTAAACTGGAGCGGCTATAATCTCGAGATGAGCAGAATACAAAATGTTACATGGACTAAACTCCTCCGACCTGAACATTTTTCTGGCAAACATTTGCGATCATTCTGTGAAGACACCTCTGCTCACCCATCCCAGCCCAACTAGATTGAATGCAAGTAATATCTTTCAATGCTATTTCATAAAACGTTGTAATGAACACAATTCAAACTGCAATCTGCAGTTGATGCATTTGAAAGTGATTAGAACATTTTTATCAATATAATTTTTGTTAACTACAAACTATGGATTGCTCCGTACATGTCAAAAAGAGTAGAGTAATATTATATATTCAAAGCATAGTGAAAAAAATGAAAACTGGAAAAAAAAAAACAAAAGAAAAGATTCAGTACTTTTGGATTATCTTTGCTTATTAGAACTGCAATTTTACTTCTTGTAAAAGCAAATTCACGAATTCGGGCCATGAGCCAAATGGCATTTAATCTGCATCCTAAATTTAAACATTCCACTGATGTAAAACAGCTATATGGACAAAATAAAGAATGGAAAACAATAGTATAGAGCCCAGTTTGAAATAAAACAGGTAAAACAAATAATAATCTGTTTCAAAATTGTGTAGTCAAAAAGTACAAACTAATCTGGCAGCAACGTTTGCTTCTAAGCCACACATCTATCATCATCAAAATATACCTGGCCAATCTTTAAAATACTTTCTCATATTTGCAAATTATATCACACAGGAAAGATCAACTTATTTTTTCATTAATCTTTAGGTCTTTTTCAAAACAGACTTTTTGAAAAATATAATACCGGTATGCTTAAAAGACAAGATCAAAAAACACCAAAGGAAACAAAGATGGTCCTTATGAAAACAGTTTAAACTGCATTTTTAAGTATCATAAACAAGGCACTAAAAGTGGTATTAGACTTACCAGTACCGTAAATGCCCTTTTTTATCAGTAGTGAACCAATATTTGCTGCAACAAACTGTAAAATGAACAAAAGCATTTGAGAAAATCACTATTGTGACATTACTTCATTTTACACATCTATACTTGTAGTATACCAATTTGACAGAAGGCGGCTAATTACTATTTAACATTTACTTTAAAATGCTATTTCATTGAAGCTTTGATATTTAGCCATAATGTCATTTGAATGATGACTGACTGATCAGATGATCTTAAATCTTTCACCACATACATGTAATAAGCGAATTTCGAGGAGAGTGGAGATCAGTCATTCTAACGCTTAAATAGATGTATGGTCAGAAAGCTGGAAATTCAGTATGTCGGTTAACAAAGTTCCAAAATTGTCAGCAGGTAGGGAGGACAGCTCCGCAAGCAGTTAGAAGTAACGAGGGTCCTCACCTTAATTCACAATAATAATTGCCTAGATATTCTCATAAGACAAAATGATGAGTAAGTTTATCAACAAATTATACAATCATATAAATGTACCTCAGTGAAAAGGTCATCACATATGGATGCTGTTTGTCAAACGTTTCAAGAGTTCTTTGCAGACTTTGCTTTGCTTTGATTTCCTCTAAGGACATAAAACCAGCAGATGAACAAATGAAACAAATAAAACATTAAAATTCTCTTTCAACTAAACAACAAACAAATAACAAGTTACTACCCATCTACCAGCTAATGCTCACCTTCATTTCTATGTCAGCAATAGCACACGAATGAGCTGCAAGAACAGTTTGGTTTTGCTTGTCCTAATCCGCCTAAGATACAAAGTGAAAGATGAAACTGAAATGTGTATAAAAGACAGTAATTAAGGAGAGTGTCTTTAAACTACTTTAAACAAGATATTGATGACTTGAATGTGCCTGGAAACAAAAACAAAAATCAGTAAGATTGCTTGTAAAAGGAAAGCCATAATGTGATAAACTTGACATATGAACTGACTATTAAATATATGTAACAACTTTCTATAGGATTTTTGTAAACTTACCACTGACAGTAAAAGTCTTTTTTACCACAGGAGCCAGTGAAGACACAACTTACTGCAACAAAGTGCAACAAGAATATACATTAGTCCAGAACTTGAAACATTAAAACCCATTCAACATGATCAATATATTAATATCAATTATTCCATGAGTGCACTTTGGATATGAGATGGTAGAGGCGAGGTAGTGTATGACGTGTGTCACATGTAAGTGCCGAGTTGACTATAGTCATCTCATATCCAACAAGCGCGAGTAGAATAATTTTTCTATTAAGAACGCCCCTAAAATATACAAAACTAGACTAAAATAAACTGCCCAAAAAATTCTTGGATGTACTAACCATATTTGTAGAGCATGGTATAATGGATCATAATCAATGATGTCTAAAGCCAATGAAAACTCTCAAATTATATTATTCAGTGATCTAGTTTTTAATAAGAGGACTTAGATCTTCAGAAACAAATCATTTTGGGCCACATAAAATTTCACAGTTGCTAATTCAACGTTTGAAATTAAAACAAACTCAGGCCTTAGTTTTCAAGATTAAGAGGCTTAAAGTCTTAGTTTTTTTAGATCTCGGGATTTTTAGATTGGGAGGAGCTCTTAGGTGTGCTTTGGAGATATTATGTTACAGGACAGAAAGAGTATGGTCTTTAAAACCTCCAAAACAAGTCTCAGTATAATATTAATATTAATATTCTTTTAACAATGTCTTAAAAGACTAAAAAATGAGTAGCTCAGTAAATCTTAAAATAAACTGTAATCACAAACAATCAAACTGTTACCAGAAATATAAGCTAAAGCTTATTTCTAAGATAATAGGTTCAAATGAAATTACTAACCGTTACAATTAAACTCACAGTAAGTATCCTAAATTACCAGTCTGAAGATAATTATGATTTTTGATGACAATGTAATCAGGAACCAAAACTATTCATAACATTTAAGTCTTCAATTTTGATATTCTGTATTACCTTCAGTTCACTAAGACTCGGGAGCAAAAACATAAAAATTTTATACAGGTCATTTTGAGGATTTCTTGATCAATTCCGTCACAAAGTCTTCCTAAATAGTTACATCATTTTTAGAATTTATCATAATTACCCCTACAGGGGATTTTTAAACAAGCAATCTAAATCCAAGTTCAATATACTGAGAATTTGGGTGCAAATTCACCGAACTATGTCGTTGTTGCTGCTCGTCCGCCATATTGGATTATACGCTGCGGAGAAATCTGCTGGTTATAAGTGCTCGCGGGCACTACTCTGGATTTTTAAAGGTTCAAGTGTACTGTAACTATGGCAGGAGCTCATCGTATTCCAATTTGTCCAGTCTGCTTGAAACAAATCTAAATGTACGATTGAATTACAAGCCGGCAATTGATAGCGATTTGGAATTAACCTGCGATTTGGAATTAACCTGCGATCAGGCGTCTGAATATAAGGGAGGGTATGATCGTAGGTAGATTTGGAATCTAAAAGTGTGACATGCCAAAGTTTAACAAATAACATGCAGGACAATTGCTTATAATCTGACAAGCACTTAAGGTATCAGTGTACCCCAAATGACCATCATTCTTTGGCCCCGCTTTACAGTCGGACGTTTGACGCAAACCCCAATAAAGTATATATTTTCTGAGAGCTTAATAATTGTACATTACGAAGGTGTATTCATCGACATAAAAAGTGCACGGTTTTCCGAATATAGCGCGCTATTTCCCAAAGTACAGAGGTTCACTAATCAAGTTCGTTTCCGGTCAGATTTGATCGGAAGAACACGATCAACATCGCTATGTCTTCTTGACACCTTTCTCTAAAAAACGGTGTCGGGAAATTTTAATTACTTATCTGTTTTGTTTCTGACACGCAGTTAAACTTTGAGAGTTGTTAAAACATGCATTCTCTTCACTAAAAAGGTCATAACTTTTGAAAGAAACCAAAAATGAAAATTCCCCGACACCGTTTTTTTGCCTGATTATCGGGCAACGTTCTCTCCAAATTTTAGCGAAAAACGTTGAAAACTCGCCGGAAACGAACTCAAAATGTGCGCCTCACTTGCTGAAATTTTCGTTTCGAGCTACGAAGAAAAATGTACTTTTGGGCGTTCTTCCGGTGTAATGAGATAATTACACAAAACGTGTGAAAGTTAATTACCCGTTGATAGACCAAGTAAAGGCTCACTTTACTTTAACAATAGAGCTCATATCAATAACAAAGCGGGCTCAAATGTTGCTCCTGGCGGGAAATATCCTTTGGAAGATCTGGATTCCGCCGCTCGCGTATAAGGTTAGTAAGGAAATAATTTTCGTTTAATTTTCCATTTTCCATGTTTTAAATGTCTTTGCTAATGCAGATTCACCATTCATCTAACGAAACAGGTTGAATGATGCCGAAGACAAGTAAAAAGCGTTCTCATAAACAAGGGACGTGAAACGAATGGGCCCGTACGGGCACGTACGCGTGCAGATCAAGAAGTTACAACTTCGAACGGCGAAAACGCCAAACAACTCATGATTAGGGAAATCCTTATCGAATGATTTTGAAACCTTTTTCCTCTTTGAGGGTTTCTTCGCGCTTGCAAAAGGACACGGACTTCGTTTTTTCTTCGACGACATGGAATAGAAATACCATAAACTTTTCAATCTAAAATATACAAAAGCAAAACACTCGAAGCCAATTACAAACGTGTGAAACTCGCGAACATAGTGTCTGTCACGTGATGCAAGTTTACTTCTCGTGACAACGTGTTGACAGCTATCAATTAGAGATAATTAATGGGAAGAAACGTTTTCTGTTAATAACTTTGCTTAGGATCAATCTTTTTTTCATAGAATTTTTTTTAAATGAAAGATTGCAATACGATCTATCTGAAAAAGCGAAAAAACTTTTTTTGGAAAAATGATCAAATTTGGGGTACACTGATACCTTAAGAACTTATTTTTAAGTAAACAAGCAAGCAGACTAACAAACACAACTAGATAAACAAAATAATCAAAAAACGTGTGCCCGTTAATTTTCCACACTTAAAAAAATCTGAACGTGTTCAGTCCCCGAGTCTGTGATTAGATCCTGAAGGGTTTTTAAATTATTTTTAACCAATGACAATGTCCACTGCCCACTTTGAGTTTTCGTCTTCAAAAGAATTAATCACATTTTCCCCGAAAACCACGTAAGAAAGTTTCAATGTTCTTCCAGAAAAGTCGGTTTGTCTAGCAAGTACTTTTGGTTCACAAGTGAGTTAGGTAATGCAATCTATAATTGTTTTCTTACGAAAACTATGCGCATAGTATTGGAACCAAACCAAAGAGTACTGCAGAATACCCTGCCACTCCATGACCACCTCATTTACATGTGTCGGTGTGCTTTGAAGAACGAGGTATATAACAATAGTTGCTATTCTTATTCAATGAGATGCAAATAAGTGGCAGGCGGTATTCTGCAGTTTAGCCTTCCAAACCAAAGAAAATCACGAATTACAGAGAGAACAAGCAGCAGTCGATTTAATAGTTGTTTATATAATCCTACTAACCTGGAAAACATCAGACGAAGAAGTCAGTAGCAGCCACATTTCAGCATAACAAGCTCCGCTGAGCATCCAGAAATCAGGATTATAAAACCACGTACAATGAACAGTAACGTCACGTTTAAAATTGTTCAGGTCCAATTCTCGATAGCTGGCCATGGAGCAGATCTGTCTTCTTACACTAACATCCAAATCTTCCATTTTCCAAGCTTGGTGTAGCGAAAGTTTCGATTCTCTTACTTTACGGAGACATGAACGAAGCAAGAACCCACGAAGGTGCTGACAAATAACTCGACATGAATAATTATCAGCCACAGCACGCGCATGTGGAATAATTTGCAATTTGCCAAGTCAAGTTTCGCGCCAAAAATTACATTTCTACAATATCTATATTTGTAATGACAAAATTAAAAGCCTCCTATTATGGTTCACGTCTTGACGGCTTTCCTCAGTCCAATTTGAGCCTCGAAGTAGCTGGAAATTAAAAAACCCGAAGGAAAGCACTGGGAGCAAAAAAACCATAAGTCTTTAAACAGTCGGCTGCCATGATAAGTTTGAGGTGGAATGACATTTATATTATGTTCAAAAAGGGAACGAGGAATTTCGCGAGCGATTCAGTAGGTTTAAACAGAGTTGTGGTGGTTTAGGGTTAGGGGAATCAGTGACATGTGAACGGATTGTTTGTGTACGTAGTAAGTATGAAGACGATTTTCCGATTATTTCTGCCAATTCTGACAAAAAAATACTTCAGCAAACCTCGGATGACGTGAAGCTTTGATATTATGACTTCAGTATAAGACATTTTCTTCTCACTTTTTATAATTTACCGTCACACATTCAACAACGACTAAGAAAAGTGAAAATTATCATTTCTTATTTGTCGTGAACACCTACTTCTATCCGAGTTGTACAAACTAATTATAATAGCTTTCATCTTTCCGAGAAACAAAATATTAAATTTACCCGTTCTCCTAAATACCAAGAAAATCAAAGAATATCACCATTATTTAGAGAGGACAATGATCGTTTAATTTCTTACCGCTGGATATATGCCCGTAGCGCAAGTACAGTAAAATAGATAAACTCTACAGAAAGTAAAAAATTCAAATAAATGGTCTAAAACGTCGTAGGTGATGCATGAAACCTGTTAATAAAAGATTGAGTTGATATTTGAATGATAATTATCAAGAAGTTTCAAACTTGTCTAATAAGACAGATGTTTCGGGTGTATAACCCTTCTTCAGTGTGAAAAAAACGCTGAAATACACAATTTACGAATATTGCGTATTTCAACGGTTTCTTTACACTGAGGAACTGGGTTATACACACGAAACGTCTGTGTTATTAGACAATTTCTTGATACTTTTTACTCAAATATCAACTCAATCTTCTACAGAACGTATATCATGTTTGCTTAACGTTTTATTATTAATATCGATGAATTGTTGTTTTTTAACTTTACTACGTGGGTTTTTGAACATAAATGCATTTTCTTACTTCTTCCAATCCTTCGGAAATGAATCGTTATTTGTTTGATCTAACAAAGCTTAATAGTTTCTCCACTTCCATTGCGTTGAAGAGCAACATAATGATACCATGAGGGAAGAGCCAAATTCAGTGAAGCAGATGCCTTTAAATGTAAGGATTTTATTTTCTTCCAAAAGTCAAGTACGGAACAAATATACGTCATTTTTATCTCTGGTTTAAATGATGTGAATCAAATGTTTCATCACGAGATATGAAAAGGAAAAAAACCAAGGAAACAAACAGAAAAAATATTGTATGTTCCCTCAGAAACATAGCAGTTTAAGACAGACTGTTGCAAGTCTGAACTCCAAGTTCTCTTGGAATGATACAGTTAACTCACGACTCCCGAAAGATCGCTATTCTCATTGAAACACTCGTGTAAAAGTATGAGTCATGCGCGTCCCATTCTCTCAATATTTCAGTCGACGTGTTAACCAGCTGAAGATCGCTGCGTCTCTATAGAACTAAGGATTATCTCCGACACTTGAGCCCTTGGTTGAAGTCAGCAGAATAAAATCCGTAAATTATGGGATTAATAAGAGAACTTGACAGTTCAAGAATGAAAGAGAGAAGGAAAATTTCTGCTTGGCCCTTAGAAACGAACGACCTCGTCAAGTCGCATAATTGTGGCACTCCTAAGCAGACCACAAACCCAACTACCACCAACACAAGCATGCGAAGTGCCTTTCCTTTGGATTTCAAAGCGGCCTGATTAATCATGCGATTACGACGTTTTCTCCATAAGAAGACGTAGATATTGGAATAAGCTGTAATTATTACTGCTAGCGGAACGAGAAATCCTAGAATGTAATAAATTGTCGCCACTGCACGTGAAGTAAAGCCTTTGTTTGACGATACTGAGCAGTGGTGAAAGGTAACAATAACGTCAGTCGCATTGTAAGAGGTGGTGTAATTCAGAACCAACGTTCCCGTGTTATATATTTGTGGCACTGCACAAAGAATGGAATATCCCCAAACAGCCAGGAGATATCGGTAGAATTTGGGTTTGTGTTTCAAACGCTGAAATGGTTTTGTGATGCTCTGGTGTCTGTCGAAAGCGATGGTTACCAAACTTGTAAAAACCGCCGTGTTGAACGTGAAGCGAACAGTCCTGGCGACTTTACAGAGCATGGTCGGCTTGTCCTTAAACGGGTAGAATAAGGCAACCCACTGGCTGGGTACAACAATCAGGCGGTAAGCAATGCCTGTTATTGAAAGATGAAAAAGCATGAAGTTTGAGAGGTGTTTCTTAAAGCGCCTGCCTCGAAGCATTACGACGCAAACCGTCATGTTAGCGATAAGTCCCAAAGCAATGAGACTAATAACAGCGCAGTAGGACGGCAGCCAACTTGTCAGGCGAGAAAACCGCGAATTCATCCAGTGACGGCGAGGATTGATAACAGAAGAAGTGTTCATGATTTCGAAATAGACGAACGAACACTTGTCTTCATCGACTAGCGCTTGATAACAACTTTCTATTCCATTCGGCGAACGTTAAGATATAGCCATAAACTGATGAGCATACTAACCAACAGGAAGTACGCATTTATTTACATAACCATTAGCAAGAAATTGATAAGAGACGTATCAGTCCAACTAGCCGTTATATTTCTGGAGACTAATAACATTGTCAGATGACATTGTCAACATTTTCCCCCTATTTGTTTCCTGTGCGAGAGAGCGATTTCCTTCTAGGAAGGAAATGAAAGACTTCCGTGCGAAAACTAATCAATCAATACACCGTTTCGTACGCAAAATTGATCGGCGATTTTGAAAACTTCGCGTCATTTCATTTAAGTCTTGGAATTTCAAGGAGCCTTAATTACTGCGTGGCTAATTATGTGGCGCATTAAAGTGCGTCACCCAGCTGCGACATTGATTTCTGTTATTTTGAACTCAAAGTACCGCGCCGGGTACGGGCTGGATGGCACCCATTAGATAAAACATGAGGGGTGCGGAGTATGCAAAATGAAGGAGTGAGGAAGATTCGGAGTGTGGAAAACGAGAAGCGCGAAAATTTTGAAGTGTGGAAGATGGGGAGTGTGGAAAATGCAGAATGTAAAATATCGACGACAAATATCAAACCCATTGCTTTGAGCGCTATATTTATTTTAATCTTTGCATTACGCGTTTTTGACGTGTAAGAAAAGCTGACAAAAAAGACCAACTAGAACGAAACGGTTACACAAAATCTAAAATGGTTATTACGGTAGCTCTGTAGTTCACTCGAGAACGAGAAGAAAAGAGCGCTAATTTTCATCGTCCCGGTTTTTTAAGGTTACTACTATGAAAAATATAAACAACAACGAACTGTGCTACATTTTATGGTGACATGTTAATGTTGAACGGTTTTCTCTCGTCCATTTTATTAAGGCATACCAAACACAATTAAATATCACAAGAACTGAAAACCGCTACGCTTATTCTGATGTCCGTGGCTTCACAACATGGCATAAGCACCTGTCGAAGAGAAAAATAACGCGCCGATTCTGTTTATTTTTTCTTGGTGAGAGTCCCCGATGTTTCTGGTATAACGAGCCTAGCATTACCATGGTAGGGGGAACTCGTCAGCGCCTTGACAAAGCTTGACATGAAAACGCGTGCTGTCAGAGAAGAACAAAGGCGGTGTCTGATACTATACACGTGCGATATGCGAGGTCTTATCCATTCATAAACTGAATCTTCCTAATGGCCACAACAGTGTGATCGATATTCAGCGTACGATAAAAATGATTCCTTTCTCGACAATAAAATTTAAAAAGTTCTAGTCTACACTTTTTTCGTAGTAATAACTTGTTAAGTGTCAGACAATTGCGCTTTTCGTATCTTATTTCCATCACTAATGACAAGCAGGAATGAAACAATTCTGTTGTAAACTTAGTTGTCCCAAACTTTTTTTCAGTCACCAACTTTAATGGAAGGCGAATTGGCGAGTAAGGAAGACGTCTTTCATTAAGGAGTGTGCGTGACTCTCTGTCACTCTCCTCCCCACCCCTTTCTCTCTTTCTCCAAAACAATATAAAAATAAACTGCATCAATGGAATATCATAATCTCTAGATTAAATCGATTTTCCCTGATATCAACAGGAACATATGGAAACTGAGTTTAAGAAAATGGTGTCGAATTCCGTGTAAAGGACAGAAAGATTTAACCAAACTTCCTGGCCAGTCCGAAGACATTTTATGACAAATCTCTCCAACGGGATACCTACAGCTTGGGCCTAAAGCTCTCTATATAAGAAGGAATCAATTAAGCCAACATTAGACGCATAACCTGTACAACGTTGTCAAGGCCAAAAACAGAGCTGATCAGAAAAAAAATTGAGGTGAGTGACAATGAAAGAAGTAAACGTTAAAACATCGATATATGTCGTGAGTGATTTGGCGCAGAAACAGCTTTGTCATGTCTAAATGAAATGCAATAAGGACTAGGAAGAACTACCATTTTGCTGCCTTTCGACTTTTACTTGTGCGTCGCAACATTGACAATGACATTATAGTATTTTCTCAATCGATTAAATGCTCGGGGGGGGGGGGTAGATATTTAGGGAACAGTCCCATTTTAAACAATGGTACATCTTTGTCATTTTCGTCAACTAATTCCTTTTAGCATAAATATATCAATTTAATCACTGTTAAAGGAGAATTTACTTTCCACCAGCAAAGCAAGGAAATAATGACGCCCACTCAGTCTATAGTTGGTGATATTTTAAAACAAGCCTACGAAAGGCAAGGTAATCGATAGACTGTAAAGATAGAGAGGTCAATTGTCGTTAAGTTAGTTTTCACGCAGATTATTCCTCTTCCAACCCAACCTAACTATCGTGGAAAGATAAGCTCACCCTTTGATTGATGGAAATATGTCACATTAGTTCAAAGAAAACACCGGACTTAATAAACGCCTTTGCTTCAAAAAAGCGCCGGACGTGTTTATTGTAAGCTTTGACTTTGAACCATGAACAAAAGTATGATTTTTATGCGTGTTAACAGGTTCGCCAAAAAATAAAAGAAGTAATGAAACTAATTTTCTTCTCGTTACAGAGCTTTGCCCAAACAAAGGATACACGAGACTTGAACAAAGCACTACAGGAGCAACGGTTTCTCCGTTATGTCTTGAGCGTGCACCTGTCATACCTAGTGCCTTTTCACACCATAGAGGAGCAAACGTTATCAGTTCACATCATGTGTTTACCTTCTTTAAAACGTGTTTCCCGTCTGATTTTTCCATATGACCACTAGCGACGTCTGATCTTAAGCTGAACGCAAAAAAAGCAAGAGCGTTAGTTGAGAACAGACTCTAATGGCAAAGTAATATGTTTTAATTATAAAATACGGCATGAGATAATAACTGTAACAAAACATGACCTTCCTTTGTGCAACACCATTGTATCCTTCGTTAGCGAGTTATTCATTTTCTGATTTACAAAATATATGCAATAATTGCAGACTATATGTTGACGAATGGTGTCAATATTGTCTTGCACATGACACCAGTTTCATCGATATTCAAAATTACAGTTAAAATTGGCGATATTTTAAAGTTATTCTTTGAACTGAACAGAAAATCCTTCTAATCTAATCACAGGAACCGTCTAAAGAATAGCCGTCTATGGCAGAAAAATGACCAAGAAGAAATAAAAAACAAACAAAGAGGAACCCAAACGGTTAAAAGTGGGAAAACGGCGTTAAACTATGAATGACAATGCCGAAAATGTAGGCTAAATTGTTCAAGAAGGAACGTCCTTACTTCGCTCGGCTATTTGTTAATTAGAAAAAAAGATTTCTCGCATGGTCCCACGTCGGGGGAACTGAGAAGGAGAGAGAAAGATCAGTCCATTGGGATCTATGTTCATCCATAAAGTGTATCATCTTATTAATTCTCATTCTTTGTAATTACCCAAGTGTAGCCTAAATTTAGCTTATTTTGTGTAGCTCCCTTTTTTAATTGTGTTGTTAGAACTGATGATGATGGTAGGAGCAAAACAAGATGCATTTGTTGAGGAACTACACAGTATTATTAACTATAAATAAGTATAAACATCAAATCTTATGTAGAGTTCTGAAATCTGCACCCAGCAAAAGGAATTGCCAACCATATGGAAATGGAAAGCCCCAAGGGGAGTGTCCAATTCGTGAAATAACAAAATTACAAATTAATTGTAATAAATGAGTAAAATATAGCATTTTTGAACATAAAATGAAGAAATAAGATACAGAAAACATATATTAGGGGATTTATTAGATTCAAGACTGTTCAAAATTCCATGTAAGCTATAAGCAGTATACCTAGCTTATTTAGCCCCTAACCAATCAGAACGCAGTACATATAACTAGCATCTCATTAAAATGGCTCTCGACCAATCAGAGAGCCGGATTTCACCCACGAGACTAAATTTGTGACGTAGGTATTTTTGAAGTGTCCAAGAGCCAATCAGGAGCCGAATTAAGGATTCAAGATGGCGGCGCCTATGAAGGAAGATGGCGGTGCTAACCCTAATCCAAGATGGCAGGGAGGGAGAATCGCGCCAGGCCCCTAAGCCTATGGTTGTGGGTGGCGTGATCCTTATCTCGCCGAAAAGCGTGACTACCATCTCTTCTTGATTGTTAACAAACTCAATACAAAAATCGATAAGCAGATACTTACAGTGTCCTGCCCCTAAACAACAAACGTCCACACGGTCTGCCACCATCTTAAAGACTGAGTGAGTTGGGTCCGTGGTCTGACTTTAGGGAAGCTGTCCCAAAGCATCATGGGATGACCTCATCGGTATCCAATCAAAGAGCCGTATTTTGCTCACGTGGTCATGGTCCACATACAAGTCATCAAACTAGTCAAGTAACGAATCGACAAAGTCGATTGTCATTACAAGGTCTTTATATGGTGGTGGTGGTAGTACTAGTTCTCACTAAAGCTGCCCCCCGCTTTTTTATAGTATGGAGTGTAGAATATCGGGCTCTGTTGTTCAGTATCTATGTAAATGACCTACCAGCAGTCAGCCAGAGATGCTATACCGCGTGCTACGTGCTAAACGTCTTTTGTCTTTCAGGGTTGGGGATGCTAACAAAGCAAAGGACATTATCCATAACAATTTACATCAAATCCGAAATTGGTGTTTTGATAATTGTCTTCTGCTCAACCCTGAAAAGACAAAGCTCATGCTTTTGGTAGCCGCCCGATGAATCGCAGATTATCTGATTTAAGCTCTCGTTGCTCGGAATGGAACTCATGCCGTCAGAGTCCATCAGGGATCTTAGGGTAACATTCGACCCTACTTTGTCATTTAACAAACACATCTCAGTGACAGTTTCATCTTGTTTGAGTAAATTAGCCCAGATCAGTCGGGCAAAACACGCAATTAACTCCGACCTATTAGTGATCATCATAAATGCGCTTGATTTTAGTAAACTATACTTCTGCTCTTCAGTCTGGTCTAACACCTCTGCCAGTAATATGCAAAAATTACAACTCGTTCAGAACTTCGCAGCTCGGATAATTAGAGGTGCAACGAAATTTGATCACATAACTCCATCACTCAAGAGCTTGGGGTGGTGCATGGCTCCCCGTAAAAAAGCAGGTTTATATCCGGGATGCTATTTCTGCATTCAAGTGCATGACGGGCTGTGCCCCTACTTACCTGACGTCACAGTTTGCCACAAGAAGGCAGATATTTGATCGAATAACAAGAAACTCACAACAACTTAACATTCCTTTATTTCAAACCGCTACTGGCCAGATATCATTCCACTATAGGATAGTTAACTTATGGAATTCATTAGACAAAGAAAACTGTGTAAAAACCTCGCAAACGTCAAGAAAACTCTAAAGTCAAGGATGTCGAACGAGTTTTAAAACAAAAATAGTTTTAACTCATAGTTTTATACATTTTACTGTACATATATATTTTCTTATTGTATTCGTTTATTGTACTGTTCACTGAAAAACCCTTTCCTGAAGTGAATCTTTGTACGGGAATGACTGTTTATGTTTCCAAACCTTTTTTGCTATCTGACAGGCTTGGTTATTTTGAATAAGTTTGGAAAGCACAAGCTGACAGGTTTTATATCATCATGTGCTATTGCCTGGTTACCTTGGTTATGGCGCATGACAACTGAGGCTTAGGTCAAATGGGTTGTTTTGGCTCATGGCTCGTTTCGATTATGAGCTGACTCTGGCCTCAGTTTCAAGCGCACAAGTCAGATTTGTTGTAAGTAGCTTTCCCTAATGGAGTTGATGTCTTTGATCTACTTAAATAAAGACAGAGATCTTAAATTTTTTAAAAATTTAATCAACAATAACCAAATATTATCTATTTTAAGTCAAACACAAATTGCAACGCGTTCAAAATGCCGCGCAAGGTTAGTTATGGACATTGGCAAATATTCCCATATTACTCCTGCTTTGTATGATTTACATTGGCTCCCAATTCACGCGCGCATTCATTTTAAAATTCTGCTGCTGGCGTTTAAAGTCATCCATGGGCAAGCTCCTGCATATCTGTCTAGTTTAATGTCGGTAAAATCTAAATCTCATTATAGTTTACGCTCCAACTGTAGTACTCTTCTTAAGCCTCCTACAGGCAAGATGCTGGCAACCCTCGGAGGGCGTTCATTTCAGGCGGCCGCACCACAATTATGGAACGCCCTACCGCCAAGTCTACGAGATGCCGCATCAGTTGAGACTTTCAAGAAAAATTTAAAGACATTTTTGTTCAGAAAAGCGTAGGCAGATAGGTTTTCTTTAAATAAATTCTAGGATTGATTTATTATTTTTTAATTGTGCATATCATAATTATTTTATATTTTTAATCATTTTTTATATTAATTAGTGTAGTTAGATTTACTATCTTATTTTAAATATATCTATTTTTTGTAAAGCGCTTTTGATCTTCTATTGTAAAAAGCGCTATAGAAATATTAAACATTAAACATTAGACATTAAACACTTCAGGAGCTTATTTGTTAAATATTTTCAATAGAATTTGAATTTGAGCATGAACGCTATAAAATATATTTAACAGAGATTAAATTATACCAAAATTATGAACATGTGTTGTTATTAAATTTGTAGTCTGCTAATACAAGTATATTCCCTTGTAAGTTCATTTCTAAAACACTTTAAGAAAGTTCTAACTTTGTTATTTACGAAAGCGATGTAAATTTCATATAAAAATAGGAACTTAAACAATATGAATTTTGTCTAATACAAAAATCCATTGAAACTTGAACATGAACGTTGTGAATAAAAGTTGGACGTGAACGTTGTCAATAATATCTCGAAAGGTAGATTACTGTATTGTACTAAATAGTACTAACTACCTTCTTAGACAATATAACATATCTATTGTTTGAATGATAATGTGCGTGTAACTTAGATTTTAATTTTCATTTGTTTGTCTTTATGATCAACCATTTCAGTGATCATCCTTCCATTGCTAGATAACCGTGACTCAAAGTCTACCTTTTCCAGCAAGAGTATGTTTTTCCATGAGTTCATCAACATTGTCTTGATATTGGAAGATATGCTCATTGAAATAACTGCTGATGGTGTTGTGGTTTGTCATAACATTGTACTGTTTGTCATCTTTTTCTAATTGGAAGCTGCTGTTGATCTCGGCTGGGTAGCATTTTTTTTAACCGCATTGCTCTGCTGCATGATTTGCAGGGCACCATGTTTTTTGATTCTGTATTTCCTGTTATCCTGGTCTTGCAGGCTTTGTTTTGCATATTGCATGCGTGTCAATTACACCATTTTGTATTTCTGGACAGCAAATGTGTGGTTTTAAGGCAGCTGTTTTTAAGTTAGCATCAGTTGCTTTGTTGTTCAGCAAGTTGTATTACTGTTTCATGCGAAGTGCTCAGCTTTTTACCATAGAAATGCTTTACTTTGCAGTTAGTCATTTGAAAGCATTCTCCTTCTTTGATCTGCAGTATATGGTCTTCCCATACTGAAATATTAATTACTCCGGCAGAGTCGATCGACTTTCCATCTCCCACTTTACGGTTTGAGTTGTTTGGAATTTTTGGGTCCCCATTCCATTTCAGTTCCAGATACTGTAATCGTATCGCCTTGTCTTTTGTTTCTGATGACATCAGCTATACTTGTGACTGGCAGAGCTGTAGGTGGTACATACTTGAAAGGAACAGACATTGTGGGAATATCTTTGATGACTGTAGTTATTGTGCGTGAACACCATGCCACTTGATGCCACACGGAGATTGGTTATCATTACGGGCTGTTCAGCATGCTGCTTGTCTCGAAACAATTGGTTTTTGGCAGTACCATCCATTCCACTGGTCATAACCCTTATTATGTGGTTCTTGTCTCCTGAGACTTGCAAATATAGGTCAAAGTAATGATGATTCCAACCATGGTTTCCCTTCCTGTTACCATTAAATTGTTGCACAGTGAAGCCTGTTTAAAAAAAAACATAAATAAATATTATGAAATGGGTATATGTAATGGTTTTTCTGTATATTTTTTTCAAGTTGCAATTGTACTGGGTGATTTCTTCAGTAAATCGTAGAAGTTGTAAAGACAGATATATAGTATTCATTGAGAAATTGTAAATATTTAGGGGTTGCCGGGGGCTGAATTTCAGCCCGGGCTGAATCCTCCTCCATGTAATCGCCAATTTGATTTTAAGTGGATTTGTTTCAGAAGCCGCGCTGAAATTTCAGCCCGGCTGGAAACTTGATTAGATGTTTGAGCCTCTCAGCAAATGATTGCGTTGAATTATTTGAGATATCAGATACAATGTTGGGTCACCTTTTCCATCAGGTAAAAGAGTTGGAAAAGCCATTGATGATAAGAATAGTACATTGAATTCACTTAAACGTTCACTACCAGCAGTCCAATTGTGAGTTTCAGGTTGCTTAAGGAACTCATCTTCGATAATTGGTCTTTCTTTTTTGGAGCCAAGAACACCATTTTTCTGGTAGTTCAGCAAGGTTTTGCTCACTAACTTTAACATCTTTGTAGAAACAATTATTTGGCTACCCATGTTTTTTTACACATGGAATCTAGTTAAGAGCATGGGAGATTTTGTTACGCCTGACAATAAAATATTTGGAACATTCGTTCACAGCAAATATTATCACAGGTAGGTCCTTAGGGCATCGAGCCAATAAATCTGCAAGCTGTTGTACATCTTGGGGCAAAGTTATAACATGGCATTTGTATGCTCTTTGTCCGCCTCCTTGGCTTTGAAATATTTTACAGCTGAAGTTTGTTGGCCTTTACTTAAGTTAGATTCTGAACCTATTATTTGTGAGACGTCATTATCTTCAGTAAGCACATTATAATAATTGCGGCAAGTTAGTGGTGTTTCAACTTTAACACATTTTGAGGTCTTCTTAATAAAAGCATCTTACCACTCTTCCAAATTTGAATTGGCATTCCTGCTCTAAATCGCTGTTGTTCATCATCTGAACCTCTATATAGCTAGTTCTTTCAATTACATCAAACTTAACAACTTTCTCAAACGGTTTATACATGCGGCATCCTTCAATTGCCAAGTCACTTTTAGGTCTGGTGTGATACAAAACCTAGTTTGTAATTGGAGGTGACTGAACAATATCTCCCACTAATATTATGGACATACATGTACCACCAAAACGAACTGTAGAGTAACCAACAACACCTTGTAATCCAAACAAGCATCTTCTGACCAATCACCGAAAACTCATCAATAATAAGATAATAAACACCATCTAAATCATGTTGCAGTTTTGCCAATGCTGAAGAGTTTAATGGTCCATTTTTTAAAAACAATTTTGCATCAGTTGTTTGTAAGAATGAGTGCCATTGGTTTAAATAGACAAAATCACAAGGTTCTTCATTACACCAAGCATCATCAACAGAATTGTTCCAGGGCTTATATCTTAGTAATTGGCACCGACAAAAGAAACCATAATTAGGGCCTTTCGGGTTAGTGGAATAAGTTGGAAAATTTTCCAACCCAACTAGAGAAGTTCGTTTTGCAATATTTATTTTAGTCTTGAAGTAGTTTGAAGCAAATTACACAAACTTACAATTGGAAATTCCAGGATGATCAGTTTCAAACATTCTGTTAGCATACAAATGTAGCAATGAGTTCTCAGTCTCTATTGTATTATTTTCTGATAAGGACACTTTGCGAGAATCATCCGATGCCGTAATTACTCGAAAAGAAGAACTAACAAGTTCTTTTTAGTGAAAAACCATCCTTGTACAAACTGTTTTTTAATGCATCCAAATTGGAAACTCCTTTATACCTGAAAAAAAGATCCACAATGTAGGTCCATTTTCCTTCAATGAGAACTGCGCAAGTAAAATATTTATTATGTGATCGCACCATCCACTTCAACTTGTATTCGGTTTGGCCTACATTCATATTCGGTTTGGCCTACATTTATATTTTCCTACAACATTTGAGTGTGCTACGGAGGTCAAAACTGGCTCACGCACGTAGGGGTTTCACAGTAAGGGCAGAAACAAACTATGGCCAGGAATTGTAATTCAGCTCACATTTTTGCAGTATAGTTCTGGTCAGAAAATTTACCAAAATTTAGCTATTTAGAACTACATCCTTTTGGCATGTCACACAAAATGACTGAAAGGTTCTTAAAGATGAAAATACATTCATTTCATCTGGAGTAAGGTCTTTTTCTCAAAAATCTTATCGAAGCAAGCATTGCTATCTCTTGCCAAAAAAGTCGGGCATTGTTGTCTTAAATGAGTCCAAAGAGGCAATTATGATTATTTTTCTATCTTTATATCGTAGTTTCGAAATAGAAAACAGTTCGTTGCCACATTTATGAAAAAAAAAACTGATCTTTACAGTTGGGTAGCACCTTAAACAATCAAAAGAAGACCTAAAAAACAATTAACATTTTGTTTCATATCCAGAGAGGCAATCTTGACAACGGCTGCGAAAGATATTAAACTTGCATGTGTGAAAAAACATCCAGATGGCTTACCTTTAGAATCCTCAAATTCACTGCACGTCAAAGTAAACTTGAACTTCTCTCCGACTACTGACCTGAATGCAAAAGTAAGAAAGTTTTCCAGTTAGACTGGGAAAAGATATATCTACTGCCCTTTAAAGCAACATTGGATACTAAATTAAGAGAATTCCAATATAAAATATTAAACAGGATCTTATACACTAACAAGGTGCTGTTTAAGTTTAAAAAAGTAGATTCTCCCTTATACGATTTTTGTGAAAAGGAGTTGGAGACCATAGAACTCTTTTTCCATTGTAGAAAGAAAGCATGTTTTGGGATGATTTAAAGGTTGTACTTAATTCTTTAAATATAACTATTAGGTTTGATATCAAGAACGTCCTTTTTGAGATTTTAGATACAGATAATGTAAGCATTCTAGTCAACTACATCCTTGAAAGTGAATATATCTACCGCTGTAAGTTAAGTAAGGGCTCTTTATGTATAAGACTGTTAGTCAATAAATTTAAAAAAATGTTTCAAACCGAACGTTCTATCGCTAAAAAAAACAACAACAAAATCCATTTCCACGATAAAAAAGAAACATTTACTCTCATTAATACGGCAGTAGCTGTTATCCAAACTTCGTTTTTCTAAGATTCCCTAAATTACTATTTTAAGGTAAGGTAATTGTTGTAAATTTGTTTAATGTTTGTACGTATCGATCTGTATGTTCTTGTACTATACCTGTAAGAGAAAATAAAGAAATAAGATACAAAAAAAGTAAGAACGTTTGGAAATCTTAAGTCACAACGGTACATTGTGACCTTACTGGATATATTTAAATATTT
>OZ026595.1:20846652-20851652 GCA_964020085.1 Micromussa lordhowensis
TCATACAGCTTTCATTTGCTTTATTAAGAACTGTACACAGATGCGTCAGAGGTTCTAGATATTCTTTCAAATCAGGTCTCAAAAGACTTCACTCTCGCTGTAGCTAATCTACAAATGTATTCAATAATGTTTAGACTAAGATTTTTTATTTAGCTTTTTCTTTAGTAATTTTTAATAATTGAGCTTTTATTTATATCAATATACATGTTTATGGAAACGAGAATGATAATGATAGTTGCTCAAATGTTCTTTTAGCCTTTTTTAACTTGTAAGCGATTTTAAGTTTTAATAAAGTTTTTATTATTATTATTATTATTATTATTATTATTATATTTAAACTATATTTTTGACACATTTCCAGGTTATGAGAAATGAACAAAATTATGATATTTATGCGTGTAAAAAAGATAGCAATTAGTAAAAAAAGGTACTATATGAAATTAATTTTTTTCGAACCTCACAGAAAATCTCGAAGCACAAGACTTTTGAATGGCTTTTCAGTTCCCGCACCTGTTTGTCTTAAAGATCTACCTGTTGTGCCCTTTTACTATTCAGGGCATTGAGGAAAAAACGTTTATCAGTTTACACTACTACATGTATGTCTTTGCCTTCTTGAAAATCGAGTTTCCCTGCCACCAGCAACTTTGATGTTAGATATTTTTAAACAAACGTGGATGTTAATGGGAACAATCAGTGGCAACTGAATTCGGAGAAACCCCCGCCGAGTAGGGAAGTGAACGACAAACAAACTCAAATCACAAATTTTCGCTTATAGTTTTTAACGTGGTGAAAATAATGATTTTTGAACTTGCGATGACCTTACATTACGTTACGTAATGATACCAAAGTGTACGTTCTTAGATGACGTGTGCAACATAAGGTACCCATGTGGCCGCCATAGCGTAACACAGCACCTGATCCCACCATCCGTTGGTCCCGTATGAAAATCCCGTATCCAGTGTAACGAGGCTTAATCACTCAATCGATTGATTATCAAGTGAAGATGAAATCCGATAGAGAATCGAACAGTTTCAGTTTTTAGTGGACAGAAACCTTGTACCAGAATAATTTTAGGTATTTTACAGTCCTTTTTACATTTTCTTAAAGCAAAAGAACAAATTGTTGCCTGAAATAACATCAATAACAATTTCGAATAGGAAAAACAAAATAAATTTCAAAGTTCAGAGAAATTGTACAAAAACAGGTGGAATTTCATCATCAGTTTCATTTCGCCAATACCTTTAAGTGTTTCATATGGACTTCAAACTTTGTTTTGATGTTGTTAGAAACGATTTTTTTTTTGAGTAGATGTTTAAGCAATCGCACAGAGGATTGCAAAACGATGTAAATAATCTTGGTACAAAGTTTGTGTCCATTTGTCACTCAAACTTCTGGCGGATTCCTTCTTAATTCATTTTTCAATCATTTTGTTCGGTAAACATGGCCATATAGAAATTATTAATCCAAATGAACAAAACACAAAATGGGCAGACAGACTAAAAATCTTCAGTGACAACCAAGAGTAAACATCGGCGATATTCGTTTTGATCATCTGCAACTCACAACGTAACTGCAATAGATTTCGCAAGACGGTCTATGTTTTTAGTCGGGCAGTTTAAAACGTGTCAAGCCATTTTAAAGTATTAAACTCGCCCACCCAGGCAATGGTAGAACTTAGACGGTACTGAAATACTAATAATTTTAAAGGTATTTGTTCTTTTGCAGACTTGGATAATAATGCAATCACTTGACAAGGAAAAGCAAAGGGATGCAATAAGTGCGGCCATTACCGTAATATATGTACCAGAGGAAGTGCGAACTACATTCACAGACGTCATGCAGGGAACAATAAATGTCATACTTTATCCTCTGACAAGCACACAGCTTGGAGTCTTAAGCAATTTCCTTGACATGAAAAGGCTCGATATTATTTAGCCGAACCGGCAAGAGAGACTTTGAAGCTGAGATAGAAGCCTGCAAAGATTTTAATAAACTACCTGGTATGTATGACAAAAAAAGGTACGATCTGCGCGACCTATTCCTACTCAATTCCTACTCCGGTGAACTCGATACGCAAAAATCCGCGTTTTATCCAGGGAATTGCACATACTTTCAACGTGCTAGGAGCAGCTGGTGCCACCTACAGCGTATTTAGAGAAATCCTCATTCCAATAATAATAGTAATAATAATCGTAATAATAATAATAACTTTATTTAAGTGTCGTATGTATTTAGCACTGTTGTGCTAATTGGGGACACTAAATAAATAAACAAAAATTTCAAATAGATCATAAACTGATAAGAATCCCAACTGGTGGAAGGCCGACCAGTTGGTTATTTACACAACGCGGTCAAGGAGTTGAACTCAGGACTACCGAGAACGAATCCAGATAGTGGTAGGCTGAAGGATTTGAACCAGGGACCTCCAGATTTCAAATCCAGCTTCCTAAAGCACTCGGCCACGCCAGCTCCAAACAGTGGCTTCCGTCAGGGTAATCCGAAAGATGTTCTATCTGTTGTAGCAACAGCTATCGGTGGTGTAGGGTCCATTGAAGGCACTATCGACGTCGCCAAACGGTTGAAAAAAAAACTATTTCGACCACGCCATCCAACAAGAACTGACAAGATGAGATAAAAACGCGTGATAGACCTTGGTATATTTTTCTATTAAATCCGCTACTGATCAAGAGTGCGTATTAACTTGGCTCCGTAATTTTCATGTTTTCTTTTTGTTTTTTCATTGTTGTTTCAGGAAATCGTTGTTACAAACTACAAGGAAATTAAGGGCCCAGTTATATGGTCTCGGGTACCCGAGACAACCCTCCCCCCGAGCTACCCTGGCCGAGGTAACATTAAGCTTGTTTCTTTCTAAAATTCAACCAGCCGTTTACATTAGGATCGCGAACTCGTCTCGGGGGGCGAGACAACTCGGGTGGGCGAGTTGTCTCACCTCGGCAGGTAGGGTAACCCTGGCAAGCGGGACAACTTTTCTACATATAAACGCTTTGGCTCGCCTGACCGGGACATCTCTCGGCGTGGCGAATGTCACGTAATGCTTAGATATAGGATTTATAGCAGAAATTCGTATTAAAGAAGTAAAAATTAACTCGGCGAACCCACTGTGATCGAATGACCGAGAAAAACCCAAAGAAAGAGGGATATTTGCACATTTGATTATTCAGTAAGGTTTATGAATAATCATGCTGGGTTAACTTTGACTCGGCCTACTGGAACTATGTTTTCACATATAAACGCTCGATAAAGTTACCTCAGGGGAAGGGTTGTCTCGGGTACCCGAGACCATATAACTGGGCCCTAAGAGGAAGACAACCACATCCAAGAAGGCCTTCACGAGAAAACGCAACAGTATACGAAGCACTCGTCAGCTTATGCACCGTGTGGCACTAAATTTTTGCGGGTTCAAATTGTTACGATTTTCGAAGTTTTTTTCCACGATTCGCAAAAAAAGGTTCCCACAAAAAAATTTCCCCGCAACAATGTTACTTCACAGGAGAAATTTTACATCAAAACATCACAAACCATTTATTTAAAACGTCTCTTTCGTTCAGAAACAAAACAATGAAATGAGAAACAAAACGATCAGAAATAAAAGTGGGTTAACAGGAAAGGATCGTCTAAAGGTACGATATTGAAAAGAGTATCTACAGTTCCACACAAGAGCACGATAGAGTGACACTGATTACTAGATTACTGTGTTGTACTACTCTATATGTTGTTTCACTAGTCATTTGCATGCAGTTTAATTTATAAATGCGAGAATGTTGTAATTTCAATTAAACGCGACTTCGCGAATTAAGATCGCAAACATTATTAGTACCCAGCAGAAAAACAAAATCGCAAAAATTTGTTCCCTCAAAGTACAAAATATCACCGATTCGCAAAATTATACTCCCGCAAATATAGTGCTACACGGTACTTAACAAAGCCATCTATTAATTAAATTTGCATAGAAATATCTTGAATCACAAAGCACTTATTCTGGAATTTTGAAGATTTGATCTACAAGAAAACCGGTTTATCGCTGGTTCCCAGCTATACTATTATAAATAACAAGTGAGAGTGATTTTTATATAATTAAACTGTTAAGTGTTAAGTACTGACGCTTTAATGGAACACAACAGAATCAACACTACATCGAGCACATGGCGGACCCGAACTCCTGGGCATCTGGCTCTGACGTAATAACACGTGAACGAGGTACAGACGTACCCAGACTCTTATAAGGCGGGAGTAAATACACCACATCTCCCCCTTCCTAGTTAACCCTACAAACAAACAAGTGGCAAAACTAAAGGCAGTTTAGACCTCATAGCAACCAGTAATGCTAATGGACTCAAGTCACTAATAACGTCCAAAGTCAAAACTAACAGTTCAAGTCTAAACAGAACTTTAGATTGTTTCAATTAATCTGTCCGGAGCCTTTCGCACTCTAGAAGATCGGCGAAGTGGGGGACAGGACGCTTCTGAAGATTGTGTGACAACAGGTAGAGCCTTGTCTACAGCTGGGACTACCTCCTGTGCCTGTCTTTGGCCTGACTCCACTTCACCACGTACATTTGCTGGACTAACTGATGGCGCCTGTGAAAGGCTTGGAACACACACGCTTGGTGGAATAGCTAGTGGAATATCGGGGGGTTTGTCCTGAGATTCCACTTCTCTGCTAGGGTCTAATACTGCCCTGTCCATACTGTCCCTTCTCACGTGATCGACGTGACGCTTCCACACCCTTCCATCGTTCAGCACCACCACGTACGACCTCGGTCCGCTTCGCTCAGCCACCGAGCCTGGCCACCACGTGTCCTCTTTTCTGAGGTCCTTCACAAGGACCCTGTCGCCTGGGTAGAACTCTCTGAACTTCGTGTGCACATCGTGTGTTGCCTTCTGCTTAGCTTGGGAATCCATGACCTTCTCTCCCACATGCGGACGAAGGAGGGATAACCGAGTTCGAAGCTCGCGGCCCAGGAAAAGACTAGCGGGAG
>OZ026595.1:20856652-20869152 GCA_964020085.1 Micromussa lordhowensis
CAATTTTTTATTTGGTGAAATACAAACATGAAAAAATAACTTTCAGAGAAGTATTTGACCTCATTTGATTGGCTCAGGTTAACCTACACCTCTTTTGTTCTCAGCACTGGGGAAATTACTGGTGTTCTTTACTTATTGTGTTGTTTGGCCAATTATAAAGAACCTTGTAAACCCGACAGGTCACCACCATAAGATCCGTAAGCAAAAGCACAGTGAGCCAAAGCTCTGTACGCGAGCTTCATTATCAAATTACAATTCAGCGGTAACGAAAGAGTTCGGAGAAGAGCTCTGAAGTCGGCCCTACAATATCTCCTAGTCAAAAGTCATCAGTCATGATCTTTGCTGTAGGAATCGTATGGAAAATACTCCGTTCACTTGATGAATCGTTCCTTTGAAATCACTTATGATTTTACAAGAAGAGGCGCAGTAGGCCTTCATTTGAACCGGACTATTTACTCGGGGCCCGCCCGCCCCGTTTACCCCCCCCCCCCCCCAATCCGCACATATTCATTAAAAAAAGACAATTATTTAGAGGTAATTCGGCCTACCTTCCTAGTCTCTTACCTGCTAAAAATTTAAAATTTCACGTTATACAGTTTCACGTGGTCTCCGATTTCTCTTGAACGTCTTTGTGTTATTTTGTGTTATCGGAGGCGAGCGTGGCCTAGTGGTAGGGCGCTGGACTTGTAATCCGGAGGTCCTGGGTTCAAATTCTCCTCCCTTCCACTGGATGGATTTGTCTTCGGTGGCCCCGAATTCAATTCCTCCACGCTTTGTAAATAGCCAACTGGTCAGCCTCCCACCAGTTGGGATTCTTGACGTGTAATGTTTAACTTGTTTCATATTTGATTGTTACGCCCTGATGAAGTCTTTTGTAATAAAGACGAAATATCGGTGAAGTCGAATTTTTCCAGTTTTTTGATTGTTTTAAAAATATATAATATATATTTTTGTTCAATTCTACTCAAATAGACGGAAAGCAACATAATTAACTGCGTTTCATTAAGAAGAACATATCGATGAAGTAGACGTTACTGCTGGTGTAGATATAGCATTGCTTGGTCGGTTGTATTATTGTTTGCATGTGGGTCAGACCCAAGTCTCGAAATTTACCCACACGGCTTACTGAGAAACGCTTTTGCTTAATAGTTGTATTTCTTAATACTTGCAGAAAAGTGTAACTGAATTTCTCTAAATTTGGTTATTGAACCAGGAAGGATGATTTACATTCAGGAAACTGAGAAAAACTCTAATTTAGCTCTGAAATGATTATTTGAACATTTTCTCGGTTTTGTGCTTAAGCACACACGACGGCAGCGAGAACGTCATCAAACAAAAGGTTTTAATTAGCAAAACAACAGTCTTACACGTGCGTTATAAACTCTTTGTACATTTCTTTACTATCCTCAGCAACTGAACAAGAATGTAAAATGAGCAAGTTCTGCGTAGACTGAGAAACACGAACGACGACGGCTAGTTTGAATAAAGGAGAAGCAGCGGGATATTCACACTTTATTTCTGATTCTTTTTAAGGGATGAGCATTGAACGGATCTATGTCATTGATGTGTATCAACAAGTAAACAAATGGTCCAAAAGGTACTGTATGAAATTGATTTCGCTCTGTCACGAAACTTCACCGAAATATCACGAAACAAAGGACGCCAAGCGGTACGAAGCGATGTAGGAACAGTGGGGTTTTAGTTCATACACCTGTATTGTCTTGTTGGTCTAATTGCGATGCATTGTTACTATGTTGACCAATTAGGAACAGACTTTCATTAATTAGCAGTATAGTGTCTTTACCTGTCTTGTTAACGTGTTTTTCTCCCAGATTGTTCGATGTATGACCAGCAGCTGAAAGGCAAGGGAAAATTATGAAAGTCTGTCAAGTGCTGGCAGCAATGGCAATGTCATATGTTTAAAAAATACGGATTAAAATTATTCAACGGATGTGAAACAATAATTATCATTTTGTTTATCTTCATTTGAACGACCTTTTACGATTTGGGAAATAGAATGATTGTAGACTAATACTTAGTAATCGCTGTTACCGTTTTTGCATATGACACCGGTTTCGATGATAGACAACAGTAGAAATTTGGCGATATTCTTAAGTTACTTTTTGCATGGTACAAAAATTCGTTCTAATCACAGGAACCCCTCTAGACAAAAATGTCCAAATAGAAAGTAATAAAAAAAATAAACAGAAACAAACTTTTTCAATATTGGCCATCCGTCTGACATAGCCTTTTTATGATCTTGATTTGCCATCGTTCACAAGAAACAATATTCACTGTTAAACCTGGTGAGAATCGCGATAAAAATATCCTGTGACGTTTAAGGTGACGACTGTTTATATCGTAACGACTTAATATTTAGTGCCAAAAATAAATCGATAAACAAAATTAATATATTGGGAGAGTTGTCCGGAAAATTCCTTTATTCCTCAGCAATAATGTTAAATATTTTCAAATACCAACCGAATGAAAAAACTTAAATTACCATGGAGGCAAAACTGGCACCTGATATCTTAGTATCAAGCACCTGTTGTTTTGCTTTAATGTTACAAATTTCTTTATTCCTACACACGTTCACGGTTTATATAACTATAGCAGTAAATTAGACGTTTTAAACAATGATTTAGTTACTATGGGTCATAATCAAATAAATTAAGTCTTCTTGAGTTATTGATGTTGATATACTAAGATACTAAGATACCTCGGCAAGGAATATAGATCCACTCTGATATAACTGGTGATATGTTATTATTGTTTAGTTCTCAGAACGTAGGAAGAGCAATTTATATATCTATATGATGTAAGTGCATGCTAACTTTAAAAGCTGGAGCTGTAGAGATTTATCTTGGATCCCGGTCAAATAATTACTCGTGTCAGAAAGGCAATATAAAATTCTGGGCCTTCGACTTCAGAAATAACGCGTGTGGTAAATACCCTAATTCGGAAAAAAACGGTGCAAGAGAATTAGCACGAGATCCAGAGTTTCAAATTAAAAAATATCAAAGATGCGTCAACAAAGGCAAACTACGTTGTAACATCTCGTATTTTGTATAAATAGACGCATAACGTACATAGTTCCAAGTTTTACTGTCTTCGCCATTAAGCCTAACTTTTTACGAGGTTTTGGAAGTCATCGGGCCATTTGATGGTGGAACAAACGTTAGGAAACGGGGAATACACAGAGCTCTCCAAAATTCAAAAGTCCACCAGCAATATTTTTGTTCACGTTGCTACTCAGTCAGCTCTTGGTGTGCGCCATCGTGCGCGAATTGCGCGAGCAGTAAGTTTGCGCCTAAACAATTAGCGCGAATGTTCTCAAAGCATTACCGGAATATATTGAGAGTATAAAATGGATCAAAATTGTATATAGTTACAAAGTATTCGGCGTGAAAGCTATCGGAGATATTGAAGCAACGTCCTCACTTCGCTCAGTTAATAAACGATTTCTCACATGGTCCCACGTCGGGAGAGCTGAACAGGTGAGTGATCGTGGCCTAAATGTTTTCTTCTGGTTTGAACTGAATAGAAATGTAGGCTGCTTGTGCCTGAGAATTAGGAAGTAAAATCGTCTTTTGTTTGCTCATCCAGAACACATCATTTCGCGCGTGAGGAGGCTAATAATTTATAGCAAAATGTTTACGTAAGCTACGGTGAGAAAGGGGTTACCGCCCAAAAGCGATCTATAATGCCAGGCACCAGTCTTGATGTCTTAAGATCCAGGCAAGACCCGAATTTGTCTCGTTATTTCGACCACCCGTAATTGCACTTAGATATTTGACTGGTATAACGTGGCAAAGTTGGATTTTGGTATTTATCCTTTTGATTCGATCACTTCCATTTAGTAGTCGACTATTGCTCAGAGGAGGTTTAAGGTTTCTTAGTATAAGTGTTCCAACTCTTAAAGGTAAGAATATACGAAGCCAATGACATAACATATGTTCTCTCATATCAACTGCATAGGTATGTACCTTTCCTAAACATGCCCATAACGAATTTGAATTTTGACCCGCAATGAGAAATACATTTGCATGATAGCAGAAATCTAAATCGTCAGTGGTTCAGTTATTACGATCAAATCAGATCAGATCAGATCAGAAGGTGTAAGTTGGGATATGTTTTTCCAAATTCAGTTCGATTCACTTCGTAAAGTACCTATCTAGCACCTGACGATTGTTTTTGGTAAGGATTTTAACATTCGGCAGACACGTTCCAAATAGCCTGAGATTCGGATAAGTACGTACCAGCTACTAGTATTCTTACTTTTAATAGAAACGATTTCATTGAGATTTTGAAAGATTTACAGTGACGGATACAACATACTTTTAAAATTGACGACCTAAAGATATACTTTCTACATGGGCGGTATGAACGTTCACTAAGAATTTATAATCAGAACCAGTTTACCGTCAAATCTATCAGCTGTGATGAGCACTAAATATTTCTCCCACAGCTTAGTGGAGGGAACTAGCCATAAGCAAGGTGTGATCGCCTAATCCGACGGAGCTGCGCGCCGCGCGTGCATGTCTTGAATGGGCTTGGTTGGATTCTCCGTTGGTTCGCCCTCCACATTTGTTGCCCACTGAAAACATCTGGCCAATTTAATTACTACATACAAACTGTTTTACCTTGTGCTATTGAAAAATTCGTTACACCTTGTAAAAGTAACATTCACTCGGTCAACTCAAGTATCAACCCAATCGCGTAAAAAGCCCTTCTACGTAATTAATCCGAGTTTGAGATTTTCTTTTCTTTCCCTTTTCAGTCATAGAAAATGCTTTATAACAAATCTGAAAAATGCATAAAAAAATATAATACGTTAAAAAGTAAAGTTTGACACCAGCTCGCCAAGGAGGCTACCCTGCCTTGGGTCATTGATTGTTCTGAATGAGCACCAGTTACCTCTGTTGGCAATTTGTACTCGTACGTCATAAATATGAGCGAATTCTTATTTTGATTTACGGATTAACATGAGGTATGCAATAACGCTTGGGGTCGAGGTACAAGACACAATTGTAAACTGCTTTTGTTTCAGTTGGTACAATGTGTATTTTTTGACACATTTCAAAAGTTTCGATGATACGTATCAAACAATCGATTGCGACCTACGTTTTAAGCAAAAACATCTTCTCAAAAAAGGTAAACTTTTCACAAACGGTACTAATTGCCTGGTTTGTTTTAGAGTCGTATCATTCTTCTTACCATTTTTAATATAAAACACATTTTTCTAAGAGAGGATACAAAAAGATTCAAACAAGACGTACGTATGTCCAGTCCTGAGAGCAAACTGAAAAAAATTCATATCATAAAGGAATCGGTTAACTTCGTGATACAAGCTATTACATTCCATCGTTCATTTTGCAAGGGATTGTTTAGGTATGCAAAACACAATACGCAATTTTAAAATCTATAGCGTCATTGCCCACCGAATTACCCACCGATTTACCTACCTACCAACTTACAACTTCTCATTTACACAATTGATATTGCAGAAAAAAAGAGTTGGCATACAAAGATGAATTCGGCATCACTTGGATGTCTGGCACTCCTCCTATTCATAGCGCTATTGTGTCCCTCGAACGCAGGTACTTTTAGAAGTAGTTTCAATACCGTTAGGCTGTTAATCTCACTGCTTAATTATATTTTTTAAAATACATTGGCATCAATATCAATGTATTTTGAAACTGGCGCCTTTTCCGAAACCTTCAATAGGCGCATTTTTAGAACGTTGTTCTTGTTCCCTAGTGAGGCTATTTATTTCCGTTGCACGGCAATCAACAACGAACGTCTAAGTATCTTTTACGCTTGCATCATTGTCGGTTCCCCGGGACTTTCTTAAGTGGAATCACAGTATGCTTTCAAAACATTAATGTACAACGTCACTGTGATAACCCGAACAAACTAACATGAAATAAATTACCAGTGGAAGTAAACTAGTGTCCCAAAAGTGCTAGGAAAGCTGACACAAGTACGTTTCTTTTTCTCGAATAAAATAGAAGAGGAAGAAGATCCAGATCATATTTTCAGTGGAGATGCAGTCCTGTTTTCCATCAATAAAGTAACCAATCACCCAAGATCTTGGCTAGCCTGCAGCAAAAAGGAATGTAGTTTCTCAAAGCGTCAGGCAACGGATAACGTTTTCACCCATGCGAAAAAAGTGTTTCACATCTACGGTAAGGGAAGACTAACCACCAATGACCCTATTCGCTACGGAGATGAAGTGGCCCTGTTTTACAGGGTGAACGACGAAGGAGATGGCTTGTGGTTGAGTTGTGCTTCAGGAAGAAGGCGATGTGGTCTAGGAACCTGTCCTGGATTTCCGCATTTAAACCACTGGATGTGGAGGGGCAAACATTCATGTAACGAAAACAAGTTTGTCATCGCTGGAAGTACGGGCCTCCATAATGGTACCACGTCAGGACAGCCCGTTAGAATAGAACACCAAATAACGATCAGAAAATTAAACATCCCATTCATGGCGAGTGTCAAGAGTGAAATGGAAGAAAATTCAACCACCTTAATTGAAACACCTTTCCTTGACAACTTTGGACACTGGGTGATCAACAAAGGTACGTAAAATGATGAGCCACAACCTTGTCAAATCCAAAGCATGCTGTTAAGTTTGAGTTGTTAATTCGAAATGATTGTGCATTTTGTCAAAGTCACTTCGCGCCGTCAAAAGGGACACTTTATGTTATGAGTTTGAGACGGGCCCTGTCTGGCCTCGAATCTGAATCTGAATCTGAATCTGAACATTCAAAAGTTATAAATTTTAGTATTGCTTTATTATTAGACGTTTGTAACTTTATAACTTTCAGATATGATAGAAAGGTGTGGAAATAAACATTATGATGTCCGTTACAAAGTATGCGATAAATGTGGCTCTGCGCGTTATATCCGTCCTAAGAACGAGAAATGGAAATGCTGTGCTGGAAAGAATCCCTATAATACAGAGACATCCCTCTGCTGCGAAGGAAGTGTCAGTATTCTGTACCATACCCACAGAAGTGCAAAGAAAGCCAGATGCTGCTTTAACAAAGCTTTCTTTCCTGACAGGCAGGTTTGCTGTCAAGGTTAGTACATTTTTTTCTGATTTTCCTTTAAGCAGTAAAAGAATAACTATTAAAAAATCCATAGTAAAATACAGCAGCGAATATTACACGTTATTTTGGTTTGAATGGGTTACAGAAAATCAAGATTATCCGACAATAACTGTGAAAATCTTTCAAGTATTTACCTTCGGATCCTATGGATGCATTACACATGGCATATTAGCTTCTTACTAACCGGGCGGGGGGGCCGTAGTGGGGAATGTTAGTCTGAGGTCGTGGCAGCACGGACTGAGCACAGGGAGGTCCGTATCAAAATGACCGAGGCCAAATATTGTCCAGTACGGCTCGAGCGAGCTAGGTTAGTAAATAGTTTATTATATGGCACGAAAAAACAAACAAACACGGCTTATGACCGTCCCCATGGAAAAAGTCCATATGGCAAAATACTGATCAAGAAAGATACAATCAGAACGCTCGGATCTACCTAAGACTACCTTACCATATAATAACAGGAGATATTGTTTCTAGCATTGTGATTTGCATCTATTTGCAAACCTGAAACAACTTTTTAGGAAAAGTGCGAGACCTTCCTGGACAAGACACCGATGCTGATGATGACACAGTGCGGTGTTGTGGAAATGAACCTTACTTATCAACTCAAGCAGCTTGTTATAATGATGTTATTACGCCATTCGACCCGTTGAAGACGAAACACAAAGACGCAGGCAATTGTGATACAGTTAATTACTGCCCATCTAAACTGCCACACACGTGCACCTTTTCCCCTGCAAACGACCCTGACGAATGCTGTCCGATTTTCAAATGTCTAAACAGTGGTAAGTAAAGAAGATACATTTCCTGTAAAAACGTCCGTACACGTGATGGAAAAATTAAAATGTGGTAGGGTTTTCCACGAATTAAAATCTTGAGGCGTAATTCATTCTTGACCGTTTTCATTGCTAGTATGCTTCATCAGCTATATTTTGGATCATAAAATTTTGTGGAGTAAAATCCAAACCATTTAAACGTTTTTCATGACTTTTGTTCCATTTTGCATCATTTGACTTTTTAAAGCACTGATTTCTAGGTTACAAATTGAAAACAGAAGCATCACGGAGTAGAACAAAACTAATTTTCATAATCTCCATAAAGCTACAGTATCTTAGTGGAAAAGTAAGTCAAAATAGGGTAATTGATTTTAAACTATATTGATTGACGAGGTCTGTGATTGAACGTTATGGCAGAACAGGTTTAAACAGTAATTAAGAAATTCGCAAAAAATAAACCGAAAATACAGCTTTTTGCCTTACTAAACATCCCAACAATTTTTGGAAAAATCAACAAAGTTTTCGGCACTGGCATTGAAGCATCTTGCAATACCAAAAACGAGATCGACTAAGAAAAAAAGCTTAACCTTTCTTCTATATATACAAAAATAGAAAATTTCATTTTTTTGTAAATCGCTTCAGAGGCTTCCGTCGTCTGTCGAAGAATTGCCTTATAGCTCTTAAGGAAACATCACTTTAGTATACCCGGTAGCGAAAACTGAAAAGTCTATCTATAGAATGCCACTCGACATATGTCTACTACAGACCCCTATGATTCTATAATGAGCAAGTATTCTTAAAACTCAACAAACTGGAAATTCTAATTGGCAACATGAATTACGTGATGCCTGTCACGTAAACGTATACATAGTGTGTTTAGTTTAGTCTAGTCTAAGGGAACTTATAATTCGGGCTCTTTCTTTAGTTTCACGTAGCTTGTGTAAATTGCGAATTGATGTTGCAATAAAGACATGGATTAACTCTCTTATTGTATCTTTCCTACAAATCATGGCCCACAAATGGAAAAAAAACAGACATTACATGTCTTCATATTTTAATAGATGCTTAACAATAGACGCTTAGAACATACCCATCATGGAAATTTGACGAGACTATCGCGAACTTTTGCTTTTTTGTCCGTATGATCCTTGATTGCCCAGAATTGTTTTTCATATTATACATGTAGTATAAAACGACACGCTTTAACACTCCATATTGGGCATATCAAGATGCATTTGACGCCCGTAAAACTCATTCCACAGCCCAAGAAATCCGTCAAAATGCTTAAAAAAGTTCCTATTCCTATTTTAGATAGAAGAAAGCTAGTGCTATTATACTAAGTTGTAAATTATTTCAAAGCGAATAACAAGAACTTGGTCAATTTTGTAGATATTTTTTTGTATATTCAAATAGGTAACGGCTGTATTTTCGTTTGTTTGCGAATTTCTCGAAGACTGTTAAGTCTTCGAAAATCAGAATAATATTCTCCACGATAGTTCCCTGAAAGCGTTCTTTAGCCAAAGTTTCAGGATTTTCGATGTTTCGAAACTGGCTAGCGATTCAAGATATTTCCACTCAGTGACAAGGAAGGCTTCTGATACGCTCGGTTATAGGGGAATCCTTGTTTACAATATTTGCCTCTTTAGCATAAGCAATTCCGTTTCTGATGGAGCTACAAATAAATTAGTTCTGAATATTGAAAGGTCATAGTACGATTAACTCTGCCAGTAAATATGAGCCTGATGTATTGAATACTTTTTGTGCAACACGGGTTTAAAAACTCAAAATTTAACAAAGAATGTATGAGCTCATTAGCGCTTTTGCCACCCAGAAATTTTGCCGTTTTTGAAAGACAATTTCTCCTTGAATATTACACCCAAAGAGCTAAAACTTTCACCATTTACTAAGTTTCACTAGCTCTTCAGCTACCTGAAGTCAATTCTTATCTAGCATGTTTCCTTCTATACGCAAAGCCGTATGCAAATGGGTAAAAATGTAAACAATGACGTCAGCATGAATCCGCCTATTGCGTGGTTATTTTGCCACTAGGACCTAAAAATCTCATTTTGTGCTTCAAGTTTTAAAAGCACAGTAGGAATAAAGTAGCCACGACAGCGACGCCAAGAACAACGCAATACCATATTCAAAACTGAATAAGGAATGCAGAGTAAAATAAGAAAAGGAAATTTAAAAAATGCGCGGTCGTGGTTCCTCTTCACAAAGCAGGTTTTGGCGATTTCATGTTGTTGTTTTGAAAAGGAAGGAAAAGAAATATATACCAGAACTATAACGCACATGCGTGACATTGCCGTTTCCTTACTGTTGTTTTTCTTGAATTCCCTAGAGTCTCAAGTATTAACATATCGCTACAAACCTAAGGGTTGCACATTTTTAATTAAGGCAACTTTTGGGATCATGACCTGTTCGATAATTTAATTTGTTTAGTACAGGAGCACTTTTTCTCAAGTACGCTGAATCTTGTTTAATGCATATTCAGAAATTCACAACTACAAGCTGTTCCTTAGAAGAAACTCCCACGTATCCATATCTACTACCATTCCTGAGCTGACAGCGATGACTATCTCCTTCTGGATGAGAACTCAACAAGCCGGCGAAGGAACAGCTCTTTCTTACGCTACTCAAAGTCAGCCAGACGAACTGGTCATCAAGACACATCCCAGCTTAAGTGTGATCCTTAAGGGTTCTCCACAGGGCGATGAAACGGATTGGGATCTAGACGACGGCAACTGGCATTTCTTGTGGGTCGAGTGGGAGTCGTCTACTGGCCATTTGACTATCCGTGAAGGAGCACGTACTATCGGACCACTGACTTCCACACAAACATCACTGGAAGGGGGCGGATATCTTGTACTTGGACAACGACAGCAGTCCCAGAAACAGTTTATCGAGGCAAAGGCTTTCGTAGGAGAAATTTCCCATGTAAATATATGGAGCGAAAAGAGAACAGATTTTGAACTGATACGAAAGGACTGCATTGGTCTACACACTGGTAGTATATTTCACTTGTCAGATGATACGATTGATCTTCACCAAAGCGCATCTATCATTGCATCAGATGCATGCTCAGGTATTTTGGTATTACTTTTCTTACTGTTGTCTATTTAACAATTATTCTACAAGCGCGCGTTGGATATGAGATGGTAGATAGCCAACGAGGCGCATAGCGCCGAGTTGGCTATAATCATCTCATATCCAACAAGCGTGAGTGGAATAATTGTTTTATTAAAAACGCCCCCAAAAGAGAGCAAACTAAACTTTAAAAAAAATTAAAACGCCTCACAAAAATCACGCGTACGCTTACCATATTCGTAGAGCATGGTATAATGGTTCATAGCCCATGATGTCTAAGCCAATGAAAACTCTCGAATTGCATTATCCAATGATCCAGTTTTTAATGACTATGTATATCTACTTATTTCTGTTTAGAAAACCATGTATTCTTGAGGAGGATTTAACGTGACGGATCTCTAATTTTTTCTTGACACTAGACAAAGCTTTGAAATTTTCAAACAAAGGAGTAGACGACTTCGTCAGCATATCGGACATGCAAAGTTTAACGGCGTTCACCGTGTGTCTGTGGATGAGTTCGAGTGACAATGAAGGGAGTCCTTTCAGTTACGCGGTACCAAGCGAAGGAAACGAGCTGCTTATCTATTATGAGACATATTTTCAGCTGTACATCGGTGGCGAAAAAAGGTTGGGTATACAGTATTGTGCAAAAGTAATGCAAATGAACGGAATTTCGTTTCGAACGAAGCTTATAAGAGTTTTTTATTAGTAGATGCAAATTTAGCTCGAAAAGAACTTTTTCATGATTGAATGTAGAATTTTTTACAAAAAAGTACACTGGACAAAACTGTTCTGGATCGACATTTTATGACAAAAAGTTAAAACAAAGCTATGCAAATAATTTTGTGATTGTCTTAAACCTTATTAAATTCCACATGTAGGAAGTTATTTTAATTTATATAATAACCCAAGTTACTCTCGCATTTTGATTGGTTCTCGCCTATGATCTATTAGAGGACAGATGCACGATTGACGTCATCATTAAAAAGCTCTTCCCTCTGTGTGTTAAAATGGCGGAAAGTTTTGAAAATTTAGATAATATTTCACATGATTGAGCAAAAGATATGTACAAAAAAGTATTGTAGAGGCATTGAACAGGTACGAGAAGCATAGTCTAGCAGGAAGAAGAAAGATAAAGCCGTTTCTCTTTTAGAAAATGGCTAAGGAAAAATACTCGAGCAGTCGGCAGTCGAGCGAGATTGGTAAGCCGAAAACCTTTACTTTTTCTCGAATTTAACAAACTCAATAAACAAAACGTTTGTGACATTAATTAATTTAATAAGTTCAACTTTTCTCAGTCTCAAAATAATTGTTGACACACTGATTGATGTCGGGAATTGCGAAACATCAAACATCGAAATAAACACATAACCTTGTTTTCCGATGCGAATGTTCCAGTCCGTTTCAGGGCACAGCAGCGAGCAAAGTACAGCTCAATACAGCTCACGGCCAACTGTATCGCAGCTAAAAGGTGTCTCCGACACTATTTCAAACTGATTTGAGAATCACCGACCAC
>OZ026595.1:20871652-20884152 GCA_964020085.1 Micromussa lordhowensis
CATAATCACGTTATAGATACACAAGGGATAAAATGTTTCACTCCTAATAATTTCCATATATTGCACATATCTTGCCCTACCTGATTCTACACAATCCAAAAAAATTGTACGAGAAACACGAAAAATACAAACGGAAAATTTCTCCTACAGTCAGACAACAGTAACGCCTAATGATGGTGTGTGGCACCACATCTGTGTATCGTGGGAAAGCAGTTCAGGATCATGGAAATTCTACAAAGATGGTGAGTTCAAACAACAAGACACGCTCAAGAGAGGCTATACAATAAGTGCAGGTGGCTCTTTGGTGCTAGGACAAGACCAAGACTCGGTCGGTGGTGATTTTGAAGCTGATCAATCATTCAAAGGAATGTTATCAAATGTCAACGTATGGGATCAAAAGCTGTTGGATGCACGAATCGAGGAGATGTCGACATCGTGTCTGCTGGATGTATGGAATGCTGGTAACGTATACAGATGGCACAATTTCCTTCAAGAAGCAAGCGACAGGCTAGTAAAGGAGTCCCCTTGTAAGCCGTTGGAACCTGGTACGTGAAATATGGTCCATTAGCATACAATTTGGTAAACTTGAGCCTGAGAATTTCAAATTCCTCGCAGAGAGGGATGAGGAAGGTTTCGGGATAGAAAGTGGAAAATGACTCAAAAGTCTCGAATTTTAATGGCATCTGATTTTTCCGAGCCTAGAACACTGTCACAATTCTGAGATTAATTCTGTATTGGTTGCTGATACAGAAGAGACATTTATGTGAAGGACAAAACACTTAATTCGTGTCAAAAATGAAGCAAGCAGATTAAAATACCAACCCTAACCCTAACCCTAAACCTAAGTGTTTAGATGAGGCTATATAAAGTAACACGGAAAAAGTGCTCTATTGCTTTTATAAATATTCTGTATAATACGCGCGAATCTAAAACGTCACAACCGTGTTTACATACTCTCATCTAAACACGTAATGGCTCAATTATTTTATAAAAATAATATATATTGCTGAGATGAAAGCCATCAACATACTAGAAAGCATTATTTAGCTGCTCATTAGGATGATCAAAGAATGCGTTATTTAACTGATCCGCCTAGATAAGCCCAGTGCTACCGGCGGAACAGTTTTAGTTTTGTATTAAGTTTTAAGTTCAATTGAGATATAGTGTGTTGAGTGTGTATAAAGCTGAGTTGGACGGGGGTGGGGCGAGAGCCACATTTGAACCGATGCAATCTGTTTTTTTTTTTTAATTTTTTTGTAGACAACGCTTTCCACTTTCCAAACAAAGGAATTACTGATGCTATCAAAATATCAAACATGAGAAGTAGTTTGACGGCATTCACTGTGTGCCTGTGGATGAGCTCCAATAACACTCGAGGAACTCCATTCAGCTACGCGGTAGGAGAGGGCAACAATGATGATAACGAGCTGCTTATCGAGTATAACGGATCTTTTGAGTTTCTCATCGGAGGCACACGAGGGTAACTATATACTACATAATTATACAAGCCGAGTAATGATGTCAGTCACATTTTGAATAAGCAAAGATATCGTAGTACACAGAAAGTTAATGACTACTTCCTCACTAATAATGGCAAGTTTTTAGAAGGATTGCTTGTTCTAATAAGATAGTACGCACACCTCGATAACTTACATCTACAGTCAACAACAACTTAACATTCCTTTATTTAACACCGCTACTGCCCAGAGATCATTCCACTATAAACTTATGGAATTCATTAGACAAAGATTTAAAACTCTGTAAAGACCTCCCAAAGTTCAAGAAAACTCTTAAGCCAAGGATGTTGAACGAGTTGTTAAAACAAAAATAGTTTTAACTCATAGTTTTATACTTTTACTGTACATATATATTTTCTTATTGTATTCATTTATTGTACTGTTAACTGACAAACCTTATTCGGGAGTGTTCAATAAAGTTAAATCTTAAACTTTTCTTAACACCAACATTCAAAAGACGAGAAAAAGTGCAACTATACTTCTTCAAGATACTGTGTGCAGTGGTGCGTGGTTCAAAAACAAAATATAGCGATTGAGGTATTTTATACGAACTCTTTTTCACTGAAACTTAACTATTTGAAATCATGATGTCTATTTTTTTAAGAATAGGTCAAACAAATCTGAACAGTGGTAAACGATTTATTTGCTGCAAATTTATAAACACGCTTTCATTTTGCCTTAGGCCTTTCATTATGCCTTTATCCAAGTTACTACAGTTCGTATTCTATATTCGTGCGTATTATAGTACTCAACAGGCAAGTGTATTTCAGTTTACGATCCCAGCCTTAGGATGCTTGAAGTATTTAAAAATAACAAAACTGACCAAGCAAAATACAACCAATATATTAAGGAGCCGGGAATCCTTGTTGTAAATGTTTAAGGATAGGTAAAAGAACGTGATTTGCTTTTTGTCTTGTTTTTTTTTCTTCCTTTATCCTTCATGAATTATCGATGAATATCCACAGTGATACATCAGTTGCAGCCTTTAACGGCCAGTGGCACCACATCTGTCTTTCGTGGGAAAACAGCTTGGGATCATGGAAATTCTACAAAAATGGCGCACTCAAAGCGCAGGGATCGAACTTAAAGAAAGGTTACACGATAAGGCAAGGGGGTACTGTGGTACTGGGACAGGATCAAGACTCGGTTGGTGATAGATTTGAATCAGCTCAATCCTTCCAAGGGATGTTGTCAAATGTCAACTTATGGAATCAAGCGCTCGATGATTCACAAATCGAGCTTATGTCAAAATCTTGTCTGTCGGATGAAGCAAGTGATCGCAAAGTCTACAAATGGCTGGATTTTCTCCGTGAAGGGGGAGCAACGTTAGTTAAACCATCTCCTTGTGAAATGCTTGGAGTAGGTAGGTGGCAGTTTTAGTTAAATACGACCGTTATTTACATTTAACAAGGAAAAGCTTTAAATGGCTTTATGGCTTTCATCAAACTAGCTACTGGAAAAGCTGTATCCAGGTGCTATATTCAGTACACGTACTTGTGACACACTCTACCACATCTGCCAAAACCTCCATTCAAAACAATTTCACTGTCTGCATGATGCTTGTTCTCTGTATGAAAATGACACCCAGGCTTATATCTCGTGACTAAAAATTAAAACCAATAAAAAGGAGGCATGATGCACGGTTATGATTTTGGAGAAGAAAACACACAGCCCCCTTGAGCCCCCTTGAACGTTGGTTTTTGCCATAGCTATACCTGGAGAAAAGATGCGCAACCCAAATACGGGAAGGCTTGAAAAGAGATAAAGCTAAAATACAAACGACTGTAATACCGTGAAATCCCGTGTAAAACAATCTACAACCGTATAAGACGAGGCAAGCCTGTAGGTTCTTATTTTTCAAAGAGTAGTGCAGGTCAAGAAATTTTAAATACAGCTGTATTGAGGTGTCGTGCATTCTAAAAGTTAATCGATTTTATAAAATACTACTAAAAATTAACGTAAAAAAAGTAAATATCACCATTTAGAATTGTCTAAAGTCTGCACTCAGTTACAAAATCAGTTACAAATACAAGTGAATAAGTAATGTCTTCAACTGAACACAACAGATTTTGTGAAAATACTGTAGTTATTATCACTTGCCTATCAAGTGCATAGATTTTAGCCTGAATTGTTATGAAAATGGATGTCTACACATAGCAAATTTGATGCTGTACGTTCTTAGGCCCCACCAACTTTTCCTTTCCGGATACGGCTTCCGTCCACACGCATCCCGCAAATTCGGCAGGGAATCCGGACATTTTCAAGTTGAATCCGTTCTCCAGAGCGGAAAGAAATAAATCCGCATCGAATCCGATGACGTAGCAGTCTCTCACCGAACAATAAATCAATGTAGTGGCACAACGCGTAGGCGTAGTTTTTCAAGAGTGAATCCGGATACCGTCGGATGCCTGTGGACAGTCGAAATTGAATACGCTACGTGTGGAAGGGGAAATTTTTGATCCGGAAAGAAAAGTTGCGGATTCAAAAATATCCGAATACGTGTGGATGGGGCCTTAATCCACTAGGGATTTTACTGTAGCCGCCAAAGATGAAACGACAGGCTATCGCCAGGGACCGGACAACGCATAAAAATTGGGTAGTGTGAAAAATATTAGCTACTTACTTAAAAATGATGCGTTTGTTCTTCTTCTTGATTCGTTCCTTCCCTCTTCGCTTTGCAGGCTCTTGCTCTTACTGGACCTGTGTTTGAAAAAAATATATCATTTAATACGTACCATGCAAACTTATGCATTACTTCTGTTTCCATTTTCCAAACAAAGGACATAAAATAAAATCCAGGAACCCCTATTCATATGCAAGACTAACGAGTTCTCTCAAACCTGATTCGTTTGATCGTTCAACTAGCTATGTAACGTTTGAAAAAATAGTGCGAAAAAGTACCATGCATACAATGTATTACTAATTTATTTACTTATTTATTTGTCAATCTAGATCACGCTTTCAATTTTCCGGAAAAAGGAGTCCATGACGTTGTAACAATATCAGGCATGCGCAGTTTAACTGCGTTTACCGTGTGCTTATGGATGAGTTCAAGTGCCACTCAAGGGTCTCTTTTTAGTTACGCTGTTGGCCAGGGCAACGGCGATGATAACGAGCTGGTCATCGGATACAACAGATATTTTGACTTTCTCATCGGTGGCACACCACAGTAAGTAAATTATATTAGTGACGTAGCTAAGGTAGTGCACAAGCTGCATTGGTGGCACAAAAACGTAAGTAAATATGGCGACACAAATATGGTGCGATATAGCGATATACATATATCTGAGGTTACTCGTCGACAGTGCAGTTAGGTATACCAGACATTCCAAAGATAAAATGCTACTGATACTAATACTACGAATGGGCAATATACATTTTAATATACATATATCCGAGGTTACTCGTCGACAGTGCAGTTAGGTATACCAGACATTCCAAAGATAAAATGCTACTGATACTAATACTACGAATGGGCAATATACATTTTAATATACATATATCTGAGGTTACTCGTCGACAGTGCAGTTAGGTATACCAGACATTCCAAAGATAAAATGCTACTGATACTAATACTACGAATGGGCAATATACATTTTAATATACATATATCTGAGGTTACTCGTCGACAGTGCAGTTAGGTATACCAGACATTCCAAAGATAAAATGCTACTGATACTAATACTACGAATGGGCAATATACATTTTAATATACATATATCTGAGGTTACTCGTCGACAGTGTAGTTAGGTATACCAGACATTCCAAAGATAAAATGCTACTGATACTAATACTACGAATGGGCAATATACATTTCCACTTTGTCATTGGTTGTACAACCACTAAAGGTTGCGCAAAGTTAAAACGGCACAATTGGAATAAATTAAGCATGTATTTATATGCAAATATTTGTGAAAAATAAGGAAATTGCCAGTCATACAAAGAAACGTCCTGAAATAGTTTCTAAGAGATCTGCCTTTTGTAGATTCGAAGTGAACTCGTTATTAACAGTTTTAAGATAATCATGCAGTATTAGATTCTCTTATGCTGCTCGTTGGAGTTTTGTCGAAACAGATGCCCAGCAAGGCTTTAAATTTTTGGTTTTTGCAAACCAATAAAAAAGCAGCTTTGGAGTAAAGAAATTTGAAATACGGGTAAATTACACTACTTATATTATACAAAGTATTCGAGTTAACTACTTTAAATCTCGTACGTAGAGAAACTTCAGCTGCAATCAGTCACGGTGAATGGCACCACATCTGTTTATCGTGGGAAAGCAGTTCGGGAACATGGAAATTCTACAAAGATGGCGGCCTCACTGAGCAGGGCACGTTAAAGAGGGGTTACACCATAAGACAAGGTGGTACATTAGCGTTTGGGCAAGAGCAAGACTTGGTCGGTGGTGGCTTTGCGGTTCATCAATCCTTCCAAGGAAAGCTATCAGGCGTCAACGTATGGGATCATGTACTTACTTCGAATAAAATTAAGGAAATGTCAACAACTTGCGTGCTGAATGAAGAAGATAATGGAAACGTGTACAACTGGGTCGATATTCTCCGTGAAGGAGCAATACGTTTCGTTGAGCCATCTACCTGTGAGCCAATGGGCAAGGGTATGTGCGGCTTTAAAATAAGTACATTTGTTATATGGCTGGCGTTTTTCCCGTCACAGCGCGCCCATTCAGTGACTAGTTCATGGTCACATGACATCTAACAATGAAACTGTTTCCCGCCAAGTGCCATGAGCGGGCAACATTGCAAAAACTATGACGTCAAACGGAAAACAGTTCACTGTTACCCGCGAAATGTTGACCGCTGTTGCACGTGGCCTGATGTTGTCGCTGGAATCTCAGCGCGTTTTTCAAAATTTGCTTTTGTTTTGTTTTGCTATATAACAAATCGCTTAATGACTGGTCCCTTGGGAAACAGTGAATTTTGTTTCCCTCGAATCTCAATGTTTCCCATTGTCTCACATTGAGATTCTCGGGAAACAAAATTCACTGTTCCCTTCGGGACCAGTGTTAAATATCTGATGTTATTGTTACTATTACTGTTACTGCTTGTTTGCAAAGCAAGAGATCTATCTTAAAATAAATATGAAACAACGATGGCAAGCTATGGGTTACATTTTCTAGAAATTCTCAATGTTAGAAGCATGCCATTACGTTTATTATTGCCTTAACGAACACAGCTCAGACCATTCGCGCGATGCCAATATTTTTAATTCTCATTCCTTGTTAACTTTGATAAATGCAGAAACAATAGCATGTTAATAGCAACAGTAACTAAGTAAAATAATTTGATTTTACCAGGGTAGTCTACACAGCAAAGAGGCTGGTATCAGTAGCGGCCCTAGGATATAAAGATATCTACAATGAACAATTAAACTAAAATCAAGGAAACCTGGTCACATGAAAGTCTTACGAGTTATTTCAAACCCAAAATTGATTCCTTTCTTCGTTCAACTTCCTATGTTACGTTTGAAAAACATAACATGTACACTAATGTATTAACTATTTAAATATTTATCTATCCATTTATTAATTAATTTACCGTATTTATTTGTTTATTTTTTTTTTGTTAATCTAGACTACGCTTTCAATTTTCCGGACAAAGGAGTCCATGACGTTGTAAAAATATCAGGCATGCGCAGTTTGACGGCATTTACCGTGTGCTTATGGATGAGTTCAAGCACCAATCAAGGGTCTCTGGTTAGTTACGCTGTTGGCATGGGCAACGGTGATGACAACGAGCTGCTCATCGAATACGACGGATATTTTGACTTTCTCATCGGTGGCACACGAAAGTAAGTGAATAATGTATTAGCAAGTGACATAGCTAAGGTAGTTCCGTTCCTCGAGGACAGTTATTAGACTATCTCATCGTTACATAAAGGTAACGTACATTATTAGTACGTAATTACAGACACTGCGTGTAATTCTCCTCGAGTGCAACCAGTGATAACTCTAAGACCCCTTTTTTGCTCATTCTCGTAACACAAGCTGGTAATGTATACAGACAGTGACCGCCGCAGATGCACTAATGTGCTCTCTCCCGAGTACAACCGTTGTTAGTTACGCTGTAGGAGAGGGAATGATAACGAGCTGATCATCGAATACAACAGATATTTTGACTTTCTCATCGGTGGCACACAACGGAATAGTAAATTATATGGAGAGTGACGTAGACACAGTAGGGCCGCTGCCGTCTCTCGAGGTCAGCTGCCACTTCGAAGAAATTGATTCCATTGCGCTATCTACAGAATAGTGATGAATCCATTTACAGCATTGTCCCCGTCCCCAATCCCCATGTCTTTCACACTTCAGTTTCGCAGTATCATCCCAGGGTAATCATAATGATTACAACAGAAGGCAGTGGTAGTCAGGCGTCAGGGATTGCTTTAGATTTTGGCACGATTGCTACTTATTACAAACGATTTTTATTCCTTACCAAAATTAAGCCATAGATGTTAATCGTGCACACCTTTTAAAAGTAGAGAAAACCATCGGATTTTCGACTTACATGACATATTCTTCATTTAAACGCACTGTGATGGGCCAGTTTAGGCTACTTTCAGAGTGGTAGCCACATCATTAATTTACTCCAATTAACTGTGCTTTTTTCTAAGATTAGGAAGAATTCGAGATCAACTTTCACTACAGAAATCGCTATTTACCGACATTGCAGCCTAGGTGTTTTTGACTTGAATCTGACCCGTTTTCTCCGCAGGTCTACCTCAGTGACAGCATTTGACGGTGTATGGCACCACATTTGTTTAACATGGGAAAACAGTTTGGGATCGACGAAACTCTATAAGGATTGTGAACTACAGGATGAAGGCACCTTAAAGACAGGTTACACGATACGAGAAGGTGGTACTTTGGTGCTTGGACAAGAGCAAGACTCGGTCGGTGGTGAATTTGACACCCCTCAATCCTTTCAAGGAATGCTGTCAAACGTCAACGTATGGGATCGTGTGCTGTCCGCTGCAAAAATCACTGAGATGTCGACATCATGTCAGCTGGATGAATGGAATCGAGCGAATGTTTACAAATGGCCTGATTTCCTCCGTCAAGGAGGCACACAGCTTGTCAAACCATCTCCTTGTCAACCGTACAAGATCATGGGTAGGCAAATCCCATAAAATTGTTATGTTACGTTCGGGAATAGGGAAAACTTGAACGCCACGACCCGAACTAGGGATTACATTAAAGTGTAGAGCGTCGTTTGCGTAGTTGCAGTTTTGGGGACTCGGCGCTGAGAGCAGCCTTTTCAAAAGTTTCCACATAAGGAATTCTGTTTAAAGATAGCAATATATTAACTCATTTAATCATATTTTGGGTGTGTAGATTGCATTCGAAAAAAGGCTAATTTTAGAGGCATTCGAACTGTTGTCTCTGAATAACTTTGAAGTTCTCACTAAAAGGGCCTCTTTATGAGACACTTCGAACTATGGCAACAAGAACTAATGAAATTATTGATTGATTGATCCTTTTGTAAAAAAAATCAGTATTAAGAGTTTGAGATGTATATGAAAAGAGTTCTTCAACAATTATACACAACGTTGTTACTAAGATAAGAAACAAGGGTAAATAAGGCATACGTTTAATACCTGCTACGTCTGTCTTCTCCATCTAGACTACGCTTTCAATTTCCCGGAAAAAGGAATCGATCACGTAGTCAAAATCTCAGGCATGCGCCGTTTAACAGCATTTACCGTGTGCCTGTGGATGAGTTCTAGTAGCTCTCAAGGGACTCTTGTTAGTTACGCTGTTGGCGAGGGCAGCGGTGATGATAACGAGCTGGTCATCGGATACAACAGATATTTTGACTTTCTCATCGGTGGCACACCACAGTAAGTAAATTATATTAGTGACGTAGCTAAGGTAGTGCACAAGCTGCCGTTCCTCGAGGACAGATATTTTGACTATCTCATCGGTGGCGCACATAGGTTATGTAAATATTAGTGCGTAGTTACAGACAACGCGTGTAATTCTCCACGAGTGCAGCCAGTGATAAGGTAGTGCACAAGCTGCCGTTCCTCGACGACGATGCACCGATTGAAAATATGGCTTTGTATGCCCGAAAGCGAGGCTTTTCGTTGAGAAATGTTGTCAAAGGCATGTCCTTCCTCTCATTCTCTGTAAGCTGAAAAAAACCTTTGTGAAAACTGTTATTTTCGAAGATATTCCAACAACAAACATATATACGCGGAAAGTGTCGTTCAATACCTTTTTACTACAACCTTTTCTACAAGACGACTGTTTTTAGATTGATAATGCAGATACTAAATTTTGTGATCAAGCTCACTCCACAGTGATAATCACCTAAAAGAGGAATCTGATCACTCTAACTCCCGATAAAGTATAGACTAAACCAAGTCGAAATGTGGAGGTCGTCATAGTCGACTGTCAGACATATATCGTTGAATTAAAAGGATGTCGCTCGATGAATTGTTCTAGTTTATAACATGAACAGACACGCTTGACTTCATTCAACATCTCTTTCGTTCAAATCATAAATCGGCTGAATTAAATAGTGGACGCACGATACGGTTGAATCAAAATGGAAATTACACAAAGCCCAGGCTCCCTTAACCATTACAAATATGAAAGAATAAATATGAAGCCTGAAAATCTTAATCCAAAGCAGAGTTTGAGTATCACAATTGCAACAGTTTCTTGTCTTATGTGTTATATCGATTTTCTTACCAGACAGACATCGGTAACAGCTAACGACGGTGCATGGCACCACATCTGTCTTTCCTGGCAAAGCAGCTCGGGATCATGGCAATTCTACAAAGATGGCGTCCTAAGGCAAGACGGTACCTTCAGGACAGGCTACACGATAAGACAAGATGGCACACTCGCACTGGGACAAGAACAGGACTCGGTCGGTGGCGAATTCAACAGAGCTCAGTCCTTCCAAGGGATGTTGTCAAATGTTCACGTATGGGATCGAGTGTTACCTGTTCAACAAATTAAGGAAATATCAACATCATGTGTGCTAGATGAATGGAATGAAGCGAATGTATACGAATGGTCCGATTTCCTCCGCCAAGGAGGTGCAATGCTTCGCAAGCCATCTCCTTGTAAACCATTCGGGAGCTCAGGTACCTAAATCAAGTGCAGCTCTAGCTAGCTTTGAAATTGTAGAATTGTTGTGATAGCCTTCACAACTTAATTATTGGTTTTTTTTTTTGAAACCTTAGATTACGCTTTCCATTTTCCGGGCAAAGGAGTCAATGACGTTGTCAAAATCTCCGGCATGCAGAGTTTAACAGCGTTCACCGCATGTTTCTGGATGAATTCGAGTAGCACCCAAGGGACTATACTTAGTTACGCCGTAGGCAAGGGCAACAATGATGACAACGAGCTGCTTATTGAGTACAATGGACCTTTCGATTTTCTCATTGGTGGCGAGCAAAGGTAAAGTAAATATTAGTACTAAATAAGGAAGGACGGAAGAAGGGAAGTTAGTAATTTAAATGCGGTGGGAGTTTGTGTAATCCCCAAAACGATAGACTCAATTTCAATAGTAACGCGACAAAAATAGCAGCAGGACAACTTGTCGAGATGCATATCGGCAGAGCACAGTGCGTAACGTTTATTTTTAAAAGTTGCGGTTCGGATAAGAGCAAAATATTGACATAAATTTATCGTTGCAAACTGTAGAAATGAATGATAGATAGATAGAAACTTTATTAAAGTGTCCGAGGCCATCTAGCTAGGGAAAAAGAATCCCTTACTAATTTGGGAACACCAATTAGGGAAAAATTAACAAAATAAATGCTATATAAGTGATGGGTAAAATATCTACAGTTATCTAATTACAGGATTTGTAGTGAAAATATACAGTTATCTAATAAAGTAAAAATATATAGTTATCCGGCTACAGTTATCTAATTACGGGATTTATAGTAAAAACTATACAGAAGTCAAGAAGAGCAGAGGCTACAGCCTGCGCAGCCGAATTACTCTCGCATTTTGATTTGTTCTTTCATACACACACGCATGTATGACGATATCGACACTTTTTTATTATTATTATTATTATTACTATTATTATTATTATTATTATTATTATTATTATTATTATTATTATACGAAACAAGTAGATTCCATAATGCCGTGCGTCTGTTCAGTAACAAATAGATCACAGAAGAGGAAAAATGTTGAAGCAAGATGAGCAACACACTCGCCTAACGGCTCTTGTTTCTTTTTTCCTGCTTTATTTTTGTCATTTATAAATATAATAGCACGTCAATGTATATTATAGGAAAGGAAGCCCAGGGGAGCCAATAAGGTTTATGTAAAGGACTGCCTTAAAGTGTTGGCTCCTGTGCCACTTTTTTGCTGCTACCACATTTTCACGTCATCTGTGTTCTATTACTGCACAGACGAAATGCTACATGGAGTCTTTTGTTTAAATACAAAGTGTAACCTAACATGAATAATCCGATTGCGGATGCAAGTTAAGGAAATTACACGGTTTTTTGCAAATCACTGTCTGTGGAACCGTTCCACAGACAGTGATTGGCAATCATCCTTTCCGTTGAACCTGAAATACAAAGCACAGTTGAACGAGTACTAAAACTTCATGATGAACCTATAAAACTCTAAACTAGCTACCGAGCTTTATAACTGGAAACTAATTCTCTTGAATGTCTGGTTTGCACAATCGCTTATTCTACACAGTCAAACAACAGTAACTGCTAACGACGGTGTATGGCACCACATTTGTGTATCCTGGGAGAGCAGTTCTGGAACATGGGAACTCTACAAAGACGGGAACCTACAGCAAGAAGGTACGAGCAAGACAGGTTATACGATACGACAAGGTGGTACTATGGCACTGGGACAAGAACAAGATTCGGTCGGTGGTGAATTTGAAGCCCATCAATCCTTTCAAGGAATGTTGTCAAATGTCAACGTATGGGATCACGTGCTCGATGGTACACTAATAAGGGAAAGGTCAAAATCAT
>OZ026595.1:20891652-20956652 GCA_964020085.1 Micromussa lordhowensis
TTCACTTTAGACTACGCTTTCCACTTTCCGGAGAAAGGAACCATTGACGTTGTGAAAATCTCTGACATGAACAGCTTAACAGCATTTACCGTGTGCCTGTGGATGAGCTCAAGTAACACTCAAGGAACTCTAGTTAGTTACGCTGTTGGCGAGGGCAGCGGTGATGATAACGAGCTGGTCATCGGATACAACAGATATTTTTACTTTCTCATCGGTGGCACACCACAGTAAGTAAATTATATTAGTGACGTAGCTAAGGTAGTGCACAAGCTGCCGTTTCTCGAGGACAGATATTTTGACTATCTCAACGGTGGCGCACATAGGTTATGTAAATATTAGTGCGTAGTTACAGACAACGCGTATAATTCTCCTCTAGTACAGCCAGTGATAACTCTGTGAACCCTTTAAGTTTTGCTCATTTCGCGTAACACAAGTTGGTAATGTATACAAACAGTGATCGCCGCAAATACATTCATGTGCTTCGAGTACAACCGGCTCTGAGTAACACTCTTAATATTAAGAATACTATAGCAAAGATAGGAAAGATGAGCCTTACTAAAACCAGTTACGTTATCCACAGAATAGTAATAGTGTTCATAGCTTTGGCCCCTCCCTTCGAATACCTTTCAAGCCTGATATTCTTCCATGCTGTCATTTCACAACTACTTAAGTTGTATATAACTACAACTGAACCATTCATTACTTCTCCCTCCGAAGTTCAAATATGTGATCTTAGATACATTCATTTCCAATGTAATGTCTATCCGAAAAGACGACAGATATTTACTGAGAGTGTCATTAAAATGGAAGGATTCAAGTCTGATAAGTCAAAAGAAATAAGTAACAGAACCTGTCAGCTGAATGATTTGCTGTTTCGCTTTTATTTTATCAAAAGGCTCACGACGGTAAAAGCTAACGATGGGGTATGGCACCACATCTGCCTTTCCTGGGAAAAGATCTTGGGATCGTGGAAATTTTTCAAAGATGGCTTGGTAAAACAAGAAGGCACGAGCTTCAAGATAGGTTATACGATAAGACAAGGAGGCACGCTGGTACTAGGACAAGAGCAAGACTCGATCGGTGGTGAATTTGAAACCAGTCAATCTTTCCAAGGAATGTTATCAGATGTCAACGTATGGGATCGAGCACTTCTTGTCACACAAATCAAAGAGATGTCACAGTCTTGTCTTCCAGATGAAGGGAATGTATACAAGTGGACAAATTTTCTACGCCAAGGAGGCCCAAAGCTCGTTGAGCCATCTCCCTGTGAGCCGTTCACAAGTTTGGGTTGGTGATTGGCTTAATATATACGATAATGAAATAACAGGAACCTGGAAAGGATTAAACATGTAACGCGCATTGAGAGCTTTTGCATATTCAGTTTTCTAAACTGCCGCCCATATTTGGAAATGCGAAGAAATGCAAGTACATGCAATATTCTGGGTTTTGTGGCTAGTAACTTGTCGAGTTACGACTTTGTCGTGCAGAACCTAAAGAAGTTTATTTCAGTCTATCTAAGTGAAGTCCTTCAAAGTACTCAAAGTATGATAAAATGTAATTCCACAACATTTTAAAATACTATGCAACCTAGAGTATTTAACTACATGTCGCGTAAGCTAGTGTGCGTTGTTAGACTGCAAACATTTAATTGACTGGTTTCAGACTGGTTCTCAAAAACTCAAAGCAATAACCAGTAAATAGAGATACACGCAAAGTCTTTTTTGTCTAATACCATGACAGCCAAGCCAGCCATAAAACACCTAACATTAACATAGCATGTTAACCCCAATTTCACAATGTATGGGCTCATTAGTACATAATGTTTGAAAGGCAATGTCTCCTTCAATATGACCCCCGTAGAGCTAAACGTTTGATCAATTACTAACATAAAGTTCTACAAGCTCTTTAACTGGTTGGAGTCAATTCCTATCTATCATCCTTCTCTACAAAAATCCGTATACAATGAAAACTTGTAACAAAGTTGTACTTTGAAAGAAGGAAGGACAAGAAAATGAGTGTTTCATGCAGTGAGTAAACGATGAGCAATTCCCAGTTTTTTTTTTTTTAAGATGTTATTTAAAAGATGTAAGTAAACGTGAAATACTTTAGTATTGTGTAAAGTTGACGGAATCTATTTTTTTTCTCACTTTAGACTACGCTTTCCACTTTCCGAACAAAGGAATCCATGATGTAGTAAAAATCTTAGACATGCACCAATTAACGGACTTCACCGTGTGTATCTGGATGAGTTCAAGTAATACTCAAGGAACCCTTCTGAGTTACGCTGTAGGAAAAGGCAATGGTAATGACAACGAGCTCATTATCGAGTACAACGAACGTTTTGATTTTTACATCGGAGGCACGCAAAGGTAACTTAATATTTATCCCAGATAATGAGCTGCCCGAATTTTTCTAATACCGTTAATTGTTTACTTCACTGAGGAGAAAACGAAATCTAGGGCGTGTACAACAGTTTTCAAAGCGTGTTCCACTAGGGTAGCTAGCTGCCTTCAAGTAATATATTTCAGTCGGGTTCTCTGTACCTTTGCTAGCGACTTCGATACGTTAAGGTGGTTCGAAATAGTTTTTATTTTCCCGAGACAAGTTCACAAATTCTTTTCTAAATTATGTTTGGTTCATCGTATCACTATGAAATTTGGCACAGAAATAAAAGAAACATCATAGGTTCATTACATGACATCCATTTTAGAAAACCTGTTACCATAGCAACCATATGACGCATTCAGTTGAGCCCCTAAAATCGAAATCTATTGTCTTTTTTAAAAAATTGGTCGGTGAAATCTTCTCAAACTGCAATATTATATGTCACCAGAAATGACCTTCAAAATATTTCAGTTTAAAAAAGATCTGTAGGGCAGATTAAGAAAAAATCCTCTTTTTGACTATTGTTCTCTTATTTTTTTTCCTGCCTACAGAATTTTTTAAAAATCGGACTATGTATGCAGCCAATTGATCCTGGTTATCACCGAAAAAATGAAAAAAATTCACCGAGCGGAAGCGGAAATATGAGCGATTAAAGTTATAAAAACTCCAAAATTTCGACACGACAAGATCAGCATTTGCGCATGTGCGTCCACTGCACGCGCGAGATTTCGCAGTTGGCAGTGTTTTCTACATGTGATGTTTTGTTCTACAAGATTCTAAAACAACTTACAATTGGGCGATTTTACCTTTCTCGGGGACCAATATGTGTTTAAAACATCAGTTTTTATCAAAATACTCTATTATTTTTGCCAAAGTAGCCGGATGTTTTGTTCCTCGTGGCGTGGATCGACTTGATGCCGAATTTGCGAGATTAGAACCCAGTTTGCGCGCGCTATAAAACTATTTCGAACCACCTTAATAAAGTTCTTATCTTATCTTATCTTATCTTATCTTGGCCTAGGAGTGTAGACCATTGAAAAATCTGGTTGATTTATTAATTGCACAACTAAAGAAATGAACATTTCAAAGTTTGTTGCGTACTTGCTGAAATCAGATTTTACTTACTCGGTTATGCAGTAGACGTCCGTTTCTTTTTGAGTTATTGATGATCTTTTTTCCTTACAGTGTAGTAGCATCAGTAAAAGCTAACGACGGCGTATGGCACCACATCTGTCTTTCATGGGAACGCAGCTCGGGATCATGGAAATTCTACAAAGATGGCGATCTGGAAGAAGAAGGCAACAATTTCAAGACAGGTTATCAGATAAGACAAGGTGGAACACTGGTGCTAGGACAAGAGCAAGACTCTGTCGGTGGTGAATTTGAGACTGATCAATCCTTCCAAGGATTGCTATCACATGTCAACCTATGGGACCGTGTTCTTCCTGGTGTACAAATACAGGAGATGTCAAAATCATGTGGGCCGGATGATCAGTATAATGGAAATGTATACGAATGGCTCGATTTTCTTCGCGAGGGAGGACCAAAGCTGGTTGAATCTCCTGGATGTAAAGTAGCGGAAGTGGGTACGTGATGGCTTATAATGTTTTCAAAATTATACAAAAGAGTAAACTAGGGTTAATGCGACAATTTTTTTCCGGCAATTATGTTGCTTTTCTAAAGGACAAACAAACGTTTTTATTGGGATGTTCATAATAATCCAGATCTTAAAGCTAAGCAAATAAATACAGGTAATAGTTTCCAAAGAATTACCTGCATTCCATCGCTAAAGTCAAGCTTCTTTGTATATTGAATAGTTCGTGTAGTTCATAAACTGATATTAAAAGTTGTCAATAGCTAATAGATTAAAGGCGATTCTTCCCAGAAACATTTGACTTTGTAAACACACAAAAGAAACACAATCCAGTGCAGGAAATGAAACTGTTTATTGGTATTTTGTTTTATACATTTCTAAACAGTACAAATTTAATATTCGGATGCTTATTTTTGCGTGTGATGTGTCTGATGGATGGTAAATCATGTCAACCTCTTATAGGTTTCTAGTTTAATTTGTCATTTCATAAATGTCAATAAGAAATTCAGTACTCAGTAATCTTACTGAAATGTCTTTTTTTAGCATCAGACAGCAAACAGTTATCCAGTGAAGGTAAAGTTCAATATTTATTTTTCTTTCAGAGGTTTTTTTAAAGTAATTTTGCCACCATTTCCTGATTTGGCTGGATATGAAAATCACATAAAGGATTAAGGACAACGAATGCTATTAGAGAAACTTGTATTTGTAACACCCAGCGTGGCCGCGTTGCGCTCCAAACACACTCACAATATTCTCTTCTCAATTTAATTTAACTTTCATTTTTCAAAGGCGACTGGGAGTTATGGAACGGCCATTACTACTGCCACCGCGAAAAATTAGCCGCAAATTCCTGGTTTTCAGCCGAAGGTGTTTGTCGACAACACGGCGAAACTGTTCATTTGGCTTCAATTCACAGTCAGCGGGAAAACGATTTCATAAAGTCACTCTCCTCAGACGAAGGCCAACAATGGATAGGTCTTACTGATCACAACATTCGATCGAATTCTTTTAAATGGATTGATGGCTCACCTTATGGAGATTTTACCCATTGGGCGGTGGGAGAACCAAACCATGCTACAGTAGATGAAGACTGTGGAGCAATGAAACCAGATGGAACATGGATAGACGTGGCTTGTAGAAAGCAAAGACTTGGAAGTGACACACCATTCGACAGAAGGGCATTCGCATGCAAAACATCTGGTAAACAAATTATCATCGATGATCTCCCAGTCTTTTACCTAGTGTTACCACATCTCTGATAGAGGGGGGTCCTGATATGCCAGATATTGGAGCCTATCAGGATTTTCATTTAGTTAGGTGTCTGACTTATAATGAGAGGGTCCCGATAAATAATGTAGCAGCTCAAAGTCAATCATTTGGCACCAGACACACCTTACCGTCAGCTTTGCTACTTTAGCATTCTTACACGCATGTAGCCTTGAAATGCAGATTTACCATTCTCATTCTAAATGGCGTTTCATCAAGCGCTGTATATCTAATGCAAATCTAACCGCATTATGCCATATAATCACTATTCGCGTATCAGCGTAGGCATTAACATTGCCTATTGAAAATAAATTCATCTACCCCACGTGTAATTTATAACTGTTATGTTTTCTTAGGAAACACAGTGAGTTATGAACCCCTGCCGTCCTCGAAAAAGGAAGTAAGTGCGCGCTTGGCAAAAATCATTTCAAGCTGATGTTTTTAAGGCCTGGCCTTGTTAGGTTCTTTTTCGCAGAAAGAACGCTAAACACGGTGTTAACAACAGCGAAAACAATAAACATATGACAAATAAAAAACGCCGTCTAGAAAATGGAAACAAATGTTGAGAGACGATGAAAACCCTAGGATTCATAGAAATTTAAGTTTCAAACCCTGGAATTTTTGACATGATACGTGAGGTCTAGAAGCTTGATACACGTTGCTAGAAAAAAGCTTTGGTGACAATAGTAGCATTTAATGTGGTTAGTCGTTGAACAAATACTTCGGGGTTTTTTGCGCACTATTTCACTCCTTCTACATTTAACTATAAGGAGGAAAAAGACAAATATACAATAACATCAATTTTAAATTATATCTTTTATTAAAAAAGGTGAAAAAGGAGCATGATCCTGCAATCTCGGTTGCCGAACTTACCTCGGGTGGTCAAGCCATTAAAGTTACCTTTTTTACCGGTCTTCACCATATCGCACCAAATGGTAAATTCGCCGACGCAGCCCAAAAAGTTGAATACGGCGCCCACCTTAAATTCGGAGGTTATGTGGACATGACGCCTGGACAATTTGGTCCTTTGTATTCCCAACGACGTCGTGATACAACGCACGAGAGCCCTGCAACAGTAAACGATGCACACAACGATGTTAGCGGAGTAGCTGATCTGGATGGAATTGTCGATAAAATTGAAATTCCTCACTACCAAGCAATGAGCTCAATGGGCTCACAGGCTTCACCTGGCTTTTCAATCGAGTTCTGGATAAGACCACGGCGTATGCCTGTCGATGATACTCCGATGGCTTTGTTTCACAAGTCATCCATAAGTTTAGACCTCAACTTAGATGGCTCTCTCACATTCTCTTTGATTATAAATGGGGAGAGTGAGTTATCTTGCAGCACGGACATAGTAGCGGACGATACTCACAGAGTTAGAGCTTTAGCATTTCACCACATAGCGGTGACCGGAACAGTTGGAAGCTCACTAACGATAATGGTGAATGGAAAATCTGCCTGTCAAACTACATGGGGAGGTATTACGGCCCTACCTAGTGCAACTGACGGAACACTGGTTTTTGGAGAAAACGAACTCCATTCAAACCAACGAAAGAGATTCAATGGCCAAATAAGTAACATTCAACTCTTCGATATGGAAAGAACAAAGCAACAAATCGATAGAACCATTCAGGACCCAGATCCAACGGCTGCTGGAAGTATTGGCTTCTGGTCCCTAAGACAGTCAGACGAGATTAACGTGGTTCATTATGTCATTTCAAAATCACAACCTGTACCCATTATTAAGGTTCTGGAGGATTACGATCCTCCATTGACTGGCTTTCCATTTGAGGTAATCGTTCAAGGACAGACAATTTACATACTTCGTTTGACAGGAGAAGGTCACGTCGTAGCAAAAAGGTTTTCTCTCAGTGCCGATAAAAGTACACTTGTACCCGTTCCTGGGAATCAACGAATTATACAGTCAAGCCAAGCGCAAAAGGGCTGTCTAGGAGCTACCCGAGACGAAGACCGTAATCGCTTGATCCTAATAGAGTGTTTCGCCGAAGAACAATCCTCTGGAGCTATACGCTTCAAATGGAATCTCTTTGACATTAGTGGACAAGGACAAATAACACCTAAAAGTGGGGGTACAGGCTCTGTACTTGTCACTGGCATTGGTAGTATTGACACGCGGCTTTCTGCCAAGATTGTCAACAACCACCTGTTACTTACGGCCGGTACAACTTCCAGTGCTTTCATTTTCTTCCTTGACTTAACACTTGATTCTAACGGTTTACCCTCGATTTCAATCAACGAATTAGCGGCGCAAGCTCTTGGCCCTGAGGTAACGGATAATGGTGCAACGTATTATGCATATCTTACAAAGGAAAGCAGCACCACCTCAAAGCCATTTTTAAGACGAGACCGTCCCCAAAGTGGTGAGGTGGCCAATAGCTACACTATAAACGTAATAAAAACTAACCCTAACAATCTCGTGGCAAATCCAATCAGCGACAATATGCCCGACAACGACTGGTTTTGGTTCTTATTTAAAATCAGTACATTTAATGGTGGAGTTGCCATACAGAGTGGCGAGAGAATTAACATTCAAACTCCATATAGTAATCCAAATAACGAAGAGGGTTGGAGTTACGTGAAACTCAGTTGCAAAACCCTTCAGGCCAATCAACATGAGGAGGAATTGAACTTTTGGATATTTAAAACAGAGTCCTGCGATCCGAAAAATGGTGGCTTTTCAGTTGTGTCTGGTGAAATTCAACCAAACGACTGTATTTTACTTTGGCCAAAAACAGAGCAGTTTGAACCTGGTCACTACCAACAAATTCTTGCTCTTCCAACAGACAGAGAAATTGAAAGTGCCAAAGTGAGGTTTGGATCCTGGTTTGGCCCCTGGCGTCTAACAATTCCTAATGAACCTACACCGGAGCGCCCGATACCAGTGTCGGCTGGCTCACCCCCAAATTCACCACGAAATGTTTATCAAGGCAACAAATACTCTCTTCTTCATTTTAATGAAAAAGTCATGGTTGACACACCTTCATCAGGATCAGGGGTAAGAGGAGGTCTTCTTCGGTTTGCAAAAACGACCGTAACACCAGTCATAGTATCCAACAACCAAAGCCCAGCTTCAATTAAACTTATCTTCCGAGGTAATGGGGGGTCGTTTCCTCTTGCGGCATTTCCACATGATAAAAATGCAAAGCTTGAAGTTCTATTCAGCACTGTTTATCAGGAAGGAAGCTACTCCCAACGAAGAATGACTTCAGGCTTGTTTTACAGTGTTGAATACAAGTTGCCATCAGACCTATCATCTCCTCGGGAGTTTCAAAAGCTTGCTCGAATTGTTGGTCTGGAAAGTGTTGAATATCCAGAACCTCCAACATCATTCGTCTGGCTAATTCCACCTCCTTTTAAAGTCACTGGGATGTGCGCAGCAATATCGACTCTTTTTCAGTTTAATGACGACACAGTAAATAATGTAGCTCCTAACTCCGTCGAATCTCTGACCGAGGTAATAAATACTGCTGTTGGCCCGGGAAGTTTTGGAGAGGGATTGTTTAAGCCATTTCTCTCCGTACATATGGATATAAACTTACTGAAAGAGATTGGTGAGCAAGTAAACGAAATGCTTATGCGCAAGATTCATGATCACATTCCTAAACCGCCACCTGCAAGTCCTCCAGTTAGACAACCTATTGGTACACATAGTTGGCAAGAACTTGGAGACTTGCAAGCCTGCCTGTCTTTATCTAATCTAACATTTTGGGGGGACAAGGTCTTGAAACAGAAAATCAAAGATAAACTTCAAGACGTCTTTCAGTCTAAATGGATGACCGAAGAAATATTCGAGATGCGCAAGCAAGTGACCCCTCATTTTCTTCGTGATGTTTCCACTAGATATTCGGCTTACGGTGGAATAGCTGTCTTAATTGCTGGCAGACTTAGAAGTGCAGAGTTTTTAGAAGAATTGCTATCCCATGACAGGTCTTCTATACAGCCCATTATGGACTCGCACCTGAAAGTACTAGACTTAATCCGGCCAGACTTGGGGATAGAAGTAAGACAAGACATCATGAGCGCACTCCTCTCGAAAGAATTAGTCAACCAGGTTAGTTCACCTTTACTTGCGCTGCTCATAAATACTGTTTAGCAGAACTTAGTAAATTAAACTAAATTTCTATGAACAGTGGAACCTCTACAAAGCGAAGGGGCCAGGGTACTTGCAAAATGTGTTCGCTATAACAAGGTTTCGTTATATCGGGGTTCTTTCTCGTATATTTTACCCTTAGTGTAACGTAGAACCGAGGACTTCGTTATATAGAGGTTCGTTGAATCGAGGTTACCCTGTATTCCAATAAAAGCACGAGTGCACTACAATATGCCACGAAACGCAGATTTTTAAGCGAGGAGAAGATGGCATCACTTTTCTCTGAACACACTGCAGTTTTAGAGAACAGTCCCAACACCAGTATTAGAAAAAATCAGGCTTTCTTGTTAGAATATAATTGGTACATGTATTTAGAAGAGCGAGTAGATGTCTGAAAATAGCAATTCGGATCTGCTAAAAACACCCATAATTTAAGCTAGCTCGGTGCCCCCATTTTTTATTATCGAATTGTAAAAAGACATAATAAGATGCAACTTTTTACAAAGTTTTAAAAAAAATGTAGTGTGGGTTCAGAGCCACCATAAATTTTCGAAAAAGGAAGGTGCCTCTGAACCCACACTGCAGTTTTTTTGTACTTTGCAAAAAGCTCAATCTTATTATGCTTATCATAATAAATCAGAGTGCTCTTTGAGCAAAACCGTCGATTTCCCAGTGGATGTTGATTGACATGTGTGGCGTACGGATTATTCTAGTTATACGAGTTACCATATTGACTTCTGGCAATACTTGTTATAAAAATAGTCTTCACTTGTCGTACATACATCATGAGGTACAAGCACTGGCAAATCTCTACTACATGAACAGTCCGATGGATTAACTCATTCTCGATTCAGCCACTCTACCTTGTAAACATCTCGTCGCCTTGCTCAACATATTTTTCTTCTTGCCTAAAGACAAAAGAGCAGTTTGCTTTACGCGAATTAGCGCCGTTAGATGGATTGCGAATAGGTTGCGTATAAGACCGAAGCTCTGCTCGCAGGGTATCGAAGCTCTGCTCGCAGGGTACCTGCGAAGGATCTTAAGAAAAATCAAGTTTTTTTATCATGAATTACAAACACATAAAATGTCAACCATCGGATGCAATTTGAGGTCGATTATGCAAAACAGTAAGCTCGCATCAAAAACTTGTTCTCATCGGTTCCAAACTTGAAATAAATACATGTAGCTACTTGTGGATGTTCTTCACCAAAAAAAAAGGTTGCACAAGAAAAGAAAAAGACTGGTGGCTTAAAAAAAATGCCGACGAATCCCGGATCGAACTCGGGTTCACTAGATTGGAACGCGGGTGTTAACCATAGTAACATGTAGGTAATCTCAAATTAGCTAGCAAATACGCGTATTAACTAACAAATATGCAACATAGAGGATGTTTAACTGCAAAAGTCTTGGATGCCGACTTTTAGTGCGGCAAGTCTACAGGGAAGAAAGGAGTCCTATTTGGCCGTATTTCTAGTTACATTCACCGTACAACTGAAGGGCAAATCGATTTCTTGTTGATTCAAATGACCTCAAAATCAAACTGTACACATGCAATCGTGTTGCGTTGATTAAATCTACTATAAATAGACATACAGTGTATAAAGCTTTTCACGAGAGCTGTTGTGTAGACTGTTCACAGTCCCCTATTTTTCCGTCACATCGTACATACCGATCGTTGAGTGCGACGGTTTGCCATTTTGGAAGCTGGGCTATTAACCCCACCGCCTATACCTACCGGCATTTTATACTCTCCCCAGTTTTGCTCGCTTTAAGAGATGGCGGCCGGTCGAACTCAACGATCGACATCTACGATCTCACGGAAAAATAGGGGACTGTGAACTGACTACGTATTTGTTGTGTGACTTTGCGATATCATAGCTCATCAGCCTATTCAAGTGTATCAGCTTGAACAAGCCCAAAAATGTTTGTCTATGGGCAAAACTTTTAATGATCGGATTGGATTCTGTCTCGCGAACTACGCCGTCAAATTTGGCTCAGAGTGCTTTAGGATTTCGTCCTTTAGCTTGGACTTTTCTGTTCCAAAGGCCAGCCCGACACAAAAAAACATTGCTCACGTAATCTTCTTAACGATAAGAACATTTCTGTAACAGCAATTTCTATCGTTCGACATCAAATATCTTTGCAGTTCACAAGTATCAGCCCTAAAACTGAATTCCACACAATTAAAATAGATCACAAATGCACTGCCATGACTTATCCGAAGATGATAACAATATAAGACCGAAAACGTTCCCCATACGTATTACAAATAAAATAGATCACATGCATTGACACTAATATAAGGTCGAAACGTTAAACGAATCGTTCCTCCTTCCCTCACCTACGAGGTTCTGTTCACGAAGACAGACTCTTAATTGATTTTTCAACATGTGAGGTATTTTCTAATAAGAAATTTGAAAGTGAAGAATGGTTATCGCAGTATATTTTCCAATTTAAGCAACTGGAAAGAAGCCTGAACGAAATCAGGGCTTCAACGGGATTCGAACCCGTGACCTCCGCGATACCGGTGCGATGCTCTACCCACTGAACTATGAAGCCACAAATTGGGAGCGAGGTCAATTTATTGAGTTATATCTTCCCGTGAGGAATGAATTGATGTAATGTATATGTTGTAGGTCAAAATGAAATTCAAGTTAAAATGATTTTAACCTAGTTTGATTCTCACTTTCCTTTGTCTTCTAACCCTAATTATTCATGATCCATGAATAATTAGGGTTAAGAGACAAATGAATTTCATTTTAACCTGAATTTCATTTTGACCTGCAACATATATACGAAATAATTCATATATGAACTGCGGTTGTAGATGAAAGTGAAGAATGATCATCGCAGTATATTTTCCAATTTAAGCAATTTTCTTCATGCTCTCTGCTTGGAACGCCTGGCAATATGACCCCTCATTTGGCGACCAAGAAAAAGAACGGCCTGCATTTTCTGACTCCTGCTTTCCTACGGAAGCCCGAGTAGTGATACCAAAGTGACACTCAAAGAAGACGTCTACAACATCCCGTTTGGCCCTCATGGCATAAGCATTTTTCTGTTCCTTGTCTCACCCTCCCTCGGTTCCAGATGATAAAAAGTCCAGCCTGACCAGGGTTAATCAATCAATTGATGAACAGGTCAATTAATTTCTTAATCTTAACGACTGCACATTTAAACCTGTATCTTACCGAACTCAAGTGTCGTTTCAAAAGACGGCAGTTTAAAACGTTACAAGCTATCACGTGTCTAGGAAAGGCTTCTTACCTAGACGTTAATAACTACTTATTAACCGAGAGTGAGGTGAGCTAGTAAAATCTCAGATCGAGACCTTGCCGTATTGACCGGGCGACAGCGAGGTCTATATCGCAAGGCCGAGGTTTGAGATTTTCCCGTAAAGTCCGAACGTTCGTTCCCTGCTAGCAGAGGCTCTAGCAGGGAAGAACGTTCGATGTTAATAGGTTGTTTATTACATGGCTTTTCTCTTTATTTCGGCAGGCACGTAATCGGCCAGTGGGCACTACGGGAGAATAATGTCCAAGAATAAGCCAATCAGAGCGCGCGTTATATCGGCTACAAACAGAAGCCATATAATAATAAATATCAATACTACTAATTTTAAATCTATTTCTTCTTCTGAAGCCTTGGACAATAATGCAATCACAGGACGAGGAAAAGCAAAGGGAGGCCATAAGTGCGGCCATTACCGCAATATATGAAGAGCCGAGTGTACCAGAGGAAGTCCGAATTACATTCACAGACGTAATGAAAGGAATGCTAAACACTGTTCTTTTTCCAATAACCAGTACGCAGCTCGGGGTCTTTGCCAATTTCCTTGACATGAAAAAGCTCAAAGTCTTAGAGGCCGTCGACAGCCGTGCGAAACAATTCAGGGATGGGTTCCTGGACCTTTTCGTTCAAACACATTCTGAAGATATTGCAAAAATCAACCAAGCAAAAGAGGTAAGACCTAAGGCATTTAAAAATATGAATGATCTTTGGAAAAAACCCATGACGACCATAGAGGACCTTAATGAATGGGAAAGAAATTGGAGAGATTACCAGAAACTAACTAATCTGCGACCAAAAAGGTTCAGGCTACGCCTATTATTTAGAGATCAACTGGCGAACGCAGAACAACCCCTTGCCGAAATACCAACAAGCACTCTCCACCAGGTGATACGCAATAATCCTCGATTTGTCAGCGGAATTGGAAATACTTTTAACGTGCTAGGAGCAGTTGGTGCCACCTACAGCGTCTTCAAAGAAATCTTCACCCCAAACAGTGGCTTCCGTCAAGGTAATCCCAGAGATGTTCTATCTGTTGTAGCAACAGCTATCGGTGGTGTAGGGTCCATTAAAGGCACTATCGACGTTGCCAAACTTATAAAAGAAAAAATGTTTCAACCACGCCAACCTATGAGTTCAACGGAATTATACAATGCAAGACGTGCTGAGGAAATAGGTACATTTGAAGAAGAGTTAGCCACCGAATTTAGTGTGGACTTGAATAACATGGAGAGAGCAAGTGCAAGACTAGCTAAAATGTCGCAGGCTGCCAAATTAGGGCGCTTCTTTACTGCTCTTGGTGTTGTTGCTGACGGAATTTTCTTTGGTATAAGTATTTATGACCTCTATAAAGATTTTACGGCAGATAATGTGGATCCTTGGAAAATAGCAGACGACTTCGCGTTTGCGGCTTCTGCTGGAATTGGAGCAGCACTAGGTTGGTATCGATAACAATAACAGAGTGACAGTAAACTAATCTTATGAAAAAGACGGAATTACGGTAACTTCTGTGCCGTAATAAGTTTTTTTCACTTAGCTTTTTTTGTTGTTAAAATATCTAAATTCCGTGTGTTCACAATTTTTTGATAACTTTGTTAGAAAGTTTTACAGAAATATTTTTTTCCGACACTTTGTCTTGTTTTGGTTGTGAGCTGTATGGAACCTAAATGGGAAATCCAAACCACTTTGGGATTTCATTGTTTTGCTCCAGGATCTTGCTGAATTGCTATTCTAAATGAATAACCGTAGGGGATTGGTAACAGGTACTTTAGGATATGGTACGGCTACGTTGTAGTACGGCAGCAGGTAGCGAACATCACTTCCGGTGACGTCATGAAGCGCGTTCCAGTTTACGGCTTCGTACGCTCTACCTTGCTTTGCCTTGCAAAGGAAAGTGTCTTGTTTCACAACTTTTCACTACGTTAGCAAAACGATACGCCGGTTGTTTCCATCTATTTTTTTTTACACTGTTTGAACAGCCCACTGCAGTTCGAAGATAAAGTATACTCAATCATAAATATTCGTTCTAAGCCAATTGTTCCTTGTCATTTCTACGGAAAAGTTGACCGATTCAAACATCTACCGTGAGCGACAATCATTAGTACCGGACCGAACGGCCGCAGATAAGAAAGCACCGCATGCAAGCTTCGTAATCTGAGCAGTAATTGTTTATTGCATTAGAATCAAAAGTTCTTTATTTACGGGCTTATCACGCTGTACGAACACCCTACCCGTGCTGAAATCATCTTTTAACTTAATTTGTTTTATGGCTGGCTGTAAAAGGGAAATCTAAGTTCTAGGAGATGTACAATGTACGAGGGATACAGGAGAAGGAAATCATCTTCGTTTATCAGGCCCTATGTCGTATGAAAGTAGAATTAAGTCCCTGGTTTCCTTGAACGAAGCCATTTTTGTAAGCCATTTTTAGACGTTGCACACGCCGTTGCTGTACGACGAAATCTTAATCATTTGAGTTAGACGAAGAAAACGCCGTTTTCAGCCTAGCCACAGTACCTCACAGTAACGTATCTCAAAGTCCCTAATGATTCATTAAACCAAGTGTTCTGTTGGTTCATTCTTTAGGAATTGCCACTTTCGTTGGTGTCACCGGTGCTGCGGCAGCGGCAACTGGAATAGGAGCTTTGCTTGTTATTGGAATTGCTCTAATTGCCATAATAAGCGATGCAATAAGACAGTCGGTTAGAGAAAAGCAAGAAAGAAAGAGACAATGTGATGAATGGAAACAATGGTGTTCCTGGGGCAAAGACCTCTTTAACTACTACGGACTTTTGTAAGTTATTTTCCTTTTTCTCCACTAATCATAATAACAGCAGAATTCTCTTGTCCGATTGGCTATCTGCCGCCCTATTTGAGACGATTAACTTAACTGGACAGTTTACGCGTCATGCCCGGTGTTATTGGACAGTACGCCAGCTGCTACTGATTTGAATGAATTCCGTTTGTTATGGATCTCAAAGACAATTCAATCAGTTTGTGATCCCACTGAATACCATTGCGGAATCTTTTTAATAGAGTCAAAGAGACATCCTAAGAATTGTTTGTACTGTAGAATTGGACGATAGGAAAATTGATCTCTTTCACTTCTACAACATACAGGGTGGATAGTGACGCGAACCCTTGCAGCACCTGTCCATCGAACAAGAAGCATCACATATTACGCATTATGTGCTCAAATCGGCGTCTTTTCACCCCGGCTTTTAAGAGAGCATTGATGAATGGACTGGATTCCGAAAAAGACGTCAAAAGCCTGGTGCCAAGTTTGGGAAAAATTGAGGGAAAAAGTAAGTTTAACCAAGTAGCTCTTAAATGGTATTAAAAGATAAACCTTCAATTTTTGGAGTCCCGCTGAAATTCGAAGGATAAACTGAGTCGTAGCCTACAGAACGCGCGGTTTGCAAGACAGAACACAAAGTACTAGCGAACTTACTTAGTGTTAGGTTACTTGGTCTTCATAGTCGCTGATTTCGTCAAAAACAATTGCTAAGAAGCAATACATGTAACTTGTTCTTTTGACACCATGTTGCGTATAATTGTGAAATATTTATTTTATATCCTGGATTGCGTTGGACATATACTTAATGTCAGGGTATTTAGCACTGCTGTGCTAGGTAAAGACACCAAATAAACAAAAGCACATTCACATAGGCAGATTGAAACGTGTAAAAATCCGCATTAGTTGGAGGCTAGCCAATTAGGTGAGGCCTTTTTAAATAATTTCTTCCTTTTTCTTCAGCTTGCCCTGCTTGGTTACGTCATTTCTACAAACGTCAAGGTGAGACTTGTTACAGAACAGCAGCAACATTGCATTCGCTTTATATTATTATTGCGTTTTATAACATAGATAGGACCCTGCGCGCTCTCTGATTGGTCAAAAACCCATGTATTATTAGGGTGTAAGACATAGAAAAAGCGTGTTTTATTGTTTTGCGTCTGGCATTACCACCTCAATCACCATAAACGAACAGCAACCATACTTCTCTCATGTAGAGTAAGCTTGGTGCTTCAAAAAACAAACAAACAAACAAACGCGTCTGCTTTAATAGAAGCTGATGACAGGTACTTAAAACGCGCGGTGCACCGTGGTGTAATATTCTATTAAATACACTACTGATCAAGAGCGCGTATCAACTTGGCTCAGTTACTTGTTATGATTTTAATGTCATTGTTGTTTCAGGAAAACGTCGCTGAGAACCACAAGGAACTAGAAGAAAGACAACTATATCCAAGAAGACCTCCGCGAAAAAAAGCAACAGTATATACAGCACTCATCAGCTTATCTTGAGTACTGAATCATCCAAACCATTTAGAAAATGGCCAAAGAAAATAACCGGGTTTATTGCTATCTAATCTATAGCACGATAAAGACACAGAAAGTTGTCGTAGCCACGTTTTTCGTTATTTCCTTTAGGCTAATTTCAAAAAAAAAAGTTAAAAAAACATTTTGTTCTTGTGTCTATCGAGTTTTAATAGAACCACTCGTGACAGTCTGGGAAAACTACGTCTGTGCAATCATTCGCCCGTCGGCTCATTTTTCCACGGCCTGTGTAGCAGCCGTTTCCTTTCCTTTTCCAGACGAGAGTTCGAACAAGCGGGCGAGCGAAGGAGCGCGCCTGGGATGAGCAAAAAAATGGGGGGAGGTGGGGAGTGGGTGGAGGGAAAAGGAATCGTCTGCAGTCAATACGAAACATTTTACCGAATTACTTTCGCCCACGAAAGGGGAGCAATAGTCCAGGAAACGTTGAAAGATTTTTCGCAAAACGGCAAACACATCGATCTAAAACCAGAGCAAAAAGCTGCCATTAGAGTCTATCCGTCCTTACAATCCATTTACCAAATACTCGTGGGAGTGAAGGAGAAGCTTTTGCAAGTATTATCATGGTCTGCCGTGTCCAGTGTAAAGTGGGGTTGACGGGCCTACACGACTCCTACGGTTCGTGAGATTTCAGTACATTTGCCGTTCTCTTTTGGGACTCTCAACCTTTCTTTGCTTTACATGACTGTGTTTATGAGGGGCACATATTGGGCGCTTGCCAAAAATGATTAATTGGTTTTCATGTGACTGTTGGCGCCCGAAGGGAGTGCGGCATGTCTGGGGGCATTCGGTAAAATGTCTGGGATTGAATGCAAGCGTTTCCTTCGCTCGCCTCACCCCCCAGCCCCCACCCCACCCCTCTCCCTGCTCCTTAGTTTTCGCATTCGCTCGCAGTTTCGCTCCCTTCGCGTGCTGTTTTGGAAACGTCCGCTAGGCAGGCTAAGTTCTCCAAGACTTGACAGAAACACTATAACTCGATAGAAACACGAAAAATGTTTTCAATTTCTTAAATATTAATTAAGTTTGACATGGAATATCTTCAATCCCAAAGCACTTATCCTCACGATGGAACTATGGCAATTTGATCAGAAAACCAGTTCATCACAACAAAACAAGTTAGTCAAGAGCAATGTTTCAATGAGAGTGATTAATTTGCATCGCGACCATTTACCGAAATTTAAAGAGAACAAGGTTGACATAAAAACGGTTTTGCATCGTGCAATTAATACCATTTAGGAATCTCGATTTAATTACTGAACTTGTTGTTACAGATAGTGATCCAAATTTCCAACAGAGAAAAAACACTTTTCCACTTTACATGGAAATATCTTCAAACCGATATTGCAAAACATGATCCTGGAACTATGAAGATTTGATTCAAAACCAGTCAATCACTCGTTCCGAGCTAGACTATTATAAAGGACAAGTTAGAGTGATGTTTCGATGAGAATGATTACTTCCTCGTGAACGTTAACCGATATTTAAAGAAAACAAAGGGTTATACTTCAAAAGCGGTTTTGCATCATGCAATATCATTAACTGAGAAACCTGACTTATTCACTGAACTTGTTGCTACACTACATGGCCCAAATTTTGACAAGAGAAGATACGAAGGTGCACACCTTACCTCAGCAAAACAGTGGACAGGCAGTAAAGTGATAATACACTTTGCCAGCAGATATTTAGTTTACACGACTAAGCGAGACTAAAACGGCTATGGCTTGAGTTCAGCAGCAAGTAAAGATCTTTTTACATCAAGAGTCATTAAATAGGTGCACGGCCTCAGTTAAAATTGGTGTCAAGTGTCAGGCGAGAAATATTAATCTATGATAAGACTATAATAAAACTAAAACATATAATAACTATTATGCTACCCCTTAGGGTTCACCATTCAGAACTTAACCAATGCAGGAATAAAAAAATAGAGTGGTGTCAAATCACATTAGGAAGTGATGATTTAAATCAAAAATTCATTCCATAAATTTGTATTAATAACAATACAGTACATCCTGCACTGATTATGTAATGGACCCCATCATCAGCACCATTATAAACTTTATTTACCCTCAAATTTAAAGAGTAAAAGTAGCATTACTGTTAATTTCTTCAATTTACCTAATGTTTGAAATTAGAAATAATGAAATTCTCAATGAGCATGAATAAATGGATCAATTAACTTATAACCTACAGTATAAAGAAAATTTTCCTTAAACAAACAACTACAGGTTTCTCGGTTTCTTCCAATGTGGACAAATAAGGCTGATATGTATTCCTGTTCAAGGCCTGTTCCACCTTGCGGAGTGGCATCAGCTGTAGATGATTAGTTTATTCTTCGTTGTGTTGAATTAGTTCGTTTACTTGAACTAAATTTCACTAGTGTAGCTTCTTTTATTGCTGATAGTCGTAACCTAAGATCGCCTCAAAATATCGAAAGCTTCTAAACGCGCTTCATGGTCTACAATGCGCCTTATTTGGAAAACGAGCACCGTGAAACCCCATTTTCTATTTTCTTTTACTTTTGGCGGAAGTTGATCTTTGCCTTAATGTATAGAAAGATTTTTAAATTTCTATTTATGGCGGGCTTAATTAAAGCGAGAGAAAAGTGAGTGCAAAATGACAGTCCTGGAAAAGTAAAAGATTTTAAAACATGATTTCCAACACTTCTAATCGTTATACATCTGAAAGTTTCTTGTCGTGATTTAGTACGAAATAATTTCATTTGTGACCCAGAAAAATCACCCTTACATACATAGCACTTTATTAGTACATGAACTGTCACCAATTTTTTATTTGGTGAAATACAAACGTGAAAAAATAACTTTCAGAGAAGTATTTGACCTCATTTGATTGGCTCAGGTTAATCTACACCTCATTTATTCTCAGCACTGGGGAAATTACTGGTGTTCTTTACTTATTGTGTTGTTTGGCCAATTATAAAGAACCTTGTAAACGCGACAGGTCACCACCATAAGATCCGTAAGCAAAAGCACAGTGAGCCAAAGCTCTGTACGCGAGCTTCATTATCAAATTACACATCAGCGATAACGAAAGAGTTCGGAGAAGAGCTCTGAAGTCGGCCCTACAACATCTCCTAGTCAATAGTCATCAGTCATGATCTTTGCTGTAGGAATCGTATGGAAAATACTCCGCTCACTTGATGAATCTTTCCTTTGAAATCACTTATGATTTTACAAGAAGAAGAGGCGAAGTCGGCCTTTATTTAAACAGAACTATTTACTCGGGGCCCGCCCGCCCCGTTTATCTCCGCACATTCATTAAAAAAAGACAATTATTTAGAGGTAATTCGGCCTACCTTCCTAGTCTCTTGCCTGCTAAACATTTCAAATTTCACGTTATACAGTTTCACGTGGTCTCCGATTTCCCTTGACGTCTATTTAACAAATTGACGTCAGTTTTTCATGCGTCTGTCGTGTTATTGATCATAAATTTCGTCATCACATTGCCAAAGTAGCTGTGGATCGCCGAGTGGATCCGCAGACTACTTTGACAATGTGATGACGAAATTCATTGTCAATAACAGGACAGACTCATTAAAAACTGACATCAATTTGTTTTTTACGATAACAAATGGTCGAATTGCCCGATCTCGCTCGCTGACGCGTCGCACCAATTTCAAATTCATAAGTCTGTCCGCATATTGACGATAAAAGTTAGCCAATGAGCGCGCGAGAATTTCTGCAGTTATCATAAAAATGTTATTTTTGTTCAATTCTACACAAATAGACGAAAAGTAACATAATTAACTGCGTTTCATTAAGGAGAACATATCGATGAAGTAAACGTTACTGCTGGTGTACATGCGAAATAGGAAATATAGCATTGCTTGGTCGGTTGCATTATTGGTTGTATTATTGTTTACCCACACAGCTTACTGAGAAACGCTTTTGTCTAATATTTATATTTCTTTATACTTGCAGAAAAGTGTAACTGAATTTCTCTAAGTTTGGTTATTGAACCAGGAAGGATGATTTACATTCAGGAAACTGAGAAAAACTCTAATTTAGCTCTGAAATGATTGTTTAAACATTTTCTCGGTTTTGTTGTTCTTGAATGACTTCCACCCCACGCTAAAGGAGTGACTCTACCTGCTTGCACGTGATGTTTAAACATTTCTAGATTACAATATCAATTACCACATCAATAGGTCCGCGCTTTACGAGAGTTATTAGGGAGCTTAAGGTGGTTCGAAATAGTTTTATGGCGCGCGCAAACTGGGTTCTAATCTCGCAAATTCGGCATCAAGTCGATCCACGTCACGAGGAACAAAACATCCGGCTACTTTGGCAAAAATAATAGAGTACTTTGATAAAGACTGATGTTTTAAACACATATTGGTCCCCGAGAAAGGTAAAATCGCCCAATTGTAAGTTGTTTTAGAATCTCGTAGAAGAAAACATCACATGTACAAAACACTGCCAACTGCGAAATCAACAAGCCTAATCTCGCGCGTGCAGTTGACGCACATGCGCAAATGCTGATCTTGTCGTGTCGAAATTTTGGAGTTTTTATAACTTTAATCGCTCATATTTCCGCTTCCGCTCGGTGAATTTTTTTCATTTTTTCGGTGATAACCAGGATCAATTGGCTACATACACAGTCCGATTTTTAAAAAATTCTGTAGGCAGGAAAAAAAATAAGAGAACAATAGTCAAAAAGAGGATTTTTTCTTAATCTGCCCTACAGATCTTTTTTAAACTGAAATATTTTGAAGGTCATTTCTGGTGACATATAATATTGCAGTATGAGAAGATTTCACCGACCAGTTTTTTAAAAAAGACAATAGATTTCGATTTTAGGGGCTCAACTGAATGCGTCATATGGTTGCTATGGTAACAGATTTTCTAAAATGAATGTCATGTAATGAATCTATGATGTTTCTTTTATTTCTGTGCCAAATTTCATAGTGATACGATGAACCAAACATAATTTAGAAAAGAATTTGTGAACTTGTCTCGGGAAAATGAAAACTATTTCGAACCACCTTAAGCAGACCCTGACGACGACGCTGATTTCCGTTTCGTAAACGGTCGATGCCATTTTTAACGGTCGATGCCATAATTGGTAACCAAGCCTTTCAGAATGGAAGATGCAATATCTGATTCAGTTTAGGCCTGGACAAGGTAGAAACTGGTTAGAATTTGTTGATGGAGTTAAACGCACTCACCAAATGCTTCATTCTTCATATTCACACTGGTTTGCTTGCGGTTAGCTTTCATTTGTAGGTTGGGGTAGCTCTATCATTAATATTTAAGAAAGTCACATTTTATAATTAAATTTTGCGGAAATTTGGCGGATGAACCTGGTAGTGTAGTGGTATAAGAGGGATGTCAGGAAACAGAGGTTCTGGGTTCGATACTAGGTGGTACTTGCAAATTTTCCTTTTTCTTTAATTTAGTAGAGAAAAATTCGTTTACAGTTAGAAAAAATTTCTAAGTGTCGCCAAAATGGCATCGACCGTTTACGAAACGGAAAACTGCGACGACGACGGCAGCGAGAACGTCATCAAACAAAACGTTTAATGAGCAAAAACAACAGTCTTACACGTGCGTTATAAATATTTGTACATTTCTTTACTGTCCTCAGCAACTGAACAAGAATGTAAAATGACCAAGTTCTGCGCAGTCTGAGAAACACGAACGGCGACGGCTAATTTGAATAAAGAAGAAGCAGCGGGATATTCACACTTTATTTCCGATTCTTTTTAAGTGATGAGAATTGAACGAATCTATGTTATTGATATGTGCTGTATCACCGCTAAATGTAATAACAACGCTAAATGTAATACCAACCGTAAATGTAATAAAAATTAACTCTAAATGTAATACTAACCACAAATGTAATAAAAATCAACCCTAAATGTAATAACTTACCCCACCGTAAATGTAATACAATTTAACACTAAATGTAATAAGCTGACCAACCGTAAATGTAATACAATTTAACCTTAAATGTAATAACACGTTATTAAGAACGGCAAAGGCGTAAAGTGCATCAATATCATCAGTGATATGATATCACTTCAATGGATTATCGGAATATCCCATCACAGTTATTCCCCTTTACTAACTACACCGTTAGGCGCAGATTACCCCTAGGGGGTTTATCCCATACAATACCTATAGGGGTATGTGCCGCCTAACGGGGTCATGATTTTGGAGCTCCTGAGTTAGAGACGTTCCTAAACAGTAATATTTTGAATGAATGCACGAAATCTCCACTTTTGTAAGCAAGGAGAGATTGCTTTAAAAAAATACGATTCAAAACTGTTACACCCTGTGTTGCCCATAGTTAGCTTACGAGCATGATTGTGTGTGTTTTAGGCTAGCCATATCAAATGTAGGGCAAATTCTTTCCAAAACGGGTCCAAATTCTGGAGTCTCGGGCGGCATATACACACCCAAAAAACAGTTCAGTGTCCTCCCCCCCCCCCCCGGGAGATTACCCCGAAGCTTCTTGACGCTTAAATAAAGACACAAGTTAAACGGAATGAAGTGTCACTATAGGAGATATGTTCATATAGAAGAGGTCATGGTCTGTACCATCTATATATTTTTATGTTTTATCATACCACCGTCTCACCAAATCTTTCAAACACATCCAGAAAGACTCTAAAAAATAGCGGCCCCCATTCAAAACGGAGTGTAAACCAGAGGCCCAAACGATCCCATAACTGACTGCACGCCTTCTCTCGCCCAGGCTTCCCCACTATTTTTGACTATGTACTTGCGCTATCCTCTGCAAAGAATTTCGGAAATGATGTTTGCAAATGCTCCACCATCAGAAGGGCTATTTTTTGGGAAATCTTTAGACGTTCAGACGTTCCCTGTAAGCTTTGACCGGAACTACGCAGAAGCTCGGGAATGTTCACAAAAAATCACCGACACTTCAAATGATAACCGGTAATCGGGAGCTTTCAATGCTGTTATTACATTTGAGGTTAACTTGTATTACATTTACGGTTGGTCAGCTTATTACATTTAGCGTTAAATTGTATTACATTTACGGTGGGGTAAGTTATGTTAGTATTACATTTAGAGTTAATTTTTATTACATTTACGGTTGGTGTTACATTTAGTGTTGTTATTACATTTAGCGGTGATACATGTGTCAACAAGTAAGCAAATGTTCCAAAAGGTACTGTCTGTATGAAATTAATTTCGTTCTTTCACGAAACTTACCGAAATCACGAAACAAAGGACGCCAAGCGATTCAAAGCGATGCAGGAACAGTGGGGTTTTAGTTCATGCACCTGTAGGTCTACCTCCGATGCATTGTTACTATACTGACCAATTAGGAACAGACTTTCATTAATTAGCAGTATTGTGTCTTTACCTGCCTTGATAACGTGTTTTGTCTCCCAGATTGTTCGATGTATGACCAGCTGCTGAAAGACAAGGGAAAATTATGAAAGTCTGTCAAGTGCTGGCAGTAATGGCAATGTCATATGTTTATAAAATACGGATTAAAATTATTCAACGGATGTGAAACAATAATTATCATTTTGTTTATCCCCATTTGAACGGCCTTTCACGATTTGGGAAATAGAATGATTGTAGACTATTAGTTAGTATTTCGCTGTTACCGTATTTGCATATGACACCGGTTTTGATGATAGACAACAGTAGGAATTTGGCGATATTCTTAAGTTACTTTTTGCATGGTACAAAAATTCGTTCTAATCGCAGGAACCCCTCTAGACAAAAATGTCCAAATAGAAAATTAAAAAAAAATTAAAACAAACAGAAACAAACTTTTTCAAGATTGGCCATCTCTGACATAGCCTTTTTGTGATCTTGATTTGCCATCTTATTCTCCCCTTTTCGCATTTAATGTGGACGTTCACAAGAAACAATATTGACCGTTAAACCTGGTGAGAATCGCGATAAAAACATCCTGTGACGTTTAAGGTGACGACTGTTTATATCGTAACGACTTAATATTTAGTGCCAAAAATAAATCGATAAACAAAATTAAGATATTGGGAGAGTTGCTCGGAAAATTCCTTCATTCCTCAGCAATGATGTTAAATATTTTTAAATACCAATCGAATGAAATAAACTTAAATTACCATGGAGGCAAAACTGGCACCTGATATCTTAGTATCAAGCACCTGTTGTTTTGCTTTTATGTTACAAATTTCTTTATTCCTAAACACGTTCACGGTTTATATAACTATAACAGTAAATTAGACGTTTTAAACAATGATTTAGTTACTATGGGTCATAATCAAATAAATTAAGTCTTCTTGAGTTATTGATGTTGATATACTAAGATACCTCGGCAAGGAATATAGATCCACTCTGATATAACTGGTGATATATTATTATTGTTTAGTTCTCAGAACGTAGGAAGAGCAATTTATAGATCTATATGATGTAAGTGCATGCTAACTTCAAAAGCTGGAGCTGTAGAGATTTATCTTGGATCCCGGTCAAATAATTGCTCGTGTCAGAAAGGCAACATAAAATTCTGGGCCTTCGACTTCAGAAATAACGCGTGTGGTAAATACCTTAATTCGGATAAAAACGGTGCAAGAGACTTAGCACGGTATCCAGAGCTTCAAGTAAAAAAAAATACCAAAGATGCGTCAACAAAGGCAAACTACATGAACATCTCATATTTTGTATAAATAGACGCATAACGTAAATAGTTCCAAGTTTGACTATATTTGCCATTAAGCCTAACTTATTTCGAGGTTTTGGAAGTCATTGGGCGATTTGATGGTGGGACAAACGTTAGGAAACGGGGAAAAAACAGAGCTATCCAAAATTCAAAAGTCCACTAGCAATAGTTTTGTTCACGTTGCTAATCAGTCCGCACTTTTGTTTGGTGTGCGCCATCGTGCGCGAATTGCGCGAGCAGTAAGTTTGCGCCTAAACAATTAGCGCGAACGTTCTCAAAGCAATACCGGAATATATTGAGAGTATAAAATGGATCAAAATTGTATATAGTTACAAGGTATTCGGCGTGAAGGCTATCGGAGTTATTGAAGCAACGTCCTTACTTCGCTCAGTTAATAAACGATTTCTCACATGGTCCCACGTCGGGAGAACTGAACAGGTGAGTGATCGTGGCCTAAATTTTTTCTTCTTTTCTGCGATTATTTTCTGGTTTGAACTGAATCGAAATGTAGGCTGGTTGCGCCTGAGAATTAGGAAGTAAAATCTTCTTTTGTTTGCTCATCCAGAACACATCATTTCGCGCGTGAGGAGGCTAATAATTCATAGCAAAAGCGTCTGAAGTCTGCAGCGAACAATGGAATTGTTAACCGCGGTGACTTGCACCCCATGGCGAGCAGTGTCTCATAAACGATAATGAATAAACATCATATCACATTTTTAGATATATATAAAATGAAGACATAACATTCAATTTATGAAAGGAATTTTTGCTTAGTTTTAAAACTGTTCAAATGTTTACGTAAGCTACGGTGAGAAAGGGGTTACCACCCAAAAGCGATATATAATGCCAGGCACCAGTCTTGATGTCTTAAGATCCCGGCAAGACCCGAATTTGTCTCGTTGTTTCGACCACCTGTAATTGCACTTAGAGATTTGACAGGTACAACGTGGCAAAGCTGGATTTTGGTATTTATCCTTTTGACTCGATCACGTCCATTTAGTAGTCGACTATTGCTCGGAGGAGGTTTAAGGTTTCTTAGTATAAGTGTTCGAACTCTTAAAGGTAAGAATATACGAAGCCAATGACATAACATATGTTCTCTCATATCAACTGCATAGGTATGTACCTTTCCTAAAAATGCCCATAGCAAATTTGAATTTTGATCCGCAATGAGAAATACATTTGCATGATAGCAGAAATCTAAATCGTCAGTGGTTCAGTTATTACGATCAAATCAGATCAGATCAGAAGGTGCAAGTTGGGATATGTTTTTCAAAATTCAGTTCGATTCACTTCGTAAAGTACCTATCTAGCACCTGACGATTGTTTTTAGTAAGGATTTTAACAATCGGCAGACACGTTCCAAATAGCCTGAGATTCGGATAAGTACGTACCAGCTACTAATATTCTTACTTTTAATAGAAACGATTTCATTGAGATTTTGAAAGATTTACAGTGACGGATACAACATACTTTTAAAATTGACGACCTAAAGATATACTTTCTACATGGGCGGTATGAACGTTCACTAAGAATTTATAATCAGAACCAGTTTATCGTCAAATCTATCAGCTGTGATGAGCACTAAATATTTCTCCCACAGCTTAGTGGAGGGAACTAGCCATAAGCAAGGTGTGATCGCCTAATCCGACGAAGCTGCGCGCCGCGTGTGCATGCCTTGAATGGGCTTGGATGGATCTCCGTTGGTTCGCCCTCGACATTTGTTGCCCACTGAAAATATCTGCCAATTTAATTACTATATACAAATGGTTTTACCTTGTGCTATTGAAAAATTCGTTACACCTTGTAAAAGTAACATTCACTCGGTCAACTCAAGTATCAACCCAATCGCGTAAAAAGCCCTTCTACGCAATTAATCCGAGTTCGAGATTTTTCTTTTCTTTCCCTTTTCAGTCATAGAAAATGCATAGAAAATAAAATACCTTAAAACTAAAGTTTGACACCAGCTCGCTAAGGAGGCTACCCTGCCTTGGGTCATATCGTAACGACTTAATATTTAGTGCCAAAAATAAATCGATAAACAAAATTAAGATATTGGGAGAGTTGCTCGGAAAATTCCTTCATTCCTCAGCAATGATGTTAAATATTTTTAAATACCAATCGAATGAAATAAACTTAAATTACCATGGAGGCAAAACTGGCACCTGATATCTTAGTATCAAGCACCTGTTGTTTTGCTTTTATGTTACAAATTTCTTTATTCCTAAACACGTTCACGGTTTATATAACTATAACAGTAAATTAGACGTTTTAAACAATGATTTAGTTACTATGGGTCATAATCAAATAAATTAAGTCTTCTTGAGTTATTGATGTTGATATACTAAGATACCTCGGCAAGGAATATAGATCCACTCTGATATAACTGGTGATATATTATTATTGTTTAGTTCTCAGAACGTAGGAAGAGCAATTTATAGATCTATATGATGTAAGTGCATGCTAACTTCAAAAGCTGGAGCTGTAGAGATTTATCTTGGATCCCGGTCAAATAATTGCTCGTGTCAGAAAGGCAACATAAAATTCTGGGCCTTCGACTTCAGAAATAACGCGTGTGGTAAATACCTTAATTCGGATAAAAACGGTGCAAGAGACTTAGCACGGTATCCAGAGCTTCAAGTAAAAAAAAATACCAAAGATGCGTCAACAAAGGCAAACTACATGAACATCTCATATTTTGTATAAATAGACGCATAACGTAAATAGTTCCAAGTTTGACTATATTTGCCATTAAGCCTAACTTATTTCGAGGTTTTGGAAGTCATTGGGCGATTTGATGGTGGGACAAACGTTAGGAAACGGGGAAAAAACAGAGCTATCCAAAATTCAAAAGTCCACTAGCTAGCAATAGTTTTGTTCACGTTGCTAATCAGTCCGCACTTTTGTTTGGTGTGCGCCATCGTGCGCGAATTGCGCGAGCAGTAAGTTTGCGCCTAAACAATTAGCGCGAACGTTCTCAAAGCATTACCGGAATATATTGAGAGTATAAAATGGATCAAAATTGTATATAGTTACAAGGTATTCGGCGTGAAGGCTATCGGAGTTATTGAAGCAACGTCCTTACTTCGCTCAGTTAATAAACGATTTCTCACATGGTCCCACGTCGGGAGAACTGAACAGGTGAGTGATCGTGGCCTAAATTTTTTCTTCTTTTCTGCGATTATTTTCTGGTTTGAACTGAATCGAAATGTAGGCTGGTTGCGCCTGAGAATTAGGAAGTAAAATCTTCTTTTGTTTGCTCATCCAGAACACATCATTTCGCGCGTGAGGAGGCTAATAATTCATAGCAAAAGCGTCTGAAGTCTGCAGCGAACAATGGAATTGTTAACCGCGGTGACTTGCACCCCATGGCGAGCAGTGTCTCATAAACGATAATAAATAAACATCATATCACATTTTTAGATATATATAAAATGAAGACATAACATTCAATTTATGAAAGGAATTTTTGCTTAGTTTTAAAACTGTTCAAATGTTTACGTAAGCTACGGTGAGAAAGGGGTTACCACCCAAAAGCGATATATAATGCCAGGCACCAGTCTTGAAGTCTTAAGATCCCGGCAAGACCCGAATTTGTCTCGTTGTTTCGACCACCTGTAATTGCACTTAGAGATTTGACAGGTACAACGTGGCAAAGCTGGATTTTGGTATTTATCCTTTTGACTCGATCACGTCCATTTAGTAGTCGACTATTGCTCGGAGGAGGTTTAAGGTTTCTTAGTATAAGTGTTCGAACTCTTAAAGGTAAGAATATACGAAGCCAATGACATAACATATGTTCTCTCATATCAACTGCATAGGTATGTACCTTTCCTAAAAATGCCCATAGCAAATTTGAATTTTGATCCGCAATGAGAAATACATTTGCATGATAGCAGAAATCTAAATCGTCAGTGGTTCAGTTATTACGATCAAATCAGATCAGATCAGAAGGTGCAAGTTGGGATATGTTTTTCAAAATTCAGTTCGATTCACTTCGTAAAGTACCTATCTAGCACCTGACGATTGTTTTTAGTAAGGATTTTAACAATCGGCAGACACGTTCCAAATAGCCTGAGATTCGGATAAGTACGTACCAGCTACTAATATTCTTACTTTTAATAGAAACGATTTCATTGAGATTTTGAAAGATTTACAGTGACGGATACAACATACTTTTAAAATTGACGACCTAAAGATATACTTTCTACATGGGCGGTATGAACGTTCACTAAGAATTTATAATCAGAACCAGTTTATCGTCAAATCTATCAGCTGTGATGAGCACTAAATATTTCTCCCACAGCTTAGTGGAGGGAACTAGCCATAAGCAAGGTGTGATCGCCTAATCCGACGAAGCTGCGCGCCGCGTGTGCATGCCTTGAATGGGCTTGGATGGATCTCCGTTGGTTCGCCCTCGACATTTGTTGCCCACTGAAAATATCTGCCAATTTAATTACTATATACAAATGGTTTTACCTTGTGCTATTGAAAAATTCGTTACACCTTGTAAAAGTAACATTCACTCGGTCAACTCAAGTATCAACCCAATCGCGTAAAAAGCCCTTCTACGCAATTAATCCGAGTTCGAGATTTTTCTTTTCTTTCCCTTTTCAGTCATAGAAAATGCATAGAAAATAAAATACCTTAAAACTAAAGTTTGACACCAGCTCGCTAAGGAGGCTACCCTGCCTTGGGTCATATCGTAACGACTTAATATTTAGTGCCAAAAATAAATCGATAAACAAAATTAAGATATTGGGAGAGTTGCTCGGAAAATTCCTTCATTCCTCAGCAATGATGTTAAATATTTTTAAATACCAATCGAATGAAATAAACTTAAATTACCATGGAGGCAAAACTGGCACCTGATATCTTAGTATCAAGCACCTGTTGTTTTGCTTTTATGTTACAAATTTCTTTATTCCTAAACACGTTCACGGTTTATATAACTATAACAGTAAATTAGACGTTTTAAACAATGATTTAGTTACTATGGGTCATAATCAAATAAATTAAGTCTTCTTGAGTTATTGATGTTGATATACTAAGATACCTCGGCAAGGAATATAGATCCACTCTGATATAACTGGTGATATATTATTATTGTTTAGTTCTCAGAACGTAGGAAGAGCAATTTATAGATCTATATGATGTAAGTGCATGCTAACTTCAAAAGCTGGAGCTGTAGAGATTTATCTTGGATCCCGGTCAAATAATTGCTCGTGTCAGAAAGGCAACATAAAATTCTGGGCCTTCGACTTCAGAAATAACGCGTGTGGTAAATACCTTAATTCGGATAAAAACGGTGCAAGAGACTTAGCACGGTATCCAGAGCTTCAAGTAAAAAAAAATACCAAAGATGCGTCAACAAAGGCAAACTACATGAACATCTCATATTTTGTATAAATAGACGCATAACGTAAATAGTTCCAAGTTTGACTATATTTGCCATTAAGCCTAACTTATTTCGAGGTTTTGGAAGTCATTGGGCGATTTGATGGTGGGACAAACGTTAGGAAACGGGGAAAAAACAGAGCTATCCAAAATTCAAAAGTCCACTAGCTAGCAATAGTTTTGTTCACGTTGCTAATCAGTCCGCACTTTTGTTTGGTGTGCGCCATCGTGCGCGAATTGCGCGAGCAGTAAGTTTGCGCCTAAACAATTAGCGCGAACGTTCTCAAAGCATTACCGGAATATATTGAGAGTATAAAATGGATCAAAATTGTATATAGTTACAAGGTATTCGGCGTGAAGGCTATCGGAGTTATTGAAGCAACGTCCTTACTTCGCTCAGTTAATAAACGATTTCTCACATGGTCCCACGTCGGGAGAACTGAACAGGTGAGTGATCGTGGCCTAAATTTTTTCTTCTTTTCTGCGATTATTTTCTGGTTTGAACTGAATCGAAATGTAGGCTGGTTGCGCCTGAGAATTAGGAAGTAAAATCTTCTTTTGTTTGCTCATCCAGAACACATCATTTCGCGCGTGAGGAGGCTAATAATTCATAGCAAAAGCGTCTGAAGTCTGCAGCGAACAATGGAATTGTTAACCGCGGTGACTTGCACCCCATGGCGAGCAGTGTCTCATAAACGATAATAAATAAACATCATATCACATTTTTAGATATATATAAAATGAAGACATAACATTCAATTTATGAAAGGAATTTTTGCTTAGTTTTAAAACTGTTCAAATGTTTACGTAAGCTACGGTGAGAAAGGGGTTACCACCCAAAAGCGATATATAATGCCAGGCACCAGTCTTGAAGTCTTAAGATCCCGGCAAGACCCGAATTTGTCTCGTTGTTTCGACCACCTGTAATTGCACTTAGAGATTTGACAGGTACAACGTGGCAAAGCTGGATTTTGGTATTTATCCTTTTGACTCGATCACGTCCATTTAGTAGTCGACTATTGCTCGGAGGAGGTTTAAGGTTTCTTAGTATAAGTGTTCGAACTCTTAAAGGTAAGAATATACGAAGCCAATGACATAACATATGTTCTCTCATATCAACTGCATAGGTATGTACCTTTCCTAAAAATGCCCATAGCAAATTTGAATTTTGATCCGCAATGAGAAATACATTTGCATGATAGCAGAAATCTAAATCGTCAGTGGTTCAGTTATTACGATCAAATCAGATCAGATCAGAAGGTGCAAGTTGGGATATGTTTTTCAAAATTCAGTTCGATTCACTTCGTAAAGTACCTATCTAGCACCTGACGATTGTTTTTAGTAAGGATTTTAACAATCGGCAGACACGTTCCAAATAGCCTGAGATTCGGATAAGTACGTACCAGCTACTAATATTCTTACTTTTAATAGAAACGATTTCATTGAGATTTTGAAAGATTTACAGTGACGGATACAACATACTTTTAAAATTGACGACCTAAAGATATACTTTCTACATGGGCGGTATGAACGTTCACTAAGAATTTATAATCAGAACCAGTTTATCGTCAAATCTATCAGCTGTGATGAGCACTAAATATTTCTCCCACAGCTTAGTGGAGGGAACTAGCCATAAGCAAGGTGTGATCGCCTAATCCGACGAAGCTGCGCGCCGCGTGTGCATGCCTTGAATGGGCTTGGATGGATCTCCGTTGGTTCGCCCTCGACATTTGTTGCCCACTGAAAATATCTGCCAATTTAATTACTATATACAAATGGTTTTACCTTGTGCTATTGAAAAATTCGTTACACCTTGTAAAAGTAACATTCACTCGGTCAACTCAAGTATCAACCCAATCGCGTAAAAAGCCCTTCTACGCAATTAATCCGAGTTCGAGATTTTTCTTTTCTTTCCCTTTTCAGTCATAGAAAATGCATAGAAAATAAAATACCTTAAAACTAAAGTTTGACACCAGCTCGCTAAGGAGGCTACCCTGCCTTGGGTCATATCGTAACGACTTAATATTTAGTGCCAAAAATAAATCGATAAACAAAATTAAGATATTGGGAGAGTTGCTCGGAAAATTCCTTCATTCCTCAGCAATGATGTTAAATATTTTTAAATACCAATCGAATGAAATAAACTTAAATTACCATGGAGGCAAAACTGGCACCTGATATCTTAGTATCAAGCACCTGTTGTTTTGCTTTTATGTTACAAATTTCTTTATTCCTAAACACGTTCACGGTTTATATAACTATAACAGTAAATTAGACGTTTTAAACAATGATTTAGTTACTATGGGTCATAATCAAATAAATTAAGTCTTCTTGAGTTATTGATGTTGATATACTAAGATACCTCGGCAAGGAATATAGATCCACTCTGATATAACTGGTGATATATTATTATTGTTTAGTTCTCAGAACGTAGGAAGAGCAATTTATAGATCTATATGATGTAAGTGCATGCTAACTTCAAAAGCTGGAGCTGTAGAGATTTATCTTGGATCCCGGTCAAATAATTGCTCGTGTCAGAAAGGCAACATAAAATTCTGGGCCTTCGACTTCAGAAATAACGCGTGTGGTAAATACCTTAATTCGGATAAAAACGGTGCAAGAGACTTAGCACGGTATCCAGAGCTTCAAGTAAAAAAAAATACCAAAGATGCGTCAACAAAGGCAAACTACATGAACATCTCATATTTTGTATAAATAGACGCATAACGTAAATAGTTCCAAGTTTGACTATATTTGCCATTAAGCCTAACTTATTTCGAGGTTTTGGAAGTCATTGGGCGATTTGATGGTGGGACAAACGTTAGGAAACGGGGAAAAAACAGAGCTATCCAAAATTCAAAAGTCCACTAGCTAGCAATAGTTTTGTTCACGTTGCTAATCAGTCCGCACTTTTGTTTGGTGTGCGCCATCGTGCGCGAATTGCGCGAGCAGTAAGTTTGCGCCTAAACAATTAGCGCGAACGTTCTCAAAGCATTACCGGAATATATTGAGAGTATAAAATGGATCAAAATTGTATATAGTTACAAGGTATTCGGCGTGAAGGCTATCGGAGTTATTGAAGCAACGTCCTTACTTCGCTCAGTTAATAAACGATTTCTCACATGGTCCCACGTCGGGAGAACTGAACAGGTGAGTGATCGTGGCCTAAATTTTTTCTTCTTTTCTGCGATTATTTTCTGGTTTGAACTGAATCGAAATGTAGGCTGGTTGCGCCTGAGAATTAGGAAGTAAAATCTTCTTTTGTTTGCTCATCCAGAACACATCATTTCGCGCGTGAGGAGGCTAATAATTCATAGCAAAAGCGTCTGAAGTCTGCAGCGAACAATGGAATTGTTAACCGCGGTGACTTGCACCCCATGGCGAGCAGTGTCTCATAAACGATAATAAATAAACATCATATCACATTTTTAGATATATATAAAATGAAGACATAACATTCAATTTATGAAAGGAATTTTTGCTTAGTTTTAAAACTGTTCAAATGTTTACGTAAGCTACGGTGAGAAAGGGGTTACCACCCAAAAGCGATATATAATGCCAGGCACCAGTCTTGAAGTCTTAAGATCCCGGCAAGACCCGAATTTGTCTCGTTGTTTCGACCACCTGTAATTGCACTTAGAGATTTGACAGGTACAACGTGGCAAAGCTGGATTTTGGTATTTATCCTTTTGACTCGATCACGTCCATTTAGTAGTCGACTATTGCTCGGAGGAGGTTTAAGGTTTCTTAGTATAAGTGTTCGAACTCTTAAAGGTAAGAATATACGAAGCCAATGACATAACATATGTTCTCTCATATCAACTGCATAGGTATGTACCTTTCCTAAAAATGCCCATAACAAATTTGAATTTTGATCCGCAATGAGAAATACATTTGCATGATAGCAGAAATCTAAATCGTCAGTGGTTCAGTTATTACGATCAAATCAGATCAGATCAGAAGGTGCAAGTTGGGATATGTTTTTCAAAATTCAGTTCGATTCACTTCGTAAGTACCTATCTAGCACCTGACGATTGTTTTTAGTAAGGATTTTAACAATCGGCAGACACGTTCCAAATAGCCTGAGATTCGGATAAGTACGTACCAGCTACTAATATTCTTACTTTTAATAGAAACGATTTCATTGAGATTTTGAAAGATTTACAGTGACGGATACAACATACTTTTAAAATTGACGACCTAAAGATATACTTTCTACATGGGCGGTATGAACGTTCACTAAGAATTTATAATCAGAACCAGTTTATCGTCAAATCTATCAGCTGTGATGAGCACTAAATATTTCTCCCACAGCTTAGTGGAGGGAACTAGCCATAAGCAAGGTGTGATCGCCTAATCCGACGAAGCTGCGCGCCGCGTGTGCATGCCTTGAATGGGCTTGGATGGATCTCCGTTGGTTCGCCCTCGACATTTGTTGCCCACTGAAAATATCTGCCAATTTAATTACTACATACAAACGGTTTTACCTTGTGCTATTGAAAAATTCGTTACACCTTGTAAAAGTAACATTCACTCGGTCAACTCAAGTATCAACCCAATCGCGTAAAAAGCCCTTCTACGCAATTAATCCGAGTTCGAGATTTTTCTTTTCTTTCCCTTTTCAGTCATAGAAAATGCATAGAAAATAAAAAACCTTAAAAGTAAAGTTTGACACCAGCTCGCTAAGGAGGCTACCCTGCCTTGGGTCATTGATTTTTTTGAATGAGCACCAGTTACTTCTGTTGACAATTTGTACTCCTATGTCATACATATGAGCGAATTCTTATTTTGATTTACGGATTAACATGAGGTATGCAATAACGCTTGGGGTCGAGGTACAAGACACAATTGTAAACTGCCTTTGTTTCAGTTGGTACGTGTATTTTTTGACACATTTCAAGAGTTTCGATTATGTGTATTCAAACAATCGATTGCGACCTACGTTCTAAGCAAAAACAACTTCTCAAAAGTGATAAACTTTTAACAAACGGTACTAATTGCCTGGTTTGTTTTAGAGTCGTATCATTCTTCTTACCCTTTTTAATACAAAACACATTTTTCTAAAAGAGGATACAAAAAGATTCAAACAAGACGTATGTATGTCCAGTCCTGAGAGCAAACTGAACAAAATTCATATCATAAAGGAATCGGTTAACTTCGTGATAGAAGTTATTACATTCCATCGTTTATTTTGCAAGGGATTGTTTAGGTATGCAAAGCACAATACGCAATTATAAAATGTATAGCGTCATTGCCCACCGAAATACCCACCGACTTCTCATTTACACAATTGTTATTGCAGAACAAAGAGTTGGCATACAAAGATGAATTTGGCATCACTTGGATGTCTGGCACTCCTCCTATTCACAGAGCTATTATGTCCCTCGAACGCAGGTCCTTTTAGAAATAGTCTCAATACCGTTAGGCTGTTAATCTCACTGCTTAATTATATTTTTTAAAATACATTGGCATCAATATCAATGTGTTTTGAAACTGGTGCCTTTTCCGAAACCTTCAATAGGCGCATTTTTAGAACGTTTTTCTTGTTCCTTAGTGAGGCTATTTATTTCCGTTGCACCGCAATCAACAACTAACGTCTAATTATCTTTCACACTTGCATCATTGTCGGTTCCCCGGGACTTTCTTAAGTGGAATCACAGTATGCTTTCAAAACATTAATGTAGAACGTCACTGTGATAACCCGAACAAACTAACATGAAATAAATTGCCAGTGGAAGTAAACTAGTGTCCCAAAAGTGCTAGGAAAGCTGACACAAGTACGTCTCTTTTTCTCGAATAACAACTAGAAGAGGAAGAAGATCCAGATCATATTTTCAGTGGAGATGCAGTCCTGTTTTCCATAAATAAAGCAACCAATCACCCAAGATCTTGGCTAGCCTGCAGCAAAAAGGAATGTCGTTTCTCAAAGCGTCAGGCAACAGATAACGTTTTCACCCATGCCAAAAAAGTGTTTCACATCTACGGTAAGGGAAGACTAACCACCAATGACCCTATTCGCTACGGAGATGAAGTGGCTCTGTTTTACAGGGTGAACGACGAAGGAGATGGCTTGTGGTTGGGTTGTGCTTCAGGAAGAAGGCGATGTGGTCTAGGAACCTGTCCTGGATTTCCGCATTTAAACCACTGGATGTGGAGGGGCAAACATTCATGTGACGAAAACAAGTTTGTCATCGCTGGAAGTACGGGCCTCCATAATGGTACCACGTCAGGACAGCCCGTTAGAATAGAACACCAAATAACCATCAGAAAATTGACCATCCCATCCATGGAGTGTAAAGAGTGAAATGGAAGAAAATTCAACCACCTTAATTGAAACACCTTTCCTTGACAACTTTGGACACTGGGTGATCAACAAAGGTATGTAAAATGATGAGCCACAACCTTGTCAAATCCAGAGCATGCTGTTAAGTTTGAGTTGTTATCTCGAAATGATCGTGCGTTTTGTCAAAGTATTCGCACTTCACGCCGTCAAAAGGGACACCTTATGTTATGAGTTTGAGACGGGCCCTGTCTGGCCTCGAATCTGAATCTGAATCTGAACATTCGAAAGTTATAAATTCTAGGATTGCTTCATTATTTGACGTTTGCAACTTTATAACTTTCAGATATGATAGAAAGGTGTGGAAATAAACATTATGACGCCCGTTACAAAGTATGCGATAAATGTGGCTCTGAGCCTTATATCCGTCCTAAGAACGTGAAATGGAAATGCTGTGCTGGAAAGAATCCCTATAATACAGAGACATCCCTCTGCTGCGAAGGAAGTGTCAGTATTCTGTACCATATCCACAGAAGTGCAAAGAAAGCCAGATGCTGCTTTAACAAAGCTTTCTTTCCTGACAGGCAGGTTTGCTGTCAAGGTTAGTACATTTTTTTCTGATTTTCCTTTAAGCAGTAAAAGAATAACTATTAAAAAATCCATAGTAAAATAGAGCAGCGAATATTACACGTCATTTTGGTTTGAATGGGTTAGAGAAAATCAAGATTATCCGACAATAACTGTGAAAATCTTTCAAGTATTTACCTTCGGATCCTATGGATGCATTACACATGGCATATTAGCTTCTTACTAACCGGGCGGGAGGGCCGTAGTGGGGAATATTAGTCTGAGGTCGTGGCAGCACGGACTGAACACAGGGAGGTCCGTATAAAAACGACCGAGGCCAAATATTGTCCAGTACGGCTCGAGCGAGCTAGGTTAGTAAATAGTTTATTATATGGCACGAAAACAAAACATACACGGCTTATGACCGTCCCCATGGAAACGTCCGTATGGCAAGATCCTGATCAAGGAAGATACAATCAGAACGCTTGGATCTACCTCAAGACTACCTTACCATATAATAACAGGAGGTATTGTTTCTAGCATTGTGATTTTACATCTATTTGCAAACCTGAAACAACTTTTTGATAGGAAAAGTGCGAGACCTTCCTGGACAAGACACCGATGCTGATGATGACACAGTGCGGTGTTGTGGGAGTGAACCTTACTTATCAACTCAAGCAGCTTGTTATAATGATGTTATTACGCCATTCGACCCATTCAAGACGAAACACAAAGACGCGGGCAATTGTGATACGGCAAATTACTGCCCATCTAAACTGCCACACACGTGCACCTTTTCCCCTGCAAACGACCGTGACGAATGCTGTCCGATTTTCAAATGTCTAAACAGTGGTAAGTAAAGAAGATACATTTCCTGTAAAGACGTCCGTACAAGTAATGAAAAAATTAAAATGTGGTAAGGTTTTCCACGAATTAAAATCTTGAGGCGTAATTTATTCTTGACCGTTTTCATTGCTAATATGCCTCATCAGCTATATTTTGGTTTATAAAATTTTGTTAAGTAAAATCCAAACCATTTAAACGTTTTTCATGATTTTTGTACCCATTTGCATCATTTGACTTTTCAAAGCACTGATTTCTAGGTTACAAATTGAAAACAGAAGCATCACGGGGTAGAACAAAACTAATTTTCATAATCTCCATAAAGCTACAGTATCTTAGTGGAAAAGTTAGTCAAAATAGGGTAATTGATTCTAAACTATATTGATTGACGAGGTTTGTGATTGAAAGTTATGGCAGAACAAGTTTGAAAAGTTTTCTTGTAATTAAGAAATTCGCGCGCAAAAAAAAAAAAAAACACGAAAATACAGCTTTTTACCTCATTAAACATCCCAACAATTTTTGGAAAAATCAACAAAGTTTTCGGCACTGGCATTGAAGCATCTTGCAATACCAAAAACGAGATCGACTAAGAAAAAAAGCTTAACCTTTCTTCTATATATCCAAAAATAGGAAATTTCATTTTTTGTAAATCGCTTCAGAGGCTTCCGTCGTCTGTCGAAGAATTGCCTTATAGCTCTTAAGGAAACATCATTTTAGTATACCCGGTATCGAAAACTGAAAAGTCTATCTATAGAATGCCACTCGACATATGTCTACTACAGACCCCTATGATTCTATAATGAGCAAGTATTCTTAAAACTCAGCAAACTGGAAATTCTAATTGGCAACATGAATTACGTGATGCCTGTAACGTAAACGTATACATAGTGTGTTTAGTTTAGTCTAGTCTAAGGGAACTTATAATTCGGGCTCTTTCTTTAGTTTCATGTGCCTTGTGTAAATTGCGAATTGATGTTGCAATAAAGACATGGATTAACTCTCTTATTACAGACAATAGATGTCTTCATATTTCAATAGATGCTTAACAATAGGCGCTTAGAACATACCCATCATGCAAATTTGACGCGACTATCGCGAACTTTTGCTTTTTGTCCGTATGATCCTTGATTGCCCAGAATTGTTTTTCATATTATTCATGTAGTATAAAACGACACGCTTTTAAAACACTCCATATCGGGCATATCAAGATGCATTTGACGCCCGTAAAACTCATCCCACAGCCCAAGAAATCCTTCAAAATGCTTAAAAAAGTTCCTATTCCTATTTTAGATAGAAGAAAGCTACTGCTATTATACTAAGTTGTAAATTACTTCAAAGCGAAAAACAAGAACTTGGTTAATTTTGTAGATATCTTTTGTATATTCAAATAGGTAACGGCTGTATTTTCGTTTGCTTGCGAATTTCTTGAAGACTGTTAACTCTTCGAAAATCAGAATAATATTCTCCACGATAGTTCCCTGAAAGCGTTCTTTAGCCAAAGTTTCAGGATTTTTGATGTTTCGAAACTGGCTAGCGATTCAAGATATTTCCACTCAGTGACAAGGAAGGCTTCTGATACGCTCGGTTATAGGGGAATCCTTGTTTACAATATTTGCCTCTTTAGCATAAGCAATTCAGTTTCTGATGGAGCTACAAACAAATTACTTCTGAATATTGAAAGGTCATAGTACGATTAACTCTGCCAGTAAATATGAGCCTGATGTATTGCCGGAATACTTTTGTGCAACACGGGTTTAAAAACTCAAAATTTAACAAAGAATGTATGAGCTCATTAGCGCTTTTGCCACCCAGAAATTTTGCCGTTTTTGAAAGACAATTTCTCCTTGAATATTACACCCAAAGAGCTAAACATTTCACCATTTACTAAGTTTCACTAGCTCTTCAGCTACCTGAAGTCAATTCTTATCTAGCATGTTTCCTTCTGTACGCAAAGCCGTATGCAAATAAGGAAAAATGTAAACAATGACGTCAGCATGAATTCGCTTATTGCCTGGTTATTTTGCAACTAGGACCTAAAAATCTCATTTTGTGCTCCAAGTTTTAAAAGCACAGTAGGAATAAAGTAGCCACGACAGCGACGCCAAGAACAACGCAATACCATATTCAAAACTGAATAAGGAATGCAGAGTAAAATAAGGAAAGCATATTTTAAAAATTCGCGGTCGTGGTTCCTCTTCACAAAGCAGGTTTTGGTGATTTCACGTTGTTGTTTTGAAAAGAAAGGAAAGGAAATATACCAAGAACTATAACGCACATGCGTGACATTGCCGTTTCCTTACTGTTGTGTTTCTTGAATTTCCTAGAGTCTCAAGTATTAACATATCGCTACAAACTTAAGGGTTGCACAGTTTTAATTAAGGCAACTTTTGGGATCATGACATGTGCGATGTTTTAATTTGTTTAGTACAGGAGCACTTTTTCTCAAGTACGCTGAATCTTGTTTAATGCATATTCAGAAATTCACAACTACAAGCTGTTCCTTAGAAGAAACTCCCACGTATCCATATCCACTACCATTCCTGAGCTGACAGCGATGACTATCTCCTTCTGGATGAGAACTCAACAAGGCGGCGAAGGAACAGCTCTTTCTTACGCTACTCAAAGTCAGCCAGACGAACTGGTCATCAAGACACATCCCAGCTTAAGTGTGATCCTTAAGGGTTCTCCACAGGGCGATGAAACGGACTGGGATCTAGACGACGGCAACTGGCATTTCTTGTGGGTCGAGTGGGAGTCGTCTACTGGCCATTTGACTATCCGTGAAGGAGCACGTACTATCGGACCACTGACTTCCACACAAACATCACTGGAAGGGGGCGGATATCTTGTACTTGGACAACGACAGCAGTCCCAAAAACACTTTATCGAGGCAAAGGCTTTCGTGGGAGAAATTTCCCATGTAAATATATGGAGCGAAAAGAGAACAGATTTTGAACTGATACGAAAGGACTGCATTGGTCTACACACTGGTAGTATTTTTCACTTGTCAGATGATACGATTGATCTTCACCAAAGCGCATCTATCATTGCATCAGATGTATGCTCAGGTATTTTAGTATTACTTTTCTTACTGTTGTCTATTTATGTATATCTACTTATTTCTGTTTAGAAAACCATGTATTCTTGTGGAGGATTTAACGTGACGGATCTCTAATTTTTTCTTGACACTAGACAAAGCTTTGCAATTTTCAAACAAAGGAGTAGACGACTTCGTCAGCATATCGGGCATGCAAAATTTAACGGCGTTCACCGTGTGTCTGTGGATGAGTTCGAGTGACAATGAAGGGAGTCCTTTCAGTTACGCGGTATCAAGCGAAGGAAACGAGCTGCTCATCTATTATGAGACATATTTTCAGCTGTTCATCGGTGGCGAAAAAAGGTTGGGTATACAGTATTGTGCAAAAGTAATGCAAATGAACGGAATTTCGTTTCGAACGAAACTTATCAGAGTTTTTTATTACTTGATGCAAATTTAGCTCGAAAAGAACTTTTTTTATGATTGAATGTCGAATTTTTTTTACAAAAAAGTACGCTGGACAAAAGTGTTCTGGATCGACATTTTATGACAAAAAATTAAAACAAAGCTATGCAAATAATTTTGTGATTGTCTTAAACCTTATTAAATTCCACATATAGGAAGTCATTTTCATATGGATCACGCAAGGAAGGGTTAGGTTACAACGAATCTAAATTTGAAGATTGAATCACAAAAGCAAGGAAGAAAAAGAAAAATAGTTACGTTTTTCACCGACATCGTAGCCAGTGTTGTTGTGCGAGGATCATCGTTACGTGTTGGATTTTTTTTCACGCATTCGATCAGATAGCATGGGGAGCAATAATCCATACAATGGCACAATAGTCCTCATCGTCATACATCAGCGGTTTATCATATCAATGATTCAAGTTGTAGTACTACCAAGAAGGGCCACAAGGCAAACCAAACAACGTTGTTTCAAGCTCTTGCGGCAAGAAAATGCGAGAAAGGAGCAAGTTCCTGGTAGATGAGCCCAGAAATAGGTCCGGCATGTTTCCGAAAAGCACAAATAGGAGTGTCTGAAGTTCTTGGCCGACAATGCTTTTACACAGCAGCGTTTTGTGCAATCGTGGCTTATACAAAGCACGAACTAAAGGCTGCCATCTTCAAACAGGTGGAAGTCCGATCAAGTCGCAAGTACAGTTTAAAGAAGATCAATGTCTGATTATAGTATCGCATTTCAGTGGACAAATAAGTTGTAAAGCCTTTTACATGGCGCTTTATTGTCAAATTCTTGACAAAAATCCTCAAACACGTAACGATGCTCTACGCAAAACACCTCAAATGTGACTCTTGTTTCTCAGAAATTACGTGATTTTGCGTACCGTTTGTGATTCGGTTATCAAATTTGAAAAATAATTTTCAACGTGCAGAATTACCGGTAAAAAAAAGTTTAAGACAATTACAAAATTATTTGCGTCACTTTGCTTGTTTTAGTTTTTTGTTGTAAAGCATCGATCTATAACAGTTCTGTCCAGCGTACTATTTGGATAAACGTTAACATGACTGGATTGGAATATACATTTTGGATTGCTCATCGATAACACTGGAAGGTGACGTGAAAGTAAGGACGTGACGGGGGTAACGGATGGACGATCTCTTCTCTAAACGCTCCAGGGATGGGGAAGAATAGAGACCCTGGGACCCGTTCCCAGTGTACAACAGACATTTTAAGTAATCTAGCCCGAGGTTAGTAACCCACGTCGTCAGGTGATTTACATTTCACCAGCTGTTTAACCCGAGGTTAGTCGTAACTTAACTTCTCAAAACAGAACTAACGCCCGCTTCAATGTTGATTCCGTTTGAAATAGATATAACCAGAGGTAAAAACTTAATTCTCTTTTGAAGAACCGGGACACGACGCAAAGCTTAATTATTAATGCAGCTCAACTTTCGTATAATCACGTTATAGATACACCAGGGATAAAATTTTTCACTCCTAATAATTTCCATATATTGCACATATCTTGCTCTACCTTATTCTACACAATCCAAAAAATTGTACGAGAAACACGAAAAATACAAACGGAAAATTTATCCTACAGTCAGACAACAGTAACGCCTAATGATGGTGTGTGGCACCACATCTGTGTATCGTGGGAAAGCAGTTCAGGATCATGGAAATTCTACAAAGATGGTGAGTTCAAACAACAAGACACGCTCAAGAGAGGCTATAAAATAAGTGCAGGTGGCTCTTTGGTGCTAGGACAACACCAAGACTCGGTCGGTGGTGGTTTTGAAGCTGATCAATCATTCAAAGGAATGTTATCAAATGTCAACGTATGGGATCACAAGCTGTTGGATGCACGAATCGAGGAGATGTCGACATCGTGTCTGCTGGATGTATGGAATGCTGGTAACGTATACAGATGGCACAATTTCCTGCAAGAAGCAAGCGCCAGGCTTGTAAAGGAGTCCCCTTGTAAGCCGTTACAACCTGGTACGTGAAATGTGGTCCATTAGCATACAATTTGGTAAACTTGGGCCTGAGAATTTCAAATTCCTCGCAGAGAGGGATGAGGAAGGTTTCGGGATAGAAAGTGGAAAATGACTCAAAAGTCTCGATTTTTAATGGCATCTGATTTTTCCGAGCCTAGAACACTGTCACAATTCTGAGATTAATTCTGTATTGGTTGCTGATACAGAAGAGACAAGAGACTTCACACTTATCTGAAGGACAAAACACTTAATTCGTGTCAAAAATGAATCAAGCAGATTAAAACACCAACCCTAACCCTAACCCTAAACCTAAGTGTTTAGATTAGGCTATATAAACACGGAAAAAGTGCTCTATTGCTTTTATAAATATTTTGTATAATACGCGCGAATCTAAAACGTCACAACCGTGTTTACATACTCTCATCTAAACACGTAGTGGCTCAATTATTTTATAAACATAATATATATTGCTGAGATGAAAGCCATCAACATACTAGAAAGCATTATTTAACTGCTCATTAGGATGATCAAAGAATGCGTTATTTAACTGATCCGCCTAGATAAGCCCAGTGCTACCGGCGGAACAGTTTTACTTTTGTAGTAAGTTTTAAGTTCAATTGTGATATAGTGTGTTAAGTGTGTATAAGGCTGAGTTGGACGGGGGTGGGGTGAAAGCCACATTTGAACTGATGCAATCTGTTGTTTTTAATTTTTTTTTTGTAGACAACGCTTTCCACTTTCCAAACAAAGGAGTTACTGATGCTATCAAAATATCAAACATGAGAAATAGTTTGACGGCATTCACTGTGTGCCTGTGGATGAGCTCCAATAACACTCGAGGAACTCCATTCAGCTACGCGGTAGGAGAGGGCAACAATGATGATAACGAGCTGCTTATCGAGTATAACGGATCTTTTGACTTTCTCATCGGAGGCACACGACGGTAACTATATACTATATAATTATACAAGCCGAATAATGAGTCAGTCAAATTTTGAATCAGCAAGGATATCGTAGTACACAGAAAGTTAATGACTACTTCCTCACTAATAATGGCAAGTTTTTAGAAGGATTGCTTGTTCTTATAGGATTGCTTGTTCTTATAGGATAGTACGCATATGTTTTTTCTTTCATTATTTTTACTTAGTATTGTAAGAGCGCCGAGGCGTAGCGAGGCGCTCCAAAAACTGTAATTATTATTATTATTATTATTATTATTATTATTATTATTATTATTATTATTATTATTATTATTATTATTATTATACCTCGATAACTTACATCTACAGTTAACAACAACTTAACATTCCTTTATTTAAAACCGCTACTGGCTAGAGATTATTCCACTATAGGATAGTAAACTTATGAAATTCATTAGACAAAAATTTTAAACTGTGTAAAGACCTCGCAGAATTCAAGAAAACTCTTAACCCAAGGATGTTGAACGAGTTTTTAAAACAAAAATAGTTTTAACTCATAGTTTTATACATTTTACTGTACATATATATTTTCTTATTGTATTCATTTATTGTAATGTTCACTGAAAAACCCTATTCGGGAGTGTTCAATAAAGTTAAATCTTAAACCTTAAACCCATCTTTTCTTAACACCAACATTCAAAAGACGAGAAAAAGTGCAACTATAATTCTTCAAGATAATGTGTGCAGTGCTGCGTGGTTCAAAAACAAAATGTAACGATCGAGGTTTCTTTATACGAACTCTTTCTCACTAAAACTTAACTATTTGAAATCATGAAATCATGATGTCTATTTTTAAAAAAAAAAGGTCGGACAAATCTGAACAGTGGTAAAGGATCTATTTGCTGCATATTTATAACCACGCTCTCATTACGCCTTAGGCCTTTCATTACGCCTTTATCTAAATTACTACAGTTCGTATTCTATATTCGTGCATATTATAGTACTCAACAGGCAAGTGTATTTCAGTTTACCATCCCAGCCTTAGGATGCTTGAAGTATTTAAAAATAACAAAACTGACCAAGGAAAATACAACTAATATTTTAAGGAGCCGGGAATCCTTGTTGTAAATGTTTAAGGATAGGTAAAAGAACGTGATTTGCTTTTTGTCTTGTTTTTTTTTTTCCTTTATCCTTCATGAATTATCGATGAATATCCACAGTCATACATCGGTTGCCGCCTTTAACGGCCAATGGCACCACATCTGTCTTTCGTGGGAAAGTAGCTTGGGATCATGGAAATTCTACAAAAATGGCGCACTCAAAGCGCAGGGATCGAACTTAAAGAAACGTTACACGATAAGTCAAGGTGGTACTGTGGTGCTGGGACAGGATCAAGACTCGGTTGGTGATAGATTTGAATCAGCTCAATCCTTCCAAGGGATGTTGTCAAATGTCAACTTATGGAATCAAGCGCTCGATGATTCACAAATCGAGCTTATGTCAAAATCTTGTCTGTCAGATGAAGCAAGTGATCGCAAAGTGTACAAATGGCTGGATTTTCTCCGTGAAGGGGGAGCAACGTTAGTTAAACCATCTCCTTGTGAAATGTTTGGAGTAGGTAAGTGGCAGATTTAGTTAAATACGAGAGTTATTTACATTTAACAAAGAAAAGCTAGCTACTGGAAAAGCTGTATCCAGGTGCTATATTCAGTACATGTACTTGCGACACACTATACCACATCTACCAAAACCTCGATTCAAAACAATTTCACTGTCTGCATGATGCTTGTTCTCTGTATGAAAATGACACCCAGGCTTATATCTCGTGACTAAAAATTAAAACCAATAAAATGGAGGCATGATGCATGGTTATGATTTTGGAGAAGAAAACACACAGCCCCCTTGAGCCCCCTTGAACGTTGCTTTTTGCCATAGCTATACCTGGAGAAAAGATGCGCAACCCACGGAAAATACGGGAAGGCTTGAAAAGAGATAAAGCTAAAATACAAATGACTGAAATACCGTGAAATCCCGTGTAAAACAATCTACAACTGTATAAGACGAAGCAAGCCTGTTTATGTTCTTAAATACATGTAGGTTCTTATTTTTCAAAGAGTGGTGCAGGTCAAGAAATTTTAAATACAGCGGCTGTGTTGAGGTGTCGTACATTGTAAAAGTTACTAGATTTTATAAAATACTACTAAAAATTGACGTAAAGTAAATTGTCTAATGTCTGCACTCAGTTACAAATCAGTTACAAATACAATTGTATGTCTACATATAGCAAATTTTCATGCTGTACGTTCTTAGGCCCCGCCAACTTTTCCTTTCCGGATACGGCTTTCGTTCACACGCATCCCGCAAATTCGTCAGCGAATCCGGATATTTTTGAATCCGTTCTCCACAGCGGAAAGAAATAAATCCGCATCGCCGATGACGTAGCAAAGTCGTGTCCAGTCTCTTACCGAACAATAAATCAATGTAATGGCACAACGCGTACAATTGTAGGCCTAGTTTTTCTAGAGTGAATCCGGATACCATCGGATGCCTGTGGACAGGTGAAATCGAATACGCTACGTGAGGACGGGGGAATTTTTGACCCGGAAAGAAAAAGTTGCGGATTCCACCAGGGATTTTACTGTAGCCGCCAAAGATGAAACGACAGGCTATCGCCAGGGACCGGACAACGCGTAAAAATTGGGTAGTGTAAAAAATATAGCTACTTACTTAAAAATGATGCGTTTGTTCTTCTTCTTGATTCGTTCCTTCCCTCTTCGCTTTGCAGGCTCTTGCTCTTACTGGACCTGTGTTTGAAAAAAATAAGTCATTTAATACGTACCGTGCAAACTTATGGATTACTTCTGTTTCCATTGTCCAAACAAAGGACATAAACTAAAATTCAGGAACCCCTATTCACATGCAAGACTAACGAGTTCTCTCAAACCTGATTCGTTTGATCGTTCAACTAGCTATGTAACGTTTGAAAAATAGTGCGAAAAAGTACCATGCATACATTGTATTACTAATTTATTTACTTATTTATTTGTCAATCTAGATCACGCTTTTAATTTTCCGGAAAAAGGAGTCCATGACGTTGTAACAATATCAGGCATGCGCAGGTTAACTGCGTTTACCGTGTGCTTATGGATGAGTTCGAGTGCCACTCAAGGGTCTCTTTTTAGTTACGCTGTTGGCGAGGGCAACGGTGATGATAACGAGCTGCTCATCAAATACAACAGATACTTTGACTTTTTCATTCGTGGCACAAAAAAGTAAGTAAATATGGTGACACAAATATGGTGCGATATAGCGATTTACATATATCTGAGGTTACTCGTTGATAGTGCAGTTAGGTATACCAGACATTCCAAAGATAAAATGCTACGGATACTAATACTAAGAATGGGCAACATACATTTCCACCTTATCATGGTTGTACAACCACTAAAGGTTGCGCAAAGTTAGAACGGCACTATTGGAATAAATTAAGCATGTATTTATATGCAAATATTTGTGAAAAATAAGAAAATTGCCAGTCACACAAAGAGACGCCCTGAAATAGTTTCTAAGAGATCTGCCTTTTGTAGATTCGAAGTGAACTTGTTATTAACAGTATTAGATTCTCTTATGTTGCTCGTTGGAGTTTTGTCGAAATAGATGCCCAACAAGGCTTTAAATTTTTGGTTTTTGCAAACCAATAAAAAAGCAGCTTTGGAGTAAAGAAATTTGAAATGCGGGTAAATTACACTACTTATATTATACAAAATATTCGAGTTAACTACTTTAAATTTCTTACGTAGAGAAACTTCACCTGCAATCAGTCACGGTGAATGGCACCACATCTGTTTATCGTGGGAAAGCAGTTCGGGATCATGGAAATTCTACAAAGATGGCGGCCTCACTGACCAGGGCACGTTAAAGAGGGGTTACAAAATAAGACAAGGTGGTACATTAGCGTTTGGGCAAGAGCAAGACTCGGTCGGTGGTCGCTTTGAAGTTTCTCAATCCTTCCAAGGAAAGCTATCAAGCGTCAACGTATGGGATCATGTACTTACTTCGAATAAAATTAAGGAAATGTCAACAACTTGCGTGCTGAATGAAGAAGATAATGGAAACGTGTACAACTGGGTCGATATTCTCCGTGAAGGAGCAATACGTCTTGTTGAGCCATCCACCTGTGAGCCAATGGGCAAGGGTATGTGCGGCTTTAAAATAAGTACATTTATTATACACTCAACAAAACATCTTGTTTCTGATTGGCCAATGGCGAATGCATAAATAGGTTATAGAGTGCAATACGGAAGTTGCTATGGAAACACCGGGCGAGCGCCAAATTTTCTATATATTTTCGGAGATATTTTCTGAGATATTTTCTGAATTTTTTTTACGCTTGATTTGCCTGTCACAACAGTATATTTCTGATGGTTCAAATAAAACATGTGAGCATATTGGAAACCATTGAAGCGTTTAATGTAGTACGTAACGCGTACAAAGTAGCGCGTTTGAGCAATTTTGTTGAGAATATAATAAATAAAAAAACGTATGAACCTGCTCGTGCATTTCGTGATTTATGGGCACGAGTGATGTTTTGAAAGTTCTCAAAATTGCACGAGCCGTTGGCGAGTGCCATTTGAGAACTTTCAAAACATCACTCGTGCCCATAAATCACGAAATGCACAAGCAGGTTCATACGATTTCCTATACATAACATAACAAAATACTCGAATCTGATGTTATTGTTACTGTTACTGCTTGTTTGGAAAGCAAGAGATCTATCTAAAAATAAATATGAAACAACGATGGCAAGCTATGGGTTACATTTTCTAGAAAATCTCAATGTTAGAAACATGCCATTACGTTTAAGTCCAGTCGTAAAGTGCCTATTTTTGCCTTAACGAACACAGTTTAGACCATTCGCGTCCCAGTCTTTTATTACAAGCACCACTACTTCCGATACACAGCTGCATCAGCTTCCTCCCATTCATCTGTCGTCTATTGGAAATAACATCAGCGGCCAGGCAACAATCAACATCACATTCAACATTCAGCCTCCACAATGATCGAAAGTCCTTGGTTTGAAAAACTTGGCAAAAACTTACACGAATGTTTTTTAGAGTGGTCTTCTCATTTCATTATACGTTTAAGCTCGGTTTTCCGAAGGAGTTCATCCTTGTATCGTTAACTTTATGTACTGGATAGTTTAAATCAAGGCTGTAAACCGTGGCTTTCCAGAATACGTTTTCATGCGAGTTTTGTCCGTAAAACGGCCAGTAAAATAACCCTTTTACGGTTTCGATGTGCACTTTCCTTTCATTTGTCAAAAATGCGCTCATGCGTTCAGAGCTTTGACAGCTTTCAAGCCAATAAAATTCAACTTCATGTTGCAAACTTGGGACATGCTCGTCTTTGTGGCTCCCTTGGGAAAGAAAGAAATTATTTTAAGAAGAACTTTGGAGAAAAGTGTTCAGAAAACAAAGTTACGAAACTAAAATATTTAATCACAGTGTGGCTTCATTTTAGCAACCCTCTAAAACGAAAAGATGTCAGATAGAAGCTTGTATTTACGGTTGCCGTATTATTAAAAGGAAATCGATCTTTTTCTCGAAACAATTAGGGATTAATTGTACTTGTGAACAGATCGGACTTTTCTAATTTCCACTCGTGGCTGCGGCAGCCACTCGTGGAAATTACTAAAATATCCGATCTGTTCACGCGTACAATTAATCCCTAATTGTTTCTCGAACAGATCGATTTCCTATACAAATATGCGACATAGAGTATGTTTAACTGCAAAAGTCTCGGATGCCGACTTTTAGTGAGGCAAGTCTACAGGGAAGAAAGGAGTCCTATTTGGCCGTATTTCTAGTTAAATTCACCGTACAATTGAAGCACACATGCAATCGTGTTGCGTTGATTAAATCTACTATAAATAGACATACAGTGTATAAAGCTTTTCACGAGAGCTGTTGTGTAGACTGTTCACAGTCCCCTATTTTTCCGTCACATCGTACATACCGATCGTTGAGTTCGACGGTTTGCCATTTTGGAAGCTGGGCTATTAACCCCACCGCCTCTACCCGCCGGCATTTTGTACTCTCCCCAGTTTTGCTCGCTTTAAGAGATGGCGGCCGGTCGAACTCCACGATCGACATCTACGATCTCACGGAAAAATAGGGGACTGTGAACAGTCTACGTATTTGTTGTGACTTTGCGATATCATAGCTCATCAGCCTATTCAAGTGTATCAGCTTGAACAAGCCCAAAAATGTTTGTCTGTGGGCAAAACTTTTAATGATCGGATTGGATTCTGTCTCGCGAACAACGCCGTCAAATTTGGCTCGGAGTGCTTTAGGATTTCGTCCTTTAGCTTGGACTTTTCTGTTCCAAAGGCCAACCCGACACAAAAAAACCATTGCTCACGTAATCTTCTTAACGATAAGAACATTTCTGTGACAGCAATTTCTATCGTTCGACATCAAATATCTTTGCAGTTCACAAGTATCAGCCCTAAAACTGAATTCCACACAATTAAAATAGATCACAAATGCACTGCCACTTATCCGAAGATGATAACAATATAAGACCGAAAACGTTCCCTATACGTATTAAAAAATAATATAGATCACATGCACTGACACTAATATAAGGTCGAAACGTTAAACGAAACGTTCCTCCTTCCCTCACCGACGAGGTTCTGTTCACGAAGACTCTTAATTGATTTTTCAACATGTGAGGTATTTTCTAATAAGAAATTTGAAAGTGAAGAATGGTTATCGTAGTATATTTTCCAATTTAAGCAACTGGAAAGAAGCCTGAACGAAATCAGGGCTTCAACGGGATTCGAACCCGTGACCTCCGCGATACCGGTGCGATGCTCTACCAACTGAACTATGAAGCCACACATTGGGAGAGAGGTCAATTTATTGAGTTGATATCTTCCCGTGAGAAATGTAATGATGTAATGTATATACGAAATAATTCATATATGAACTGCGGTTGTAGATGAAAGTGAAGAATGATCATCGCAGTATATTTTCAAATTTAAGCAATTTTCTTCATGCTCTCTGCTTGGAACGCCGGGTAATATCGTGACCCCTCATTTGGCGACCAAGCTAGAAAAAGAACGGCCTGCATTTTCTGACTCCTGCTTTCCTACGGAAGCCCAAGTAGTGATACCAAAGTGACGCTCAAAGAAGAAGTCTACAACATCCCGTTTGCCCCTCATGGCATAAGCATTTTTCTGTTCCTTGTCTCACCCTCCCTCGGTCCCAGATGATAAAAAGTCCAGCCTGACCAGGGTTAATCAATCAATTGATTAACAGGTCAATTAATTTCTTAATCTTAACGACTGCACATTTAAACATGTATCTTCCCGAACTCAAGTGTCGTTTCAAAAGACGGCAGTTTAAAACGTTACAAGCTATCGCGTGTCTAGGAAAGGCTTAGTACCTAGACGTTAATAACTACTTATTAACCGAGAGTGAGGTGAGCTAGTAAAATCTCAGATCGCGACCTTGCCATATTGACCGGGCGACATCGAGGTCTATATCGCAAGGCCGAGGTTTGAGATTTTCCCGTAAAGTCCGAACGTTCGAGGTTAATAGGTTGTTTATTACATGGCTTTTCTCTTTATTTCGGCAGGCACGTAATCCGCCAGTGGGCACTACGGGAGAATAATGCCCAAGAATAAGCCAATCAGAGCGCGCGTTATATCGGCTACAAACAGAAACCATATAATAATAAATATCAATACTACTAATTTTAAATCTACATCTTCTTCTGAAGCCTTGGACAATAATGCAATCACTGGACGAGGAAAAGCAAAGGGAGGCCATAAGTGCGGCCATTACCGCAATATATGAAGAGCCGAGTGTACCAGAGGAAGTCCGAATTACATTCACAGACGTAATGAAAGGAATGCTAAACACTGTTCTTTATCCAATAACCAGTACGCAGCTCGGGGTCTTTGCCAATTTCCTTGACATGAAAAAGCTCAAAGTCTTAGGGGCCGTCGACAGCCGTGCGAAACAATTCAGGGATGGGTTCCTGGACCTTTTCGTTCAAACACATTCTGAAGATTTTGCAGAAATCAACCAAGGAAAAGAGGCAAGACCTAAGGCACTTAAAAATATGGATGATGTTTGGCCCACGACCATAGAGGAACAAAAAGAATGGGTCAGAAATTACAGAGATTACGAGAAACTAAATAATGTGCGACCAAAACGGTACAGGCTACGCCAATTATTTACAGATCAACTGCCGAACGCAGAACAACCCCTTGCCGAAATACCAACAAGCACTCTCCACCAGGTGATACGCAACAATCCTCGTTTTGTCAGCGGAATTGGAAATACTTTTAACGTGCTAGGAGCAGTTGGTGCCACCTACAGCGTCTTCAAAGAAATCTTCACCCCAAACAGTGGCTTCCGTCAAGGTAATCCCAGAGATGTTCTATCTGTTGTGGCAACAGCTATCGGTGGTGTAGGGTCCATTAAAGGCACCATCGACGTTGCCAAACTTATAAAAGAAAAAATATTTCAACCACGCCAACCTATGAGTTCAACGGAATTATACAATGCAAGACGTGCTGAGGAAATAGGTGCATTTGAAGAAGAGTTAGCCACCGAATTTAGTGTGGACTTGAATAACATGGAGAGAGCAAGTGCAAGACTAGCTAAAATGTCGCAGGCTGCCAAATTAGGACGCTTCTTTACTGCTCTTGGTGTTGTTGCTGACGGAATTTTCTTTGGCATAAGTATTTATGACCTCTATAAAGATTTTACGGCAGATAATGTGGATCCTTGGAAAATAGCAGACGACTTCGCGTTTGCGGCTTCTGCTGGAATTGGAGCAGCACTAGGTTGGTATCGATAACAATAACAGAGTGACAGTAAACTAATCTTATGAAAAAGACGGAATTACGGTAACTTCTGTGCCGTAATAAGTTTTTTCACTTAGCTTTTTTTGTTGTTAAAATATCTAAATTCCGTGTGTTCACAATTTTTTGATAACTTTGTTAGAAAGTTCAACAGAAATATTTTTTTTCGGACAATTTGTCTTGTTTTGGTTGTGAGCTGTATGGAACCGAAATGGGAAATCCAAACCACTTTGGGATTTCATTGTTTTGCTCCACTGAGGATCTTGCTGAATTGCAATTCTAAATGAATAACCGTGGGGGATTGGTAATAGCTATTTTAGGATATGGTACGGCTAGGTTGTAGTACGGCGGCAGGTAGCGAACATCACTTCCGGTGACGTCATAAAGCGCGTTCCAGTTTACGACTTCGTACGTTCCACCGTAGCCTTGCCTTCTTGCAAAGGAAAGTGTCTTGTTTCACGACTTTTCACTACGTTAGCATACCGATAGGCCGGTTGTTTCCATCTAATTTTTTTTACACTGTTTGAACAGCCCACTGCAGGTCGAAGATAAAGTATACTCAATCATAAATATTCGTTCTAAGCCAATTGTTCCTTGTCATTTCTACGAAAAAGTTGACCGATTCAAACATCTACCGTGAGCGACCAGCATTAGTACCGGACCGAACGGCCGCAAATAAGAAAGCATCGCATGCAAGCTTCGTAATCTGAGCAGTAATTGTTTATTGCATTAGAATCAAAAGTTCTTTATTTACGGGCTTATCACGCTGTACGAACACCCTACCCGTGCTGAAATCATCTTTTAATTTAATTTGTTTTATGGCTGGAATAACAGGTGGCTGTAATAGGGAAATCTAAGTTATAGGAGATGTACAATGTACGAGGGATACAGGAGAAGGAAATCATCTTCATTTATTCTATGTCGTATGAAAGTAGAATTAAGTCCCTGGTTTCCTTGAACGAAGCCATTTTTGTAAAGACCTTTAGACGTTGCACACGCCGTTGCTGTACAACGAAATTTTAATCATTTGAGTTTGACGAAGAAAACGCCGTTTTCAGCCTAGCCACAGTACCTCACAGTAACGTATCTCAAAGTCCCTAATGATTCATTAAACCAAGTGTTCTGTTGGTTCATTCTTTAGGAATTGCCACCTTCGTTGGTGTCACCGGTGCTGCGGCAGCGGCAACTGGAATAGGAGCTTTGCTTGTTATTGGAATTGGTCTAATTGCCCTAATAAGCGACGCAATAAGACAGTCGGTTAGAGAAAAGCAAGAAAGAAAGAGACAATGCGATGAATGGAAACAATGGTGTTCCTGGGGCAAAGACCTCTTTAACTACTACGGACTTTTGTAAGTTATTTTCCTTTTTCTCCACTAATCATAATAACAGCAGAATTCTCTTGTCCGATTGGCTATCTGCCGCCTTATTTGAGACGATTAACTTAACTGGACAGTTTACGCGTCATGCCCGGTGTTATTGGACAGTACGCCAGCTGCTACTGATTTGAATGAATTCCGTTTGTTATGGATCTCAAAGACAATTCAATCAGTTTGTGATCCCACTGAATACAATTGCGGAATCTGTTTAATAGAGTCAAAGAGAATCCTAAGAATTGTTTGTACTGTAGAATTGGACGATAGGAAAATTGATCTCTTTCACTTCTACAACACACAGGGTGGATAGTGACGCGAATCCTTGCAGCACCTGTCCATCGAACAAGAAGCATCACATATTACGCATTATGTGCTCAAATCAGCGTCTTTTTACCCCGGCTTTTAAGAGAGCATTGATGAATGGACTGGATTCCGAAAAAGACGTCAAAAGCCTGGTGCCAAGTTTGGGAAAAGTTGAGGGAAAAAGTAAGTTAAACCAAGTAGCTCTTAAATGGTATTGAAAGATAAACCTTCAATTGGTGGAGTCCCGCTGAAATTCGAAGGGTAAAGTGAGTCGTAGCCTACAGAACGCGCGGTTCGCAAGACAGAACACAAAGTACTAGCGAACTTACTTAGAGTTAGGTTACTTGGTCTTTATAGTCGCTGATTTCGTCAAAAGAAATTGCTAAGAAGCAATAACTTGTTCTTTTGACACCATGTTGCGTATAATTTCGAAATATTTATTTAATATCCTGGATTGCGTTGGACATATACTTAATGTCAGGGTATTTAGCACTGCTGTGCTAGGTAAAGACACCAAATAAACAAAAGCACATTCACATAGGCAAATTGAAACGTGTAAAAATCCACATTAGTTGGAGGCTGGCCAATTAGGTGAGGCCTTTTTGAATAATTTCTTCCTTTTTCTTCAGCTTGCCCTGCTTGGTTACGTCATTTCTACAAACGTCAAGGTGAGACTTGTTACAGAACAGCAGCAACATTGCATTCGCTTTAAATTATTATTGCGTTCTGCAACATGCCCATATTGTCGCATTTAAAGGCTCCATAGGCCAAACTCGATGTAGTCTGGCATTACCACTTCAATCACCATAAACGAACAGCAACCATACTTCTCTTATGTAGAGTAAGCTTGGTGCTTCAAAAAAAATAAAAAACAAACGCGTCTGCTTTAATAGAAGCTGATAACAGGTACTTAAAATGCGCGGTGCACCGTAGTGTAATGTTCTATTAACTGCACTACTGATCAAGAGCGCGTATCAACTTGACTACTTGTTATGATTTTAATGTCATTGTTGTTTCAGGAAAACGTCGCTGAAAACCACAAGGAACTAGAAGAAAGGCAACTATATCCAAGAAGACCTCCACGAAAAAAGGCAACAGTATATACAGCACTCATCAGCTTATCTTGACTACTGAATCATCCAAACCATTTAGAAAATGGCCAAAGAAAATAACCGGGTTTATTGCTTCAAGATCGTCTATCTAATCTACAGCTCGATAGAGACAGAAAATTGTCGTAGCCACGTTTTCGTTATTTTCTTTAGGCTAATTTCAAAAAAAAAGTTAAAAAAAACATTTTGTTCTGGTGTCTATCGAGTTTTAATAGAAGCACTCGTGACAGTCTGGGAAAACTACGTCTGTGCAATCATTCGCTCGTCGGCTCGTTTTTCCACGGCATTCCTCGTTCTCCATAGCCTGTGTAGCAGCCGTTTCTTTTCCTTTCCCAGACGAGAGTTGGAGCAAGCGGGCCGGGCGAGCGAAGGAGTGCGCCTGAGATGAGCAAAAAAATGGAGGGAAATGGGGAGTGGGTGGAGAGAAAAGGAATCGCCTGCAGTCAATCCCAAACATTTACCGAATTCCTTTCGCCCATGAACAGGGAGCAATAGTCCAGGAAACGTTGAACGATTTTTCGCAAAACGGCAAACACATCGATCTAAAACCAGAGCAAGAAGCTGCCATTAGAGTCTATCCGTCCTTGCAATCCATTTATCAAATACTCGTGGGAGTGAAGGAGAAGATCTCAAGAGCTTTTGCAAGTATTCTCATGGTCTGTCCAGTGTAAAGTGGGGTTGACGTGCCTACACGACTCCTACGGTTGGCGACATTTCAGTCCATTTGCCGTTCTCTTTTCGGACTCTCAACCTTTCTTTGCTTCATAAGTGTTTATGAGGGGCACTCTATGTTGTGTTATTAGTAGGAATCAAGCTCATATTGGGCGCTTGCCAAAGATGATTAATTGGTTTTCATGTGACTGTTGGCGCCTCAAGGGAGTGCGGCATGTCTGGGGGCGTTCGGTAAAATGTCTGGGATTCAATGCAGGCGTTTCGTTCGCTCGCCTCACCCCTCCCCCTGCTCCTTATTTTTCGCATTCGCTCGCAGTTTCGTTCCCTTCGCGTGCTTTTTTGGAAACGTCTGCTAGGCAGGCTAAGTTCTTCAAGACTTGATAGAAACACTATAACTCGATAGAAACACGAAAAATGTTTTTAATTTCTTAAATATTAATTAAGTTTGACATGGAATATCTTCAATCGCAAAGCACTTATCCTCACGCTGGAACTATGACAAATTGATCAGAAAACCAGTTCATCACAACAAAACAAGTTAGTCAAGAGCAATGTTTCAATGAGAGTGATTATTGCATCGCGACCATTTACCGATATTTAAAGAGAACAAGGTTGATATAAAAAAGGTTTTGCATCGTGCAATTAATACCATTTAGAAATCTCGATTTAATTACTGAACTTGTTGTTACAGATAGTGATCCAAATTTCCAACAGAGAAAAAACACTTTTCCACTCGACATGGAAATATCTTCAACCGATATTGCAAAACATTATCCTGGAACTATGAAGATTTGATTTAAAACCGGTTAATCACTCCGGCGTTCCGAGCTAGACTATTATAAAGGACAAGTTAGAGTGACGTTTCGATGAGAATGATTACTTCCTCGTGAACGTTTACCGATATTTAAAGACAACAAGGGGTAATGCTTAAAAAGCGGTTTTGCATCATTCAATGTCATTAAGAAACTTGACTCATTCACTGAACTTGTTGCTACACTACATGGAACAAATTTTGACAAGAGAATAAACGAAGGTACACACCTTACCTCAGCAAAACAGAGGCGGGCAGGCAAGAAAATGGTAATACACTTTGCCAGCAGATATTCAGTTTACATGAATAAGCGAGACTGAAACGGCTATGGTTTGAGTTCAGCAGCAAGTAAAGATCTTTTTACATCAAGAGTCGTTAAATAGGTGCACGGCCTCAGTAAAAATTGGTGTCAAGTGTCAGGCGAGAAATATTAATCTATGATAAGACTATAATAAAACTAAAACATATAATAACTATTATGCTACCCCTTAGGGTTCACCATTCAGAGCAAAACCAATGCAGGAATAAAAACAAAGTAGTGTCAAATCACATTAGGATGTGATGATTTAAATCAAAAATTCATTCCATAAATTTGTATTAATAACAATACAGTACATCCTGCACTGATTATGTAATGGACCCCATCATCAACACCATTACAAACTTTATTTACCCTCAAATTTAAATAGTAAAAGTAGTATTACTGTTAATTTCTTCGATTTACCTAATGTTCGAAATTAGAAATAATGAAATTCTCAATGCGCATGAATAAATGCATCAATTAACTTATAAACTTAAAAGGATTTAGCTATAGTATAAAGAAAATTTTCCTTAAACAAACAACTAGAGGCTAAAGTGATGTCTAATATAAATACCACCCTTGTGGGTAGTTACATTATATACTGGGCCACTTTACTCAGTACATGGGAGGAAAAATGTGACCGTGATGAATACAAATAATAAATGGAAATAATTAAATGATGATATAAGAAACTAATGGTGCAATGAAGCTTCTGTCGCATTTAATCTCTCTGAAAGCAGACTTGAACCCATGAAAGCTTCAGGTTGTTTTAAAGGTTCGACAAAAATATTAATTCATAAAACAACTTCTGGGATAATTAAACTACCAGTAGATAAAATAAAGAAACTTACAAATTATTTGGTCTTCTAGAGGATTTTCTATGTGTGGAAAAGTCAGCATAATCAAATCTCTACTTATTCCCAAACTGGTTTATGAATTTTCATTACTTCCAACACCAGCAAATATTATCAGACAACTGGAAAACGAAATTTCTATTCTTATGGAAAGGGAATTGAAAGACTCTCTTCTCAAGAAATTGTGAGGACGGAGCCACAAGTTACTCAAAAAGTTCCATATCTCAATCTGAATCGCTGCAATAAAAATTAATTAGTCTTTTTGAGTACTTAACCCAGAGTTCAATTCCTTATCTCATTCTTGGCTTAAAAAAAAAAGGCACGACAAATGTTTTGTAAATGGTTTCTTAAATATCTCAATAAATATTCCCAGGAGAATAGTGTACCATATTTCGTTTAAAAGAGCATAAAAAATACTTTCTGTGAAAGAAAAGTTTGCCTTCGTGGAAGTTAGTAGTATTTTTAAAAAAAGATTAAATGAACAAAATTTGCGAAAAAGGGAAAAATGTTAGAATTAAAAAAAACTGTATTTCCACTCTCCTCGGTCAAATTTGATGTAAAGATAAATCATTTTCCGAAATCTATCAGCAATTATTAAAAACTGGATCATTGGATAATGCAATTCGAGAGTTTTCATTGGCTAAGCCATCATGGTATATGAGCCATTATACCATGATCTACAAAAATGGCGAGCGTATGCGTGATTTTTTTGGGCCTTTTTGTTTTTATTGTAGTCTAGTTTTTTATATTTTGGGGGCGTTTTTAATAAAACAATTATTCCACTCGCGCTTGTTGGATATAAGATGATTATAGCCAACTCGGCGCTACGCGCCTCGTTGGCTATCTATCATCTCATATCCAACGCGCGCTCGTGGAATAATTGTTAACTACAGCCTAAAAACTGAGCAGAAAACCATCGAAAACCGGAATTGTTTTTTTTGGGGGGGGGTGGGGGGGGGGGCGCATATACAGAGGAATCGCATTTCCGTTGCCATGGCGACCGCCCGCAGTTGGATTAACATACGCGTCCTCATCAATAATCTATTGTCTTAGCGAAACGAAGCTTTTTAATTCAAAGTTTGTTAGCTTTACGCTCCCAAAGACGATTCAATACACATAATTAAATCACTAATCGCAATTCTAAACAGACAAAAGGCGAACTGAAGATTTGAACAACATAGTTCACGTAAGTTCATTAATTACCAAATATTTTCACTTCTAATGTCGAGCTAACCTTAAAATTACTTTCTTATTTACTTTAAATACCTTTAGGATTATTGTCCGCCTCCAAAAACATATTCAGCATCTTTGCAAATCGTGGAAATCATGGAAATCGCTCGTTCGACAAAAGTCCGCCATTGTGATTTTGTGTGATTTGGCAACATTTGTTATGTAAGCATCAATAAGGTATCCCACGCGAAAATAGCCGTAAGCTTAGGGCTTTGGGATAACTTTGCTCATATTTACAATCATGTATGTGAGGCAATTTCAGGCTATTTTGTAGTTCTAGCCCGAAATTCCCTCGCATCCACGTTGGATTACATTGTAATGCAAATCACAAAAAATAACCGTGAAAGGGGCTATTTTCTCAACTTCCTGTTGTCCAAAGTTCACAGGAAACGGAAGTATTCCGATTCTTTTTATGAATTTTATTCTTTTTATTCGGGTAAGCGTTGAAATTTACAGAATGTGATGGAAATCCGTCAAGGTGTCATAATCCCCAAAAGGCATGGACTCCTCAGCGACCTTTACGCGGCAAACGGTTTTGACGTCGCTTAACACGGCCTTTCTGCCAATATCTCGGTCACCTACGCGTTTTAAGCGACACTAAACCTCTCTGCTTATCTCATTAACCACTTTCTGGCGGTTTTGTGTAAATTTTTGGGTAATTTTTGGGCATTTTGGGAATGAGATATTTTTTCTCAAAGGATAGGTTAAATTGAGGAAAATATGAAATGTTAAAGATTTGATGATTTGGAAAATTGAAATTTGAAGTGAAGAATTAGTAAAACGGATACCAAACAGTCCCCTAGCAACCTGGGGCTCTCCTTTGCGGGGGTCAACTGTCTGGTAGTGTTTCCAACCCATCTCATTTAATCCTAACAATTTCCTTTTTTATATCACTTAAATTTCACGCCTATTCATGTTTACCCCCGCCTTAATCCGGAGATCCTATATTAAATACTTTAATTTTAGATTTTATGTCCGTCAAGAGGACCTCCTTGTAGTCACGCTCCGGCAATTGCTCCTCAGTTTCTTTTTATTTGTTGCACATTGCTTTCCTTTTGTTTTGCCCATTATTGCTGACCACCGGTCTAAAACGTGTGCGCCTAAAACTTAACTGTAATTCTATCGCTTTCCCGCGTACTCTGTGAACGGTTTTGTTGTTTCACTGGCTAGGGCTTTTTGAATTGACACATCGCTCTGAGAAGGCTTGACGTGTGCATAGATCTTTAGACAGCGAAAATTTTACATCGTTCTTGGAGAGAATCCCTCCTCTTTAAATGAATTAATGGTCTGTAGAATTGACGGTTTTCCATGATATCTGGCCAAAACATTTACTGATAGATAAGGAACAAAAGGGTGTCGTTAAATTCTTTTGTTCTAATTTCTTTGCTCATGTCGTCGGCCTCTAGCGCAACACGTTACGCGAATTTTTTGCTAGTGGGACTTGACGGATCTATAGATAGCCAGTAGAGATAAAAGAAAATGCTGACAAACTTTGAGAGATTGATGCTTTGTGATTAACACTGCGCAAACATTTTGCAGCAGCGATCGCATTTGATATTCGATCAATTCGCCAGAATTTCAGTCGGTCGTTTTGGCGTTAACGGCTTCTGCCGCATTAGGAAAGCAATCGGCAAAGCATGATATCATTTTATGGAATTTCAAAACCTTTCTATTGATATATAGTTTGAAAACAGCGCGCGTAGGAATTTTGTTTCTGGAGGACACTCGCGGTTCGTTATTTGTTCGTCACGCAATGCGGTCGTTCTATTTTAGGGGGTAGGGGTAGGGCAATTTCTATCCTGATACGCGACCACTTGGAGCACACAATCTTGTTGAGTAGGAAGAGAGTAAATAAAGGAAAAGAAAGAATGACTATTGTAGTTTGCCTTTGTCTCCTGAGTCGTCTCCTGTTGTCATCATCTACTGCATTGCGTAACACTGTGGCCCTAAACTCGTACCAAGGTCTTTTCGCGCTGTGCTGATTTTTTTGGTTATTTTTCTCAAACATTGCGAACTCAATCCGAAAATTCACCCGAGTCTCTAAATTTCCCAACTTCCAGAAATCCAGACGATGCAAACACTTAACGAAGACCTAAGATTTTATATAGCTTGGCTGAATTTGTCTTTCGCGACAGTCGGAGAATTTTAGCGCCTTTGGCAAGTTTTTTTTCTCAAATTGTTTTTCTGTCACAAAACAGAACTAATAAACATACCAATACCCCGTAACTAAGCAAACAAAAGGCGCCAAATATTGTGGCATGGCCAGGGTTTGTCTACTCAGGTAACTACTAATTAAATGTAGTCTTTAGTCACGTTGTGATTTCTTATTTTTTTATTTCGGCTAGTTCTTGGTTCTTTGATCTGCAATTTGTTGATAGCATAAATATTCTTGTTTTTCGGCCATTTCAACTTTAACATAAAGAGAAAACAAACAGCGGTTACAAACATAACAATAAGGTCTCGCATGGTATATTTAACTGGACGTTTCGTATGTTACAACATACATCTTCAGAAGTGACGGTTACAAAATATGACGAGATTAAAAAGACAAAAACTAAAGCGAGGTATTGGTAACTAGCTAAGACAACAATGGAAAAAAGAAACTACATCCGGTGTGAATCGAATAAAGAAGGAGATTTTCACTACCGACGTTTTCATTTAGGGCGGGTTTCAAGTCCCGTATTAACAATGTTTCCTTGATTTTACACTGTAAATCACATTGACCACTTGCTAAGATCTCAAAATGGCCCCATTTGATGTTGTGACCAGTGGAAATCGAATGCTCAGCAACAGCGGAGGCGTGAGCAATTTGAGTGAGAGCTTTGAAGTGCTCAGTCTTTCTGTCATGTAATCTTCTTTTATGATGACACAGAGAATTAACTCTGAAGTGTAAATTTTTAAAGTGCTAAATAAACCCGTGAATAACCCACTGGAACCACCCGAGGTAAAGAAAAAATCTTTTGACCTCGGTGGGAATCGAACCCACGACCTCCGGATTAGATCTACCGTTACTCTGCCGACTGAGCTACGAGCTTTTTATTTAGCACTTAAATTTACACTTCAGAGTTAATTCTCTGTGTCATCATTTGTGTTCTTAGTGCTACGCGGCACAACATTCATATGTACCCTTACTTTCTCTTCGCCGCGATTCACCATCTAAATCGTCCCCAACTTTCTCGTACAGGCACTTTGTCATCTGCGGTGGTTTGCTAGGGGGGGGAGGGGGGGGGGGAGGGTGTCTTTTACTGACACCTTCGCTTAGCTAGACGTCGAGTTTCCCGTGCCAAATAATCTTGATATTGACTGTATTGCTGTTGGTTATTGGTTATGCGTTGATTTGGCACCCAGGTACATGGGTGACGGGCCAATCTGCTAGCCAGGTTCGGGGGGTGGGGGGTTGGTCAGAGCTGGGTCTGTCTTTAAGCTGTCTGCGGGCATAGTTTTTGCAAATATGGTCAGATATATAAACGGCTAAACACTGAATAAATTGTTTCACTTATCCTAAGAGTGCTCTATACAAAATATGAATACGAATTTTCAGTTATATAATATTTATATTTGTTTTCTTCACTATCATCATCATCATCATCATCATCGTTATTATTATCATTGTTAAAATTATTATTAGTAGTAGCATTATTATTAATATTATTATCATTATTATTTTATTTTTATTTTTTTATTATATACCTCTACCCGCTAAAACGAGATGCGGTGACAGCCTTGCGTGACGAGCAATTGACGAACCCAGTAAGATTGTACTGTGAGCGCCGACACGCTTGGGAGCAATGGCCAGCAATCAAATGTAATACTTTTGTGTAGTACGTACAAAGCAAGCAACTATCCACGAATGGCTTAGCCGTTGTTGATTTAGGTAGATCATGATGCAGTGGTGATCATATGCGCCGAAAGATGATCATAGATTCCTGGTATTCGACCACTGAATACGTTGACAGTTGACAATGTACATCGGACGTTGTGTAAACAGAAGCAAACTTAACCGCTTAAAATGCGACGAGTGGTGAGAGAAACACGTCAAATCCGCTTTTGAAACTGCCTTTTACAGCAAATAAGGTAAGAACATGTCGAAATTCTCAGCTCCATGTCTATTTATAGGTCAAGACATGTGGTGCATGCTAGACCCGTAAATTGAAATTCGATGACGTGTGGCAGATATTCGCATTTTTAACGCACTTTGAAAAGCTCTCATGTCGGTCACCATCGTTTGCCCAAAGAAATTTTTACAGGAACCTGTAGACCATCCTTCTGCGATTCAACCACCAGAAGCTCAATCCATTTGAAGGTTTCTCACATGGTGAAAATCAATGATTCCTACGAAGTACTT
>OZ026595.1:20964152-21029152 GCA_964020085.1 Micromussa lordhowensis
TTATTGACATAAACACAAAAAGTAAAAAGATATTTTCTGCATTTATTTTTCCGATCTGTGTTGAGAGATTACAGTTTTCCAGTTCAGTACAGGACACACAGCTGTATTCTGCTTTTAGTTAACAATTTATATTTTAATTTCCTTTTTAAAATGTTATGTGATTTCCTTCTTATTGATTTGTATTTTTTAATCATATAGTAGATATTGTAAAGCGCTATGAAGAATTAGTCGATTTAGCGCTATATAAAATGTTTATTTTTATTATTAATATTATTATTATTATTATTTACGGCGTCCCGTAAAATGAATAGCACGTGTACTATAGACAACTTAATTAGAGAGACTTTCAGAATTAAAGTAGCCAGTACATTATTATTGACATAAACACAAAAAGTAAAAATATATTTTCCGCATTTACTTTCCCGATCTGTGTTGAGAGATTACAGTTTTCCAGTGCAGTAATGTTTCATACAGCTTTCATTTGCTTTATTAAGAACTGTACACAGATGCGTCAGAGGCTCTAGATATTCTTTCAAATCAGGTCTCAAAAGACTTCACTCTCGCTGTAGCTAGTCTACAAATGTATTCAATAATGTTTAGACTAAGATTTTTTATTTAGCTTTTTCTTTAGTAATTTTTAATAATTGAGTTTTTATTTATATCAATATACATGTTTATGGAAACGAGAATGATAATGATAGTTGCTCAAATGTTCTTTTAGCCTTTTTTAACTTGTAAGCGATTTTAAGTTTTAATACAGTTTTTATTATTATTATTATTATTATTATTATCATTATTATTATTATTATTATTATTATATTTAAACTATATTTTTGACACATTTCCAGGTTATGAGAAATGAACAAAATTATGATATTTATGCGTGTAAAAAAGATAGCAATTAGTAAAAAAGGTACTATATGAAATTAATTTTTTTCGAACCTCACAGAAAATCTCGAAGCACAAGACTTTTGAATGGCTTTTCAGTTCCCGCACCTGTTTGTCTTAAAGATCTACCTGTTGTGTCCTTTTACTATTCAGGGCATTGAGGAAAAAACGTTTATCAGTTTACACTACTACATGTATGTCTTTGCCTTCTTGAAAATCGAGTTTCCCTGCCACCAGCAACTTTGATGTTAGATATTTTTAAACAAACGTGGATGTTAATGGGAACAATCAGTGGCAACTGAATTCGGAGAAACCCCCGCCGAGTAGGGAAGTGAACGACAAACAAACTCAAATCACAAATTTTCGCTTATAGTTTTTAACGTGGTGAAAATAATGATTTTTGAACTTGCGATGACCTTACATTACGTTACGTAATGATACCAAAGTGTACGTTCTTAGATGACGTGTGCAACATAAGGTACCCATGTGGCCGCCATAGCGTAACACAGCACCTGATCCCACCATCCGTTGGTCCCGTATGAAAATCCCGTATGAAAATCCCGTATCCAGTGTAACGAGGCTTAATCACTCAATCGATTGATTATCAAGTGAAGACGAAATCCGATAGAGAATCGAACAGTTTCAGTTTTTAGTGGACAGAAACCTTGTACCAGAATAATTTTAGGTATTTTACAGTCCTTTTTACATTTTCTTAAAGCAAAAGAACAAATTGTTGCCTGAAATAACATCAATAACAATTTCCCATAGGAAAAACAAAATAAATTTCAAAGTTCAGAGAAATTGTACAAAAACAGGTGGAATTTCATCATCAGTTTCATTTCGCCAATACTTTTAAGTGTTTCATATGGACTTCAAACTTTGTTTTGATGTCGTTAGAAATGATTTTTGTTTTTGAAAAGATGTTTATGCAATCGCACAGAGGATTGCGAAACGTTGTAAATAATCTTGGTACAAAGGTCCAGTTGTCACTCAAACGTCTGGCGGATTCCTTCTTAATTCTTTTTTTAATCATTTTATTGGGCAAACATGGCCATATAATCCAAATTAAATCCAAATCCATTATTAATCCAAATGAACAAAACATAGTCTAAACAGACGCGAATGGGAGATAATAAGCAAACAGAGGGCTAAGGCACAGCCAATAATACAGCAACTAGTTACACAGGAAAAACTGTGAATAAGAGAGACAGTATTACAGTTCTGCAATGTATCAGTAAACTTAAGGACTTTATACGACAGACAGACTAAAAAACTTCAGTGACAACCAAGAGTAAACATCGGCGATATTCGTTTTGATAATCTACAACTCACATCTTAACTGCAATAGATTTCGACGGTCTATGTTTTTAGTCGGACAGTTTAAAACGTGTCAAGCCATTTTGATGTGTTGAAATCGCACACCCAGGTAAGGCTCAGGACGTAGATGGTACTGAATATTAATAATTTTAAATGTATTTGTTCTTTTGCAGCCTTGGACAATAATGCAATCGCTTGACAAGGAAAAGCCGCAAAGGGATGCCATAAGTGCGGCCATTACCGCAATATATGAAGATCCAAATGTATCAGAGGAAGTCCGAACTACATTCACAGACGTCATGCAGGGAATAATAAATGTCGTGCTTTATCCTCTGACAAGCACACAGCTTGGAGTCTTTAGCAATTTCCTTGGCATGAAAAAGCTATACGTCTTGAGGGTAGTCGACTCTCGTGCACAAGACTTCAAGACACGGTTTCTGGATGTTTTCGTTCAAAAGCCTGAGCATTTTCAAGATATTGCGAACATCAATGAAACAATAGAACTAAGACCTAAAGCAGCTAAAACTATGAATGAATAATTTAGCCGAACCAAGAGAGACTTTGAAGCTGAGATAGAAGCCTGCAGAGATTTTATAAACTACCTGGCATGACTTAAAAACGCAGAAGATCCTCTTGCTGACCTACCATCCGGTGAACTCGACAAGGTGATACGCAAAAATCCGCGTTTTGTCCAGGGAATTGCACATACTTTCAATGTGCTAGGAGCAGCTGGTGCCACCTACAGCGTATTCAGGGAAATCCTCACTCCAATAATAATAATTATTATTGTATGGCTAGCTCCGCGAGCGGGCAAGATGAATCAAATCCTGCGCTGTGATTGGCTACCCGAGCGGGCAAGATGGAGCCATCTTGCCCGGTCGGGACTACCCGTTTTTTCCCGCAAGAAAAATTTCCCCAAAAGCCATATAATAAATCCTTTATTGACCAAGCTTGTTCGGTCATGATGGCTTGATATTGGCCTCGTTCTTTTTTTGCGTGTTTATGGACCTCGACTCCTTCTCGGTCCATATCTCGCAAAAAAGAACTCGGCCAATATCCAGCAATCTTGAACTCACATTTGGTCAATAAAACCCATACATAATAACTTTATTTAAGTGTCGCATGTATTTAGCACTATTGTGCTAATTGGGGACACTAAATAAATAAACAAAAAATTCAAATAGATCTTAAACTGATAAGAATCCCAACTGGTGGAAGGCCGACCAGTTGGTTATTTACACAACGCGGTCGAGGAGTTGAACTCAGGACTACCGAGAACAAATCCAGATAGTGGTAGGCTGAAGGATTTGAACCAGGGACCTCCAGATTTCAAATCCAGCACCCTAAAGCACTCGGCCACGCCACCTCCAAACAGTGGCTTCCGTCAGGGTAATCCGAAAGATGTTCTATCTGTTGCAGCAACAGCTATCGGTGGTTTGGGGTCCATCAAAGGTACCATCGACGTCGCCAAACGGTTGAAAGAAAAATATTTCGACCATGCCAACCAACAAGAACTGGCACGATGAGATAAAAAGGCGTAATTTACCTTGGTATAATTTTCTATTAAATCCACTACTGATCAAGAGTGCTCATTAACTTAGCTCAGTAATTTTCATGTTTTCTTTTTGTTTTTTCATTGTTGTTTCAGGAAATCGTCGTTACAAACTACAAGGAAATTAAGAGGAAGACAACCACATCCAAGAAGGCCTTCACGTGAAAACGCAACAGTATATAAAGCACTTGTCAGCTTGTGTACCGTGTGGCACAAAATTTCTGCGGGTTCAAATTTTTACGATTTTTGAGGTTTTTTCTACGATTCGCAAAAAAAAATTCCCGCAAAAATGTTACTTCACAGGAGAAATTTTACATCAAAACATTACAAACCATTTATTTAAAACGTCTCTTTCGTTCAGAAACAAAACAATGAATGAGAAACAAAACGATCAGAAATAGATGAAGGTTAACAGAAAAGGATAGTCTAAAGGTACTATATTGAGAAAAGCATCTACAGTTCCACCACACAAGAGCACGATAGAGTGACACTGATTACTAGATTACTGTGTTGTACTACTCTACATGTTGTTTCACAAATCACTTGCATGCAGTTTAATTTAAAAATGGGAGAATGTTGTAATTACAATTAAACGCGACTTCGCGAGTTAAGATCGCAAAAATTAGTAGCCAGCAGAAAAACAACATCGCAAAAGTACAAAATATCACCGATTCGCAAAATTATACTCCCGCAAATATTTAGTGCTACACGGTACTTAACAAAACCATCTATTAATTAAATTTGACATGGAAATATCTTGAATCACAAATTTTAGCATTTTTCGTAACAAACTCAAAAAGCATTGTGAGATTTTGTAAATTCTTATGCATTGTAAATCATTTTTAAACTTTATACTGTAGAGATTTAAACTCTATATTGTGGCAGATCTTTTATAGCGGAGCTCCGGCGGCCCGAAGGGCCGCCAAGCGGAGCCCCATAACCATATAGGAAAAAGAAACCCATGTATGGATTTTCTCATGGTTAATCATGGACAGCGGTATTGCTCGTGGGCGCGTACGCACGACGGCGACGACGACGGTGGAGTCGCGCAAGATGGCGGCCATAAGGGGATCATAAGGGGACGTCTAAACCAAAAGGAGGCTTAATTTTTCGCGGGCTTTCTGGAGCTCAAGGCGGCTACACAATATGCTAGGTCAGCTAAAGGAGTAACGTTTGTCGTGTTTACGTGGAAACAGTGGAACAGTGGAAGCAGTTTTTTTGTGTGTATCAGGTTTTGTGATTATTAACTCATTTCCGACATCGCGGTGGAATTTTTCGCGGGAAAAATATACAGCAAATATCGAAAAAAACAAAATCATCTCAAAACATAACAAATTTACATTCGTTTGACCTTTTCAGGGCTATTTTTGCCGTCAAAATAAACATATGACCCGATTACGAAAAAACCCGGAAATTTCGCTATGCAAAGAATTTTGTCCAAAAATACGACTTCAAAGCGATATAACTCGTTCGCGTTAACAGCTAGCACACATCGATAAAGACAAAATTTGTTCCTTAACAATTCAGCTACATCATGTTAAAATTTCCGCGAAATCGAACGAAACCAAACTTTTAAATTAGATTTATCTTTTGGCACATCGCCCACCGCTTGCGTAGCCAAAGGAAGAGATAGTTGCCCGTAGCAACGGCAAAACATGACTGTAAGAGCAAGCAGCGTTTTGGTAAAAAAAACGCTGAATTATTGTCCGAGAGCTGAAAGTTGGATGGGCAAGTCTTTTTCGAACTAATCTCAAGTGATTTAGACGAAAAAATGACCTCCGCGGGCTACAAACGATCAAAAAAACACTTTGTAATTCAAGCCGTAATTTATTCAAAAACATGGCGTGTTGGATTTGCACACGCAAAACTAAAATACAGCTGAATACAGCTTACCCTTGCCTGAAAAGCCAGCAACTGGTCCCAAATTACTTTCTTTATCCTTAGGAATGTCCTGACTTCCATCTCCGAAAGATTTAGACCGAATTTTTGGGCAAAAAAACATTTCGCCGACGACAACCGACATCGCCGTGGTTTGCATACTAATGAGCGCACTTGACAAAACTCTCCCGAGGGGGGGATATGTATCAGGTTTTGTGATTATTAAACACAACACAGAAAACCTTGCAGCAAAGTTACAAAACTGAACTCAAAATTCAACCTTATCCTGGATAAGCCTAATCGGGCTACAGGAGCTCCGCTTTTAGGTTGACCTAAATCTATATATTATTTTATGTAGGGAGCGTCCTCGATAGGGATAACCTCCAACGTTTCCTTTTGTGTATATTTTACATGATAAATAAACTTCTACTTATCCTGGAATTTTGAAGATTTGATGAACAAGAAAACCAGTTTATCGCTGGTTCCAGCTATACTATTATAAATGACAAGTGAGAGTGATTTTTATATAATTAAACTGTTGTTACAGTTATAGGCCCGAATTTCAATCAGAGAAGAAACGGAGGTTAAAACCTCGATTTAGAAACCAGTGGGCAGCCAGGAAATTATCGTACACTCTACCACCAGATACTCAGTGAACAGGTATGATATTCAGTTAACAGGTGAGACCAAGGAGACTGACAAGCAAGTAAAGGCGTTCCTACATCGAGACTCATTAAATAAGTGCATGGACATGACATGGACATGAAAGAGATGACAATAATAAAACTACAGCAAAAAATAAGTATAATGCTACTCTTGTTAAAATGTAGGCATAACATAAGCTCAGCTAATCAGATCTAACCAAATCTAGAAATCAGGAATAGTATATATTTAAAAGTATATTACACCCATTGTTACTGTGCATCCTTATTGCGTAAGTAATTCATTTCGAAACGTCACGCAACGTGATACATGAAGGGAGCGTGCTAAAGAAGAAATATGTAACAATTATCCTACGAAATCGCGCGGAATATCGTCTGATACGTAGCCGACGAGGCCGTAGGCCGAGTCGGCTAAAATCAGACGATATTCCGCGAGATTGAGCAGGATAATTGTTCTATTATTCAACAAATTGATAACAAAACAGCCTAACATTTTTAAATCTCTCTGACGACATTTTCTCACTTCACGTTTTCTTCCCACGTACGAAGCTACGTATGCCGCCGGATATCTGTTACCTACGGATGACAGATATCGAGAGCAAATGACCATATTTGGATAGTAGACAATTTGTTGAATAATAAAAGCAAGTATCGGGCTTGGTATCGGCTAATCTCTTAAATGGTCGGTGAAACCCCTCTTTACTCTTCGTATATAACTTCCTTTACTGGTGTGTCCATTTTAACAACAAACAGACAAAATATGTGCGTGACAAAATACAAATATTTCTTCTTTTCTGCTCTCCTGTAACATGTTTTTCGGTTTCTTCGAATGTGGACGGGTAGGGCTGAAATGTATTGTTCAAGGCGTGTTCCACCTTGAGGAGTGACATGAGCTGTAGATGATTACTTTATTCTTAGTTGTGTTGAATTAGTTCGTTTACCTGAACTAAATTTCATTAATGTAGCTTCTTTTATTGCTGATAGTCGTAACCTAAGATCGCCTCAAAATATCGAAAGCTTCTAAATACGCTTCATGGTCTACAATGCGCCTTATTTGGAAAACGAGCACCGTGAACCCCCATTTTCTATTTTCTTTTACTATTGGCCGAAGTTGATCTTTGTCTTACTGTATAGAAAGATTTCTAAATTTCTATTTATGGCGGGCTTAATTAAAGCGAGAGAAAAGTGAGTGCAAAATGACAGTCCTGGAAAAGTAAAAGATTTTAAAACATGATTTCCAACACTTCTAATCGTTATACATCTGAAACATTTTTGTCGTGATTTAGTACGAAATTATTTCCTTTGTGACCCAGGAAATTCACCCTTACATACATAGCACTTAATTAGTACATGAATTGTCGCCAATTTTTTTTATTTGGTGAAATACACACATGAACAAATAACTTTGAGAGAAGTATTTGACCTCATTTGATTGGCTCAGGTTAATCTGCACATCTTTTGTTCTCAGCACTGGGGGAATTACTGGTGTTCTTTACTTATTGTGTTGTTTGGCCAATTATAAAGAACCTTGTAAACGGGGCAGGTCACCACCATAAGATCCGTAAGCAAAAGCACAGTGAGCCAAAGCTTGTACGCGAGCTTCATTATCAAATTACAAATCAGTGATAACGAAAGGGTTCGGAGAAGAGCTCTAAAGTCGGCCCTACAACATCTCCTAGTCAATAGTCATCAGTCATGATCTTTGCTGTAGGAATCGTATGGAAAATACTCCGCTCACTTGCATGATGAATATTTTCTTTGAAATCAAGTTTATTTGAACCGGACTATTTACTCGGGGCCCGCCCGCCCCGTTTATCTTCCCCCCCCCCCCCTCTCCGCACATTCCTTTCAAAAAGACAATTATTTAGAGGTAATTCGGCGTACCTTCCTAGTCTCTTCCTGCTAAACATTTAAAATTTCACGTTATACAGTTTCACGTGTCTCCGATTTCTCTTGAACGTCTACATGCTATTTTTGTTCAATTCTACACAAATAGACGAAAAGTAACATAATTAACTGCATTTCATTAAGAAGAACATACCGATGAAGTAGACGTTACTGCTGGTGTACATGCCAAATAGAAGTTATAGCATTGCTTGGTCGGTTGTATTATTGTTTGCATGTGGGTCAGACCCAAGTCTCGAAATTTACCCCCACAGCTTACTGAGAAACGCTTTTGTTTAATAGTTATATTTCTTTATACTTGCAGAAAAGTGTAACTGAATTTCTCTAAATTTGGTTATTGAACCAGGAAGGATGATTTACATTCAGGAACCTGAGAATAACTCTAATTTAGCTCTGAAATGATTATTTGAACATTTTCTCGGTTTTGCTGTTCTTGAATGACTTGCACCCCCGCTAAAGGAGTGACTCTACCCGCTGTACGTGATGTTTAAATATTTCTAGATTACAATATCAATTACCACATCAACAGGTCCGCGCTTTAGGAGAGTTATTAGGGAGCTTAAGCACACCCTGACGACGACGCCAGCGAGAACGTCATCAAACAAAACGTTTAATGAGCAAAAACAACAGTCTTACACGTGCGTTATAAATCTTTGTACATTTCTTTACTGTCCTCAGCAACTGAACAAGAATGTGAAATGACCAAGTTCTGCGCAGTCTGAGAAACGCAAACGACGACGGCTAATTTGAATAAAGAAGAAGCAGCGGGATATTCACGCTTTATTTCCGATTCTTTTTAAGTGATGAGAATTGAACGAATCTATGTTATGATATGTGTCAACAAGTAAGCAAATGTTCCAAAAAGTACTGTCTGTATGAAATTAATTTCGTTCTTTCACGAAACTTCACCGAAATCACGAAACAAAGGACGCCAAGCGATTCAAAGCGATGCAGGAACAGTGGGGTTTTAGTTCATGCACCTGTAGGTCTACCTGCGATGCATTGTTACTATCCTGACCAATTAGGAACAGACTTTCATTAATTAGCAGTATTGTGTCTTTACCTGTCTTGATAACGTGTTTTGTCTCCCAGATTGTTCGATGTATGGTCAGCAGCTGAAAGACAAGGGAAAATTATGAAAGTCTGTCAAGTGCTGGCAGCAATGGCAATGTCATATGTTTATAAAATACGGATTAAAATTATTCAACCGATGTGAAACAATAATTATCATTTTGTTTATCCCCATTTGAACGGCCTTTCACGATTTGGGAATAGAATGATTGTAGACTATATTAGTTAGTATTTCGCTGTTACCGTATTTGCATATGACACCGGTTTCGATGATAGACAACAGTAGAAATTTGGCGATATTCTTAAGTTACTTTTTGCATGGTACAAAAATTCGTTCTAATCACAGGAACCCCTCTAGACAAAAATGTCCAAATAGAAAGTAATAAAAAAAATAAACAGAAACAATTTTTTTCAAGATTGGCCATCTCTGACATAGCCTTTTTATGATCTTGATTTGCCATCTTATTTTCCCCTTGTGGCATTTAATGTGGACGTTCACAAGAAACAATATTGACCGTTAAACCTCGTGAGAATCGCGATAAAAATATCCTGTGACGTTTAAGGTGACGACTGTTTATAACGCAAGGACTTAATATTTACTGCCAAACATAAATCGATAAACAAAATTAAGATATTGGGAGAGTTGCTTGGAAAATTCCTTCATTCCTCAGCAATGATGTTAAGTATTTTTAAATACCAACCGAATGAAGTAAACTTAAATTACCATGGAGGCAAAACTGGCACCTGATATCTTAGTATCAAGCACCTGTTGTTTTGCTTTAATGTTACAAATTTCTTTATTCCTAAACACGTTCACGGTTTATATAACTATAACAGTAAATTAGACGTTTTAAACAATGATTTAGTTACTATGGGTCATAATCAAATAAATTAAGTCTTCTTGAGTTATTGATGTTGATATATTAAGATACCTCGGCAAGGAATATAGATCCACTCTGATATAACTGGTGATATGTTATTATTGTTTAGTTCTCAGAACGTAGGAATAGCAATTTATATATCTATATGATGTAAGTGCATGCTAACTTCAAAAGCTGGAGCTGTAGAGATTTATCTTGGATCCCGGTCAAATAATTACTCGTGTCAGAAAGGCAATATAAAATTCTGGGCCTTCGACTTCAGAAATAACGCGTGTGGTAAATACCTTAATTCGGAAAAAACGGTGCAAGAGAATTAGCACGAGATCCAGAGTTTCAAATAAAAAAAATATCAAAGATGCGTCAACAAAGGCAAACTACGTTGTAACATCTCATATTTTGTATAAATAGACGCATAACGTTACTGTCTTTGTCATTAAGCCTAACTTTTTACGAGGTTTTGGAAGTCAACGGGCCATTTGATGGTGGAACAAACGTTAGGAAACGGGGAATACACAGAGCTATCCAAATTCAAAAGTCCACTAGCAATATTTTTGTTCACGTTGCTACTCAGTCCGCACTTGGTACGGTGCGCCATCGTGCGCGAATTGCGCGAGCAGTAAGTTTGCGCCTAAACAATTAGCGCGAATGTTCTCAAAGCAATACCGGAATATATTGAGAGTATAAAATGGATCAAAATTGTATATAGTTACAAGGTATTCGGCGTGAAGGCTATCGGAGTTATTGAAGCAACGTCCTTACTTCGCTCAGTTAATAAACGATTTCTCACATGGTCCCACGTCGGGAGAGCTGAACAGGTGAGTGATCGTGGCCTAAATTTTTTCTTCTGGTTTGAACTGAATAGAAATGTAGGCTGCTTGTGCCAGAGAGTTAGGAAGTAAAATTTTCTTTTGTTTGCTCATCCAGAACACATCATTTCGCGCGTGAGGAGGCTAATAATTTATAGCAAAAGCGTCTGAAGTCTGCAGCGAACAATGGAATTGTTAACCGTATTGCGGTGACTTGCACCCCATGGCGAGCAGTGTCTCGTAAACGATAATAAATAAATATCATATCACATTTTTAGATATATATAAAATGAAGACATAACATTCAATTTATGAAAGGAATTTTTGCTTAGTTTTAAGACTGTTCAAATGTTTTCGTAAGCTACGGTGAGAAAGGGGTTACCGCCCAAAAGCGATATATAATGCCAGGCACCAGTCTTGATGTCTTAAGATCCAGGCAAGACCCGAATTTGTCTCGTTATTTCGACCACCCGTAATTGCACTTAGAGATTTGACTGGTATAACGTGGCAAAGCTGGATTTTGGTTATTATCCTTTTGACTCGATCACTTCCATTTAGTAGTCGACTGTTGCTCGGAGGGGGTTAAAGGTTTCTTAGTATAAGTGTTCGAACTCTTAAAGGTAAGAATATGCGAAGCCAATGACATAATATATGTTCTCTCATATCAGCTACATAGGTATGTACCTTTTCTAAAAATGCACATAACGAAGTTGAATTTTGATCTGCAATGAGAAATACTTGAATATCAAATTCATGTTCTGTAATGATTACCCGCCTAAATTTACATGATAGTAGAAATCTAAATCGTCAGTGGTTCAGTTATTACGATCAAATACCGCTTCCAAGGTGTGAGTTGGGATAATTTTTTCAAAAGCCAGTTCGATTCACTTCGTAAAGTACATATCTAGCGCCTGACGATTGTTTTTGGTAAGGATTTTAACAATCGGCACACACGTTCCAAATAGCCTGAGATTCGGATAAGTACGTACCAGCTACTAATATTTTTACTTTACATAGAAACGATTTCATTGAGATTTTGAAAGACTTACAGTGACTGATACAACAGACTTTTAAAATTGACGACCTAAAGATATACTTTCTACATGGGAAGTATGAACCTTCACCAAGAATTTATAGTCAGAACCAGTTTACCGTCAAATCTATCAGCTGTGATGAGCACTAAATATTTCTCCCACAGCTTAGTGGAGGGAACTAGCCATAAGCAAGGTGTGATCGCCTAATCCGACGAAGCTGCGCGCCGCGTGTGCATGCCTTGAATGGGCTTGGTTGGATCTCCGTTGTTTCGCCCTCGACATTTGTTGCCCACTGCAAACATCTGGCCAATTTAATTACTACATACAAACGGTTTTACCTTGTGCTATAGAAAAATTCGTTACACTTTGTAAAAGTATCATTCACTCGGTCAACTTAAGTATCAACCCAATCGCGTAAAAAGCCCTTCTACGTAATTAATCCGAGTTTGAGATTTCTTTTCTTTCCCTTTATAGTCATAGAAAGTGCTTTATAACAAATCTGAAAATGCATAGAAAATAAAATACCTTAAAAAGTAAAGTTTGACACCAGCTCGCTAAGGAGGCTTCCCTGCCTTGGGTCATTGATTTTTCTGAATGAGCACCAGTTACTTCTGTTGACAATTTGTACTCCTATGTCATACATATGAGCGAATTCTTATTTTGATTTACGGATTAACATGAGGTATGCAATAACGCTTGGGGTCGAGGTACAAGACACAATTGTAAACTGCCTTTGTTTCAGTTGGTACAACGTATATTTTTTTTTTAACATTTCAAGACTTTCGATTATATGTATCAAACAATCGATAGCGACCTACGCTTTAAGCAAAAACATCTTCTCAAAAAAGATAAACTTTTAACAAACGGTACCAATTGCCTGGTTTGTTTTAGAGTCGTATCAATCTTCTTACCCTTTTTCATATAAAACACATTTTTCTAAAAGAGGATACAAAAAGATTCAAACAAGACGTACGTATGTCCAGTCCTGAGAGCAAACTGAACAAAATTCATATCATAAAGGAATCGGTTAACTTCGTGATACAAGCTATTACATTCCATCGTTTATTTTGCAAGGGATTGTTTAGGTATGCAAAACACAATAAAATCTATAGCGTTATTGCCCACCGAAATACCCACCGATTTACCTACCTACCAACTTACAACTTCTCATTTACACAATTGATATTGCAGAACAAAGAGTTGGCATACAAAGATGAATTTGGCATCACTTGGATGTCTGGCACTCCTCCTATTCATAGGGCTATTGTGTCCCTCGAACGCAGGTACTTTTAGAAATAGTTTCAATACCGTTAGGCTGTTGATCTCACTGCTTAATTATATTTTTCAAAATACATTGGCATCAATATCAATGTCTTTGAAACTGGTGCCTTTTCCGAAACCTTCAATAGGCGCATTTTTAAACGTTGTTCTTGTTCCTTAGTGAGGCTATTTATTTCCATTGCACCGCAATCAACAACTAACGTCTAATTATCTTTCACACTTGCATTATTGTCGGTTCCCCGCGACTTTCTTAAGTGGAATCACAGTATGCTTTCAAAATATTAATGTAGAACGTCACTGTGATAACCGGAACAAACTAACATGAAATAAATTACCAGTGGAAGTAAACTAGTGTCCCAAAAGTGCTAGTAAAGCTGACACAAGTACGTTTCTTTTTCTCGAATAACAACTAGAAGACGAAGAGGATCCTAATCATATTTTCAGTGGAGATGCAGTCCTGTTTTCCATAAATAAAGTAACCAATCACCCAAGATCTTGGCTAGCCTGCACCAAAAAGGAATGTAGTTTCTCAAAGCGTCAGGCAACGGATAACGTTTTCACCCATGCGAAAAAAGTGTTTCACATCTACGGTAAGGAAAGACTGACCACCAATGACCCTATTCGCTACGGAGATGAAGTGGCTCTGTTTTACAGGGTGAACGACGAAGGAGATGGCTTGTGGTTGGGTTGTGCTTCAGGAAGAAGGCGATGTGGTCTAGGAACCTGTCCTGGATTTCCGCATTTAAACCACTGGATGTGGAGGGGCAAACATTCATGTGACGAAAACAAGTTTGTCATCGCCGGAAGTACGGGCCTCCATAATGGTACCACGTCAGGACAGCCCGTTAGAATAGAACACCAAATAACGATCAGAAAACTGAACATCCCATCCATGGCGAGTGTAAAGAGTGAAATGGAAGAAAATTCAACCACCTTAATTGAAACACCTTTTCTTGACAACTTTGGACACTGGGTGATTAACAAAGGTACGTAAAATGATGAGCCACAACCTTGTCAAATCTAGAGCATGCTGTTAAGTTTGAGTTGTTATCTCGAAATGATCGTGCATTTTGTCAAAGTATTCGCACTTCGCGCCGTCAAAAGGGACACTTTATGTTATGAGTTTGGGCCCTGTCTGGCCTCGAATCTCAATCTGAATCTGAACATTCGAAAGTTATAAATTCTAGTATTGCTTCATTATTAGACGTTTGCAACTTTATAACTTTCAGATATGATAGAAAGGTGTGGAAATAAACATTATGACGCCCGTTACAAAGTATGCGATAAATGTGGCTCTGAGCCTTATATCCGTCCTAAGAACGAGAAATGGAAATGCTGTGCTGGAAAGAATCCCTATAACACAGAGACATCCCTCTGCTGCGAAGGAAGTGTCAGTATTCTGTACCATACCCACAGAAGTGCAAAGAAAGCCAGATGCTGCTTTAACACAGCTTTCTTTCCTGACAGGCAGGTTTGCTGTCAAGGTTAGTTCATTTTTTCTGATTTTCCTTAAGCAGTAAAAGAATAACTATTAAAAAATCCATAGCAAAATAGAGCAGCGAATATTACACGTCATTTTGGTTTGAATGGGTTATAGAAAATCAAGATTATCCGACAATAACTGTGAAAATCTTTCAAGTATTTACCTTCGGATCCTATGGATGCATTACACATGGCATATTAGCTTCTTACTAATAGGGCGGGAGGGCCGTAGTGGGGAATATTAGTCTGAGGTCGTGGCAGCACGGACTGAGCACAGGGAGGTCCGTATAAAAACGACCGAGGCCAAATATTGTCCAGTACGGCTCGAGCGAGCTAGGTTAGTAAATAGTTTATTATATGGCACGAAAACAAAACATACACGGCTTATGACCGTTCCCATGGAAAAAGTCCGTATGGCAAAATCCTGATCAAGAAAGATACAATCAGAACGCTCGGATCTACCTCAAGACTACCTTACCATATAATAACAGGAGATATTGTTTCTAGCATTGTGATTTTACATCTATTTGAAAACCTGAAACAACTTTTTGATAGGAAAAGTGCGAGACCTTCCTGGACAAGACACCGATGCTGATGATGACACAGTGCGGTGTTGTGGGAGTGAACCTTACTTATCAACCCAAGCAGCTTGTTATAACGATGTTATTACGCCATTCGACCCATTGAAGACGAAACACAAAGACACGGGCGATTGTGATACGGTTAATTACTGCCCATCTAACTTGCCACACACGTGCACCTTTTCCCCTGCAAACGACCGTGACGAATGCTGTCCGATTTTCAAATGTCTAAACAGTGGTAAGTAAAGAAGATACGTTTCCTGTAAAAACGTCCGTACAAGTAATGAAAAAATTAAAATGTGGTAAGGTTTTCCACGAATTAAAATCTTGAGGTGTAATGCATTCTTGACCGTTTTCATTGCCAATATGCTTCATCAGTTATATTTTGGATCATAAAATTTTGTCGAGTAAAATCCAAACCATTTAAACATTTTTCATGATTTTTGTACCCATTTGTGTCATTTGACTTTTTAAAGCACTAATTTCTAGGTTACAAATTGAAAACAGAAGCATCACGGGGTAGAACAAAACTAATTTTCATAATGTCCATAAAGCTACAGTATCTTAGTGGAAAAGTTAGTCCAAATAGGGTAATTGATTTTAAACTATATTGATTGACGAGGTTTGTAATTAAGAAATTCGCAAAAAAAACAAAAACGAAAATACAGCTTTTTGCCTCATTAAATATCCCAACAATTTTTGGAAAAATCAACAAAGTTTTAGGCACTGAAGCATCTTGCAATACCAAAAACGAGATCGACTAAGAAAAAGAGCTTAACCTTTCTTCTATATATCCAAAAATAGGAAATTTCATTTTTTGTAAATCGCTTCAGAGGCTTCCGTCGTCTGTCGAAGAATTGCCTTATAGCTCTTAAGGAAACATCATTTTAGTATACCCGGTATCGAAAACTGAAAACTCTATCTATAGAATGCCACTCGACATATGTCTACTACAAACCCCTATGATTCTATAATGAGCAAGTATTCTTAAAACTCAACAAACTGGAAATTCTAATTGGCAACATGAATTACGTGATGCCTGTCACGTACATAGTGTGTTTAGTTTAGTCTAGTCTAAGGGAACTTATAATTCGGGCTCTTTCTTTAGTTTCATGTGGCTTGTGTAAATTGCGAATTGATGTTGCAATAAAGACATGGATTATACATGTAGTATAAAACGACACGCTTTAACACTCCATATCGGGCATATCAAGATGCATTTGACGCCCGTAAAACTCATTCCACAGCCCAAGAAATCCTTCAAAATGCTCAAAAAAATTCCTATTCCTATTTTAGATAGAAGAAAGCTAGTGCTATTATACTAAGTTGTAAATTATTTCAAAGCGAATAACAAGGACTTGGTCAATTTTGTAGATATGTTTTGTATATTCAAATAGGTAACGGTTAAGACTGTTAACTCTTCGAAAATCAGAATAATATTCTCCACGATAGCTCCCTGGAAGCGTTCTTTAGCCAAAGTTTCAGGATTTTCGATATTTCGAAACTGGCTACTCAGTGACAAGGAAGGCTTCTGGTACGCTCGGTTATAGGGGAATCCTTGTTTACAATATTTGCCTCATTAGCATAAGCAATTCAGTTTCTGATGGAGTTACAAATAAATCAGCGGTTCTGAATATTGAAAGGTCATAGTACGATTAACTCTGCCAGTAAATATGAGCCTGATGTATTGAATACTTTTTGTGCAACACGGGTTTAAAAACTCAAAATTTAACAATGAATGTATGAGCTCATTAGCGCTTTTGCCACCCAGAAATTTTGCAATTTTTTGAAAGACAATTTCTCCTTGAATATTACACCCAAAGAGCTAAAAATTTCACCATTTACTAAGTTTCACTACCTCTTTAGCTACCTGAAGACAATTCTTATCTAGCATGTTTCCTTCTGTACGCAAAGCCGTATGCAAATGAGCAAAAATGTAAACAATGACGTCGCATGAATCCGCCTAGTGCGTGGTTATTTTGCCACTGGGACCTAAAAATCTCATTTTGTGCTACAAGTTTTAAAAGCACATTAGGAATAAAGTAGCTACGACCGCGACGCCAAGAATAACGCAATACCATATTCAAAGCTGAATAAGGAATGCAGCGTAAAATTGGAAAAGGAAATTTTGAAAATGCGCGGTCGTGGTTCCTCTTCACAAAGCAGGTTTTGGTAATTTCACGTTGTTGTTTTAAAAAGGAAGGAAAAGAAATATACCAAGAACTATAACGCACATGCATGACGTTGCCGTTTCCTTTACTGTTGTTTTTCTTGAATTCCCTAGAGTCCAAGTCTTAACATATCGCTACAAACCTAAGGGTTGCACATTTTCAATTAAGGCAACTTTTTAAAAGATATCATGACCTGTGCGATATTTTAATTTGTTTAGTACAGGAACGCTATTTCTCAAGTACGCTGAATCTTGTTTAATGCATATTCAGAAATTCACAACTACAAGCTGTTCCTTAGAAGAAACTCCCACGTATCCATATCTACTACCATTCCTGAGCTGACAGCGATGACTATCTCCTTCTGGATGAGAACTCAACAAGGCGGCGAAGGAACAGCTCTTTCTTACGCTACTCAAAGTCAGCCAGACGAACTGGTCATCAAGACACATCCCAGCTTAAGTGTGATCCTCAAGGGCTCTCCACAGGGCGATGAAACGGACTGGGATCTAGACGACGGTAACTGGCATTTCTTGTGGGTCGAGTGGGAGTCGTCTACTGGCCATCTGACTATCCGTGAAGGAGCACGTACTATCGGACCCCTCACTTCCACACAAACATCACTGGAAGGGGGCGGATATCTTGTACTTGGACAACGACAGCAGTCCCAGAAACAGTTTATCGAGGCAAAGGCTTTCGTGGGAGAAATTTCCCATGTAAATATATGGAGCGAAAAGAGAACAGATTTTGAACTGATACGAAAGGACTGCATTGGTCTACACACTGGTAGTATATTTCACTTGTCAGATGATACGATTGATCTTCACCAAAGTGCATCTATCATTGCATCAGATGTATGCTCAGGTATTTTGGTATTACTTTTCTTACTGTTGTCTATTTAACAATTATTCCACAAGCGCGCGTTGGATATGAGATGGTAGATAGCCAACGAGGCGCATAGCGCCGAGTTGGCTATAATCATCTCATATCCAACAAGCGTGAGTGGAATAATTGTTTTATTTAAAACGCCCCCAAAAGAGAGCAAACTAAACTTTAAAAAAAATTAAAACGCCTAAAAAAAATCACGCGAACGCTTACCATATTCGTAGAGCATGGATGGTATAATGGCTCATAGCCCATGATGGCTAAGCCAATGAAAACTCTCGAATTGCATTATCCAATGATCCAGTTTTTAATAAATGTAATTATGTATATCTACTTATTTCTGTTTAGAAAACCATGTATTCTTGTGGAGGATTTAACGTGACGGATCTCTAATTTTTTCTTGACACTAGACAAAGCTTTGCAATTTTCAAACAAAGGAGTAGACGACTTCGTCAGCATATCGGGCATGCAAAGTTTAACGGCGTTCACCGTGTGTCTGTGGATGAGTTCGAGTGACAATGAAGGGAGTCCTTTCAGTTACGCGGTATCAAGCGAAGGAAACGAGCTGCTTATCTATTATGAGACATATTTTCAGCTGTTCATCGGTGGCGAAAAAAGGTTGGGTATACAGTATTGTGCAAGAGTAATGCAAATGAACGGAATTTCGTTTCGAACGAAGCTTATAAGAGTTTTTTATTAGTAGATGCAAATTTAGCTCCAAAAGAACTTTTTTCATGATTGACTGTCGAATTTTTTTACAAAAAAGTACGCTGGACAAAAGTGTTCTGGATCGACATTTTATGACAAAAAATTAAAACAAAGCTATGCAAATAATTTTTTGATTGTCTTAAAAACCTTATTAAATTCCACATATAGGAAGTTATTTTCATATGGATCACGCAAGGAAGACTTCAGTTACAACGAATCTAGATTTGAAGATTGAATCACAAAAGCACGGAAGAAAAAGAAAAATAGTTACGTTTTTCACAGACATCGTAGCCAGTGTTGTTGTGCGAGGATCATCGTTACGTGTTGGATTTTTTGTCATGCATTCGATGCATCCATCCAAACGGCGCAATAGTCCTCATAGTCATACATCAGCGGTTTATCACATCAATGATTCAAGTTGTAGTGCTACCACCGAAGGGCCATAAGGCAAACCAAACAACGTTGTTTCAAGCTCTTGCGGCAAGAAAATGCGAGAAAGGAGCAGGCTCCTGGTGTATGAGCCCAGAAATAGGTCCGGCATGTTTCCGAAAAGCACAGATAGGAGTGTCTGAAGTTCTTGGCCGACAATGCTTTTACACAGCAGCATTTTGTGCAATTGTGGCTTATAAAAGCACGAACTATAGGCTGCCATCTTCAAACAGGTGGAAGTCCGATCTAGTCGCAAGTACAGTTTAAAGAAGGTCAATGTCTGATTATAGTATCGCATTTCAGTAGACAAATAAGTTGTAAAGCCTTTTACATGCCGCTTTATTGTCAAATTCTTGACAAAAATCCTTAAACACGTAACGATGCTCTACGCAAAACACCTCAAATGCGACTCTTGTTTCTCAGAAATTACGTGATTCTATTACCAAAGTTGAAAAATAATTTTTAATGTGTAGAATTACCGGTGAATAAAGTTTAAGACAATTACAAAATTATTTGCGCCACTTTGCTTGTTTTAGTTTATTGTTGTAAAACATCGATCTATAACAGTTTTGTCCGGCGTACTATTTGGATAAACGTTAACATGACTGGATTGTAATATATATTTTGGATTGCTCATCGATAACACTGGAAGGTGACGTGAAAGTAAGGACGTGACGCGGGTAACGGATGGACGATCTCTTCTCTAAACGCTCCAGGGATGAGGAAGAATAGAGACCCTGGGATCCGTCCCCAGCTAGTGTACAACAGACATTTTAATTAATCTAGCCCAACGTTAGTAACCCACGTCGTCAGGTGATTTACTGAAAATTACATTTCACCAGCTGTTTAACCCGAGGTTAGTCGTAACCTAACTTCTCAAAACAGAACTAACCCCGGTTCAATTTTGATTTCGTTTGAAACATTTATAAACATACATTTATAACCAGAGGTAAAAACTTAATTCTCTTTTGAAGAACCGGGGCCCGAAGCAAAGCTTAATTATTAATGTAGCTTAACTTTCGTATAACCACGTTCTAGATACACAAGGGATAAAATGTTTCACTCCTAATAATTTCCATATATTGCACATATCTTGCCCTACCTTATTCTACACAATTTAAAAAAATTGTACGAGAAACACGAAAAATACAAACGGAAAATTTCTCCTACAGTCAGACAACAGTAACGCCTAATGATGGTGTGTGGCACCACATCTGTGTATCGTGGGAAAGCAGTTCAGGATCATGGAAATTCTACAAAGATGGTGAGTTCAAACAACAAGACACGCTCAAGAGAGACTATACGATAAGCGGAGGTGGCTCTTTGGTGCTAGGACAAGACCAAGGCTCGGTCGGTGGTGATTTTGAAGCTGATCAATCATTCAAAGGAATGTTATCAAATGTCAACGTATGGGATCACAAGCTGTTGGATGCACGAATCGAGGAGATGTCGACATCGTGTCTGCTGGATGTATGGAATGCTGGTAACGTATACAGATGGCGCGATTTCCTTCAAGAAGCAAGCGCCAGGCTTGTAAAGGAGTCCCCTTGTAAGCCGTTGGAACCTGGTACGTGAAATATGGTCCATTAGCATACATTTTGGTAAACTTGAGCCTGAGAATTCCAAATTCCACGCAGAGAGGGATGAGGAAGGTTTCGGGATAGAAAGTAGAAAATGACTCAAAAGTCTCGAATTTTAATGGAATCTGATTTTTCCGAGCCTAGAACACTGTCACAATTCTGAGATTAATTCTGCATTGGTTGCTGATACAGAAGACACATTTATGTGAAGGACAAAACACTTAATTCGTTTCAAAAATGAATCAAGCAGATTAAAACACCAACCCTAACCCTAACCCTAAACCTAAGTGTTTAGATGAGGCTATATAAACACGGAAAAAGTGCTCTATTGCTTTTATAAATATTCTAAATAATACGCGCGAATCTAAAACGTCACAACCGTGCCTTACTCTCATCTAAACACGTAGTGGCTCAATTATTTTATAACATAATATATATTGCTGAGATGAAAGCCATCAACATACTAGAAAGCATTATTTAACTGCTCATTAGGATGATCAAAGAATGCGTTATTTAACTGATCCGCCTAGATAAGCCCAGTGCTACCGGCGGAACAGTTTTACTTTTGTATTAAGTTTTAAGTTCAATTGAGATATATTGTGTTAAGTGTGTATAAAGCTGAGTTGGACGGGGGTGGGGTGAAAGCCACATTTGAACCGATGCAATCTGGTTTTTTAATTTTTTTTTTGTAGACAACGCTTTCCACTTTCCAAACAAAGGAGTTACTGATGCTATCAAAATAGCAAACATGAGAAGCAGTTTGACGGCATTCACTGTGTGCCTGTGGATGAGCTCCAGTAACGCTCGAGGAACTCCATTCAGCTACGCGGTAGGAGAGGGCAACAATGATGATAACGAGCTGCTTATCGAGTATAACGGATCTTTTGACTTTCTCATCGGAGGCAGTCGAGGGTAACTATATACTAAATAATTATACAAGCCGAATAATGAGTCAGTCAAATTTTGAATAAGCAAGGATATCGTAGTACACAGAAAGTTAATGACTGCTTCCTCACTAATAATGGCAAGTTTTTAGAAGGATTGCTTGTTCTAATAAGATAGTACGCATACCTCGATAACTTACATCTACAGTTAACAACAACTTAACATTCCTTTATTTAAAACCGCTACTGGCCAGAGATCATTCCACTATAGGATAGTAAACTTATGGAATTCATTAGACAAAGATTAAAACTGTGTAAAGACCTCGCATGATTCAAGAAAACTCTTAAGCCAAGGGTGTTGGACGAGTTTTTAAAACAAAAATAGTTTTAACTCATAGTTTTATACATTTTACTGTACATATATATTTTCTTATTGTATTCATTTATGCTCTTCGTTACTATAAAACTAATTTACACTATGCAGTGGCTGTGCAAAGTTTGCTGGGAAGAATAGACAAGACATGATCTGCCATTTTTGGCCACCGAGGTGGCCGTTTATTTTTATAACCATTAACTTTTAACTCCGAAAAAACCTAGAACAATAGAAATGATTCCCAGCAAAGGTGGGGGAGTACCCGCCATGCACAAATGTTTGAAGTAACCGCTGTCTATACTGAGGGTGGGTGGGTGGGAAATGGCGAACTGCTCGGAGAGCTCGAGTTGTGGAAAAGAGGACAGTACCCAGGCCTCATACGCTTAAGTATTTGATTATCTAAGTCCCGGATGACCCCCAACCACTTGCTGGGAGACTAGCACTAACAAGCAGCATAAAATCATTTATTCCCCTGGTGGGGTGAATAAATTTCCTTTATTGTAATGTTCACTCAAAAACCCTATTCGGGAGTGTTCAATAAAGTTAAATCTTAAACCTTAAACCCATCTTTTCTTAACACCAACATTCAAAAGACGAGAAAAAGTGCAACTATAATTCTTCAAGATAATGTGTGCAGTGGTGCGTGGTTCAAAAACAAAATATAACGATTGAGGTTTTTTTTTTATACGAACTCTTTTCCACTGAAACTTAACTATTTGAAATCATGAAATCAAGATGTATTTTTTTTAAAAAAAAGGTCAAACAAACCTGAACAGTGGTAAACGAATTATTTGCTGCAAATTTATAAACACGCTTTCATTACGCCTTAGGCCTTTCATTACGCCTTTATCCGAAATTACTTCAGTTCGTATTCTATATTCGTGCATATTATAGTACTCGACAGGCAAGTGTATTTCAGTTTATGATCCCAGCCTTAGGATGCTTGAAGTATTTAAAAATAAAAAAACTGACCAAGCAAAATAAAACCAATATTTTAAGGAGCCGGGAATCCTTGTTGTAAATGTTTAAGGATAGGTAAAAGAACGTGATTTGCTTTTTGTCTTGTTTTTTTCTCTTCCTTTATCCTTCATGAATTATCGATGAATATCCACAGTGATACATCAGTTGCCGCCTTTAACGGCCAATGGCACCACATCTGTCTTTCGTGGGAAAGCAGCTTGGGATCATGGAAATTCTACAAAAATGGCGCACTCAAAGCGCAGGGATCGAACTTAAAGAAAGGTTACACGATAAGGCAAGGTGGTACTGTGGTACTGGGACAGGACCAAGACTCGGTTGGTGGTAGATTTGACTCAGCTCAATCCTTCCAAGGGATGTTGTCAAATGTCAACTTATGGAATCAAGCGCTCGCTGATTCACAAATCGAGCTTATGTCAAAATCTTGTCTGTCGGATGAAGCAAGTGATCGTAAAGTATACAAATGGCTGGATTTTCTCCGTGAAGGGGGAGCAACGTTAGTTAAACCATCTCCTTGTGAAATGTTTGGAGTAGGTAAGTGGCAGCTTTAGTTAAATACGAGAGTTATTTAGATTTAACAAGGAAAAGCTTTAAATGGCTTTCATCAAACTAGCTACTGGAAAAGCTGTATCCAGGTGCTATATTCAGTACATGTACTTGCGACAGACTATACCACATCTACCAAACCTCGACTCAAAACAATTTCACTGTCTGCATGATGCTTGTTCTCTGTATGAAAATGACACCCAGGCTTATATCTCGTGACAAAAAATTAAAACCAATAAAAAGGAGGCATCATGCATGGTTACGATTTTGGAGAAGAAAACACACAGCCCCCTTGAGCCTCCTTGAACGTTGCTTTTTGCCATAGCTATACCAGGCGAAAAGATGCGCAATCCAAGGAAAATACAGGAAGGCTTGAAAAGAGATAAAGCTAAAATACAAATGACTGTAATACCGTGAAATCCCGTGTAAAACAATCTACAACTCTATAAGACGAGGCAAGCCTGTTTATGTTCTTAAATACATGTAGGTTCTTATTTTTCAAAGAGTGGTGCAGGTCAAGAGATTTCAAATACAGCTGTATTGAGGTGTCGTGCATTGTAAAAGTTACTGGATTTTATAAAATACTACTAAAAATTAACGTAAAAAAAGTAAATATCAACATTAAGAATTGTCTAATGTCTGCACTCAGTTACAAATCAGTTACAAATACAAGTGAATTAGTAATGTCTTCAGCTGAACACAACCGATTTTGTAAAAATACTGTAGTAATTATCACTTGCCTATCAAGTGTATAGATTTTAGCCTGAATTGTTATGAAAACTGGATGTCTACATATAGCAAATTTTCATGCTGTACGTTCTTAGGCCCCGCCAACTTTTCCTGTCCGGATACGGCTTCCGTTCGCACGCATCCCGCAAATTCGGCAGCGAATCCGGACATTTTTGAATCCGTTCTGCAGAGCGGAAAGAAATAAATCCGCATCGAATCCGATGACGTAGCAAAATCGTGTCCAGTCTCTTACCGAACAATAAATCAATGTAGTGGCACAACGCGTAGGCGTAGTTTTTCTAGAGTGAATCCGGATACCGTCGGATGCCTGTGGACAGTCGAAATTGAATACGCTACGTGTGGAAGGGGAAATTTTTGATCCGGAAAGAAAAGTTGCGGATTCAAAAATATCCGAATACGTGTGGACGGGGCCTTAATCCACTAGGGATTTTACTGTAGCCGCCAAAGATGAAACGACAGGCTATCGCCAGGGACCGGACAACGCGTAAAAATTGGGTAGTGTGAAAAATATTAGCTACTTACTTAAAAATGATGCGTTTGTTCTTCTTCTTGATTCGTTCCTTCCCTCTTCGCTTTGCAGGCTCTTGCTCTTACTGGACCTGTGTTTGAAAAAAATATATCATTTAATACGTACCATGCAAACTTATGCATTACTTCTGTTTCCATTTTCCAAACAAAGGACATAAAATAAAATCCAGGAACCCCTATTCATATGCAAGACTAACGAGTTCTCTCAAACCTGATTCGTTTGATCGTTCAACTAGCTATGTAACGTTTGAAAAAATAGTGCGAAAAAGTACCATGCATACAATGTATTACTAATTTATTTACTTATTTATTTGTCAATCTAGATCACGCTTTCAATTTTCCGGAAAAAGGAGTCCATGACGTTGTAACAATATCAGGCATGCGCAGTTTAACTGCGTTTACCGTGTGCTTATGGATGAGTTCAAGTGCCACTCAAGGGTCTCTTTTTAGTTACGCTGTTGGCGAGGGCAACGGTGATGATAACGAGCTGCTCATCGAATACAACAGATATTTTGACATTCTCATTCGTGGCACAAAAAAGTAAGTAAATATGGTGACACAAATATGGTGCGATATAGCGATAAACATATATCTGAGGTTACTCGTCGACAGTGCAGTTAGGTATACCAGACATTCCAAAGATAAAATGCTACTGATACTAATACTACGAATGGGCAACATACATTTCCACCTTGTCATTGGTTGTACAACCGCTAAAGGTTGCGCAAAGATAAATTAAGCATGTATTTATATGCAAATATTTGTGAAAAATAAGAAAATTGCCATTCATACAAAGAGACGCCCTGAAATAGTTTCTAAGAGATCTGCCTTTTGTAGATTCGAAGTGAACTCATTATTAACAGTTTTAAGATAATCATACAGTATTAGATTCTCGTATGTTGCTCGTTGGAGCAAATTTTTGGTTTCTGCAAACCGGTAAAAAAGCAGCTTTGGAGTAAAGAAATTTGAAATGCGGGTAAATTACACTACTTATATTATACAAAATATTCGAGTTAACTACTTTAAATCTCTTACGTAGAGAAACTTCAGCTGCATTCAGTCACGGTGAATGGCACCACATCTGTTTGTCGTGGGTAAGCAGTTCGGGAACATGGAAATTCTACAAAGATGGCGGCCTAACTGACCAGGGCACGTTAAAGAGGGGTTACACCATAAGACAAGGTGGTACATTAGCGTTTGGGCAAGAGCAAGACTCGGTCGGTGGTCGCTTTGAAGTTTCTCAATCCTTCCAAGGAAAGCTATCAGGCGTCAACGTATGGGATCATGTACTTACTTCGAATAAAATTAAGGAAATGTCAACAACTTGCGTGCTGAATGAAGAAGATAATGGAAACGTGTACAACTGGGTCGATATTCTCCGTGAAGGAGCAATACGTCTCGTTGAACCATCTACCTGTGAGCCAATGGGCAAGGGTATGTGCGGCTTTAAAATAAGTACATATAACATAACAAAATACTCGAATCTGATGTTATTGTTACTATTACTGTTACTACTTGTTTGCAAAGCAAGAGATCTATCTAAAAATAAATATGAAACAACGATGGCAAGCTATGGGTTACATTTTCTAGAAATCTCAATGTTAGAAACATGCCATAACGTTTATTATTGCCTTAACGAACACAGTTCAGACCATTCGCGCGATGCCAATATGCCAATCAAGGAAACCTGGTCACATGGAAGTCTTACGAGTTATTTCAAACCCAAAACTGTTCGTTCAACTTCCTATGTTACGTTTGAAAAACAATGCGAAAAACGTACCATGTACACTAATGTTTTAATTATTTAAATATTTATCTATTTATTAATTAATTTATTATTTATTTGTTTTTTTTTTGGTTAATCTAGACTACGCTTTCAATTTTCCGGACAAAGGAGTCCATGATGTTGTAAAAATATCAGGCATGCGCAGTTTGACGGCATTTACCGTGTGCTTATGGATGAGTTCAAGCACCAATCAAGGGACTCTTGTTAGTTACGCTGTTGGCAAGGGCAACAATGATGATAACGAGCTACTCATCGAATACAACAGATATTTTGACTTTCTCATCGGTGGCACACCAAAGTAAGTAAATTATATTAGCAAGTGACGTAGCTAAGGTAGTTCCGTTCCTCGAGGACAGTTATTCGACTTTCTCATCGTTACACAAAGGTAACGTAAATTATTAGTACGTAATTAGAGACAATGCGTGCAATTCTCGTCGAGTGCAACCAGTCACTGTTCTTAGAGTTATCCGATAACTCTAAGAACCTTTTTTTTGCTCATTCGGCGTAGCAAAAGGTGATAATGTATACAGACAGTGACCGCCGCAGATACATTAATGTGCTCTCTCCCGAGTACAACCGTTGTTAATTACGCTATAGGAGAGGGAAACGATAACGAGCTGATCATCGAATACAACAGATATTTTGACATTCTCATCGGTGGCACACAAAGGTATAGTAAATTATATGGAGAGTGACGTAGACACAGTAGGGCCGCTGCCAGCTCTCGAGGCCAACTGCCACCTCGAAGAAATTGATTACGATGCGCTATCTACAGAATAGTGATGAATCCGTTTACAGCATTGTCCCCGTCCCCAATCCCCATGTCTTTCACCCTTCAGTTTCGCAGTATCATCCCAGGGTAATCATAATGATTAAAACAGAAGGCAGAGGTAGTCAGACCTCAGGGATCGCTTTAGATTTTGGCACGATTGCTACTTAGTACAAACGATTTTTATTCCTTACCAAAATTAGGCCATAGATGCCAATCGTGCACACCATTTACAAGTAGAGAAAAGCATCGGATTTTATAATAATAATAATAATAATAATAATAATAATAATATAATGACATATTCTTCATTTAAACGCACTGTGATGGGCCAGTTGAGCCTACTTTCAGAGTGGTAGCCACATCATTAATTTACTCCAATTAACTTTGCTTTTTTCTAAGATTTGGAAGAATTCGAGATCAACTTTCACAACAGAAATCGCTATTTACCGACATTGCAGCCTAGGTGTTTTAGACTTGAATCTGACCTTTCCTCCGCAGGACTACCTCGGTGACAGCATTTGACGGTGTATGGCACCACATTTGTTTAACATGGGAAAACAGTTTGGGATCGTCGAAACTCTATAAGGATTGTGAACTACAGGATGAAGGCACCTTAAAGAGAGGTTACACGATACGACAAGGTGGTACTTTGGTGCTTGGACAAGACCAAGACTCGGTCGGTGGTGAATTTGACACCTCTCAATCCTTTCAAGGAATGCTGTCAAACGTCAACGTATGGGATCGTGTGCTGTCCGCTGCACAAATCACTGAGATGTCGACATCATGTCAGCTGGATGAATGGAATCAAGCGAATGTTTACAAATGGCCTGATTTCCTCCGTCAAGGAGGCACACAGCTTGTCAAACCATCTCCTTGTCAGCCGTACAAGATCATGGGTAGGCAAATCCCATAAAATTGTTATGTTACGTTCGGGAATCGGGAAAACTTGAACGCCACGACCCGAACTAGGGATTACATTAAACCCTTCAATAATTATATACGTTAAGTTGATAATGGAAATGGTACGGTTTTAAGCAGTGTAGAGCGTCGTTTGCGTAGTTGCAGTTTTGGGGACTGGGCGCTGAGAGCAGCCGTTTCAAAAGTTTCCACATACGGAATTCTGTTTAAAGATAGCAATATATTAACTCATTTAATCGTATTTTGGGTGTGTAGATTGCATTCGAAAAAAGGCTAATTTTAGAGGCATTCTAACTGTTGTCTCTGAATAACTTTGAGGTTCTCACTAAAAGGGCCTCTTTATGAGACACTTCGAACGATGGCAACAAGAACTAATGAAATTATTGATTGATTGATCCTTTTGTAAAATTCAGTATTAAGAGTTTGAGATGTATATGAAAAGAGTTCTTCAACAATTATACACAACGTTGTAACTAAGGGTAAATGAGGCATACGTTTAATACCTGCTACGTCTGTCTTCTCCATCTAGACTACGCTTTTAATTTCCCGGAAAAAGGAATCCATGACGTAGTCAAAATCTCAGGCATGCGCCGTTTAACAGCATTTACCGTGTGCTTGTGGATGAGTTCTAGCAGCCCTCAAGGGACTCTTGTTAGTTACGCAGTTGGCAAGGGCAACAATGATGATAACGAGCTGCTCATCGAATACAACAGATATTTTCACTTTCTCATCGGTGGCACAAAAAAGTAGGTAAATTATATTAGTAAGTGACGTAGGTAGTACACAAGCTGCCGTTCGTCGACGACGGTGCACCGATTGGAAATATGGCTTTGTATGCCCGAAAGCGAGGCTTTTCGTTGAGAAATTTTGTCAAAGGCATGTCCTTCCTCTCATTCTCTGTAAGCTGAAAAAAAACCTTTGTGAAAACTGTTATTTTCAAAGATATTCCAAAAGCAAACATATATATGCGGAAAGTATCGTTCAATAACTTTTTACAACAACCTTATCTACAAGACGATTGTTTTTAGATTGATAATGCAGATACTAAATTTTTTGATCAAGCTCATCTCCACAGTGATAATCACCCTAAAAGAGGAATCTGATCACTCTAACTCCCGATAAAGTATAGACTAAACCAAGTCGAAATGTGGAGGTCGTCATAGTCGACTGTCAGACATACATCGTTGAATTCAAAGGATGTCGCTCGATGCATTCTTCTAGTTTATAAGACGAACAGACACGCTTGACTTCATTCAACATCTCTTTTGTTCAAATCATAAATCGGCTGAATTAAATAGTGGACGCACGATACGGTTGAATCAAAATGGAAATTAAACAAAGCCCAGGCTCCCTTAACGTTCTAAGTTGTTAACTCCTCCCAAGGATTGAGAAAGATTATTGACGATATTTGGTTTGTATACTTACAGTTTAGCTGTTGGAAGACATTTGGAGCAAAAGACTTCTGAGTAGTCTAAAGAGCTTTCGTTCGTAAAAGTCGACCATTCGCATTGGTTGTCGCAATTAAGTCTCGATCTCGTGTATACGTCGAAATATTTACAATCGGTGTATCGAGGATTGAATAAATAATCACTTTCCAGATATGTGAGATCATGACCAAGATAAAGATATCATTTAGCTTGTTGTCGGGCTTGTCTAACCCTTCGAACAACCGAACTAGTGTTATAGTTTCTTTATAAGCTGGAATAAAACTCAAAACGAAGCAAAAACAAACAAATACAAAACAAAATCGGTACAAAAAGAGAGATGCAAAAGGGGAACAAAAACAACAACAGCCTCAAGAAAACAAAACAACTGTCATATTTTAAGATTGAAAGGAAAGAAATTCTTACAGTGTGGCTGTTACAAAACACGAACCATCTGACACAGCTTGTCGCATTCAATTGATGTCAATAGTGATCATGATGCATTAATGTTTTCCTTAAATATTGATTTAATGAGCTAGCGTTTTCAAAACTAAGTCTTCCGAAGATGGCGCTAGCGTTTGATTAGATCTGACATAATATGTACAAGAGGTACATGGCTTGACATGCATTGATGTATGATCGGTCCCGTTGATACATTAAACATTTTTCATTACAGAACATTTATTTGGAAAAAGTCAAAGACCATTACAAATATGAAATATATGAAGCCTGAAAATCTTAATAAAGTTTGAGTATCACAATTGCAGCAGTTTCTTGTCTTATGTGTTATATCGATTTTCGTACTAGACAGACATCGATAACAGCTAGCGACGGCGCATGGCACCACATCTGTCTTTCCTGGCAAAGCAGCTCGGGATCATGGAAATTCTACAAAGATGGCGTCCTAAGGCAAGACGGTACCTTCAGGACAGGTTACACGATAAGACAAGATGGCACACTCGCACTGGGACAAGACCAAGACTCTGTCGGTGGCGAATTCGAGAAATCTCAGTCCTTCCAAGGGATGTTGTCAAATGTTCACGTATGGGATCGAGTGTTACCTGCTAAACAAATTAAGGAAATATCAACATCATGTGTGCTAGATGAATGGAATGAAGCGAATGTATACGAATGGTCCGATTTCCTCCGCCAAGGAGGTGCAATGCTTCGCAAGCCATCTCCTTGTAAACCATTCGGGAACCCAGGTAGCTAAATCAAGTGCAGCTCTAGCTAGCTTTGAAATTGTAGAATTGTTGTGATAGCCTTCACAACTTAATTATTGTTTTTATTGTTGTTGTTTTTTTTGAAACCTTAGATTACGCTTTCCATTTTCCTGACAAAGGAGTCATTGACGTTGTCAAAATCTCCGGCATGCAGAGTTTGACAGCGTTTACCGCATGTTTCTGGATGAAATCGAGTAGCACCCAAGGGACTATACTTAGTTACGCCGTAGGCAAGGGCAACAATGATGACAACGAGCTGCTTATTGAGTACAATGGACGTTTCGATTTTCTCATTGGTGGCGAGCAAAGGTAAAGTAAATATTAGTACCAATTATGGAAGGACGGAAGGAGGGAAATTTCGTGGGAGTTCGTGTAATCCCCAAAACGATAGACTCAATTTCAATAGTAACGCGACAAAAATAGCAGCAGGACAATTTGTCGAGATGCATATCGGCAGAGCACAGTGCGTAACGTTTATTTTTAAAAGTTGCGGTTCGGATAAGAGAAAAATATTGAAATAAATTTACCGTTGCAAGCTGTAGAAATGAATGATGTGTCGAATTACTCTCGCATTTTGATTGGTTCTTTCTTATACACACGCATATATGACGTCATCGACACTTTTTTGTTTTTGTTTTTTTCTATTATAATACCAAACAAGTAGATTCCATAATGCCGTGCGTCTGTTCAGTAATAAATAGATCACAGAAGACGAAAAATTGTTGAAGCAAGATGAGCGACACACTCGCTTAACGGCTCTTGTTTCTTGTTTCCTGTTTTATTTTTGTCATTTATAAATATTATAGCAACACATCAATGTATACTATAGGCAAGGAAGCCCAGGGGAGCCAATAAGGTTTATGTTAAGGACTACCTTAAAGTGTTGGCTCCTGTGCCACATTTTTGTTGCTACCACATTTTGACGTCATCTGTGATCTAGTACTGAACAGACGAAATGCTACATGGAGTCTTTTGTTTAAATACAAAGTGTAACCTAACATGAATAATCCGATTGCGGGTGCAAGTTAAGGAAATTACTCGGTTTTTTGTAAATCACTGTCTGTGGAGCAATCATCCTTTCCGTTGAACCTGAAATACAAAGCACAGTTGAACGAGTACTAAAAGTACACGAACCTATAAAACTCTAAACTAGCTACAGAGCTTTGTTACTGGAAACTAATTCTTTTGAATGTCTGGTTTGCACAATCGCTTATTCTACACAGTCAAACGACAGTAACAGCTAACGACGGTGTATGGCACCACATTTGTGTATCTTGGGAGAGCAGTTCTGGAACATGGAAACTCTACAAAGACGGGAACCTAAAGCAAGAAGGTACGAGCAAGACAGGTTATACGATACGACAAGGTGGTACTATGGCACTGGGACAAGACCAAGATTCGGTCGGTGGTGAATTTGAAATCCCTCAATCCTTTCAAGGAACGTTGTCAAATGTCAACGTATGGGATCACGTGCTCGATGGTACACTAATAAAGGAAAGGTCAAAATCATGTGAATTAGAAGAAGGGAATGAAGGAAATATCTACACATGGACCGATTTTCTCCACGAAGGAGGCGCAAGGCTGGTTCATCCATCTCCCTGTAAAATAGTGGAAGTTGGTACGTGACTTTGATAAATATAACTGGTAATTCGACGTTCGCCCCCTTGGTACCGGTGGGTTTTTGGAAATGTTATGAAAAAAATCAACGTTTAGAGTAAACAAGAAGACAGCACAATAAAATAAAGTTCTAATTAACAATTAGATTATGAGCTCGAGATTTCTATGAGGTGATAGTTGATGAGGCCAAGGCCGAATCAACTATCGCCTCATAGAAATCGAGAGCGAATAATCTAATTGTTTTAGTAGAATTCTAACTGAAATTAACGCAAATAACGGTTTCCAATGATTTTCCCACGTATTATTGAACTTTACCCACAAACAAAGTTGCACGTATCGGACTGTCCTTGGCAAATTTGAAGTTGTTTAGGCGCGTACCCGCTTTTTCAATATTTTAAAGTTTTTAAAGTCAAGAAACCTTAAAAGTGCTTCTTTTAGTCTTCTCAGGAATTTAATTACCCGTTTACATCTAAAATTCTTTCCAAAACTTCGGAAAAACTATAAAAACATCGCATTTCGTGGCGACCGGCGGCCAACTGTACTCTAATGGCTGATAGTATACGAGTAGCTCAGCCAATCAGATTGCAGCATTTGCATTAGTATACTAGTAGAATTCTACTAATATTCCTTAGTGCCATGCCTGCATCGATAAATACCTACCTATAAATATCCACACATTTGAAAGGACGTTCATCCAGGGTAGTAAGTCAATATTTAACATGTTGTAAATAGGTTTTTGATAACATTATGATAAAGAATCAGATGTGGTGGGACAGTCTCAGCCAAGTTCATCGACTAATTGTTACTTAAAACCGATTAATCTGAGGTAGACCAAACCTAAGGACCTTACAATACACGTGACAAAGAGATGTGGCATCGCACACGAGAAGAAAACGGATTTGTGAGTGTTATAACTTTTCGGTGACATCCTTTGATATTTAAAGGGATTTTCCATATCGGCTTAAAATTCCGCTTGAGAGGGGATATTTTACTAGTACATACATGATTTTGCATCACATGAAAAATGTACTTAAAAGATGCGTTAAATTGGCAGGGGTCCATTGCCAACTATGCAACAAATATGTTATCTACTTTTTAGAATATTTCCTTTTCTTGTCATTTCAGACTACGCTTTCAATTTTCCAGAGAAAGGAGTGAATGACGTGGTAAAAATATCAGGCATGCGCAGTTTAACAGACTTCACCGTGTGCCTGTGGATGAGTTCTAGCAGCCCTCAAGGGACTCTTGTTAGTTACGCTGTTGGCAAGGGCAACAATGATGATAACGAGCTGCTCATCGAATACAACAGATATTTTCACTTTCTCATCGGTGGCACAAAAAAGTAAGTAAATTATATTAGTAAGTGACGAAGCTAAGGTAGCGCACAAGCTGCCGTTCCTCGACGACGATGCACCGATTGGAAATATGGCTTTGTATGCCCGAAAGGAACAATTATTAGTTACGCTGTTGGCAAGGGCAGCGGTAATGATAACGAGCTGATTATCGAGTACAACATATATTTTGACTTTTTGATTGGTGGCACAAAAAAGTAAGTAATTATGTATTAGTAAGTGACGTAACTACTGTAGTGCACAAGCTTCCGTTCCACGAGGACAATGCACCGATTGGAAATATGGCTTCATGTGCGCGAAACCGTGGCTTTTCGGTGACAAATGTTGCCCAAGGCATATCCGTCTTTACAAAAACAAAACTATGTGAAACAAGTTTTATTTCAAAGATATTCCACAAGCAAGCATATGTATATTTAACAATTATTCGCCTCAGCCTCGGTGAATATTGTGGAATAATCCCCGAGACGAAGTATAATTTCAGAGCTGAACAACAGAGAATAACAGACTAAAACATAAAAACAGCGACCCAATTGTTCGTTTGCACACACGTATGCAGCCGTATAGCTTTAATAAGAGGCCTTACATGTAAGCTTACATCAATTGTGAATCAGTTTACTCATCGAGTTCGGCAGTAAAACAATCAAGCAAAACACTACGAAAAAATAAATTCATCCGGTACCTTTGCTTTATCGCTGCAGACTTCATCTACAATTGTCATCACCGCAGTTCAAATATATGAATTTATTTCATATATACTTACATCAATTGTCATCACTGTCTCAAAATGAGTAGCTTGAGTTTGGAGAAAAACAGATTTCGGTAAATCGATCTGATCCGCTGGCAATCAACGTAACCACTGCGTTTACGATTCTTAACTGCCTTGAACACGAGTTCTTGGAAGGATTTTCGGTGCAGGGATGACAGCAGTCACTTAAGAATATTCTCCATCCTTTCAAATATCCTGGACTAAGAGTGATGTCTTCTAAATAGGTAAAATATTCATTCACCAACTTTCCGCTATATTTACTTGCCGACACGGCAAGGCTGGCGTGCTTAGTAGCCAGGCCACGAAAATGTTATATTCACCGCGTAGCGCGGTGAATATATAACAATTATTCCATGAGCCCGAGTACGATATGAAGTGATAAAATAACCAACGAGTGCGTAGCGCGAGTTGGTTATAATCACTTCTTAGTAAATTCTCATATGGAAAATAGTGCGCCAAGTTTAAAAATTTTCCGCACGAAGTTTTCAACTTCAGCCCTCGATAATGGCCGAAATAAAAATCGGCGGCAAAACCCGGTTTGAGAATTTACTAAAACAATTATTCCATTCGCCCTTGTTGGATATGAAGTGATTATAACCAACTCGCGCTACGCGCTCGTTGGTTATTTTATCACTTAATATCCAACTCGGGCTCATGGAATAATTGTTATATATCCAACAAGGGCGAATGGAATAATTGTTTTAGTAAATTCTCAAACCGGGTTTTGCCGCCGATTTTTATTTCGGCCATTATAGAGGGCTGAAGTTGAAAACTTCAAGCGGAAAATTTTTAAACTTGGCGCACTATTTTCCATATGACGTAAAACTCCGACTATTGGCTCATAGTCGGAGTTTTTTAGCCAATCAAAAAGCTAGAAATGCAATAGTCGGAGCTGAGAATTTACTACAACGTCATAGTACGAATCGCTTAACCAATCAGATTGCTGGAAACTCCTTGTTCAGCTCTGAAATTATACTAACACTGGATATTATCGTTCAATAACCTTTTATTGATACTTTTGAGGCATTTAAAGGTTAGTATATTTAATCAATACAATCTTGTGACCACGTTTTTTTAAGCAATTGTACTGTGCCTGTATGCCATTGTACACAAGACGTCGATCTCTACCAGCTTAAAATCGCAACTGCAGTCGCTAACAGACCCTATATTTCCGGTGAATCTACTTGTAAATAAGCTTTAGCTTAAGAAAAATGCTAGATATTTAGGTATCAACAATCAAGGGAACAGTGTTGTATCATTAAAGTGTGCCTTCGTCATAAATGCTTTGGCGAAGGTATTAAGTCGAGGTAAGGAGTAATGTCTTTATCATGATTACTGTGCGCTGATAATGTTGCAAGACTTGATTTTATGTTGCTTTGTACTACATTTGATGTAGTAGCAGTGAAAAGATTCCTAATGCAATGTATGTTTATTTTAATATGAACCCAAAAAGAAGTTCTGTTTGACTTTAATTGATGTCGTTCGATCCATTCTTCTGGTTTGAAACAGACAAGCTTGACTTCATGAAAAGAACGTTTTTCAGAGATTTTTACTCATCGTTTGATCCCCATCAAATGTATTACCTTATAAATATCATACCATCCTTTTGCAATTTTTTCGTTCGAAATTTGCCTTGTATTTTTATTCCTCTTCAAGAATCGCGGCAAAAATCTTCTATAGGCAAGATATTTGTTTACAAACATTGTTTTTGTTATTTAAATGCTCAAAACGTTAAACAAAAGAATGTTGTTTATTAGTTAATAGTTCTTTGGTTGGCATATTAATAACAATAAGTGACGTCAATCATACCTTTGCTATTGTTTAATTGTAAAGATTTGAAAATTCTAAAACATTACTGGTGTCTTTGGTTACCCTAGTCGCTTACTGATTTGGATTCAGGGCAAGTGTTCGCACGCGTAAATAAATATTAAGCCGACTTTCGACTTCTCCATGACACGTTGAAATTACCTTGGCGCATATTTGATATTTCGAACACAAAAAGCCGGCAGTCTAATGTATTTTTATATTGTTGCGTTGAAAGGCAAACCTCAGTAGCAGCGTTTGACGGAGTATGGCACCACATTTGTCTTTCGAGGGAACGCAATTCAGGATCATGGAAATTTTACAAAGATGGGTACCTCACAGAGCACGGCAGAGGATTCAAGAATGGTTACACAATAAGACGAGGTGGTACTCTGACATTGGGGCAAGACCAGGACTCGGTCGGTGGTGAATTTGAGGAGACTCAGTCCTTCCAAGGAATGCTGTCCAATGTCAACATATGGGATCACGTGCTTACCAATACACCAATCGAACACATGGCAACGTCGTGTCTCTGGGGTGAAGGGGACGCTGGAAAAGTTTACACATGGCTTGATTTTATTCGCCAAGAAGGAGCACCAATCGTTGAACCATCTCCCTGTAAACCGTTGGGAAAAGGTACGTAGAAATCCATGTGGAAGCTTTAATAATGACTGCAAACTTGCCATGTTCCCTCAATGCATTCATTCATTCGGCAACATCATACATTTTATATAGAGATAAAAGACCTTATTTTATGAACCTTGCTAGCCTAAATTCACTTCAAGTATCATTTATATAAGAACCTTTTTAGGCTAACTGAAAAAAATCCAGGTTCTTATACACGGGTATTTACTGTAATCTGTGACAATGAGGCCCTAAAATTTTTGCGTGTTCTAATGTTTGCGGGTTCTTTTCTTATGTCTCCTCTGCTACCCGAGAATGAAATGCTGAAGAACTCCGCCTTATCAACTGAGCTATATTTAAGTATGAGTTTGAGATGATTTTTTTGTAATAATGCATAGAGGCGCTTTACAAAATTGTCAGTTACTTGGCTATAAATGAACACAAACGTACATGTACAGTGAAACCTGTATTAAGTGGACACCCTTGGGACACTCACTAGTGTCCGATTAATACAGGGAGTCCGCTCTAAACAGGTTCTACTATATTGCGGAATAAATACTACTTATTAACCGAGAGTGAGGTCATTACAGGGAAATCTCAGACCGAGTCCTTGATGTATTGACCGAGCGATAGCGAGGTCAATACATTAAGGCCGAGGTCTGAGATTTCCCTGTAATGACCGAACGGACGAGGTTAATAAGTTATTTATTATATGGCCTTTTTAGCGCTATTCTTGAAAAGAGTATAATAAACTGAACACCGCAAGTAATTTTTCACATCCGCTCAGTTGCGCGCGCTACGGCTTTCTTCGTCGCTCATACTAAAGAAGTATCTGTGTGCTAGTTTTTCTCTCAGTTATTGAAAATATAGTAGTACTTTGTCAATCTTTTCTGTTGTTTTCGCTCACGCGCACATAGTTTTAAGAGCCGTCGAGCCGAGAAAAAAATTCATCATCCCGGTCATTACAAGAAAATAATGCCCGCTCAGCAGCCAATCAGAGTGCGCATACTTTTGTAGCCATGTAATAATAGTTAGTTATTAAACCGTTTGTAACACGATGTAACAAAGTGCAAGATCAAAGACTGCTCATATCACAAAGTTCAATCAGTCAATGCATCAATTTGGAATAATCTACTTAGCATTAAAACGACATCGCTGAACAATGTTAAAGGGGTCTGAGCCGACCTTTTTTAAGTAAAAAGTCCTTTAAGTGTCCGCTTATTGCAGGCTTTGTGCAACAAAATGGCTTAATAATGTCCGCGTCCGCTTAACAGAGGTGTCCGCTGAATGCAGGTTCATTTTACGGTAAATGTAGGAAGAAAATTTAGGCGCTCAAGCTGGTGTTCACTTAATGGAGGGTGTCCGCTTAACATGGGGTCCGTTTGATACAAATTTCACTGCAAAACAAAATTTGACTTTTACATAAGTCAGATAGAGATAGCGCCCACCAAAATTTCAGATCCATAACATTAGTACTAAAGCAAAACCATTGATTTGCGAGCAAATCATCTATTTCTCTGCGAAATGCACTGACTTTTCGTTCATTTCATTTCATTGGATTTTGTTTCACTTTAGACTACGCTTTCCACTTTCCGGAGAAAGGAACCATTGACGTTGTGAAAATCTCTGACATGAACAGCTTAACAGCATTTACCGTGTGCCTGTGGATGAGTTCAAGTAACACTCAAGGAACTCTTGTTAGTTACGCTGTTGGCAAGGGCAACAATGATGATAACGAGCTGCTCATCGAATACAACAGATATTTTGACTTTCTCATCGGTGGCACAAAAAAGTAAGTAAATTATATTAGTAAGTGACGTAGCTAAGGTAGTGTACGAGCCGCCGTTCCTCGAGGACAGATATTTTGACTATCTCATCGGTGGCTCACATAGCTAATGTAAATATTAGTGCGTAGTTACAGACAACGCGTGCATATCTCCTCGAGTGCAGCCAGTGATAACTCTGTGAACCCTTAAAGTTTTGCTCATTTCGAGTAACACAAGCTGGTAATGTATACAAACAGTGATCGCCGCAGATACATTCATGTGCTCCGAGTACAACCGGCTCTGAGTAAGTAACACTCTTAATATTAAGAATACTATAGGAAAGATAGGAAAGATGAGCCTTACTAAAACCAGTTACGTTATCTACAGAATAGTAATTGTATTCATAGCTTTGCCCCCTCCCTTCGAATACCTTTCAAGCCTGATATTCTTCCATGCTGTCATTTCACAACTACTTAAGTTGCGTACATAACTAATAACCATTCATTACTTCTCCCTCCGAAGTTCAAAGATGTGATCTTTGATAAATTCATTTGCAATGTAATGTCTATCCGAAAAAACGACAGATATTTACTGAGAGTGTCATTAAAATGGAAGGATTCAAGTCTGATACGTCAAAAGAAATAAGTAACAGAACCTGTCAGCTGAATGATTTGCTGTATCGTTTTTATTTTATCAAAGGCTCACGACGGTAACAGCTAACGATGGGGTATGGCACCACATCTGCCTTTCCTGGGAAAAGAGCTTGGGATCGTGGAAATTTTTCAAAGATGGCTTGGTAAAACAAGAAGGCACGAGCTTCAAGAAAGGTTATACGATAAGACAAGGAGGTACGCTGGTACTAGGACAAGACCAAGACTCGATCGGCGGTGAATTTGAAACCAGTCAGTCTTTCCAAGGAATGCTATCAGATGTCAACGTATGGGATCGAGTACTTCTTGCCACACAGATCAAAGAGATGTCACAGTCTTGTCTTCCAGATGAACGGAATGAAGGGAATGTATACCAGTGGACCGATTTTCTACGCCAAGGAGGCCCAAAGCTCGTTGAGCCATCTCCCTGTGAGCCGTTCACAAGTTTGGGTTGGTGTTTGGCTTAATATATACGATAATGAAATAATAACAGGAGCCTGGAAAGGATTAAACATGTAACGCGCATTGAGAGCTTTTGCATATTCAGTTTTCTATTTGGAAATGCGAAGAAATGCAAGTACATGCAATATTTTGGGTTTTGTGGCTAGTAACTTGTTGAGTTACGACTTTGTCGTGCAGAACCTAAAGAAGTTTATTTCAGTCTATCTAAGTGAAGTGCTTCAAAGTACTCAAAGTATGATAAAAAGTAATTCCACAACATTTTAAAACACTATGCAACCTAAAGTATTTAACTACATGTCGCGTAAGCTAGTGTGCGCTGTTAGATTGCAAACATTTAATTGACTGGCTCTCAAAAACTCAAAGCAATAACCAGTAAGCAGAGATACATGCAAAGTCTGTTTTTTCTAATACCATGACAGCCAAGCCAGCCATAAAGCAACTAACATTAACATAGCAGATTAACCCCAATTTTACAAAGAATGTATGGACTCATTAGTACATAATGTTTGAAAGGCAATGTCTCCTTCAATATGACAACCGTAGAGCTAAACGTTTGACCAATTACTAAGTTCTACGAGCTCTTTAACTGGTTGGAGTCAATTCCTATCTATCATCCTTCTCTACGCAAATTCGTATGCAATGAAAAATTGTAACAAAGTTGTACTTTGAAAGAAGGAAGGACAAGTAGACGAGTTTTTCATGCAGTGAGTAAACGCTGAACAATTCCCAGTTTTTTTAAGATGTTATATAAAAGATGTGAAGTAAACGTGAAATACTTTAGTATTGTGTAAAGTTGACGGAATCTAATTTTTTTCTCACTTTAGACTACGCTTTCCACTTTCCGAACAAAGGAATCCATGATGTCGTAAAAATCTCAGACATGCACCAATTAACGGACTTCTCCGTGTGTATCTGGATGAGTTCAAGTAACACTCAAGGAACCCTTCTTAGTTACGCTGTTGGCAAGGGCAACAATGATGATAACGAGCTGCTCATCGAATACAACAGATATTTTGACTTTCTCATCGGTGGCACACAACAGTAAGTAAATGATATTAGCAAGTGACGTAGCTAAGGTAGTGTACGAGCCGCCGTTCCTCGAGGACAGATATTTTGACTATCTCATCGGTGGCTCACATAGGTAATGTAAATATTCCACTTTCCGAACAAAGGAATCCATGATGGCGTAAAAATCTTAGACATGCACCAATTAACGGACTTCACCGTGTGTATCTGGATGAGTTCAAGTAACGCTCAAGGAACCCTTCTTAGTTACGCTGTAGGAAAAAGGCAACGGTAATGACAACGAGCTCATTATCGAGTACAACGAACGTTTTGCTTTTTACATCGGAAGCACGCAAAGGTAACTTAATATTTATCTCAGATAATGAGCTGCCCGAATTTTTCTAATAACGTTTACTTCACTGAGGAGAAAACTAAATCTAGGGCGTGTACAACAGTTTTTTAAAGCGTGTTCCACTTGGGTAGCTGGCTGCCTTCAAATAATATATTTCAGTCGGGTTCTCTGTACCTTTGCTAGCGACTTCGATACGTTAATAAAGTTCTTATCTTATCTTATCTTGGCCTAGGAGTGTAAACCATTGAAAAATCTGGTTGATTTATTAATTGCACAACTAAAGAAATGAACATTTCAAAGTTTGTTGCGTACTTGCTGAAATCAGATTTTACTTACTCGGTTATGGAGTAGACGTCCGTTTCTTTCTGAGTTATTGATGATCTTTTTTTCCTTACAGCGTAGTAGCATCAGTAACAGCTAACGACGGCGTATGGCACCACATCTGTCTTTCGTGGGAACGCAGCTCGGGATCATGGAAATTCTATAAGGATGGCGATCTGGAAGAAGAAGGCGACAATTTCAAGACAGGTTATCAGATAAGACAAGGTGGAACACTGGTGCTAGGACAAGACCAAGACTCGGTCGGTGGTGAATTTGAGACTCCTCAATCCTTCCAAGGATTGCTATCACATGTCAACCTATGGGACCGTGTTCTTCCTGGTGTACAAATACAGGAGATGTCAAAATCATGTGGGCCGGATGATCAGTATAATGGAAATGTATACGAATGGCTCGATTTTCTTCGCGAGGGAGGACCAAAGCTGGTTGAATCTCCTGGATGTAAAGTAGCGGAAGTGGGTACGTGATGGCTTATAATGTTTTCACAAATATACACAAGAGTAAACTAGGGTTAATGCCACAATTTTTTCAGGCAATTATGTTGGTTTTCTAAAGGACAAACAAACGTTTTTATTGGGATATTCATAATTATCTAGATCTTAAAGCTAAGCAAATAAATACAGGTAATAGTTTCCAAACAATTAACTGCATTCCGTCGCTAAAGTCAAGCCCCTTTGTATATTGAATAGTTCGTGTAGTTTATTAACTGACATTAAAAGTTGTCGATAGCTAATAGATTACGGGCGATTCTTCCCAGAAACATTTGACTTTGTATATACACGAAAGGAACACAATCCAGTGCAGGAAATGAAATTGTTTATTGGTATTTTGTTTTATAAATTTCTAATATTCGGAAGCTTATTTTTGCGTGTGATGTGTCTGATGGATGGTAAATCATGTCAACCTCTTATGGGTTTCTAGTTTAATTTGTCATTTCATAAATGTCAATAAGAAAATCAGTACTCAGTAATCTTACTGAAATGTCTTTTTTTTAGCATCAGACAGCAAACAGTTATCCAGTGAAGGTAAAGTTCAATATTTATTTTTCTTTCAGAGGTTTTTTTAAAGTAATTTTGTCACCATTTCCTGATTTGGCTGGATATGAAAATCACATATAGGATTAACGACAACAAATGCTATAAGAGAAACTTGTATTTGTAACACCCAGCATGGGCGAGCTGCGCTCCAAACACACTCACAATATTCTCTTCTCAATTTAATTTAACTTTCATTTTTCAAAGGCGACTGGGAGTTATGGAATGGCCATTACTACTGCCACCGCGAAAAATTAGCCGCAAATTCCTGGTTTTCAGCCGAAGGTGTTTGTCGACAACACGGCGAAACTGTTCATTTGGCTTCAATTCACAGTCAGCGGGAAAACGATTTCATACAGTCACTCTCCTCAGACGAAGGCGAACAATGGATAGGTCTTACTGATCACAACATTCGATCGAATTCTTTTAAATGGATTGATGGCTCTCCTTATGGAGATTTTACCCATTGGGCGGTGGGAGAACCAAACCAGGCTACAGTAGATGAAGACTGTGGAGCAATGAAACCAGATGGAACATGGATAGACGTGGCTTGTAGAAAGCAAAGACTTGGAAGTGACACACCATTCGACAGAAGGGCATTCGCATGCAAAACATCTGGTAAACAAATTATCATCGATGATCTCCCAGTCTTTTACCTAGTGTTACCACATCTCTGATAGAGCGGGGTCCTCAGTGATATGCCAGATATTGGAGCCAATCAGGATTTTAATTTAGTTAGGTATCTGACTTATAATGAGAGGGTCCCGATAAATAATGTAGCAACTCAAAGTTAATCATTTGGCACTAGACACACCTTACCGTCAGCTTTGCTACTTTAGCATTCTTACACGCATGTAGCCTTGAAATGCAGATTTACCGTTCTCATTCTAAATGGCGTTTCATCAAGCCCTGTATATCTAATGCAAATCTAACAGCATTATGCCATATAATCACTATTCGCATATCAGCGTAGGCATTAACATTGCCTATTGAAAATAAATTCATCTACGCCACGTGTAATTTATAACTGTTATGTTTTCTTAGGAAACACAGTGAGTTATGAACCCCTGCCGTCCTCGAAAAAGGAAGTAAGTGCGCGCTTAGCTTCTTGGCAAAAATCATTTCAAGCTGATGTTTTTAAGGCCTGGCCTTGTTAAGTTTTTTTGCAGAAAGAACGCTAAACACGGTGTTAACAACAGCGAAAACACTTAAAATATGACAAATAAAAAAACGCCGTCTAGAAAATGGAAACAAATGTTGAGAGAAGATGAAAACCCTAGGATTCATATAAATTTAAGTTTCAAACCCTGGAATTTTTGACATGATACGTGAGGTCCAGAAGCTTGATACACGTTGCTAAAAAAAAAAAGCTTTAGTGACAATAGTAGCATTTAATGTGGTTAGTCTTTGAAGCATTTTACAAGTATTGTGTGCACTATTTCACTCCTTCTAAATTTAACTATTAAGGAGGAAAAAGACAAATATATAATAACATCAATTGTAAATTATATCTTTTATTAAAAAGGTGAAAAAGGAGCATGATCCTGCAATCTCGGTTGCCGATCTTACCTCGGGTGGTCAAGCCATTAAAGTTACCTTTTTTACCGGTCTTCACCATATCGCACCAAATGGTAAATTCGCCAACGCAGCCCAAAAAGTTCAATATGGCGCCCACCTTAAATTCGGAGGTTATGTGGACATGACGCCTGGACAATTTGGTCCTTTGTATTCCCAACGACGTCGTGATACAACGCACGAGAGCCCTGCAACAGTAAACGATGCACACAACGATGTTAGCGGAGTAGCTGATCTGGATGGAATTGTCGATAAAATTGAAATTCCTCACTACCAAGCAATGAGCTCAATGGGCTCACAGGCTTCACCTGGCTTTTCAATCGAGTTCTGGATAAGACCACGGCGTATGCCTGTCGATGAAACTCCGATGGCTTTGTTTCACAAGTCATCCATCAGTTTAGACCTCAACTTAGATGGCTCTCTCACGTTCTCTTTGATTATAAATGGGGAGACTGAGTTATCTTGCAGCACGGACATAGTAGCGGACGATACTCACAGTGTTAGAGCTTTAGCATTTCACCACATAGCGGTGACCGGAACAGTTGGAAGCTCACTAACGATAATGGTGAATGGAGAATCTGCCTGTCAAACTACATGGGGAGGTATTACGGCCCTGCCTAGTGCAACTGACGGAACACTGGTGTTTGGAGAAAACGAACTCCATTCAAAACAACGAAAGAGATTCAATGGCCAAATAAGTAACATTCAACTCTTCAATATGGAAAGAACAAAGCAACAAATCGATAGAACCATTCAGGACCCAGATCCAACGGCTGCTGGAAGTATTGGCTTCTGGTCCCTAAGACAGTCAGACGAGATTAACGTGGTTCATTATGTCATTTCAAAATCACAACCTGTACCCGTTATTAAGGTTCTGGAGGATTACGATCCTCCATTGACTGGCTTTCCATTGGAGGTAATCGTTCAAGGACAGACAATTTACATACTTCGTTTGACAGGAGAAGGTCACGTCGTAGCAAAAAGGTTTTCTCTCAGTACCGATAAAAGTACACTTGTACCCGTTCCTGGGAATCAACGAATTATAGAGTCAAGCCAAGCGCAAAAGGGCTGTCTGGGAGCTACCCGAGACGAAGACCGTAATCGCTTGATCCTAATAGAGTGTTTCGCCGAAGAACAATCCTCTGGAACTCTACGCTTTAAATGGAATCTCTTTGACATTAATGGACAAGGGCAAATAACACCTAAAAGTGGGGGTACAGGCTCTGTACTTGTCACTGGCATTGGTAGTATTGACACGCGGCTTTCTGCCAAGATTGTCAACAACCACCTGTTACTTACGGCCGGTACAACTTCCAGTGCTTTCATTTTCTTCCTTGACTTAACACTTGATTCTAACGGTTTACCCTCGATTTCAATCAACGAATTAGCGGCGCAAGCTCTTGGCCCTGAGGTAACGGATAATGGTGCTACGTATTACGCATATCTTACAAAGGAAAGCAGCACCTCCTCAAAGCCATTTTTAAGACGAGTCCGTCCCCAAAATGGTGAGGTGTCCAATAGCTACATTATAAACGTAATAGAAACTAACTCTAACAATCTCGTGGCAAATCCAATCAGCAACAATATGCCCGACAACGACTGGTTCTGGTTCTTATTCAAAATCAGTACATTTAATGGTGGAGTTGCCATACAGAGTGGCGAGAGAATTAACATTCAAACTCCATATAGTCATCCAAATAACGAAGAAGGTTGGAGTTACGTGAAACTCAGTTGCAAAACCCTTCAGGCCGATCAACATGATGAGGAATTGAACTTTTGGATATTTAAAACAGAGTCCTGCGATCCGAAAAATGGTGGCTTTTCAGTTGTGTCTGGTGAAATTCAACCGAACGACTGTATTTTACTTTGGCCAAAAACAGAGCAGTTTGAACCTGGTCACTACCAACAAATTCTTGCTCTTCCAACAGACAGAGAAATTGAAAGTGCCAAAGTGAGGTTTGGATCCTGGTTTGGCCCCTGGCGTCTAACAATTCCTAACGATCCTACACCGGAGCGCCCGATACCAGTGCCGGCTGGCTCACCTCCAAATTCACCACGAAATGTTTATCAAGGCAACAAATACTCTCTGCTTCATTTTAACGAAAAAGTCATGGTTGACACACCTTCATCAGGATCAGGGGTAAGAGGAGGTCTTCTTCGGTTTGCAAAAACGACCGTAACACCAGTCATAGTATCCAACAACCAAAGCCCAGCTTCAATTAAACTGATCTTCCGAGGTAACGGGGGGTCGTTTCCTCTTGCGGCATTTCCACATGATAAAAATGCCAAGCTTGAAGTTCTATTCAGCACTGTTTATCAGGAGGGAAGCTATTCCCAACGAAGAATGACTTCAGGCTTGTTTTACAGTGTTGAATACAAGTCGCCATCAGACGCATCATCTCCTGGGGAGTTTCAAAAACTTGCTCGAATTGGTGGTCTGAAAAGTCTTGAATATCCAGAACCTCCAACATCATTCGTCTGGCTAATTCCACCTCCTTTTAAAGTCACTGGGATGTGCGCAGCAATATCCACTCTTTTTCAGTTTAATGACGACACAGTAAATAATGTAGCTCCTAACTCCGTCGAATCTCTGACCAAGGTAATAAATACTGCTGTTGGCCCGGGAAGTTTTGGAGAGGGATTGTTTAAGCCATTTCTCTCCGTACATATGGATATAAACTTACTGAAAGAGATTGGTGAGCAAGTAAACGAAATGCTTATGCGCAAGATTCATGATCACATTCCTAAACCGCCACCTGCAAGTCCTCCAGTTAGACAACCTATTGGTACACATAGTTGGCAAGAACTTGGAGACTTAGAAGCCTGCCTGTCTTTATCTAATTTAACATTTTGGGGGGACAAGGTCTTGAAACAGAAAATCAAAGATAACCTTCAAGACGTCTTTCAGTCTAAATGGATGACCGAAGAAATATTCAAGATGCGCAAGGAAGTGACTCCTCATTTTCTTCGTGATGTTTCCACTAGATATTCGGCTTACGGTGGAATAGCTGTCTTAATTGCTAGCAGACTTAGAAGTGCAGAGTTTTTAGAAGAATTGCTATCCCATGACAGGTCTTATATACAGCCCATTATGGACTCGCACCTGAAAGTACTAGACTTAATCCGGCCAGACTTGGGGATAGAAGTAAGACAAGACATCATGAGCGCACTCCTCTCGAAAGAGTTAGTCAACCAGGTTAGTTCACCTTTACTTGCGCTGCCAATAAATACTGTTTAGCAGAACTTAGTAAATTAAACTAAATTTCTATGAACAGTGGAACCTCAACAAAGCGAAGGGGCCAGGGTACTTGCAAAATGTGTTCGCTATAACAAGGTTTCGTTATATCGGGCTTCTTTCTCGTATATTTTACCCTTAGTGTAAATTAGAACCGAGGACTTCGTTATATAGAGGTTCGTTGAATCGAGGTTACACTGTATTCTAATAAAAGCATGAGTGCACTACAATATGCCACGAAACACAGATTTTTAAGCGAGGAGGAGACCGGAGGAAGGCATCACTTTTCTTTGAACACATTGCAGTTTTAGAGAACAGTCCCAACACCAGTATTAGAAAAAATCAGACTTTGTTGTTAGAGATTTGTAAATAAATGTCGATGTTAACGGAAATAAGCAATGGCAAATCGACAAAGTGGCCTTCTGTTTCCAGATCAAATATAATTGGTACATGTATTTAGAGAGCGAGTAGATGTCTGAAAATAGCAATTCGGATCTGCTAAAAACACTCTTAATTTAAGCTAGCTCGGTGCCCCCCATTTTTTATTATCGAATTGAAAAAGACGTAATAAGATGCAACTTTTTACACAAAGTTAAAAAAAAATTGTAGTGTGGGTTCAGAGCCACCATAAATTTTCGAAAAAGGAAGGCCTCTGAACCCACACTGCATTTTTTTTGCTTTGCAAAAAGCTCAATCTTATTATGCTTATCATAATAAATCAGAGTGCTCTTTGAGCAAAACCGTCGATTTCCCAGTGGATGATGATTGACATGTGTGGCTTACGGATTATTCTAGTTATACGAGTTACCATATTGACTTCTGGCAATACTTGTTGTCGTACATACATCATGAGGTACAAGAACTGGCAAATCTCTACTACATGAACAGTCCGATGGATTAACTCATTCTCGATTGAGCCACACTACCTTGTAAACATCTCGTCGCCTTGCTCAACATGTTTTTCTTCTTGCCTAAAGACGAAAGAGCAGTTTGCTTTACGCGAATTAGCGCAGTTAGATCGATTGCGAATAGGTTGCGTATAAGATCGAAGCTCTGCTCCGGCGCAGGGTATCAAAGCTCTGCTCGCAGGGTACCTGCGAAGGATCTTAAGAGAAATCAAGTTTTTTTATTTAGCTCTTATTAACCGAGCTGGAGGTCTGTATGGGAGAATCTTGACCGACGTCGTGAGTACAGACCGAACGCAGCGAGGTCTGTACACAACGACCGAGATCAAGATTCTCCCATACATACCGACTAAGCTCGGTTAATAAGATGTTTATTATATGGCGCAAACAAGAACAATTTAATTCGTTCAATGTAACTGGTTTGTACTAACTGACACTAAATGGCGATGAGTTGAATATAATTCTACCAACTTTACTTTTTTTTCTCATCAGGCTTTTTTGCACTGCCATAAATAAATATTGTTACATGAAAATAGTCAATGATTTTGAATTTTAGTTTGAAACCTTTTCACTGCAAACATTACCGGTCTAGATGCCGGTCTAGATGGGAAAATCTAGACCGCTTTCAATATCGATTTCAGCCAATCAAATTCGTGAATATGGTAGTTCCCAGTCCTTGTGAGACAGAGCCATATAATAACATGAATTACAAACACACAACATGTCAACCATTGGATGCAATTTGAGGTCGATTATGCAAAACAGCAAGGTCGCGTCAAAAACTTGTTCTCATCGGTTCAAAACTTGAAATAAATACATGTAGCTACTTGTGGATGTTCTTCGCCAAAAAAAAGTTGCACAAGAAAAGAAAAAGACTAGTGGCTTAAAAAAAATGCCGACGAATCCCGGATCGAACTCGGGTCCACTAGATTGGAACGCGGGTGTTAACCATAGTACCGCGTGAGTAATCTCAAATTAGCTAGCAAATACGCGTATTAGCTAACAAATATGCGACATAGAGTATGGTTAACTGCAAAAGTCTCGGATGCCGACTTTTAGTGCGGCAAGTCTACAGGGAAGAAAGGAGTCCTATTTGGCCGTATTTCTAGTTAAATTCACCGTACAATTGAAGCGCAAAGCGATTTTTTGTTGTTTCAAATGACCTCAAAATCAAACTGTACACATGCAATCGTGTTGCGTTGATTAAATCTACTATAAATAGACATACAGTGTATAAAGCTTTTCACGAGAGCTGTTGTGTAGACTGTTCACAGTCCCCTATTTTTCCGTCACATCGTACATACCGATCGTTGAGTTCGACGGTTTGCCATTTTAGAAGCTGGGCTATTAACCCCACCGCCTCTACCCGCCGGCATTTTATACTCTCCCCAGTTTTGCTCGCTTTAAGAGGTGGCGGCCGGTCGAACTCAACGATCGACATCTACGATCTCACGGAAAAATAGGGGACTGTGAACAGTCTACGTATTTGTTGTGTGACTTTGCGATATCATAGCTCATCAGCCTATTCAAGTGTATCAGCTTGAACAAGCCCAAAAATGTTTATCTGTGGGCAAAACTTTTAATGATTGGATTGGATTCTGTCTCGCGAACAACGCCGTCAAATTTGGCTCGGAGTGCTTTAAGATTTCGTCCTTTAGCTTGGACTTTTCTGTTCCAAAGGCCAGCCCGACACAAAAAACATTGCTCACGTAATCTTCTTAACGATAAGAACATTTCTGTAACAGCAATTTCTATCGTTCGACATCATATATCTTTGCAGTTCACAAGTTTCAGCCCTAAAACTGAATTCCACACAATTAAAATAGATCAGAAATGCACTGCCACTTATCCGAAGATGATAACAATATAAGACCGAAAACGTTCTCCATACGTATTACAAATAAAATAGATCACATGCACTGACACTAATATAAGGTCGAAACGTTAAACGAAACATTCCTCCTTCCCTCACCTACGAGGTTCTGTTCACGAAGACTCTTAATTGATTTTTCAACATGTGACGTATTTTCTAATAAGAAATTTGAAAGTGAAGAATGGTTATCGCAGTATATTTTCCAATTTAAGCAACTGGAAAGAAGCCTGAACGAAATCAGGGCTTCAACGGGATTCGAACCCGTGACCTCCGCGATACCGGTGCGATGCTCTACCAACTGAACTATGAAGCCACACTGCGGTTGTAGATGAAAGTGAAGAATGATCATCGCAGTATATTTTCCAATTTAAGCGATTTTCTTCATGCTCTCTGCTTGGAACGCCTGGCAATATGACCCCTCATATGGCGACCAAGAAAAAGAACGGCCTGCATTTTCTGACTTCTGCTTTCCTACGGAAGCCCAAGTAGTGATACCAAAGTGACGCTCAAAGAAAAAGTCTACAACATCCCGTTTGCCCCTCATGGCATAAGCATTTTTCTGTTCCTTGTCTCACCCTCCCTCGGTCCCAGATGATAAAAAAGTCCAGTCTGACCAGGGTTAATCAATCAATTGATTAACAGGTCAATTAATTTCTTAATCTTAACGACTGCACATTTAAACCTGTATCTTACCGAACTCAAGTGTCGTTTCAAAAGACGGCAGTTTAAAACGTTACAAGCTATCACGTGTCTAGGAAAGGCTTAGTACCTAGACGTTAATAACTACTTATTAACCGAGAGTGAGGTGAGCTAGTAAAATCTCAGATCGAGACCTTGCCATATTGACCGGGCGACGGCGAGGTCTATATGGCAAGGCCGAGGTTTGAGATTTTCCCGTAAAGTCCGAACGTTCGAGGTTAATAGGTTGTTTATTACATGGCTTTTCTCTTTATTTCGGCAGGCACGTAATCCGCCAGTGGGCACTACGGGAGAATAATGCCCAAGAATAAGCCAATCAGAGCGCGCGTTATATCGGCTACAAACAGAAACCATATAATAATAAATATCAATACTACTAATTTTAAATCTACATCTTCTTCTGAAGCCTTGGACAATAATGCAATCACTGGACGAGGAAAAGCAAAGGGAGGCCATAAGTGCGGCCATTACCGCAATATATGAAGAGCCGAGTGTACCAGAGGAAGTCCGAATTACATTCACAGACGTAATGAAAGGAATGCTAAACACTGTTCTTTTTCCAATAACCAGTACGCAGCTCGGAGTCTTTTCCAATTTCCTTGACATGAAAAAGCTCAAAGTCTTAGAGGCCGTCGACAGCCGTGCGAAACAATTCAGGGATGGGTTCCTGGACCTTTTCGTTCAAACACATTCTGAAGATATTGCAGAAATCAACCAAGCAAAAGAGGTAAGACCTAAAGCACTTAAAAATATGAATGACCTTTGGAAAAAACCCATGACGACCATAGAGGACCTTGATGAATGGGAAAGAAATTGGAGAGATTACGAGAAACTAACTAATCTGCGACCAAAAAGGTACAGGCTACGCCAATTATTCAGAGATCAACTGGCGAACGCAGAACAACCCCTTGCCGAAATACCAACAAGCACTCTCCACCAGGTGATACGCAAGAATCCTCGTTTTGTCAGCGGAATTGGAAATACTTTTAACGTGCTAGGAGCAGTTGGTGCCACCTACAGCGTCTTCAAAGAAATCTTCACCCCAAACAGTGGCTTCCGTCAAGGTAATCCCAGAGATGTTCTATCTGTTGTAGCAACAGCTATCGGTGGTGTAGGGTCCATTAAAGGCACCATCGACGTTGCCAAACTTTTAAAAGAAAAAATATTTCAACCACGTCAACCTACCAGTTCAACGGAATTATACAGTGCAAGACGTGCTGAGGAAATAGGTACATTTGAAGAAGAGCTAGCCACCGAATTTAGTGTGGACTTGAATAACATGGAGAGAGCAAGTGCAAGACTAGCTAAAATGTCGCAGGCTGCCAAATTAGGACGCTTCTTTACTGCTCTTGGTGTTGTTGCTGACGGAATTTTCTTTGGTATAAGTATTTATGACCTCTATAAAGATTTTACGGCAGATAATGTGGATCCTTGGAAAATAGCAGACGACTTCGCGTTTGCGGCTTCTGCTGGAATTGGAGCAGCACTAGGTTGGTATCGATAACAATAACAGAGTGACAGTAAACTAATCTTATGAAACAGACGGAATTACGGTAACTTCTGTGCCGTAATAGTTTTTTTCACTTAGCTTTATTTGTTGTTAAAATATCTAAATTCCGTGTGTTCACAATTTGTTGATAACTTTGTTAGAAAGCTCTACAGAAATATTTTTTTTCGGACAATTTGTCTTGTTTTGGTTGTGAGCTGTATGGAACCGAAATGGGAAACCCAAACCACTTTGGGATTTTATCGTTTTGCTCCAGGATCTTGCTGAATTGCAATTCTAAATGAATAACCGTGGGGGATTGGTAATAGGTATTTTAGGATATGGTACGGCTAGGTTGTAGTACGGCGGCAGGTAGCGAACATCACTTCCGGTGACGTCATAAAGCGCGTTCCAGTTTACGGCTTCGTACGTTCCACCGTAACCTTGCCTTCTTGCAAAGGAAAGTGTCTTGTTTCACGACTTTTCACTACGTTACCATACCGATACGCCGGTTTTTACACTGTTTGAACAGCCCACTGCAGTTGGAAGATAAAGTATACTCAATCATAAATATTCATTCTAAGCCAATTGTTCCTTGTCATTTCTACGAAAAAGTTGACCGATTCAAACATCTACCGTGAGCGACCAGCATTAGTACCGGACCGGACCGAACGGCCGCAGATAAGAAAGCATCGCATGCAAGCTTCGTAATCTGAGCAGTAATTGTTTATTGCATTAGAATCAAAAGTTCTTTATTTACGGGCTTATCACGCTGTACGAACACCCTACCCCTGCTGAAATCATTTTTTAATTTAATTTGTTTTATGGCTGGAATAACAGGTGGCTGTTAAAGGGAAATCTAAGTTCTAGCGGGAAATGTACAATGTACGAGGGATAGAGGAGAAGGAAATCATCTTCATGTATCAGGCCCTATGTCGTAAAGTCCCTGGTTTCCTTGAACGAAGCCATTTTTGTAAAGACACGTAGACGTTGCACACGCCGTTGCTGTACAACGAAATCTTAATCATTTGAGTTTGACGAAGAAAACGCCACTTTCAGCCTAGCCACAGTACCTCACAGTAACGTATCTCAAAGTCCCTAATGATTCATTAAACCAACTGTTCTGTTGGTTCATTCTTTAGGAATTGCCACCTTCATTGGTGTCACCGGTGCTGCGGCAGCGGCAACTGGAATAGGAGCTTTGCTTGTTATTGGAATTGGTCTAATTGCCCTAATAAGCGACGCAATAAGACAGTCGGTTAGAGAAAAGCAAGAAAGAAAGAGACAATGCGATGAATGGAAACAATGGTGTTCCTGGGGCAAAGACCTCTTTAACTACTACGGACTTTTGTAAGTTATTTTCCTTTTTCTCCACTAATCATAATAACAGCAGAATTCTCTTGTCCGATTGGCTATCTGCCGCCTTATTTGAGACGATTAACTTAACTGGACAGTTTACGCGTCATGCCCGGTGTTATTGGACAGTACGCCAGCGGCTACTGATTTGAATGAATTCCGTTTGCTATGGATCTCAAAGACAATTCAATCAGTTTGTGATCCCACTGAATACCATTGCGGAATCTGTTTAAGAGAGTCAAAGAGACATCCTAAGAATTGTTTGTACTGTAGAATTGGACGATAGGAAAATTGATCTCTTTCACTTCTACAACATACAGGGTGGATAGTGACGCGAACCCTTGCAGCACCTGTCCATCGAACAAGAAGCATCACATATTACGCATTATGTGCTCAAATCAGCGTCTTTTCACCCCGGCTTTTAAGAGAGCATTGATGAATGGACTGGATTCCGAAAAAGACGTCAAAAGCCTGGTGCCAGGTTTGGGAAGAATTGAGGGAAAAAGTAAGTAGCTCTTAAATGGCATTGAAAGATAAACCTTCAATTGGTGGAGTCCCGCAGAAATTCGAAGGATAAACTGAGTCGTAGCCTACAGAACGCGCGGTTTGCAAGACAGAACACAAAGTACTAGCGAACTTACTTAGTGTTAGGTTACTTGGTCTTTATAGTCGCTGATTTGCTAAGAAGCAATAACTTGTTCTTTTGACACCATTTTGCGTATAATTGTGAAATATTTATTTTATATCCTGGATTGCGTTGGACATATACTTAATGTCAGAGTATTTAGCACTGCTGTGCTAGGTAAAGACACCAAATAAACAAAAGCACATTCACATAGGCACATTGAAACGTGTAAAAATCCGCATTAGTTGGAGGCTGGCCAATTAGGTGAGGCCTTTTTAAATAGTTTCTTCCTTTTTCTTCAGCTTGCCCTGCTTGGTTACGTCATTTCTACAAACGTGAAGGTGAGACTTGTTACAGAACAGCAGCAACATTGCATTCGCTTTAAATTATTATTGCGTTTTATAACATAGATAGGACCCTGCGCGCGCTCTGATTGGTCAAAAACCCATGTATTATCAGGGTGTAAAACATAGAAAAAGCGTGTTTTATTGTTTTGCGCGCGTAAAATCTATATCATAAAGCAAATGAAGAAGCCTTAGCCGTGTATTACACTGTGATAAAAAACTCCGGACATTTGAGAACACTCGGGAAATCGTGTTTTCTACATTTCCCTCGAGTTCTCAAACGCCCGTCGTGTTTTATCACAGTGTAATACACGGCTTAGGCGTCTTTATTTGTTAACTTCAACATGCCCACATCGTGGCATTTAAAGGCTCCATAAGCCAAACTCGATGTAGTCTGGCATTACCACCTCAATCACCATAAACGAACAGCAACCATACTTCTCTTATGTAGAGTAAGCTTGGTATTTCAAAAAAAAAAACAAACGCGTCTGCTTTAATAGAAACTGATAACAGGTACTATTAAATACATTACTGATCAAGAGCGCGTATCAACTTGGCTACTTGTTATGATTTTAATGTCATTGTTGTTTCAGGAAAACGTCGCTGAAAACCACAAGGAACTAGAAGAAAGGCAACTATATCCAAGAAGACCTCCACGAAAAAAGGCAACAGTATATACAGCACTCATCAGCTTATCTTGACCACTGAATCATCCAAACAATTTAGAAAATGGCCAAAGAAAAGAACCGGGTTTATTCCTTCAAGATCGTCTATCTAATCTATAGCTCGATAGAGACAGAAAGTTGTCGTAGCCACGTTTTTCGTTATTTTCTTTAGGCTAATTTCAAAAAAAAGTTAAAAAACATTCTGTTCTTGTGTCTATCGAGTTTTAATACAAGCACTCGTGACAGTCTGAGAAAACTACGTCTGTGCAATCATTCGCTCGTCGGCTCGTTTTTCCACGGCATTCCTCGTTCTCCAATAGCCTGTGTAGCAGCCGTTTCCTTTCCTTTTCCAGACGAGAGCTCAAGCAAGCGGGCTGGGTGAGCGAAGGAGTGCGCCTGGGATGAGCAAAAAAATGAGGGGAAGTGGGGAGTGGGTGGAGAGAAAAGAAATCGCCTGCAGTCAATCCCAAACATTTTACCGAATTACTTTCGCCCACGAACGGGGAGCAATAGTCCAGGATACGTTGAACGATTTTTCGCAAAACGGCAAACACATCGATCTAAAACCAGAGCAAGAAGCCATTAGAGTCTATCCGTCCTTGCAATCCATTTATCAAATACTCGTGGGAGTGAAGGAGAAGATTTCAAGAGCTTTTGCAAGTATTCTCATGGTCTGTCCAGTGTAAAGTGGGATTGACGGGCCTACACGACTCCTACGGTTCGTGACATTACAGTCCATTTGCCGTTCTCTTTTCGGACTCTCAACCTTTCTTTGCTTCCATATGTGTTTATGAGGGGCACTCTATGTTGTGTTATTAGTAGGAATCAAGCTCATATTGGGCGCTTGCCAAAGATGATTAATTGGTTTTCATGTGACTGTTCGCGCCTCAAGGGAGTGCGGCATGTCTGGGGGCGTTCGGTAAAATGTCTGGGATTCAATGCTGGCGTTTCGTTCGCTTGCCTCACCCCTCCCCCTGCTCCTTATTTTTCGCATTCGCTCGCAGTTTCGTTCCCTTCGCGTGCTTTTTTGGAAACGTCTGCTAGGCAGGCTAAGTTCTTCAAGACTTGATAGAAACACTCTAACTCGATAGAAACACGAAAAATGTTTTCAATTTCTTAAATATTAATTAAGTTTGACATGGAATATCTTCAATCGCAAAGCACTTATCCTCACGCTGGAACTATGACAATTTGATCAGAAAACCAGTTCATCACAACAAAACAAGTTAGTCAAGAGCAATGTTTCAATGAGAGTGATTATTGCATCGCGACAATTTACTGATATTTACAGAGAACAAGGTTGATATAAAAGCGGTTTTGCATCGTGCAATTAATACCATTTAGAAATCTCGATTTAATTACTGAACTTGTTGTTACAGATAGTGATCCAAATTTCCAACAGAGAAAAAACACTTTTCCACTTGACATGGAAATATCTTCAACCGATATTGCAAAACATTATCCTGGAACTATGAAGATTTGATTTAAAACCGGTTAATCACTCCGGCGTTCCGAGCTAGACTATTATAAAGGACAAGTTAGAGTGACGTTTCGATGAGAATGATTACTTCCTCGTGAACGTTTACCGATATTTAAAGACAACAAGGGGTAATGCTTAAAAAGCGGTTTTGCATCATTCAATGTCATTAAGAAACTTGACTCATTCACTGAACTTGTTGCTACACTACATGGAACAAATTTTGACAAGAGAATAAACGAAGGTGCACACCTTACCTCAGCAAAACAGAGGCGGGCAGGCAAGAAAATGGTAATACACTTTGCCAGCAGATATTCAGTTTACATGAATAAGCGAGACTGAAACGGCTATGGTTTGAGTTCAGCAGCAAGTAAAGATCTTTTTACATCAAGAGTCGTTAAATAGGTGCACGGCCTCAGTAAAAATTGGTGTCAAGTGTCAGGCGAGAAATATTAATCTATGATAAGACTATAATAAAACTAAAACATATAATAACTATAGGGTTCACCATTCAGAGCAAAACCAATGCAGGAATAAAAACAAAGTAGTGTCAAATCACATTAGGATGTGATGATTTAAATCAAAAATTCATTCCATAAATGTGTATTAATAACAATACAGTACATCCTGCACTGATTATGTAATGGACCCCATCATCAACACCATTACAAACTTTATTTACTCTCAAATTTAAATAGTAAAAGTAGTATTACTGTTAATTTCTTCGATTTACCTAATGTTCGAAATTAGAAATAATGAAATTCTCAATGCGCATGAATAAATGCATCAATTAACTTATAACCTTAAAAGGATTTAGCTATAGTATAAAGAAAATTTTCCTTAAACAAACAACTAGAGGCTAAAGTGATGTCTAATATAAATACCACCCTTGTGGGTAGTTACATTATATACTGGGCCACTTTACTCAGTACATGGGAGGAAAAATGTGACCGTGATGAATACAAATAATAAATGGAAATAATAAAATGATGATATAAGAAACCAATGGTGCAATGAAGCTTCTGTCGCATTTAATCTCTCTGAAAGCAGACTTGAACCCATGAAAGCTTCAGGTTGTTTTAAGGTTCGACAAAAATAGTAATTCATAAAACAACTTCTGGGATAATTAAACTACCAGTAGATAAAATGAAGAAACTTACAAATTATTTGGTCTTCTAGAGGATTTTCTATGTGTGGAAAAGTCAGCATAATCAAATCTCTACTTATTCCCAAACTGGTTTATGAATTTTCATTACTTCCAACACCAGCAAATATTATCAGACAACTGGAAAACGAAATTTCTATTCTTATGGAAAGGGAATTGAAAGACTCTCTTCTCAAGAAATTGTGAGGACGGAGCCACAAGTTACTCAAAAAGTTCCATATCTCAATCTGAATCGCTGCAATAAAAATTAATTAGTCTTTTTGAGTACTTAACCCAGAGTTCAATTCCTTATCTCATTCTTGGCTAAAAAAAAAGGCGCGACAAATGTTTTGTAAATGGTTTCTTAAATATCTCAATAAATATTCCCAGGAGAATAGTGTACCATATTTCGTTTAAAAGAGCATAAAAAATACTTTCTGTGAAAGAAAAGTTTGCCTTCGTGGAAATTAGTAGTATTTTAAAAAAAAGATTAAATGAACAAAATTTGTGAAAAAGGAAAAAATGTTGGAAGTAAAAAAACTGTATTTCCACTCTCCTGGTCAAATTTGATGTAAAGATAAATCATTTTTCCGAAATCTATCAGCAACTACAGCCTAAAAACTGAGCAGAAAACCATCGAAAACCGGAATTTTTTTTTTTTTTGGGGGGGGGGGGGGCGCATATACAGAGGAATCGCATTTCCGTTGCCATGGCGACCGCCCGCAGTTGGATTAACATACGCGTCCTCATCAATAATCTATTGTCTCAGCGAAACGAAGCTTTTTAATTCAAAGTTTGTTAGCTTTACGCTCCCAAAGACGATTCAATACACATAATTAAATCACTAATCGCGATTCTAAACAGACAAAAGGCGAACTGAAGATTTGAACAACATAGTTCACGTAAGTTCATTAATTACCAAATATTTTCACTTCTAATGTCGAGCTAACCTTAAAATTACTTTCTTATTTACTTTAAATACCTTTAGGAATATTGTCCGCCTCCAAAAACATATTCAGCATCTTTGCAAATCGTGGAAATCATGGAAATCGCTCGTTCGACAAAAGTCCGCCATTGTGATTTTGTGTGATTTGGCAACATTTGTTATGTAAGCATCATTAAGGTATCCCACGCGAAAATAGCCGTAAGCTTAGGGCTTTGGGATAACTTTGCTCATATTTACGATCATGTATGTGAGGCAATTTCAGGCTATTTTGTAGTTCTAGCCCGAAATTCCCTCGCATCCACGTTGGATTACATTGTAATGCAAATCACAAAAAATAACCGTGAAAGGGGCTATTTTCTCAACTTCCTGTTGTCCAAAGTTCACAGGAAACGGAAGTATTCCGATTCTTTTTATGAATTTTATTCTTTTTATTCGGGCAAGCGTTGAAATTTACAGAATGTGATGGAAAACCGTCAAGGTGTCATAATCCCCAAAAGGCATGGACTCCTCAGCGACCTTTACGCGGCAAACGGTTTTGACGTCGCTTAACACGGCCTTTCTGCCAATATCTCGGTCACCTACGCGTTTTAAGCGACACTAAACCTCTCTGCTTATCTCATTAACCACTTTCTGGCGGTTTTGTGTAAATTTTTGGGTAATTTTTGGGCATTTTGGGAATGAGATATTTTTTCTCAAAGGATAGGTTAAATTGAGGAAAATATGAAATGTTAAAGATTTGATGATTTGGAAAATTGAAATTTGAAGTGAAGAATTAGTAAAACGGATACCAAACAGTCCCCTAGCAACCTGGGGCTCTCCTTTGCGGGGGTCAACTGTCTGGTAGTGTTTCCAACCCATCTCATTTAATCCTAACAATTTCCTTTTTTATATCACTTCAAATTTCACGCCTATTCATGTTTACCCCCGCCTTAATCCGGAGATCCTATATTAAATACTTTAATTTTAGATTTTATGTCCGTCAAGAGGACCTCCTTGTAGTCACGCTCCGGCAATTGCTCCTCAGTTTCTTTTTATTTGTTGCACATTGCTTTCCTTTTGTTTTGCCCATTATTGCTGACCACCGGTCTAAAACGTGTGCGCCTAAAACTTAACTGTAATTCTATCGCTTTCCCGCGTACTCTGTGAACGGTTTTGTTGTTTCACTGGCTAGGGCTTTTTGAATTGACACATCGCTCTGAGAAGGCTTGACGTGTGCATAGATCTTTAGACAGCGAAAATTTTACATCGTTCTTGGAGAGAATCCCTCCTCTTTAAATGAATTAATGGTCTGTAGAATTGACGGTTTTCCGTGATATCTGGCCAAAACATTTACTGATAGATAAGGAACAAAAGGGTGTCGTTAAATTCTTTTGTTCTAATTTCTTTGCTCATGTCGTCGGCCTCTAGCGCAACACGTTACGCGAATTTTTTGATAGTGGGACTTGACGGATATATAGATAGCCAGTAGAGATAAAAGAAAATGCTGACAAACTTTGAGAGATTGATGCTTTGTGATTAACACTGCGCAAACATTTTGCAGCAGCGATCGCATTTGATATTCGATCAATTCGACAGAATTTCAGTCGGTCGTTTTGGCGTTAACGGCTTCTGCCGCATTAGGAAAGCAATCGGCAAAGCATGATATCATTTTATGGAATTTCAAAACCTTTCTATTGATATATAGCTTGAAAACAGCGCGCGTAGGAATTTTGTTTCTGGAGGACACTCGCGGTTCGTTATTTGTTCGTCACGCAATGCGGTCGTTCTATTTTAGGGGGTAGGGGTAGGGCAATTTCTATCCTGATACGCGACCACTTGGAGCACACAATCTTGTTGAGTAGGAAGAGAGTAAATAAAGGAAAAGAAAGAATGACTATTGTAGTTTGCCTTTGTCTCCTGAGTCGTCTCCTGTTGTCATCATCTACTGCATTGCGTAACACTGTGGCCCTAAACTCGTACCAAGGTCTTTTCGCGCTGTGCTGATTTTTTTGGTTATTTTTCTCAAACATTGCGAACTCAATCCGAAAATTCACCCGAGTCTCTAAATTTCCCAACTTCCAGAAATCCAGACGATGCAAACACTTAACGAAGACCTAAGATTTTATATAGCTTGGCTGAATTTGTCTTTCGCGACAGTCGGAGAATTTTAGCGCCTTTGGCAAGTTTTTTTTTTCTCAAATTGTTTTTCTGTCACAAAACAGAACTAATAAACATACCAATACCCCGCAACTAAGCAAACAAAAGGCGCCAAATATTGTGGCATGGCCAGGGTTTGTCTACTCAGGTAACTACTAATTAAATGTAGTCTTTAGTCACGTTGTGATTTCTTATTTTTTTATTTCGGCTAGTTCTTGGTTCTTTGATCTGCAATTTGTTGATAGCATAAATATTCTTGTTTTTCGGCCATTTCAACTTTAACAGAAAGAGAAAACAAACAGCGGTTACAAACATAACAATAAGGTCTCGCATGGTATATTTAACTGGACGTTTCGTATGTTACAACATACATCTTCAGAAGTGACGGTTACAAAATATGACGAGATTAAAAAGACAAAAACTAAAGCGAGGTATTGGTAACTAGCTAAGACAACAATGGAAAAAAGAAACTACATCCGGTGTGAATCGAATAAAGAAGGAGATTTTCACTACCGACGTTTTCATTTAGGGCGGGTTTCAAGTCCCGTATTAACAATGTTTCCTTGATTTTACACTGTAAATCACATTGACCACTTGCTAAGATCTCAAAATGGCCCCATTTGATGTTGTGACCAGTGGAAATCGAATGCTCAGCAACAGCGGAGGCGTGAGCAATTTGAGTGAGAGCTTTGAAGTGCTCAGTCTTTCTGTCATGTAATCTTCTTTTATGATGACACAGAGAATTAACTCTGAAGTGTAAATTTAAGTGCTAAATAAACCCGTGAATAACCCACTGGGCGTTAGCCCTAGTAAAGGGAATCAGGGAACCACCCGAGGTAAAGAAAAAATCTTTTGACCTCGGTGGGAATCGAACCCACGACCTCCGGATTAGATCTACCGTTACTCTGCCGACTGAGCTACGAGCTTTTTATTTAGCACTTAAATTTACACTTCAGAGTTAATTCTCTGTGTCATCATTTGTGTTCTTAGTGCTACGCGGCACAACATTCATATGTACCCTTACTTTCTCTTCGCCGCGATTCACCATCTAAATCGTCCCCAACTTTCTCGTACAGGCACTTTGTCATCTGCGCTGGTTTGCTAGGGAGGGGGGGGGGAGGGAGGGAGGGTGTCTTTTACTGACACCTTCGCTTAGCTAGACGTCGAGTTTCCCGTGCCAAATAATCTTGATATTGACTGTATTGCTGTTGGTTATTGGTTATGCGTTGATTTGGCACCCAGGTACATGGGTGACGGGCCAATCTGCTAGCCAGGTTCGGGGGGTGGGGGGTTGGTCAGAGCTGGGTCTGTCTTTAAGCTGTCTGCGGGCATAGTTTTTGCAAATATGGTCAGATATATAAACGGCTAAACACTGAATAAATTGTTTCACTTATCCTAAGAGTGCTCTATACAAAATATGAATACGAATTTTCAGTTATATAATATTTATATTTGTTTTCTTCACTATCATCATCATCATCATCATCATCATCGTTATTATTATCATTGTTAAAATTATTATTAGTAGTAGCATTATTATTAATATTATTATCATTATTTTATTTTTATTTTTTTATTATATACCTCTACCCGCTAAAACGAGATGCGGTGACAGCCTTGCGTGACGAGCAATTGACGAACCCAGTAAGATTGTACTGTGAGCGCCGACACGCTTGGGAGCAATGGCCAGCAATCAAATGTAATACTTTTGTGTAGTACGTACAAAGCAAGCAACTATCCACGAATGACTTAGCCGTTGTTGATTTAGGTAGATCATGATGCAGTGGTGATCATATGCGCCGAAAGATGATCATAGATTCCTGGTATTCGACCATTGAATACGTTGACAGTTGACAATGTACATCGGACGTTGTGTAAACAGAAGCAAACTTAACCGCTTAAAATGCGACGAGTGGTGAGAGAAACACGTCAAATCCGCTTTTGAAACTGCCTTTTACAGCAAATAAGGTAAGAACATGTCGAAATTCTCAGCTCCATGTCTATTTATAGGTCAAGACATGTGGCGCATGCTAGACCCGTAAATTGAAATTCGATGACGTGTGGCAGATATTCGCATTTTTAACGCACTTTGAAAAGCTCTCATGTCGGTCACAATCGTTTGCCCAAAGAAATTTTTACAGGAACCTGTCGACCATCCTTCTGCGATTCAACCACCAGAAGCTCAATCCATTTGAAGGTTTCTCACATGGTGAAAATCAATGATTCCTACGAAGTACTTTTAAGTGAATGAAATACATGTCTGCGAAATTTAATTATTTTGCAACCAAAAAATAACGCAGCATTTCCCCAAATCAACCCAGTACATATTTAAACATTGCACAAAAATATTTGAGTGTTTTAAAGACGGAAGAATGATGTGGTTTTGCATGCGAGGCTCTCAAAGTTGTTAAATAAAATGGCCCGTCAAATGACGATTTTAACGCGATTTGGTAATTTGCATATTTCTTTGAAATAAAAGGAAATTTTGCCAAAAAAACTATCCAGTAGTTTTTGTCAAGCCCTAGCCTATCTACCATAAGAATATGAGCGATGTCGAGTTCTCGACCCTTGCCGAGTTATTTTCCATATTTACGGACAGGGACTCTTGAACAGGATCTTATACACAAACAAGATGCTGTTTAAGTTTAAAGAGTAGATTCTCCCTTATGCAATTTTTGTGGAAAGGAGTTGGAGACTATAGAACATCTCTTTACCCATTTTACAAAAGAACACATGTTTTGGGCTGTACTTAATTCTTTAAATATAACTATTAGGTTTCATATCAAGAATGTCCTTTTTGGGTTTTTACATACAGATAATATAAGCATTCTAGTCTACTACATCCTTCTTGAAAGTAAATGTATTTACCGCTGTAAGTTAAATAAGGGCTCTTTATGTACAAGACTGTTAGTCGACGAATTTAAAAGAAAAACGTTCTATCGCGAAAAAAAAACCCAACAAAATCCATTTCCACGATAAAAAATGGAAACATAAACACTCATTAATACGGCAGTAGCTGTTATCCAAACTTCAATTAGATACCCTAATTTACTCTTTATTTTAAGGTAAGGTAATTGTTGTAAATTTTGTAATGTTTGTACGTATCGATCTGTATGTTCTTGTACTATACCTGTAAAAGAAAATGAAAATGAAATACAAAAAAACTCTTAAGTCACAACGGTAGATTGTGACCTTACTGGATATATTTAAATATTTTCACCGTTGGATCTGTGTAAGGCGATCGAAAAAACATCGTAAGAATTGTGTGAACTGTAAAACTGACAACAACAACCTTTATTTTACCCTCAAATATAACAAATACAAATAGAATTATAAATTATATTAATAAATATTTGGAGGGTACTGGCACCTGAAATAACCATAGGGCTAACTAGAATCAGGCACCAGCATACATAAACGATAGTAAATAATAAACGGTCGAGAAGACTCACAGACATACAAAGACACACGCAT
>OZ026595.1:21036652-21071652 GCA_964020085.1 Micromussa lordhowensis
TTGTTGCCACCCAATTCAGATCATGTGATGATTCATTTGGGAGGTTACAATTGTTCTGCTTGCACGTACCGTCATGCACTCAGTTGCGCGTAGCAAATTGTACAATTGTAACCTCCCAAATGAATCATCACGTGATCTGAATTGGGTGGCAACAAGGATGTAAACACGTTAGCCGAATTCGTCTATTGTTGCCTGAAATAACATCAATAACAATTTCCCATAGGAAAAACAAAATAAATTTCGAAGTTCAGAGAAATTGTACAAAAACAGGTGAAATTTCATCATCAGTTTCATTTCGCCAATACTAGTTTAAGTGCTTCATATGGACTTCAAACTTTGTTTTGATGTCGTTAGAAACGATTTTTTTTTTGAGTAGATGTTTAAGCAATCGCACAGAGGATTGCGAAACGTTGTAAATAATCTTGGTACAAAGGTCCAGTTGTCACTCAAACGTCTGGCGGATTCCTTCTTAATTCACTTTTTAATCATTTTATTGGGCAAACATGGCCATATAATCCAAATTAAATCCAAATCCATTATTAATCCAAATGAACAAAACATAGTCTAAACAGACGCGAATGGGAGATAATAAGCAAACAGAGGGCTAAGGCACAGCCAATAATACAGCAACTAGTTACACAGGAAAAACTGTGAATAAGAGAGACAGTATTACAGTTCTGCAATGTATCAGTAAACTTAAGGACTTTATACAACAGACAGACTAAAAAACTTTAGTGACAACCAAGAGTAAACATCGGCGATATTCGTTTTGATAATCTACAACTCACATCTTAACTGCAATAGATTTCGACGGTCTATGTTTTTAGTCGGACAGTTTAAAACGTGTCAAGCCATTTTGATGTGTTGAAATCGCACACCCAGGTAAGGCTCAGGACGTAGATGGTACTGAATATTAATAATTTTAAATGTATTTGTTCTTTTGCAGCCTTGGACAATAATGCAATCGCTTGACAAGGAAAAGCCGCAAAGGGATGCCATAAGTGCGGCCATTACCGCAATATATGAAGATCCAAATGTATCAGAGGAAGTCCGAACTACATTCACAGACGTCATGCAGGGAATAATAAATGTCGTGCTTTATCCTCTGACAAGCACACAGCTTGGAGTCTTTAGCAATTTCCTTGGCATGAAAAAGCTATACGTCTTGAGGGTAGTCGACTCTCGTGCACGAGACTTCAAGACACGGTTTCTGGATGTTTTCGTTCAAAAGCCTGAGCATTTTCAAGATATTGCGAACATCAATGAAACAATAGAACTAAGACCTAAAGCAGCTAAAACTATGAATGAATAATTTAGCCGAACCAAGAGAGACTTTGAAGCTGAGATAGAAGCCTGCAGAGATTTTATAAACTACCTGGCATGACTTAAAAACGCAGAAGATCCTCTTGCTGACCTACCATCCGGTGAACTCGACAAGGTGATACGCAAAAATCCGCGTTTTGTCCAGGGAATTGCACATACTTTAATGTGCTAGGAGCAGCTGGTGCCACCTACAGCGTATTCAGGGAAATCCTCACTCCAATAATAATAATTATTATTGTATGGCTAGCTCCGCGAGCGGGCAAGATGAATCAAATCCTGCGCTGTGATTGGCTACCCGAGCGGGCAAGATGGAGCCATCTTGCCCGGTCGGGACTACCCGTTTTTTCCCGCAAGAAAAATTTCCCCAAAAGCCATATAATAAATCCTTTATTGACCAAGCTTGTTCGGTCAAGATGGCTTGATATTGGCCTCGTTCTTTTTTTGCGTGTTTATGGACCTCGACTCCTTCTCGGTCCATATCTCGCAAAAAAGAACTCGGCCAATATCCAGCAATCTTGAACTCACATTTGGTCAATAAAACCCATACATAATAACTTTATTTAAGTGTCGCATGTATTTAGCACTATTGTGCTAATTGGGGACACTAAATAAATAAACAAAAATTTCAAATAGATCTTAAACTGATAAGAATCCCAACTGGTGGAAGGCCGACCAGTTGGTTATTTACACAACGCGGTCGAGGAGTTGAACTCAGGACTACCGAGAACAAATCCAGATAGTGGTAGGCTGAAGGATTTGAACCAGGGACCTCCAGATTTCAAATCCAGCACCCTAAAGCACTCGGCCACGCCACCTCCAAACAGTGGCTTCCGTCAGGGTAATCCGAAAGATGTTCTATCTGTTGCAGCAACAGCTATCGGTGGTTTGGGGTCCATCAAAGGTACCATCGACGTCGCCAAACGGTTGAAAGAAAAATATTTCGACCATGCCAACCAACAAGAACTGGCACGATGAGATAAAAAGGCGTAATTTACCTTGGTATAATTTTCTATTAAATCCACTACTGATCAAGAGTGCTCATTAACTTAGCTCAGTAATTTTCATGTTTTCTTTTTGTTTTTTCATTGTTGTTTCAGGAAATCGTCGTTACAAAGAAATTAAGAGGAAGACAACCACATCCAAGAAGGCCTTCACGTGAAAACGCAACAGTATATAAAGCACTTGTCAGCTTGTGTACCGTGTGGCACAAATTTCTGCGGGTTCAAATTTTTACGATTTTTGAGGTTTTTTCTACGATTCGCAAAAAAAAATTCCCGCAAAAATGTTACTTCACAGGAGAAATTTTACATCAAAACATTACAAACCATTTATTTAAAACGTCTCTTTCGTTCAGAAACAAAACAATGAATGAGAAACAAAACGATCAGAAATAGATGAAGGTTAACAGAAAAGGATAGTCTAAAGGTACTATATTGAGAAAAGCATCTACAGTTCCACCACACAAGAGCACGATAGAGTGACACTGATTACTAGATTACTGTGTTGTACTACTCTACATGTTGTTTCACAAATCACTTGCATGCAGTTTAATTTAAAAATGGGAGAATGTTGTAATTACAATTAAACGCGACTTCGCGAGTTAAGATCGCAAAAATTAGTAGCCAGCAGAAAAACAACATCGCAAAAGTACAAAATATCACCGATTCGCAAAATTATACTCCCGCAAATATTTAGTGCTACACGGTACTTAACAAAACCATCTATTAATTAAATTTGACATGGAAATATCTTGAATCACAAATTTTAGCATTTTTCGTAACAAACTCAAAAAGCATTGTGAGATTTTGTAAATTCTTATGCATTGTAAATCATTTTTAAACTTTATACTGTAGAGATTTAAACTCTATATTGTGGCAGATCTTTTATATTTTATGTAGGGAGCGTCCTCGATAGGGATAACCTCCAACGTTTCCTTTTGTGTATATTTTACATGATAAATAAACTTCTACTTATCCTGGAATTTTGAAGATTTGATGAACAAGAAAACCAGTTTATCGCTGGTTCCAGCTATACTATTATAAATGACAAGTGAGAGTGATTTTTATATAATTAAACTGTTGTTACAGTTATAGGCCCGAATTTCAATCAGAGAAGAAACGGAGGTTAAAACCTCGATTTAGAAACCAGTGGGCAGCCAGGAAATTATCGTACACTCTACCACCAGATACTCAGTGAACAGGTATGATATTCAGTTAACAGGTGAGACTAAGGAGACTGACAAGCAAGTAAAGGTGTTCCTACATCGAGACTCATTAAATAAGTGCATGGACATGACATGGACATGAAAGAGATGACAATAATAAAACTACAGCAAAAAATAAGTATAATGCTACTCTTGTTAAAATGTAGGCATAACATAAGCTCAGCTAATCAGATCTAACCAAATCTAGAAATCAGGAATAGTATATATTTAAAAGTATATTACACCCATTGTTACTGTGCATCCTTATTGCGTAAGTAATTCATTTCGAAACGTCACGCAACGTGATACATGAAGGGAGCGTGCTAAAGAAGAAATATGTAACAATTATCCTACGAAATCGCGCGGAATATCGTCTGATCCGTAGCCGACGAGGCCGTAGGCCGAGTCGGCTAAAATCAGACGATATTCCGCGAGATTGAGCAGGATAATTGTTCTATTATTCAACAAATTGATAACAAAACAGCCTAACATTTTTGAAATCTCTCTGACGACATTTTCTCACTTCACGTTTTCTTCCCACGTACGAAGCTACGTATGCCGCCGGATATCTGTTACCTACGGATGACAGATATCGAGAGCATCATGACCATATTTGGATAGTAGACAATTTGTTGAATAATAAAAGCAAGTATCGGGCTTGGTATCGGCTAATCTCTTAAATGGTCGGTGAAACCCCTCTTTACTCTTCGTATATAACTTCCTTTACTGGTGTGTCCATTTTAACAACAAACAGACAAAATATGTGCGTGACAAAATACAAATATTTCTTCTTTTCTGCTCTCCTGTAACATGTTTTTCGGTTTCTTCGAATGTGGACGGGTAGGGCTGAAATGTATTGTTCAAGGCGTGTTCCACCTTGAGGAGTGACATGAGCTGTAGATGATTACTTTATTCTTAGTTGTGTTGAATTAGTTCGTTTACCTGAACTAAATTTCATTAATGTAGCTTCTTTTATTGCTGATAGTCGTAACCTAAGATCGCCTCAAAATATCGAAAGCTTCTAAATACGCTTCATGGTCTACAATGCGCCTTATTTGGAAAACGAGCACCGTGAACCCCCATTTTCTATTTTCTTTTACTATTGGCCGAAGTTGATCTTTGTCTTACTGTATAGAAAGATTTCTAAATTTCTATTTATGGCGGGCTTAATTAAAGCGAGAGAAAAGTGAGTGCAAAATGACAGTCCTGGAAAAGTAAAAGATTTTAAAACATGATTTCCAACACTTCTAATCGTTATACATCTGAAACATTTTTGTCGTGATTTAGTACGAAATTATTTCCTTTGTGACCCAGGAAATTCACCCTTACATACATAGCACTTAATTAGTACATGAATTGTCGCCAATTTTTTTTATTTGGTGAAATACACACATGAAAAAATAACTTTGAGAGAAGTATTTGACCTCATTTGATTGGCTCAGGTTAATCTGCACATCTTTTGTTCTCAGCACTGGGGGAATTACTGGTGTTCTTTACTTATTGTGTTGTTTGGCCAATTATAAAGAACCTTGTAAACGGGGCAGGTCACCACCATAAGATCCGTAAGCAAAAGCACAGTGAGCCAAAGCTTGTACGCGAGCTTCATTATCAAATTACAAATCAGTGATAACGAAAGGGTTCGGAGAAGAGCTCTAAAGTCGGCCCTACAACATCTCCTAGTCAATAGTCATCAGTCATGATCTTTGCTGTAGGAATCGTATGGAAAATACTCCGCTCACTTGCATGATGAATATTTTCTTTGAAATCAAGTTTATTTGAACCGGACTATTTACTCGGGGCCCGCCCGCCCCGTTTATCTTCCACCCCCCCTCTCCGCACATTCCTTTCAAAAAGACAATTATTTAGAGGTAATTCGGCGTACCTTCCTAGTCTCTTCCTGCTAAACATTTAAAATTTCACGTTATACAGTTTCACGTGTCTCCGATTTCTCTTGAACGTCTACATGCTATTTTTGTTCAATTCTACACAAATAGACGAAAAGTAACATAATTAACTGCATTTCATTAAGAAGAACATACCGATGAAGTAGACGTTACTGCTGGTGTACATGCCAAATAGAAGTTATAGCATTGCTTGGTCGGTTGTATTATTGTTTGCATGTGGGTCAGACCGCAGTCTCGAAATTTACCCACACAGCTTACTGAGAAACGCTTTTGTTTAATAGTTATATTTCTTAATACTTGCAGAAAAATGTAACATAATTTCTCTAAATTTGGTTATTGAATCAGGAAGGATGATTTACATTCAGGAACCTGAGAAAAACTCTAATTTAGCTCTGAAATGATTGTTTGAACATTTTCTCGGCTTTGTTGTTCTTGAATGACTTCCGCCCTCGCTAAAGGAGTGACTCTATCTGCTGCATGTGATGTTCAAACATTTCTAGATTACAATACCAATTACCCTATCAACAGGTCCGCGCTTTAGGAGAGTTATTAGGGAGCTTAAGCACATCCTGACGACGACGGCAGCGAGAACGTCATCAAATAAAACGTTTAATGAGCAAAAACAACAGTCTTACACGTGCGTTATAAATCTTTGTACATTTCTTTACTGTCCTCAGCAACTGAACAAGAATGTGAAATGACCAAGTTCTGCGCAGTCTGAGAAACGCAAACGACGACGGCTAATTTGAATAAAGAAGAAACAGCGGGATATTCACACTTTATTTCCGATTCTTTTTAAGTGATGAGAATTGAACGAATCTATGTTATTGATATGTGTCAACAAGTAAGCAAATGTTCCAAAAAGTACTGTCTGTATGAAATTAATTTCGTTCTTTCACGAAACTTCACCGAAATCACGAAACAAAGGACGCCAAGCGATTCAAAGCGATGCAGGAACAGTGGGGTTTTAGTTCATGCACCTGTAGGTCTACCTCCGATGCATTGTTACTATCCTGACCAATTAGGAACAGACTTTCATTAATTAGCAGTATTGTGTCTTTACCTGCCTTGATAACGTGTTTTGTCTCCCAGATTGTTCGATGTATGACCAGCAGCTGAAAGACAAGGGAAAATTATGAAAGTCTGTCAAGTGCTGGCAGCAATGGCAATGTCGTATGTTTATAAAATACGGATTAAAATTATTCAACCGATATGAAACAATAATTATCATTTTGTTTATCCCCATTTGAACGGCCTTTCACGTCCTGTGACGTTTAAGGTGACGACTGTTTATAACGCAAGGACTTAATATTTAGTGCCAAAAATAAATCGATAAACAAAATTAAGATATTGGGAGAGTTGCTCGGAAAATTCCTTCATTCCTCAGCAATGATGTTAAATATTTTTAAATACCAACCGAATGAAATAAACTTAAATTACCATGGAGGCAAAACTGGCACCTGATATCAATAGTATCAAGCACCTGTTGTTTTGCTTTAATGTTACAAATTTCTTTATTCCTAAACACGTTCACGGTTTATATAACTATAACAGTAAATTAGACGTTTTAAACAATGATTTAGTTACTATGGGTCATAATCAAATAAATTAAGTCTTCTTGAGTTATTGATGTTGATATACTAAGATACCTCGGCAAGGAATATAGATCCACTCTGATATAACTGGTGATATGTTATTATTGTTTAGTTCTCAGAACGTAGGAATAGCAATTTATATATCTATATGATGTAAGTGCATGCTAACTTCAAAAGCTGGAGCTGTAGAGATTTATCTTGGATCCCGGTCAAATAATTACTCGTGTCAGAAAGGCAATATAAAATTCTGGACCTTCGACTTCAGAAATAACGCGTGTGGTAAATACCTTAATTCGGAAAAAACGGTGCAAGAGAATTAGCACGAGATCCAGAGTTTCAAATAAAAAAAGTATCAAAGATGCGTCAACAAAGGCAAACTACGTTGTAACATCTCATATTTTGTATAAATAGACGCATAACGTTACTGTCTTTGCCATTAAGCCTAACTTTTTACGAGGTTTTGGAAGTCAACGGGCCATTTAATGGTGGAACAAACGTTAGGAAACGGGGAATACACAGAGCTATCCAAAATTCAAAAGTCCACTAGCAATATTTTTGTTCACGTTGCTACTCAGTCCGCACTTGGTACGGTGCGCCATCGTGCGCGAATTGCGCGAGCAGTAAGTTTGCGCCTAAACAATTAGCGCGAATGTTCTCAAAGCAATACCGGAATATATTGAGAGTATAAAATGGATCAAAATTGTATATAGTTACAAGGTATTCGGCGTGAAGGCTATCGGAGCTATTGAAGCAACGTCCTCACTTCACTCAGTTAATAAACGATTTCTCACATGGTCCCACGTCGGGAGAGCTGAACAGGTGAGTGATCGTGGTCTAAATTTTTTCTTCTGGTTTGAACTGAATAGAAATGTAGGCTGCTTGTGCCAGAGAATTAGGAAGTAAAATCTTCTTTTGTTTGCTCATCCAGAACACATCATTTCGCGCGTGAGGAGGCTAATAATTTATAGCAAAAGCGCCTGAAGTCTGCAGCAGAACAATGGAATTGTTAACCGTATTGCGGTGACTTGCACCCCATGGCGAGCAGTGTCTCATAAACGATAATAAATAAATATCATATCACATTTTTAGATATATATAAAATGAAGACATAACATTCAATTTATGAAAGGAATTTTTGCTTAGTTTTAAGACTGTTCAAATGTTTTCGTAAGCTACGGTGAGAAAGGGGTTACCGCCCAAAAGCGATATATAATGCCAGGCACCAGTCTTCATGTCTTAAGATCCAGGCAAGACCCGAATTTGTCTCGTTATTTCGACCACCCGTAATTGCACTTAGATATTTGACTGGTATAACGTGGCAAAGCTGGATTTTGGTTATTATCCTTTTGACTCGATCACTTCCATTTAGTAGTCGACTGTTGCTCGGAGGGGGTTAAGGTTTCTTAGTATAAGTGTTCGAACTCTTAAAGGTAAGAATATGCCAAGCCAATGACATAATATATGTTCTCTCATATCAGCTACATATGTATGTACCTTTTCTAAAAATGCACATAACGAAGTTGAATTTTGATCTGCAATGAGAAATACTTGAATATCAAATTCATGTTCTGTAATGATTACCCGCCTAAATTTGCATGATAGTAGAAATCTAAATCGTCAGTGGTTCAGTTATTACGATCAAATACCGCTTCCAAGGTGTGAGTTGGGATAATTTTTTCAAAAGCCAGTTCGATTCACTTCGTAAAGTACATATCTAGCGCCTGACGATTGTTTTTGGTAAGGATTTTAACAATCGGCAGACACGTTCCAAATAGCCTGAGATTCGGATAAGTACGTACCAGCTACTAATATTCTTACTTTTAATAAAAACGATTTCATTGAGATTTTGAAAGACTTACAGTGACTGATACAACAGACTTTTAAAATTGACGACCTAAAGATATACTTTCTACATGGGCGGTATGAACGTTCACTAAGAATTTATAATCAGAACCAGTTTACCGTCAAATCTATCTATCAGCTGTGATGAGCACTAACTATTTCTCGCACAGCTTAGTGGAGGGAACTAGCCATAAGCAAGGTGTGATCGCCTAATCCGACGAAGCTGCGCGCCGCGTGTGCATGCCTTGAATGGGCTTGGATGGATCTCCGTTGGTTCGCCCTCGACATTTGTTGCCCACTGCAAACATCTGGCCAATTTAATTACTACATACAAACGGTTTTACCTTGTGCTATAGAAAAATTCGTTACACTTTGTAAAAGTATCATTCACTCGGTCAATTTAAGTATCAACCCAGATGTTTGAGATTTCTTTTCTTTCCCTACCAACTTTCTTTTTCTCGAATAACAACTAGACGACGAAGAGGATCCAAATCATATTTTCAGTGGAGATGCAGTCCTGTTTTCCATAAATAAAGTAACCAATCACCCAAGATCTTGGCTAGCCTGCACCAAAAAGGAATGTAGTTTCTCAAAGCGTCAGGCAACTTTTCTTTTCCTTACCTACCTACCAACTTACAACTTCTCATTTACACAGAGTCTGAAAATGCATAGAAAATAAAATACCTTAGAAAGTAAAGTTTGACACCAGCTCGCTAAGGGGGATACCCTGCCTTGGGTCATTGATTTTTCTGAATGAGCACCAGTTACCTCTGTTGGCAATTTCTACTCGTATGTCATACATATGAGCGAGTTCTTATTTTGATTTACGGATTAACATGAGGTATGCAATAACGCTTGGGGTCGAGGTACAAGACACAATTGTAAACTGCCTTTGTTTCAGTTGGTACAACGTGTATTTTTTGACACATTTCAAGAGTTTCGATTATATGTATCAAACAATCGATTGCGACCTACGCTTTAAGCAAAAACATCTTCTCAAAAAAGATAAACTTTTAACAAACGGTACCAATTGCCTGGTTTGTTTTAGACTCATATCAATCTTCTTACCCTTTTTCATATAAAACACATTTTTCTAAAAGAGGATACAAAAAGATTCAAACAAGACGTACGTATGTCCAGTCCTGAGAGCAAACTGAACAAAATTCATATCATAAAGGAATCGGTTAACTTCGTGATACAAGTTATTACATTCCATCGTTTATTTTGCAAGGGATTGTTTAGGTATGCAAAACACAATACGCAATTATAAAGTCTATAGCGTCATTGCCCACCGAAATACCCACCGATTTACCTACCTACCAACTTACAACTTCTCATTTACACAATTGATATTGCAGAACAAAGAGTTGGCATACAAAGATGGATTTGGCATCACTTGGATGTCTGGCACTCCTCCTATTCATAGGGCTATTGTGTCCCTTGAACGCAGGTACTTTTAGAAATAGTTTCAATACCGTTAGGCTGTTGATCTCACTGCTTAATTATATTTTTCAAAATACATTGGCATCAATATCAATGTCTTTGAAACTGGTGCCTTTTCCGAAACCTTCAATAGGCGCTTGTTCTTGTTTCTTAGTGAGGCTATTTATTTCCGTTGCACCGCAATCAACAACTAACGTCTAATTATCTTTCACACTTGCATTATTGTCGGTTCCCCGGGACTTTCTTAAGTGGAATCACAGTATGCTTTCAAAATATTAATGTAGAACGTCACTGTGATAACCGGAACAAACTAACATGAAAGAAATTACCAGTGGAAGTAAACTAGTGTCCCAAAAGTGCTAGTAAAGCTGACACAAGTACGTTTCTTTTTCTCGAATAACAACTAGAAGACGAAGAGGATCCAAATCATATTTTCAGTGGAGATGCAGTCCTGTTTTCCATAAATAAAGTAACCAATCACCCAAGATCTTGGCTAGCCTGCACCAAAAAGGAATGTAGTTTCTCAAAGCGTCAGGCAACGGATAACGTTTTCACCCATGCGAAAAAAGTGTTTCACATCTACGGTAAGGGAAGACTGACCACCAATGACCCTATTCGCTACGGAGATGAAGTGGCTCTGTTTTACAGGGTGAACGACGAAGGAGATGGCTTGTGGTTGGGTTGTGCTTCAGGAAGAAGGCGATGTGGTCTAGGAACCTGTCCTGGATTTCCGCATTTAAACCACTGGATGTGGAGGGGCAAACATTCATGTGACGAAAACAAGTTTGTCATCGCCGGAAGTACGGGCCTCCATAATGGTACCACGTCAGGGCAGCCCGTTAGAATAGAACACCAAATAACGATCAGAAAACTGAACATCCCATCCATGGCGAGTGTAAAGAGTGAAATGGAAGAAAATTCAACCACCTTAATTGAAACACCTTTCCTTGACAACTTTGGACACTGGGTGATTAACAAAGGTACGTAAAATGATGAGCCACAACCTTGTCAAATCCAGAGCATGCTGTTAAGTTTGAGTTGTTATCTCGAAATGATCGTGCATTTTGTCAAAGTATTCGCACTTCGCGCCGTCAAAAGGGACACTTTATATTATGAGTTTGAGATGGGCCCTGTCTGGCCCCGAATCTCAATCTGAATCTGAACATTCGAAAGGTATAAATTCTAGTATTGCTTCATTATTAGATGTTTGCAACTTTATAACTTTCAGATATGATAGAAAGGTGTGGAAATAAACATTATGACGCCCGTTACAAAGTATGCGATAAATGTGGCTCTGAGCCTTATATCCGTCCTAAGAACGAGAAATGGAAATGCTGTGCTGGAAAGAATCCCTATAACACAGAGACATCCCTCTGCTGCGAAGGAAGTGTCAGTATTCTGTACCATACCCACAGAAGTGCAAAGAAAGCCAGATGCTGCTTTAACACAGCTTTCTTTCCTGACAGGCAGGTTTGCTGTCAAGGTTAGTTCATTTCAGTTTTCTGATTTTACTTAAGCAGTAAAAGAAGAACTATTAAAAAATCCATAGCAAAATAGAGCAGCGAATATTACACGTCATTTTGGTTTGAATGGGTTATAGAAAATAAAGATTATCCGACAATAACTGTGAAAATCTTTCAAGTATTTACCTTCGGATCCTATGGATGCATTACACATGGCATATTAGCTTCTTACTAACCGGGCGGGAGGGCCGTAGTGGGGAATATTAGTCTGAGGTCGTGGCAGCACGGACTGAGCACAGGGAGGTCCGTATAAAAACGACCGAGGGAATATATTCTCCAGTACGGCTCGAGCGAGCTAGGTTAGTAAATAGTTTATTATATGGCACGAAAACAAAACATACACGGCTTATGACCGTCCCCATGGAAAAAGTCCGTATGGCAAAATCCTGATCAAGAAAGATACAATCAGAACGCTCGGATCTACCTCAAGACTACCTTACCATATAATAACAGGAGATATTGTTTCTAGCATTGTGATTTTACATCTATTTGAAAACCTGAAACAACTTTTTGATAGGAAAAGTGCGAGACCTTCCTGGACAAGACACCGATGCTGATGATGACACAGTGCGGTGTTGTGGGAGTGAACCTTACTTATCAACCCAAGCAGCTTGTTATAACGATGTTATTACGCCATTCGACCCATTGAAGACGAAACACAAAGACACGGGCGATTGTGATACGGTTAATTACTGCCCATCTAACCTGCCACACACGTGCACCTTTTCCCCTGCAAACGACCGTGACGAATGCTGTCCGATTTTCAAATGTCTAAACAGTGGTAAGTAAAGAAGATACGTTTCTTGTAAAAACGTCCGTACAAGTAATGAAAAAATTAAAATGTGGTAAGGTTTTCCACGAATTAAAATCTTGAGGTGTAATGCATTCTTGACCGTTTTCATTGCCAATATGCTTCATCAGTTATATTTTGGATCATAAAATTTTGTCGAGTAAAATCCAAACCATTTAAACGTTTTTCATGATTTTTGTACCCATTTGTGTCATTTGACTTTTTAAAGCACTAATTTTTAGGTTACAAATTGAAAACAGAAGCATCACGGGGTAGAACAAAACTAATTTTCATAATCTCCATAAAGCTACAGTATCTTAGTGGAAAAGTTAGTCCAAATAGGGTAATTGATTTAAAACTATATTGATTGACGAGGTTTGTAATTAAGAAATTCGCAAAAAAACAAAAACGAAAATACAGCTTTTTGCCTCATTAAATATCCCAACAATTTTTGGAAAAATCAACAAAGTTTTAGGCACTGAAGCATCTTGCAATACCAAAAACGAGATCGACTAAGAAAAAGAGCTTAACCTTTCTTCTATATATCCAAAAATAGGAAATTTCATTTTTTGTAAATCGGTTCAGAGGCTTCCGTCGTCCGTCGAAGAATTGCCTTATAGCTCTTAAGGAAACATCATTTTAGTATACCCGGTATCGAAAACTGAAAAGTCTATCTATAGAATGCCACTCGACATATGTCTACTACAAACCCCTATGATTCTATAATGAGCCATGACGAGACGCAGCGGGGTCTATCTGTAAGTACCTCAAAGGAATGCGGGGTTGATGGACCCGCATTCCTTACATATTTTTTATGTTCGGCTGTCAGGAATCAACGTGGGCAAAATAATACGTGTCAAAATCCGCCCCCGCAGCTGTCAAAAATCATTTTTTGTCATCGGAAGTACAGATTCGAATTATTTGGTCTGCGTAAAACTTGGCGCTACAAAGCCGCCAAACAAAACGAGCCGCGAAGCCTTTGCCGCTCGTTTTTGCGCTTCGTGCAGCGCGCTCAAATTGCTTAAAAGGCCAAGCTACGCAGGCTATGGATATTTTTGTATGCAGCGGGTCACTGAGAAAGTTTCTTTATTTGGATCCATGAATTTGAGCAGACAAAGCTACAGACAAAGCTTAAGATGATCCACAATTACAGAAATTAATTACGTATAAATTTTTCGTCCATTCGTTTCTGTTTCCCGAGGAGCTAATTTTTCCCTCAATGAAAACTGTCGAGTGTATGATAGAGATAACAGAAAGCGCATTTGCGACAAACCATTTAAAGCTTCGTGCTCTTATGTAAGCACCACGAGAAAAAAAATTCTTTGCAGTGCAAGGCACTCATCTATTCTTATTGATTTATTCTTCCAATTCATTTTTCCGATTTCCTTCAAGTTCAATATTCAGTTCCATGAATGCCCCTGAAAGCCTTCGTGATAACTGAGCAGTTAAAATGAAAAAACAGAAATTATTTTAGGCAACAGTAGCACACTCCGACGAAACATCTGGATGCCACTCTAAACCTTTGTGGTAGCTGAGCAGTTAAAATGGGAAACAGAAATTTTTTAAAGGCAACATTGGCACACTCCGACGATACATCTGGATGCCACTGTAAACCTTTGTGATAACTGAGCAGTTAAAATGAAAAATATAAATTATTAAAGGCAACACCGGCACACTCCGACGAAACGTCTGGATGCCACTGTAAACCTCTGTGGTAATTGAGCAGTTAAAATGAAAAACAGAAATTATTAAAGGCAACAGTGGCACACTCCGACGAAACGTCTGGATGCCACTGTAAACCTTGGCGATAACTAAGCAAGTAGAATGGCTATCTCTAAAACAAGGAACGGGGAATGGAGGAACGGGGAACGGGGAACGGGGAATCTCTAAAAGGGGGAATCTCTAAAAGGGGGAATCTCTAAAAGGGGGAATCTCTAAAAGGGGGAATCTCTAAAAGGGGGAATCTCTAAAAGGGGGAATCTCTAAAAGGGGGAATCTCTAAAAGGGGGAATCTCTAAAATAGGGAATCTCTAAAATGGTGAATCTCTAAAAGGGGGAATCTCTAAAATAGGGAATCTCTAAAAGGGGGAATCTCTAAAAGGGGGAATCTCTAAAATAGGGAATCTCTAAAAGGGGGAATCTCTAAAAGGGGGAATCTCTAAAATAGGGAATCTCTAAAAGGGGGAATCTCTAAAAGGGGGAATCTCTATAAGGGGGAATCTCTAAAAGGGGGAATCTCTAAAAGGGGGAATCTCTAAAAGGGGGAATCTCTAAAAGGGGGAATCTCTAAAATAGGGAATCTCTAAAATAGGGAATCTCTAAAAGGGGGGAATCTCCAAAAGGGGGAATCTCTAAAATAGGGAATCTCTAAAATAGGGAATCTCTAAAAGGGGGAATCTCTAAAAGGGGGAATCTCTAAAAGGGGGAATCTCTAAAATAGGGAATCTCTAAAATAGAGAAAAGCCGGCATGGCAGTGAGGAGAACGGAAGGAGTGCGTTTACATTTCTTCTTAATGATAATAAATGATTGGGAATGCCGGCCTACTTTGAAAAGTATATTTGAGAAAGGCTTTTTTAATGTGAAAACAATAAGTCGGCCACAAGTTTAGGCGATCGGACGTGATCAATAATCGCACTTTCCACGAACTGTGGAATCGGCTAAACGCTATTAAAGCTTATCTGGAGATCAGTGCAAAAATGAGAAGGCTAAAACTGGTATTGTTTGTATCACAATTGATCTCTCCGCCTTCTCTAATAGCCGTTTCTAGTTGGAGCAAAGGTCATGATTGGTTTGCAAGAGAAAAAATATCAATGAAAAGTGCGCTTTATCAGCGATGTTATTACCCTGGTTCCAGAGGTATGGTTTGCACGCTCTGATCAAGCTCGACAACGTTGCATGTCTTTTGGTGTAAACCGGAAACCACGCAAATGCTAAATATGTTTTGATTGTGTCTGGTGGGTTACGTTTAATGGCATAATTTACTAGACAAGTAATGAGAACATACAGTTAGCATCTGCTTTGTTATAATAAAAAAAGACAAATTCTCTCAAAGTAGTATCAAATGGCAGGAAATGGTTGCGAGAGCGTGTTTAGATAAGACATGTCATCCCCCGTCAGTCGCCCTTTTTTCGTGTCAATAGCTTCAGCTCAACATGGATAATTTCAAGTTTCCATTCGCGTTTGCCAGCAAACGAAAAAAGCTGGACGCGCTTGATGGGCTTCCACAATTTAGCTGGCATGAAACTGCGAGCCAGGAAGTGATTGGTCAGGGCTCATTTGGCTCATTTTCATCTCTCAGGCAATAATTCCGCGGGTTTTTTTTTAAACAAAACGTCGCTTCGTGTTATGTTCATGATTTTCGGTATCCGCGTTTTTTTTAACAAAACGTCGCTTCGTGTTACGTTCATGATTTTCGGCATCGCTTCCTTTGTTGACGAAAGAAATGAAGCGACGTGGCAAAAAAAATACAATTAATTCTGGTTTTCTACGATTTTGCTGAAATTTTAACATGATGGTGCTGGATTGTTACGGAATAGATGCTACTTTCGTAACCGAAGATTTTTGTTTGACCTAAAGAAAAGGTCATCGACGATTCAAACGAATATAAATTTAGATATGTTCCGAGCTGAACTTCTAGTGAAAAAATATTTTTTTATGAGCGCTTGGTTCTTTAGTTTTTTCTGCATGTCTCAAAACTGTTATCCGTACTGATCTTTGTTGTCGTTTCCTGAAGTTTCATCACGAGGCACCGTGTCTTTATCTGCACAACAAACTTTCGTAAATGTTCTTCTGTCGTCTGTAGTGAAACTTTGTCCACATTTTCTGTTCATTGATAACTCAGTGGTTAACATATTCGACATATCGATTTCTTTCGGCATCGACTATAAGGTTGTGCCTTTATTACGTGTCTGCAGAGCTTTGACACGAATGCGCCCGACACAGAAAAAATGTAAACGCACTCGTTCCGTTCTCCTCACTGCCATGCCTCCTTTTCCCTATTTTAGAGATTCCCCCTTTTAGAGATTCCCTATTTTAGAGATTCCCCCTTTTAGAGATTCCCTATTTTAGAGATTCCCTATTTTAGAGATTCCCTATTTTAGAGACTCCCCCTTTTAGAGATTCCCTATTTTAGAGATTCCCTATTTTAGAGATTCCCCCTTTTAGAGATTCCCTATTTTAGAGATTCCCTATTTTAGAGATTCCCCCTTTTAGAGATTCCCTATTTTATAGATTCCCTATTTTAGAGATTCCCCCTTTTAGAGATTCCCCCTTTTAGAGATTCCCCCTTTTAGAGATTCCCTATTTTAGAGATTCCCCCTTTTAGAGATTCCCCCTTTTAGAGATTCCCCCTTTTAGAGATTCCCCCTTTTAGAGATTCCCCCTTTTAGAGATTCCCTATTTTAGAGATTCCCCCTTTTAGAGATTCCCCCTTTTAGAGATTCCCCGTTCCCCGTTCCCCGTTCCTCGTTCCCCGTTCCTCCATTCCCCGTTCCTTGTTTTAGAGATAGCCCAATTAGAATGTAAAACGGAAATTGTTTAAGGCAACATACTGGGCTCTGTGAATTTCTGCGAACGGCATTTCGACAAATATCTGAAGGCTGGGGAAACACACAGGCCTAAAACTTGGAGAAGTTTTAGAACTCTTCTATACCATCGGAATTTCTTAGCTTCTGCCACTGGATTGTTTTTGATTTATCTTTTTAATTGCGTGACAGTGAAACAATTTCTTCTGTTCTTTGGTCTCCCGGAACGGCTGACATTAGTCTTTGTTTTGTTTTCTTTGTGTGATGCCAGAAAAAAGGAGGAGAAAATAAAATAAAAACACGCAACGTTTCGAAAGGCTTTTAAAGCAAAAGCCAGAGACTCAAAAATCGGATCCCTTGAAAATATACAATAAACACGATTTTTAAGACTTTCTTTCATCGAATTGACTGAAATTTTAAGTTTTACCTTCTTGCCGTTGCTTCTTGGTGGTGTTAGTAAGAAGTAGCCGGCATCTTAATCCACATTTTGTGAGAACACAACTGATGAAATCGTTGGCATCTTCAAACGGCGATTCGCTGTGGCCTTTCCAACAGGGCCTTTGGGTCGAAATTTCTGCCACGTGAGTGAGCGCACCATCGGTTTGTTGTTGTCGTTTAATATTAGCTCAATCGATCAAAACACTGTGATCAAGGCCACCTAGTTGCCTCTTAACCTCTCAAATGCATTCTTTTTAAACAACCAGAACCTGGTGAATGCTGAAGAAATGTCGCAAACGACAAGGCGACGATTTCATCTCAGTTCTGAGTAAGCCTTCCTTTCAAACGCTGCACTTTCAACTGAGGAAAAGAGTGCTGCGCTTTACCCTCACGACATCGTCTGGAAAGCGCGCCGGTAACTTATTACGAGAGAAATATTTTGCCGCACTCTCGCCACAAACCTTTTTACCAAGAACTTACCATGTTTTGTTAGGATCTAACAACTGAGCACTTTCCACCCGAGTGAAGGGCAAAGATCGGAGTCATTTCACCGCGCGAACTGCAAAAGTTTGACCTTCTACTCATTCTTATCAAGTTACAGAGATATGTGAGTTATGAGATACGTCAATCGGCAATGTTTGATTTCGTCTAACATGTTAAACCTATTTTAATCCTATTTGATTCCGGTTTCTTCTCTCTGTTGACAGAAATTTAATCACGTAGTAAACCGCAACTTAATTAATTCGGAAATCGGGTACTTCCAGTCCAGACCCACTTGCGTCTCGTCATGAGTATTCTTAAAACTCAACAAACTGGAAATTCTAATTGGCAACATGAATTACGTGATGCCTGTCACGTAAACGTATACATAGTGTGTTTAGTTTAGTCTAGTCTAAGGGAACTTATAATTCGGGCTCTTTCTTTAGTTTCATGTAGCTTGTGTAAATTGCGAATTGATGTTGCAATAAAGACATGGATTAACTCTCTTATTGTATCTTTCCTACAAATCATGGCCCACAAATGGAAAAAAACAGACATTACGTGTCTTCATATTTTAATAGATGCTTAACAATAGACGCTTAGAACATACCCATCATGGAAATTTGACGAGACTATCGCGAACTTTTGCTTTTTTTGTCCGTATGAACCTTGATTGCCCAGAATTGTTTTTCATATTATACATGTAGTATAAAACGACACGCTTTAACACTCCATATCGGGCATATCAAGATGCATTTGACGCCCGTAAAACTCATTCCACAGCCCAAGAAATCCTTCAAAATGCTCAAAAAAATTCCTATTCCTATTTTAGATAGAAGAAAGCTAGTGCTATTATACTAAGTTGTAAATTATTTCAAAGCGAATAACAAGGACTTGGTCAATTTTGTAGATATGTTTTGTATATTCAAATAGGTAACGGTTAAGACTGTTAACTTTTCGAAAATCAGAATAATATTCTCCACGATAGCTCCCTGGAAGCGTTCTTTAGCCAAAGTTTCAGGATTTTCGATATTTCGAAACTGGCTAGCGATTCAAGATATTTCTACTCAGTGACAAGGAAGGCTTCTGGTACGCTCGGTTATAGGGGAATCCTTGTTTACAATATTTGCCTCATTAGCATAAGCAATTCAGTTTCTGATAGAGTTACAAATAAATCAGCGGTTCTGAATATTGAAAGGTCATAGTACGATTAACTCTGCCAGTAAATATGAGCCTGATGTATTGAATACTTTTTGTGCAACACGGGTTTAAAAACTCAAAATTTAACAATGAATGTATGAGCTCATTAGCGCTTTTGTCACCCAGAAATTTTGCAATTTTTTGAAAGACAATTTCTCCTTGAATATTACACCCAAAGAGCTAAAACTTTCACCATTTACTAAGTTTCACTACCTCTTTAGCTACCTGAAGACAATTCTTATCTAGCATGTTTCCTTCTGTACGCAAAGCCGTATGCAAATGAGCAAAAATGTAAACAATGACGTCAGCATGAATCCGCCTAGTGCGTGGTTATTTTGCCACTAGGACCTAAAAATCTCATTTTGTGCTACAAGTTTTAAAAGCACAGTAGGAATAAAGTAGCTACGACCGCGACGCCAAGAATAACGCAATACCATATTCAAAGCTGAATAAGGAATGCAGCGTAAAATTGGAAAAGGAAATTTTGAAAATGCGCGGTCGTGGTTCCTCTTCACAAAGCAGGTTTTGGTAATTTCACGTTGTTGTTTTAAAAAGGAAGGAAAAGAAATATACCAACAACTATAACGCACATGCATGACGTTGCCGTTTCATTTACTGTTGTTTTTCTTGAATTCCCTAGAGTCCAAGTCTTAACATATCGCTACAAACCTAAGGGTTGCACATTTTCAATTAAGGCAACTTTTTAAAAGGGATCATGACCTGTGCGATATTTTAATTTGTTTAGTACAGGAACGCTATTTCTCAAGTACGCTGAATCTTGTTTAATGCATATTCAGAAATTCACAACTACAAGCTGTTCCTTAGAAGAAACTCCCACGTATCCATATCTACTACCATTCCTGAGCTGACAGCGATGACTATCTCCTTCTGGATGAGAACTCAACAAGGCGGCGAAGGAACAGCTCTTTCTTACGCTACTCAAAGTCAGCCAGACGAACTGGTCATCAAGACACATCCCAGCTTAAGTGTGATCCTCAAGGGCTCTCCACAGGGCGATGAAACGGACTGGGATCTAGACGACGGTAACTGGCATTTCTTGTGGGTCGAGTGGGAGTCGTCTACTGGCCATCTGACTATCCGTGAAGGAGCACGTACTATCGGACCCCTCACTTCCACACAAACATCACTGGAAGGGGGCGGATATCTTGTACTTGGACAACGACAGCAGTCCCAGAAACAGTTTATCGAGGCAAAGGCTTTCGTGGGAGAAATTTCCCATGTAAATATATGGAGCGAAAAGAGAACAGATTTTGAACTGATACGAAAGGACTGCATTGGTCTACACACTGGTAGTATATTTCACTTGTCAGATGATACGATTGATCTTCACCAAAGTGCATCTATCATTGCATCAGATGTATGCTCAGGTATTTTGGTATTACTTTTCTTACTGTTGTCTATTTAACAATTATTCCACAAGCGCGCGTTGGATATGAGATGGTAGATAGCCAACGAGGCGCATAGCGCCGAGTTGGCTATAATCATCTCATATCCAACAAGCGTGAGTGGAATAATTGTTTTATTTAAAACGCCCCCAAAAGAGAGCAAACTAAACTTTAAAAAAAATTAAAACGCCTAAAAAAGATCACGCGAACGCTTACCATATTCGTAGAGCATGGTATAATGGCTCATAGCCCATGATGGCTAAGCCAATGAAAACTCTCGAATTGCATTATCCAATGATCCAGTTTTTAATAAATGTAATTATGTATATCTACTTATTTCTGTTTAGAAAACCATGTATTCTTGTGGAGGATTTAACGTGACGGATCTCTAATTTTTTCTTGACACTAGACAAAGCTTTGCAATTTTCAAACAAAGGAGTAGACGACTTCGTCAGCATATCGGGCATGCAAAGTTTAACGGCGTTCACCGTGTGTCTGTGGATGAGTTCGAGTGACAATGAAGGGAGTCCTTTCAGTTACGCGGTATCAAGCGAAGGAAACGAGCTGCTTATCTATTATGAGACATATTTTCAGCTGTTCATCGGTGGCGAAAAAAGGTTGGGTATACAGTATTGTGCAAGAGTAATGCAAATGAACGGAATTTCGTTTCGAACGAAACTTATAAGAGTTTTTTATTAGTAGATGCAAATTTAGCTCCAAAAGAACGTTTTTCATGATTGACTGTCGAATTTTTTTACAAAAAAGTACGCTGGACAAAAGTGTTCTGGATCGACATTTTATGACAAAAAATTAAAACAAAGCTATGCAAATAATTTTTTGATTGTCTTAAAAACCTTATTAAATTCCACATATAGGAAGGTATTTTCATATGGATCACGCAAGGAAGACTTGAGTTACAACGAATCTAGATTTGAAGATTGAATCACAAAAGCACGGAAGAAAAAGAAAAATAGTTACGTTTTTCACAGACATCGTAGCCAGTGTTATTGTGCGAGGATCATCGTTACGTGTTGGATTTTTTGTCATGCATTCGATGCATCCATCCAAACGGCGCAATAGTCCTCATAGTCATACATCAGCGGTTTATCACATCAATGATTCAAGTTGTAGTGCTACCACCGGAGGGCCATAAGGCAAACCAAACAACGTTGTTTCAAGCTCTTGCGGCAAGAAAATGCGAGAAAGGAGCAGGCTCCTGGTGTATGAGCCCAGAAATAGGTCCGGCATGTTTCCGAAAAGCACAGATAGGAGTGTCTGAAGTTCTTGGCCGACAATGCTTTTACACAGCAGCATTTTGTGCAATTGTGGCTTATACAAAGCACGAACTATAGGCTGCCATCTTCAAACAGGTGGAAGTCCGATCTAGTCGCAAGTACAGTTTAAAGAAGGTCAATGTCTGATTATAGTATCGCATTTCAGTAGACAAATAAGTTGTAAAGCCTTTTACATGCCGCTTTATTGTCAAATTCTTGACAAAAGTCCTTAAACACGTAACCATGCTCTACGCAAAACACCTCAAATGCGACCCTTGTTTCTCAGAAATTACGTGATTCTATTACCAAAGTTGAAAAATAATTTTTAATGTGTAGAATTACCGGTGAATAAAGTTTAAGACAATTACAAAATTATTTGCGCCACTTTGCTTGTTTTAGTTTATTGTTGTAAAACATCGATCTATAACAGTTTTGTCCGGCGTACTATTTGGATAAACGTTAACATGACTGGATTGGAATATATATTTTGGATTGCTCATCGATAACACTGGAAGGTGACGTGAAAGTAAGGACGTGACGCGGGTAACGGATGGACGATCTCTTCTCTAAACGCTCCAGGGATGGGGAAGAATAGAGACCCTGGGATCCGTTCCCAGCTAGTGTACAACAGACATTTTAATTAATCTAGCCCAACGTTAGTAACCCACGTCGTCAGGTGATTTACTGAAAATTACATTTCACCAGCTGTTTAACCCGAGGTTAGTCGTAACCTAACTTCTCAAAACAGAACTAACCCCGGTTCAATTTTGATTTCGTTTGAAACATTTATAGACATACATTTATAACCAGAGGTAAAAACTTAATTCTCTTTTGAAGAACCGGGGCCCGAAGCAAAGCTTAATTATTAATGTAGCTTAACTTTCGTATAACCACGTTCTAGATACACAAGGGATAAAATGTTTCACTTTTAATAATTTCCATATATTGCACATATCTTGCCCTACCTTATTCTACACAATTTAAAAAAATTGTACGAGAAACACGAAAAATATAAACGGAAAATTTCTCCTACAGTCAGACAACAGTAACGCCTAATGATGGTGTGTGGCACCACATCTGTGTATCGTGGGAAAGCAGTTCAGGATCATGGAAATTCTACAAAGATGGTGAGTTAAAACAAGAAGACACGCTCAAGAGAGGCTATACGATAAGCGGAGGTGGCTCTTTGGTGCTAGGACAACACCAAGACTCGGTCGGTGGTGATTTTGAAGCTGATCAATCATTCAAAGGAATGTTATCAAATGTCAACGTATGGGATCACAAGCTGCTGGATGCACGAATCAAGGAGATGTCGACATCGTGTCTGCTGGATGTATGGAATGCTGGTAACGTATACAGATGGCGCAATTTCCTTCAAGAAGCAACCGCCAGGCTTGTAAAGGAGTCCCCTTGTAAGCCGTTGGAACCTGGTACGTGAAATATGGTCCATTAGCATACATTTTGGTAAACTTGAGCCTGAGAATTCCAAATTCCACGCAGAGAGGGATGAGGAAGGTTTCGGGATAGAAAGTAGAAAATGACTCAAAAGTCTCGAATTTTAATGGCATCTGATTTTTCCGAGCCTAGAACACTGTCACAATTCTGAGATCAATTCTGTATTGGTTGCTGATACAGAAGACACATTTATGTGAAGGACAAAACACTTAATTCGTTTCAAAAATGAATCAAGCAGATTAAAACACCAACCCTAACCCTAACCCTAAACCTAAGTGTTTAGATGAGGCTATATAAACACGGAAAAAGTGCTCTATTGCTTTTATAAATATTCTAAATAATACGCGCGAATCTAAAACGTCACAACCGTGCCTTACTCTCATCTAAACACGTAGTGGCTCAATTATTTTATAACATAATATATATTGCTGAGATGAAAGCCATCAACATACTAGAAAGCATTATTTAACTGCTCATTAGGATGATCAAAGAATGCGTTATTTAACTGATCCGCCTAGATAAGCCCAGTGCTACCGGCGGAACAGTTTTACTTTTGTATTAAGTTTTAAGTTCAATTGAGATATATTGTGTTAAGTGTGTATAAAGCTGAGTTGGACGGGGGTGGGGTGAAAGCCACATTTGAACCGATGCAATCTGGTTTTTTAATTTTTTTTTTGTAGACAACGCTTTCCACTTTCCAAACAAAGGAGTTACTGATGCTATCAAAATAGCAAACATGAGAAACAGTTTGACGGCATTCACTGTGTGCCTGTGGATGAGCTCCAGTAACACTCGAGGAACTCCATTCAGCTACGCGGTAGGAGAGGGCAACAATGATGATAACGAGCTGCTTATCGAGTATAACGGATCTTTTGACTTTCTCATCGGAGGCAGTCGAGGGTAACTATATACTAAATAATTATACAAGCCGAATAATGAGTCAGTCAAATTTTGAATAAGCAAGGATATCGTAGTACACAGAAAGTTAATGACTGCTTCCTCACTAATAATGGCAAGTTTTTAGAAGGATTGCTTGTTCTAATAAGATAGTACGCATACCTCGATAACTTACATCTACAGTTAACAACAACTTAACATTCCTTTATTTAAAACCGCTACTGGCCAGAGATCATTCCACTATAGGATAGTAAACTTATGGAATTCATTAGACAAAGATTAAAACTGTGTAAAGACCTCGCATGATTCAAGAAAACTCTTAAGCCAAGGATTTTGAACGAGTTTTTAAAACAAAAATAGTTTTAACTCATAGTTTTATACATTTTACTGTACATATATATTTTCTTATCGTATTCATTTATGCTCTTCGTTACTATAAAATCTTAAAACTAATTTACACTATGCAGTGGCTGTGCAAAGTTTGCTGGGAAGAATAGACAAGACATGATCTGCCATGTTTGGCCACCGAGGTGGCCGTTTATTTTTATAACCATTAACTTTTAACTCCGAAAAAACCTAGAACAATAGAAATGATTCCCAGCAAAGGTGGGGGAGTACCCGCCATGCACAAATGTTTGAAGTAACCGCTGTCTATACTGAGGGTGGGTGGGTGGGAAATGGCGAACTGCTCGGAGAGCTCGAGTTGTGGAAAAGAGGACAGTACCCAGGCCTCATACGCTTAAGTATTTGATCTAAGTCCCGGATGACCCCCAACCACTTGCTGGGAGACTGGCACTAACAAGCAGCATAAAATCATTTATTCCCCTGGTGGGGTGAATAAATTTCCTTTATTGTAATGTTCACTCAAAAACCCTATTCGGGAGTGTTCAATAAAGTTAAATCTTAAACCTTAAACCCATCTTTTCTTAACACCAACATTCAAAAGACGAGAAAAAGTGCAACTATAATTCTTCAAGATAATGTGTGCAGTGGTGCGTGGTTCAAAAACAAAATATAACGATTGAGGTTTTTTTTTTAAACGAACTCTTTTCCACTGAAACTTAACTATTTGAAATCATGAAATCAAGATGTGTATTTTTTAAAAAAAAAAGGTCGAACAAACCTGAACAGTGGTAAACGATTTATTTCCTGCAAATTTATAAACACGCTTTCATTACGCCTTAGGCCTTTCATTACGCCTTTATCTAAATTACTTCAGTTCGTATTCTATATTCGTGCACATTATAGTACTCAACAGGCAAGTGTATTTCAGTTTACGATCCCAGCCTTAGGATGCTTGAAGTATTTAAAAATAAAAAAACTGACCAAGCAAAATAAAACCAATATTTTAAGGATCCGGGAATCCTTGTTGTAAATGTTTAAGGATAGGTAAAAGAACGTGATTTGCTTTTTGTCTTGTTTTTTTTTTTCTTCCTTTATCCTTCATGAATTATCGATGAATATCCACAGTGATACATCAGTTGCCGCCTTTAACGGCCAATGGCACCACATCTGTCTTTCGTGGGAAAGCAGCTTGGGATCATGGAAATTCTACAAAAATGGCGCACTCAAAGCGCAGGGATCGAACTTAAAGAAAGGTTACACGATAAGGCAAGGTGGTACTGTGGTGCTGGGACAGGATCAAGACTCGGTTGGTGATAGATTTGAATCAGCTCAATCCTTCCAAGGGATGTTGTCAAATGTCAACTTATGGAATCAAGCGCTCGATGATTCACAAATCGAGCTTATGTCAAAATCTTGTCTGTCAGATGAAGCAAGTGATCGCAAAGTGTACAAATGGCTGGATTTTCTCCGTGAAGGGGGAGCAACGTTAGTTAAACCATCTCCTTGTGAAATGTTTGGAGTAGGTAAGTGGCAGATTTAGTTAAATACGAGAGTTATTTACATTTAACAAAGAAAAGCTAGCTACTGGAAAAGCTGTATCCAGGTGCTATATTCAGTACATGTACTTGTGACACACTATACCACATCTACCAAACCTCGACTCAAAACAATTTCACTGTCTGCATGATGCTTGTTCTCTGTATGAAAATGACACCCAGGCTTATATCTCGTGACTAAAAATTAAAACCAATAAAAAGGAGGCACGATGCATGGTTATGATTTTGGAGAAGAAAACACACAGCCCCCTTGAGCCCCCTTGAACGTTGCTTTTTGCCATAGCTATACCAGGCGAAAAGATGCGCAATCCAAGGAAAATACAGGAAGGCTTGAAAAGAGATAAAGCTAAAATTCAAATGACTGTAATACCGTGAAATCCCGTGTAAAACAATCTACAACTGTATAAGACGAGGCAAGCCTGTTTATGTTCTTAAATACATGTAGGTTCTTATTTTTCAAAGAGTGGTGCAGGTCAAGAGATTTCAAATACAGCTGTATTGAGGTGTCGTGCATTGTAAAAGTTACTGGATTTTATAAAATACTACTAAAAATTAACGTAAAAAAGTAAATATCAACATTAAGAATTGTCTAATGTCTGCACTCAGTTACAAATCAGTTACAAATACAAGTGAATTAGTAATGTCTTCAGCTGAACACAACCGATTTTGTAAAAATACTGTAGTAATTATCACTTGCCTATCAAGTGTATAGATTTTAGCCTGAATTGTTATGAAAACTGGATGTCTACATATAGCAAATTTTCATGCTGTACGTTCTTAGGCCCCGCCAACTTTTCCTGTCCGGATACGGCTTCCGTTCGCACGGATCCCGCAAATTCGGCAGCGAATCCGGACATTTTTGAATCCGTTCTGCAGAGCGGAAAGAAATAAATCCGCATCGAATCCGATGACGTAGCAGTCTCTTACCGAACAATAAATCAATGTAGTGGCACAACGCGTAGGCGTAGTTTTTCAAGAGTGAATCCGGATACCGTCGGATGCCTGTGGACAGTCGAAATTGAATACGCTACGTGTGGAAGGGGAAATTTTTGATCCGGAAAGAAAAGTTGCGGATTCAAAAATATCCGAATACGTGTGGATGGGGCCTTAATCCACTAGGGATTTTACTGTAGCCGCCAAAGATGAAACGACAGGCTATCGCCAGGGACCGGACAACGCGTAAAAATTGGGTAGTGTGAAAAATATTAGCTACTTACTTAAAAATGATGCGTTTGTTCTTCTTCTTGATTCGTTCCTTCCCTCTTCGCTTTGCAGGCTCTTGCTCTTACTGGACCTGTGTTTGAAAAAAAATATATCATTTAATACGTACCATGCAAACTTATGCATTACTTCTGTTTCCATTTTCCAAACAAAGGACATAAAATAAAATCCAGGAACCCCTATTCATATGCAAGACTAACGAGTTCTCTCAAACCTGATTCGTTTGATCGTTCAACTAGCTATGTAACGTTTGAAAAAATAGTGCGAAAAAGTACCATGCATACAATGTATTACTAATTTATTTACTTATTTATTTGTCAATCTAGATCACGCTTTCAATTTTCCGGAAAAAGGAGTCCATGACGTTGTAACAATATCAGGCATGCGCAGTTTAACTGCGTTTACCGTGTGCTTATGGATGAGTTCAAGTGCCACTCAAGGGTCTCTTTTTAGTTACGCTGTTGGCGAGGGCAACGGTGATGATAACGAGCTGCTCATCGAATACAACAGATATTTTGACATTCTCATTCGTGGCACAAAAAAGTAAGTAAATATGGTGACACAAATATGGTGCGATATAGCGATAAACATATATCTGAGGTTACTCGTCGACAGTGCAGTTAGGTATACCAGACATTCCAAAGATAAAATGCTACTGATACTGATACTACGAATGGGCAACATACATTTCCACCTTGTCATTGGTTGTACAACCGCTAAAGGTTGCGCAAAGATAAATTAAGCATGTATTTATATGCAAATATTTGTGAAAAATAAGAAAATTGCCAGTCATACAAAGAGACGCCCTGAAATAGTTTCTAAGAGATCTGCCTTTTGTAGATTCGAAGTGAACTCATTATTAACAGTTTTAAGATAATCATACAGTATTAGATTCTCGTATGTTGCTCGTTGGAGCAAATTTTTGGTTTCTGCAAACCGGTAAAAAAGCAGCTTTGGAGTAAAGAAATTTGAAATGCGGGTAAATTACACTACTTATATTATACAAAATATTCGAATTAACTACTTTAAATCTCTTACGTAGAGAAACTTCAGCTGCATTCAGTCACGGTGAATGGCACCACATCTGTTTGTCGTGGGAAAGCAGTTCGGGAACATGGAAATTCTACAAAGATGGCGGCCTAACTGACCAGGGCACGTTAAAGAGGGGTTACACCATAAGACAAGGTGGTACATTAGCGTTTGGGCAAGAGCAAGACTCGGTCGGTGGTCGCTTTGAAGTTTCTCAATCCTTCCAAGGAAAGTTATCAGGCGTCAACGTATGGGATCATGTACTTACTTCGAATAAAATTAAGGAAATGTCAACAACTTGCGTGCTGAATGAAGAAGATAATGGAAACGTGTACAACTGGGTCGATATTCTCCGTGAAGGAGCAATACGTCTCGTTGAACCATCTACCTGTGAGCCAATGGGCAAGGGTATGTGCGGCTTTAAAATAAGTACATATAACATAACAAAATACTCGAATCTGATGTTATTGTTACTATTACTGTTACTGCTTGTTTGCAAAGCAAGAGATCTATCTAAAAATAAATATGAAACAACGATGGCAAGCTATGGGTTACATTTTCTAGAAATCTCAATGTTAGAAACATGCCATAACGTTTATTATTGCCTTAACGAACACAGTTCAGACCATTCGCGCGATGCCAATATGCCAATCAAGGAAACCTGGTCACATGGAAGTCTTACGAGTTATTTCAAACCCAAAACTGTTCGTTCAACTTCCTATGTTACGTTTGAAAAACAATGCGAAAAACGTACCATGTACACTAATGTTTTAATTATTTAAATATTTATCTATTTATTAATTAATTTATTATTTATTTGTTTTTTTTTTGGTTAATCTAGACTACGCTTTCAATTTTCCGGACAAAGGAGTCCATGATGTTGTAAAAATATCAGGCATGCGCAGTTTGACGGCTTTTACCGTGTGCTTATGGATGAGTTCAAGCACCAATCAAGGGACTCTTGTTAGTTACGCTGTTGGCAAGGGCAACAATGATGATAACGAGCTACTCATCGAATACAACAGATATTTTGACTTTCTCATCGGTGGCACACCAAAGTAAGTAAATTATATTAGCAAGTGACGTAGCTAAGGTAGTTCCGTTCCTCGAGGACAGTTATTCGACTTTCTCATCGTTACACAAAGGTAACGTAAATTATTAGTACGTAATTAGAGACAATGCGTGCAATTCTCGTCGAGTGCAACCAGTCACTGTTCTTAGAGTTATCCGATAACTCTAAGAACCTTTTTTTTGCTCATTCGGCGTAACAAAAGGTGATAATGTATACAGACAGTGACCGCCGCAGATACATTAATGTGCTCTCTCCCGAGTACAACCGTTGTTAATTACGCTATAGGAGAGGGAAACGATAATGAGCTGATCATCGAATACAACAGATATTTTGACATTCTCATCGGTGGCACACAAAGGTATAGTAAATTATATGGAGAGTGACGTAGACACAGTAGGGCCGCTGCCGTCTCTCGAGGCCAACTGCCACCTCGAAGAAATTGATTACGATGCGCTATCTACAGAATAGTGATGAATCCGTTTACAGCATTGTCCCCGTCCCCAATCCCCATGTCTTTCACCCTTCAGTTTCGCAGTATCATCCCAGGGTAATCATAATGATTAAAACAGAAGGCAGAGGTAGTCAGACCTCAGGGATCGCTTTAGATTTTGGCACGATTGCTACTTAGTACAAACGATTTAAAATTCCTTACCAAAATTAGGCCATAGATGCCAATCGTGCACACCATTTACAAGTAGAGAAAAGCATCGGATTTTCGACTTACATGACATATTCTTCATTTAAACGCACTGTGATGGGCCAGTTTAGCCTATTTTCAGAGTGGTAGCCACATCATTAACTAATTCCAATTAACTTTGCTTTTTTCTTAAACTTGGAAGAATCCGAGATCAACTTTCACAACAGAAATCGCTATTTACCGACATTGCAGCCTAGGTGTTTTTGACTTGAATCTGACCCGTTTTCTCCGCAGGTCTACCTCGGTGACAGCATTTGACGGTGTATGGCACCACATTTGCTTAACATGGGAAAACAGTTTGGGATCGTCGAAACTCTATAAGGATTGTGAACTACAGGATGAAGGCACCTTAAAGAGAGGTTACACGATACGACAAGGTGGTACTTTGGTGCTTGGACAAGACCAAGACTCGGTCGGTGGTGAATTTGACACCTCTCAATCCTTTCAAGGAATGCTGTCAAACGTCAACGTATGGGATCGTGTGCTGTCCGCTGCACAAATCACTGAGATGTCGACATCATGTCAGCTGGATGAATGGAATCAAGCGAATGTTTACAAATGGCCTGATTTCCTCCGTCAAGGAGGCACACAGCTTGTCAAACCATCTCCTTGTCAGCCGTACAAGATCATGGGTAGGCAAATCCCATAAAATTGTTATGTTACGTTCGGGAATCGGGAAAACTTGAACGCCACGACCCGAACTAGGGATTACATTAAACCCTTCAATAATTATATACGTTAAGTTGATAATGGAAATGGTACGGTTTTAAGCACTGTAGAGCGTCGTTTGCGTAGTTGCAGTTTTGGGGACTGGGCGCTGAGAGCAGCCGTTTCAAAAGTTTCCACATACGGAATTCTGTTTAAAGATAGCAATGAATTGCCTCATTTAATCGTATTTTGGGTGTGTAGATTGCATTCGAAAACAGGCTAATTTTAGAGGCATTCTAACTGTTGTCTCTGAATAACTTTGAGGTTCTCACTAAAAGGGCCTCTTTATGAGACACTTCGAACGATGGCAACAAGAACTAATGAAATTATTGATTGATTGATCCTTTTGTAAAATTCAGTATTAAGAGTTTCAGATGTATATGAAAAGAGTTCTTCAACAATTATACACAACGTTGTAACTAAGGGTAAATGAGGCATACGTTTAATACCTGCTACGTGTCTTCTCCATCTAGACTACGCTTTTAATTTCCCGGAAAAAGGAATCCATGACGTAGTCAAAATCTCAGGCATGCGCCGTTTAACAGCATTTACCGTGTGCTTGTGGATGAGTTCTAGCAGCCCTCAAGGGACTCTTGTTAGTTACGCTGTTGGCAAGGGCAACAATGATGATAACGAGCTGCTCATCGAATACAACAGATATTTTGACTTTCTCATCGGTGGCACAAAAAAGTAAGTAAATTATATTAGTAAGTGACGAAGCTAAGGTAGTGCACAAGCTGCCGTTCCTCGACGACGATGCACCGATTGGAAATATGGCTTTGTATGCCCGAAAGCGAGGCTTTTCGTTGAGAAATGTTGTCAAAGGCATGTCCTTCCTCTCATTCTCTGTAAGCTGAAAAAAAATCTTTGTGAAAACTGTTATTTTCAAAGATATTCCAAAAGCAAACATATATATGCGGAAAGTATCGTTCAATAACTTTTTACAACAACCTTATCTACAAGACGATTGTTTTTAGATTGATAATGCAGATACTAAATTTTTTGATCAAGCTCATCTCCACAGTGATAATCACCCTAAAAGAGGAATCTGATCACTCTAACTCCCGATAAAGTATAGACTAAACCAAGTCGAAATGTGGAGGTCGTCATAGTCGACTGTCAGACATACATCGTTGAATTCAAAGGATGTCGCTCGATGCATTCTTCTAGTTTATAACATGAACAGACACGCTTGACTTCATTCAACATCTCTTTTGTTCAAATCATAAATCGGCTGAATTAAATAGTGGACGCACGATACGGTTGAATCAAAATGGAAATTAAACAAAGCCCAAGCTCCCTTAACGTTCTAACCTTGTTAACTCCTTCCAAGGATTGAGAAAGATTATTGACGATATTTGGTTTGTACACTTACAGTTTAGCTGTTGGAAGACATTTGGAGCAAAAGACTTCTGAGAAGTCTAAAGAGCTTTCGTTCGTAAAAGTCGACCATTCGCATTGGTTGTCGCAATTAAGTCTCGATCTCGTGTATACGTCGAAATATTTACAATCGGTGTATCGAGGATTGAATAAATAATCACTTTACAGATATGTGAGATTATGACCAAGATAAAGATATCATTTAGCTTGTTGTCGGGCTTGTCTAACCCTTCGAACAACCGAACCAGTGTTATAGTTTCTTTATAAGCTGGAATAAAACTCAAAACGAAGCAAAAACAAACAAATACAAAACAAAATCGGTACAAAAAGAGAGATGCAAAAGGGGAACAAAAACAACAACAGCCTCAAGAAAACAAAACAACTGTCATATTTTTCGATTGAAAGGAAAGAAATTCTTACAGTGTGGCTGTTACAAAACACGAACCATCTGACACAGCTTGTCGCTTTCAATTGATGTCAATAGTGATCATGATGCATTAATGTTTTCCTTAAATATTGATTTAATGAGCTAGCGTTTTCAAAACTAAGTCTTCCGAAGATGGCGCTAGCGTTTGATTAGATCTGACATAATATGTACAAGAGGTACATGGCTTGACATGCATTGATGTATGATCGGTCCCGTTGATACATTAAACATTTTTCATTACAGAACATTTATTTGGAAAAAGTCAAAGACCATTACAAATATGAAATATATGAAGCCTGAAAATCTTAATAAAGTTTGAGTATCACAATTGCAGCAGTTTCTTGTCTTATGTGTTATATCGATTTTCTTACTAGACAGACATCGATAACAGCTAGCGACGGCGCATGGCACCACATCTGTCTTTCCTGGCAAAGCAGCTCGGGATCATGGAAATTCTACAAAGATGGCGTCCTAAGGCAAGACGGTACCTTCAGGACAGGTTACACGATAAGACAAGATGGCACACTCGCACTGGGACAAGACCAAGACTCTGTCGGTGGCGAATTCGAGAAATCTCAGTCCTTCCAAGGGATGTTGTCAAATGTTCACGTATGGGATCGAGTGTTACCTGATAAACAAATTAAGGAAATATCAACATCATGTGTGCTAGATGAATGGAATGAAGCGAATGTATACGAATGGTCCGATTTCCTCCGCCAAGGAGGTGCAATGCTTCGCAAGCCATCACCTTGTAAACCATTCGGGAGCCCAGGTAGCTAAATCAAGTGCAGCTTTAGCTTGCTTTGAAATTGTAGAATTGTTGTAATAGCCTTCACAACTTAATTAGTTTTTGTTTTTTTGAAACCTTAGATTACGCTTTCCATTTTCCGGACAAAGGAGTCATTGACGTTGTCAAAATCTCCGGCATGCAGAGTTTAACAGCGTTCACCGCATGTTTCTGGATGAATTCGAGTAGCACCCAAGGGACTATACTTAGTTACGCCGTAGGCAAGGGCAACAATGATGACAACGAGCTGCTTATTGAGTACAATGGACGTTTCGATTTTCTCATTGGTGGCGAGCAAAGGTAAAGTAAATATTAGTACTAAACAAGGAAGGACGGAAGGAGGGAAGTTAGTAATTTAAATGTCGTGGGAGTTCGTGTAATCCCCAAAACGATAGACTCAATTTCAGTGGTAACGCGACAAAAATAGCAGCAGGACAATTTGTCGAGATGCATATCGGCAGAGCACAGTGCGTTAACGTTTATTTTTAAAAGTTGAGGTTCGGATAAGAGAAAAATATTGACATAAATTTGCCGTTGCAAACTGTAGAAATGAATGATGTGTCGAATTACTCTCGCATTTTGATTGGTTCTTTCTTATACACACGCATATATGACGTCATCGACACTTTTTTGTTTTTTATTATAATACGAAACAAGTAGATTCCACAATGCCGTGCGTCTGTTCAGTAGCAAATAGATCACAGAAGACGAAAAAATGTTGAAGCAAGATGAGCAACACACTCGCCTAACGGCTCTTGTTTCTTGTTTCCTCTTTCCTGTTTTATTTTTGTCATTTATAAACATAATAGCAACACATCAATATATATAAGGAAGCCCAAGAGAGCCAATAAGGTTTATGTAAAGGACTACCTTAAAGTGTTGGCTCCTGTGTCACTTTTTTGTTGCTACCACATTTTGACGTCATCTGTGATCTATTACTGAACAGACGAAATGCTACATGGAGTCTTTTGTTTAAATACAAAGTGTAACCTAACATGAATAATCCGATTGCGGGTGCAAGTTAAGGAAATTACTCGGTGTTTTCTAAACTAGTAATAGTTCTCACTACATCTGCCCCCGCTTTAGATATCACGTTTATTATGTAACGAACTGTACAACTTTTATTACAAAATCTCCCCAGAATCGTTAAAATAACAGGCTGACCTGACCTTTTACTCTCGTTGAAATCCTTCGAATCACACAAAATGGCTCATCCTCGGTGTAAAAACCTGTGACACTCACCAGTGACGTAAAACAAAGAAAACAAAGAAGACAACATAATAGACCCTAACCCTAACAATAGCTACAAAACAAAGAAAAACTTCACAAGTTTTTACACCGAGGTAAACCCCACAAAATGAACAAAAATCTCTTTGATTTCAAGTGATGATAGATTTAAAAAGTTATTCGTGCTCTTCGTGCTCGTGTCAGAGCGAACCAACGCGACTACGCTCGTGCACGTGGCTGCAAGAATTATGTAA
>OZ026595.1:21076652-21104152 GCA_964020085.1 Micromussa lordhowensis
ATTGTTGCGTCGAAAGGCAAACCTCAGTAGCAGCGTTTGACGGAGTATGGCACCACATTTGTCTTTCGAGGGAACGTAATTCAGGATCATGGAAATTTTACAAAGATGGGTACCTCATAGAGCACGGCAGAGGATTCAAGAATGGTTACACAATAAGACGAGGTGGTACTCTGACATTGGGGCAAGACCAGGACTCGGTCGGTGGTGAATTTGAGGAGACTCAGTCCTTCCAAGGAATGCTGTCCAATGTCAACATATGGGATCACGTGCTTACCAATACACCAATCGAACACATGGCAACGTCGTGTCTCTGGGGTGAAGGGGACGCTGGAAAAGTTTACAGATGGCTTGATTTTATTCGCCAAGAAGGAGCAGCAATCGTTGAACCATCTCCCTGTAAACCGTTGGGAAAAGGTACGTAGAAATCCATGTGGAAGCTTTAATAATGACTGCAAACTTGCCATGTTCCCTCAATGCATTCATTCATTCGGCAACATCATACATTTTATATAGAGATATAAGACCTTATTTTATGAACCTTGCTAGCCTAAATTCACTTCAAGTACCATTTATATAAGAACCTTTTTAGGCTAACTGAAAAAAATCCAGGTTCTTATACACGGGTATTTACTGTAATCTGTGACAATGAGGCCCTAAAATTTTTGCGTGTTCTAATGTTTGCGGGTTCTTTTCTTATGTCTCCTCTGCTACCCGAGAATGAAATGCTGAAGAACTCCGCCTTATCAACTGAGCTATATTTAAGTATGAGTTTGAGATGATTTTTTTGTAATGCATAGAGGCGCTTTACAAAATTGTCAGTTACTTGGCTATAAATGCCGGAACACAAACGTACATGTACAGTGAAACCTGTATTAAGCGGACACCCTTGGGACACTCACTAGTGTCCGATTAATACAGGGAGTCCGCTCTAAACAGGTTCTAATATATTGCGGAATAATAGTTAGTTATTAAACCGTTTGTAACACGATGTAACAAAGTCCAAGATCAAAGACTGCTCATATCACAAAGTTCAATCAGTCAATGCATCAATTTGGAATAATCTACTTAGCTTTAAAACGACACCGCTGAACAATGTTAAAGGGGTCTGAGCCGACCTTTTTTAAGTAAAAAGTCCTTTAAGTGTCCGCTTATTGCAGGCTTTGTGCAACAAAATGGCTTAATAATGTCCGCGTCCGCTTAACAGAGGTGTCCGCTGAATGCAGGTTCATTTTACGGTAAATGTAGGAAGAAAATTTAGGCGCTCAAGCTGGTGTTCACTTAATGGAGGGTGTCCGCTTAACATAGGGTTCGTGTGATACAAATTTCACTGCAAAAAAAAATTTGACTTTTACATAAGTCAGATAGAGATAGCGCCCACCAAAATTTCAGATCCATAACATTAGTACTAAAGCAAAACCATTGATTTGCGAGCAAATCATCTATTTCTCTGCGAAATGCACTGACTGGTTCATTTCATTTCATTGGATTTTGTTTCACTTTAGACTACGCTTTCCACTTTCCGGAGAAAGGAACCATTGACGTTGTGAAAATCTCTGACATGAACAGCTTAACAGCATTTACCGTGTGCCTGTGGATGAGTTCAAGTAACACTCAAGGAACTCTTGTTAGTTACGCTGTTGGCAAGGGCAACAATGATGATAACGAGCTGCTCATCGAATACAACAGATATTTTGACTTTCTCATCGGTGGCACAAAAAAGTAAGTAAATGATATTAGTAAGTGACGTAGCTAAGGTAGTGTACGAGCCGCCGTTTCTTGAGGACAGATATTTTGACTATCTCATCGGTGGCTCACATAGCTAATGTAAATATTAGTGCGTAGTTACAGACAACGCGTGCATATCTCCTCGAGTGCAGCCAGTGATAACTCTGTGAACCCTTAAAGTTTTGCTCATTTCGCGTAACACAAGCTGGTAATGTATACAAACAGTGATCGCCGCAGATACATTCATGTGCTCCGAGTACAACCGGCTCTGAGTAAGTAACACTCTTAATATTAAGAATACTATAGGAAAGATAGGAAAGATGAGCCTTACTAAAACCAGTTACGTTATCCACAGAATAGTAATTGTGTTCATAGCTTTGCCCCCTCCCTTCGAATACCTTTCAAGCCTGATATTCTTCCATGCTGTCATTTCACAACTACTTAAGTTGCGTACATAACTAATAACCATTCATTACTTCTCCCTCCGAAGTTCAAAGATGTGATCTTTGATACATTCATTTGCAATGTAATGTCTATCCGAAAAAACGACAGATATTTCCTGAGAGTGTCATTAAAATGGAAGGATTCAAGTCTGATACGTCAAAAGAAATAAGTAACAGAACCTGTCAGCTGAATGATTTGCTGTATCGTTTTTATTTTATCAAAGGCTCACGACGGTAACAGCTAACGATGGGGTATGGCACCACATCTGCCTTTCCTGGGAAAAGAGCTTGGGATCGTGGAAATTTTTCAAAGATGGCTTGATAAAACAAGAAGGCACGAGCTTCAAGAAAGGTTATACGATAAGACAGGGAGGTACGCTGGTACTAGGACAAGACCAAGACTCGATCGGTGGTGAATTTGAAACCAGTCAGTCTTTCCAAGGAATGCTATCAGATGTCAACGTATGGGATCGAGTACTTCTTGCCACACAGATCAAAGAGATGTCACAGTCTTGTCTTCCAGATGAACGGAATGAAGGGAATGTATACCAGTGGACCGATTTTCTACGCCAAGGAGGCCCAAAGCTCGTTGAGCCATCTCCCTGTGAGCCGTTCACAAGTTTGGGTTGGTGTTTGGCTTAATATATACGATAATGAAATAATAACAGGAGCCTGGAAAGGATTAAACATGTAACGCGCATTGAGAGCTTTAGCATATTCAGTTTTCTATTTGGAAATGCGAAGAAATGCAAGTACATGCAATATTTTGGGTTTTGTGGCTAGTAACTTGTTGAGTTACGACTTTGTCGTGCAGAACCTAAAGAAGTTTATTTCAGTCTATCTAAGTGAAGTGCTTCAAAGTACTCAAAGTATGATAAAAAGTAATTCCACAACATTTTAAAACACTATGCAACCTAAAGTATTTAACTACATGTCGCGTAAGCTAGTGTGCGCTGTTAGATTGCAAACATGTAATTGACTGGCTCTCAAAAACTCAAAGCAATAACCAGTAAATAGAGATACATGCAAAGTATGTTTTTTCTAATACCATGACAGCCAAGCCAGCCATAAAGCAACTAACATTAACATAGCAGATTAACCCCAATTTTACAAAGAATGTATGGACTCATTAGTACATAATGTTTGAAAGGCAATGTCTCCTTCAATATGACACCCGTAGAGCTAAACGTTTGACCAATTACTAAGTTCTACGAGCTCTTTAACTGGTTGGAGTCAATTCCTATCTATCATCCTTCTCTACGCAAATTCATATACAATGAAAAATTGTAACAAAGTTGTACTTTGAAAGAAGGAAGGACAAGTAGACGAGTTTTTCATGCAGTGAGTAAACGCTGAACAATTCCCAGTTTTTTTAAGATGTTATATAAAAGATGTGAAGTAAACGTGAAATACTTTAGTATTGTGTAAAGTTGACGGAATCTAATTTTTTTTCTCACTTTAGACTACGCTTTCCACTTTCCGAACAAAGGAATCCATGATGTCGTAAAAATCTCAGACATGCACCAATTAACGGACTTCTCCGTGTGTATCTGGATGAGTTCAAGTAACACTCAAGGAACCCTTCTTAGTTACGCTGTTGGCAAGGGCAACAATGATGATAACGAGCTGCTCATCGAATACAACAGATATTTTGACTTTCTCATCGGTGGCACACAACAGTAAGTAAATGATATTAGCAAGTGACGTAGCTAAGGTAGTGTACGAGCCGCCGTTCCTCGAGGACAGATATTTTGACTATCTCATCGGTGGCTCACATAGGTAATGTAAATATTCCACTTTCCGAACAAAGGAATCCATGATGTCGTAAAAATCTCAGACATGCACCAATTAACGGACTTCACCGTGTGTATCTGGATGAGTTCAAGTAACACTCAAGGAACCCTTCTTAGTTACGCTGTAGGAAAAGGCAACGGTAATGACAACGAGCTCATTATCAAGTACAACGAACGTTTTGATTTTTACATCGGAAGCACGCAAAGGTAACTTAATATTTATCTCAGATAATGAGCTGCCCGAATTTTTCTAATATCGTTTACTTCACTGAGGAGAAAACTAAATCTAGGGCGTGTACAACAGTTTTTAAAGCGTGTTCCACTTGGGTAGCTGGCTGCCTTCAAATAATATATTTCAGTCGGGTTCTCTGTACCTTTGCTAAAGTTCTTATCTTATCTTATCTTGGCCTAGGAGTGTAGACAATTGAAAAATCTGGTTGATTTATTAATCGCACAACTAAAGAAATGAACATTTCAAAGTTTGTTGCGTACTTGCTGAAATCAGATTTTACTTACTCGGTTATGGAGTAGACGTCCGTTTCTTTCTGAGTTATTGATGATCTTTTTTTCCTTACAGCGTAGTAGCATCAGTAACAGCTAACGACGGCGTATGGCACCACATCTGTCTTTCGTGGGAACGCAGCTCGGGATCATGGAAATTCTATAAGGATGGCGATCTGGAAGAAGAAGGCGACAATTTCAAGACAGGTTATCAGATAAGACAAGGTGGAACACTGGTGCTAGGACAAGACCAAGACTCGGTCGGTGGTGAATTTGAGACTCCTCAATCCTTCCAAGGATTGCTATCACATGTCAACCTATGGGACCGTGTTCTTCCTGGTGTACAAATACAGGAGATGTCAAAATCATGTGGGCCGGATGATCAGTATAATGGAAATGTATACGAATGGCTCGATTTTCTTCGCGAGGGAGGACCAAAGCTGGTTGAATCTCCTGGATGTAAAGTAGCGGAAGTGGGTACGTGATGGCTTATAATGTTTTCACAAATATACACAAGAGTAAACTAGGGTTAATGCCACAATTTTTTCAGGCAATTATGTTGGTTTTCTAAAGGACAAACAAACGTTTTTATTGGGATATTCATAATTATCTAGATCTTAAAGCTAAGCAAATAAATACAGGTAATAGTTTCCAAACAATTAACTGCATTCCGTCGCTAAAGTCAAGCCCCTTTGTATATTGAATAGTTCGTGTAGTTTATTAACTGACATTAAAAGTTGTCGATAGCTAATAGATTACGGGCGATTCTTCCCAGAAACATTTGACTTCGTATATACACGAAAGGAACACAATCCAGTGCAGGAAATGAAATTGTTTATTGGTATTTTGTTTTATAAATTTCTAAACAGTACAAATTTAATATTCGGAAGCTTATTTTTGCGTGTGATGTGTCTGATGGATGGTAAATCATGTCAACCTCTTATGGGTTTCTAGTTTAATTTGTCATTTCATAAATGTCAATAAGAAAATCAGTACTCAGTAATCTTACTGAAATGTCTTTTTTTTAGCATCAGACAGCAAACAGTTATCCAGTGAAGGTAAAGTTCAATATTTATTTTTCTTTCAGAGGTTTTCTTAAAGTAATTTTGTCACCATTTCCTGATTTGGCTGGATATGAAAATCACATAAAGGATTAACGACAACAAATGCTATAAGAGAAACTTGTATTTGTAACACCCAGCATGGGCGAGCTGCGCTCCAAACACACTCACAATATTCTCTTCTCAATTTAATTTAACTTTCATTTTTCAAAGGCGACTGGGAGTTATGGAATGGCCATTACTACTGCCACCGCGAAAAATTAGCCGCAAATTCCTGGTTTTCAGCCGAAGGTGTTTGTCGACAACACGGCGAAACTGTTCATTTGGCTTCAATTCACAGTCAGCGGGAAAACGATTTCATACAGTCACTCTCCTCAGACGAAGGCGAACAATGGATAGGTCTTACTGATCACAACATTCGATCGAATTCTTTTAAATGGATTGATGGCTCTCCTTATGGAGATTTTACCCATTGGGCGGTGGGAGAACCAAACCAGGCTACAGTAGATGAAGACTGTGGAGCAATGAAACCAGATGGAACATGGATAGACGTGGCTTGTAGAAAGCAAAGACTTGGAAGTGACACACCATTCGACAGAAGGGCATTCGCATGCAAAACATCTGGTAAACAAATTATCATCGATGATCTCCCAGTCTTTTAGCTAGTGTTACCACATCTCTGATAGAGCGGGGTCCTGATATGCCAGATATTGGAGCCAATCAGGATTTTAATTTAGTTAGGTATCTGACTTATAATGAGAGGGTCCCGATAAATAATGTAGCAACTCAAAGTTACTCATTTGGCACCAGACACACCTTACCGTCAGCTTTGCTACTTTAGCATTCTTACACGCATATAGCCTTGAAATGCAGATTTACCGTTCTCATTCTAAATGGCGTTTCATCAAGCCCTGTATATCTAATGCAAATCTAACAGCATGCCATATAATCACTATTCGCGTATCAGCGTAGGCATTAACATTGCCTATTGAAAATAAATTCATCTACGCCACGTGTAATTTATAACTGTTATGTTTTCTTAGGAAACACAGTGAGTTATGAACCCCTGCCGTCCTCGAAAAAGGAAGTAAGTGCGCGCTTAGCTTCTTGGCAAAAATCATTTCAAGCTGATGTTTTTAAGGCCTGGCCTTAAGTTTTTTTGCAGAAAGAACGCTAAACACGGTGTTAACAACAGCGAAAACACTTAAAATATGACAAATAAAAAAACGCCGTCTAGAAAATGGAAACAAATGTTGAGAGAAGATGAAAACCCTAGGATTCATATAACTTTAAGTTTCAAACCCTGGAATTTTTGACATGATACGTGAGGTCCAGAAGCTTGATACACGTTGCTAAAAAAAAAAGCTTTAGTGACAATAGTAGCATTTAATGTGGTTAGTCTTTGAAGCATTTTACAAGTATTTTGTGCACTATTTCACTCCTTCTAAATTTAACTATTAAGGAGGAAAAAGACAAATATATAATAACATCAATTGTAAATTATATATTTTATTAAAAAGGTGAAAAAGGAGCATGATCCTGCAATCTCGGTTGCCGATCTTACCTCGGGTGGTCAAGCCATTAAAGTTACCTTTTTTACCGGTCTTCACCATATCGCACCAAATGGTAAATTCGCCAACGCAGCCCAAAAAGTTCAATATGGCGCCCACCTTAAATTCGGAGGTTATGTGGACATGACGCCTGGACAATTTGGTCCTTTGTATTCCCAACGACGTCGTGATACAACGCACGAGAGCCCTGCAACAGTAAACGATGCACACAACGATGTTAGCGGAGTAGCTGATCTGGATGGAATTGTCGATAAAATTGAAATTCCTCACTACCAAGCAATGAGCTCAATGGGCTCACAGGCTTCGCCTGGCTTTTCAATCGAGTTCTGGATAAGACCACGGCGTATGCCTGTCGATGAAACTCCGATGGCTTTGTTTCACAAGTCATCCATCAGTTTAGACCTCAACTTAGATGGCTCTCTCACGTTCTCTTTGATTATAAATGGGGAGACTGAGTTATCTTGCAGCACGGACATAGTAGCGGACGATACTCACAGTGTTAGAGCTTTAGCATTTCACCACATAGCGGTGACCGGAACAGTTGGAAGCTCACTAACGATAATGGTGAATGGAGAATCTGCCTGTCAAACTACATGGGGAGGTATTACGGCCCTGCCTAGTGCAACTGACGGAACACTGGTGTTTGGAGAAAACGAACTCCATTCAAAACAACGAAAGAGATTCAATGGCCAAATAAGTAACATTCAACTCTTCAATATGGAAAGAACAAAGCAACAAATCGATAGAACCATTCAGGACCCAGATCCAACGGCTGCTGGAAGTATTGGCTTCTGGTCCCTAAGACAGTCAGACGAGATTAACGTGGTTCATTATGTCATTTCAAAATCACAACCTGTACCCATTATTAAGGTTCTGGAGGATTACGATCCTCCATTGACTGGCTTTCCATTGGAGGTAATCGTTCAAGGACAGACAATTTACATACTTCGTTTGACAGGAGAAGGTCACGTCGTAGCAAAAAGGTTTTCTCTCAGTACCGATAAAAGTACACTTGTACCCGTTCCTGGGAATCAACGAATTATAGAGTCAAGCCAAGCGCAAAAGGGCTGTCTGGGAGCTACCCGAGACGAAGACCGTAATCGCTTGATCCTAATAGAGTGTTTCGCCGAAGAACAATCCTCTGGAACTCTACGCTTCAAATGGAATCTCTTTGACATTAATGGACAAGGGCAAATAACACCTAAAAGTTGGGGTACAGGCTCTGTACTTGTCACTGGCATTGGTAGTATTGACACGCGGCTTTCTGCCAAGATTGTCAACAACCACCTGTTACTTACGGCCGGTACAACTTCCAGTGCTTTCATTTTCTTCCTTGACTTAACACTTGATTCTAACGGTTTACCCTCGATTTCAATCAACGAATTAGCGGCGCAAGCTCTTGGCCCTGAGGTAACGGATAATGGTGCTACGTATTACGCATATCTTACAAAGGAAAGCAGCACCTCCTCAAAGCCATTTTTAAGACGAGTCCGTCCCCAAAATGGTGAGGTGTCCAATAGCTACATTATAAACGTAATAGAAACTAACTCTAACAATCTCGTGGCAAATCCAATCAGCAACAATATGCCCGACAACGACTGGTTCTGGTTCTTATTCAAAATCAGTACATTTAATGGTGGAGTTGCCATACAGAGTGGCGAGAGAATTAACATTCAAACTCCATATAATAATCCAAATAACGAAGAAGGTTGGAGTTACGTGAAACTCAGTTGCAAAACCCTTCAGGCCGATCAACATGATGAGGAATTGAACTTTTGGATATTTAAAACAGAGTCCTGCGATCCGAAAAATGGTGGCTTTTCAGTTGTGTCTGGTGAAATTCAACCGAACGACTGTATTTTACTTTGGCCAAAAACAGAGCAGTTTGAACCTGGTCACTACCAACAAATTCTCGCTCTTCCAACAGACAGAGAAATTGAAAGTGCCAAAGTGAGGTTTGGAGCCTGGTTTGGCCCCTGGCGTCTAACAATTCCTAACGAACCTACACCGGAGCGCCCGATACCAGTGCCGGCTGGCTCACCTCCAAATTCACCACGAAATGTTTTTCAAGGCAACAAATACTCTCTGCTTCATTTTAACGAAAAAGTCATGGTTGACACACCTTCATCAGGATCAGGGGTAAGAGGAGGTCTTCTTCGGTTTGCAAAAACGACCGTAACACCAGTCATAGTATCCAACAACCAAAGCCCAGCTTCAATTAAACTGATCTTCCGAGGTAACGGGGGGTCGTTTCCTCTTGCGGCATTTCCACATGATAAAAATGCCAAGCTTGAAGTTCTATTCAGCACTGTTTATCAGGAGGGAAGCTATTCCCAACGAAGAATGACTTCAGGCTTGTTTTACAGTGTTGAATACAAGTCGCCATCAGACGCATCATCTCCTGGGGAGTTTCAAAAACTTGCTCGAATTGGTGGTCTGAAAAGTCTTGAATATCCAGAACCTCCAACATCATTCGTCTGGCTAATTCCACCTCCTTTTAAAGTCACTGGGATGTGCGCAGCAATATCGACACTTTTTCAGTTTAATGACGACACAGTAAATAATGTAGCTCCTAACTCCGTCGAATCTCTGACCGAGGTAATAAATACTGCTGTTGGCCCGGGAAGTTTTGGAGAGGGATTGTTTAAGCCATTTCTCTCCGTACATATGGATATAAACTTACTGAAAGAGATTGGTGAGCAAGTAAACGAAATGCTTATGCGCAAGATTCATGATCACATTCCTAAACCGCCACCTGCAAGTCCTCCAGTTAGACAACCTATTGGTACACATAGTTGGCAAGAAGTTGGAGACTTGCAAGCCTGCCTGTCTTTATCTAATTTAACATTTTGGGGGGACAAGGTCTTGAAACAGAAAATCAAAGATAAACTTCAAGACGTATTTCAGTCTAAATGGATGACCGAAGAAATATTCGAGATGCGCAAGCAAGTGACCCCTCATTTTCTTCGTGATGTTTCCACTAGATATTCGGCTTACGGTGGAATAGCTGTCTTAATTGCTGGCAGACTTAGAAGTGCAGAGTTTTTAGAAGAATTGCTATCCCATGACAGGTCTTATATACAGCCCATTATGGACTCGCACCTGAAAGTACTAGACTTAATCCGGCCAGACTTGGGGATAGAAGTAAGACAAGACATCATGAGCGCACTCCTCTCGAAAGAATTAGTCAACCAGGTTAGTTCACCTTTACTTGCGCTGCTCATAAATACTGTTTAGCAGAACTTAGTAAATTAAACTAAATTTCTATGAACAGTAGAACCTCAACAAAGCGAAGGGGCCAGGGTACTTGCAAAATGTGTTCGCTATAACAAGGTTTCGTTATATCGGGGTTCTTTCTCGTGTATTTTACCCTTAGTGTAACGTAGAACCGAGGACTTCGTTATATAGAGCTTCGTTGAATCGAGGTTACACTGTATTCTAATAAAAGAATGAGTGCACTACAATATGCCACGAAACGCAGATTTTTAAGCGAGGAGGAGAGCGAAGGCGTCACTTTTCTTTAAACACATTGCAGTTTAAGACAACAGTCCCAACACCAGTATTAGAAAAAATCAGACTTTGTTGTTAGAGATTTGTAAATAAATGTCGATGTTAACGGAAATAAGCAATGGCAAATCGACAAAGTGGCCTTCTGTTTCCAGATCAAATATAATTGGTACATGTATTTAGAAGAGCGAGTAGATTTCTGAAAATAGCAATTCGGATCCGCTAAAAACACCCTTAATTTAAGCTAGCTCGGTGCCCCCCATTTTTTATTATCGAATTGAAAAAGACGTAATAAGATGCAACTTTTTACACAAAGTTTAAAAAAAATTGTAGTGTGGGTTCAGAGCCACCATAAATTTTCGAAAAAGGAAGGCCTCTGAACCCACACTGCATTTTTTTTTTTTGCTTTGCAAAAAGCTCAATCTAATTATGCTTATCATAATAAATCAGAGTGCTCTTTGAGCAAAACCGTCGATTTCCCAGTGGATGATGATTGACATGTGTGGCTTACGGATTATTCTAGTTATACGAGTTACCATATTGACTTCTGGCAATACTTGTTGTCGTACATACATCATGAGGTACAAGAACTGGCAAATCTCTACTACATGAACAGTCCGATGGATTAACTCATTCTCGATTGAGCCACACTACCTTGTAAACATCTCGTCGCCTTGCTCAACATGTTTTTCTTCTTGCCTAAAGACGAAAGAGCAGTTTGCTTTACGCGAATTAGCGCCGTTAGATCGATTGCGAATAGGTTGCGTATAAGATCGAAGCTCTGCTCCGGCGCAGGGTATCGAAGCTCTGCTCGCAGGGTACCTGCGAAGGATCTTAAGAGAAATCAAGTTTTTTTATTTAGCTCTTATTAACCGAGCTGGAGGTCTGTATGGGAGAATCTTGACCGAGGTCAGACCGAACGCAGCGAGGTCTGTACACAACGACCGAGGTCAAGATTCTCCCATACATACCGACTAAGCTCGGTTAATAAGATGTTTATTATATGGCGCAAACAAGAACAATTTAATTCGTTCAATGTAACTGGTTTGTACTAACTGACATTTTGCTTGTAAATGGCGATGAGTTGAATATAATTCTACCAACTTTACTTTTTTTTCTCATCAGGCTTTTTTGCACTGCCATAAATAAATATTGTTACACGAAAATAGTCAATGATTTTGAATTTTAGTTTGAAACCTTTTCACTGCAAACATTACCGGTCTAGATGCCGTTCCATCTAGACCGCTTTCAATATCGATTTCAGCCAATCAAATTCGTGAATATGGTAGTTCCCTGTCCTTGTGAGACAGAGCCATATAATAACATGAATTACAAACACACAACATGTCAACCATTGGATGCAATTTGAGGTCGATTATGCAAAACAGCAAGGTCGCGTCAAAAACTTGTTCTCATCGGTTCAAAACTTGAAATAAATACATGTACCTACTTGTGGATGTTCTTCGCCCAAAAAAAGTTGCACAAGAAAAGAAAAGGACTAGTGGCTTAAAAAAAATGCCGACGAATCCCGGATCGAACTCGGGTCCACTAGATTGGAACGCGGGTGTTAACCATAGTACCGCGTGAGTAATCTCAAATTAGCTAGCAAATACGCGTATTAGCTAACAAATATGCGACATAGAGTATGGTTAGCTGCAAAAGTCTCGGATGCCGACTTTTAGTGCGGCAAATTTAATGATTGGATTGGATTCTGTCTCGCGAACAACGCCGTCAAATTTGGCTCGGAGTGCTTTAAGATTTCATCCTTTAGCTTGGACTTTTCTGTTCCAAAGGCCAGCCCGACACAAAAAACATTGCTCACGTAATCTTCTTAACGATAAGAACATTTCTGTAACAGTAATTTCTATCGTTCGACATCAAATATCTTTGCAGTTCACAAGTTTCAGCCCTAAAACTGAATTCCACACAATTAAAATAGATCAGAAATGCACTGCCACTTATCCGAAGATGATAACAATATAAGACCGAAAACGTTCTCCATACGTATTACAAATAAAATAGATCACATGCACTGACACTAATATAAGGTCGAAACGTTAAACGAAACATTCCTCCTTCCCTCACCTACGAGGTTCTGTTCACGAAGACTCTTAATTGATTTTTCAACATGTGAGGTATTTTCTAATAAGAAATTTGAAAGTGAAGAATGGTTATCGCAGTATATTTTCCAATTTAAGCAACTGGAAAGAAGCCTGGACGAAATCAGGGCTTCAACGGGATTCGAACCCGTGACCTCCGCGATACCGGTGCGATGCTCTACCAACTGAACTATGAAGCCACACTGCGGTTGTAGATGAAAGTGAAGAATGATCATCGCAGTATATTTTCCAATTTAAGCAATTTTCTTCATGCTCTCTGCTTGGAACGCCTGGCAATATGACCCCTCATATGGCGACCAAGAAAAAGAACGGCCTGCATTTTCTGACTCCTGCTTTCCTACGGAAGCCCAAGTAGTGATACCAAAGTGACGCTCAAAGAAAAAGTCTACAACATCCCGTTTGCCCCTCATGGCATAAGCATTTTTCTGTTCCTTGTCTCACCCTCCCTCGGTCCCAGATGATAAAAAAGTCCAGCCTGACCAGGGTTAATCAATCAATTGATTAACAGGTCAATTAATTTCTTAATCTTAACGACTGCACATTTAAACCTGTATCTTACCGAACTCAAGTGCCGTTTCGAAGGACGGCAGTTTAAAACGTTACAAGCTATCACGTGTCTAGGAAAGGCTTAGTACCTAGACGTTAATAACTACTTATTAACCGAGAGTGAGGTGAGCTAGTAAAATCTCAGATCGAGACCTTGCCATATTGACCGGGCGACGGCGAGGTCTATATGGCAAGGCCGAGGTTTGAGATTTTCCCGTAAAGTCCGAACGTTCGAGGTTAATAGGTTGTTTATTACATGGCTTTTCTCTTTATTCCGGCAGGCACGTAATCGGCCAGTGGGCACTACGGGAGAATAATGCCCAAGAATAAGCCAATCAGAGCGCGCGTTATATCGGCTACAAACAGAAGCCATATAATAATAAATATCAATACTACTAATTTTAAATCTACATCTTCTTCTGAAGCCTTGGACAATAATGCAATCACTGGACGAGGAAAAGCAAAGGGAGGCCATAAGTGCGGCCATTACCGCAATATATGAAGAGCCGAGTGTACCAGAGGAAGCCCGAAATACATTCACAGACGTAATGAAAGGAATGCTAAACACTGTTCTTTTTCCAATAACCAGTACGCAGCTCGGAGTCTTTGCCAATTTCCTTGACATGAAAAAGCTCAAAGTCTTAGAGGCCGTCGACAGCCGTGCGAAACAATTCAGGGATGGGTTCCTGGACCTTTTCGTTCAAAGAAATTCTGAAGATATTGCAGCAATCAACCAAGCAAAAGAGGTAAGACCTAAAGCACTTAAAAATATGAATGACCTTTGGAAAAAACCCATGACGACCATAGAGGACCTTGATGAATGGGAAAGAAATTGGAGAGATTACGAGAAACTAACTAATCTGCGACCAAAAAGGTACAGGCTACGCCAATTATTCAGAGATCAACTGGCGAACGCAGAACAACCCCTTGCCGAAATACCAACAAGCACTCTCCACCAAGTCATACGCAACAATCCTCGTTTTGTCAGCGGAATTGGAAATACTTTTAACGTGCTAGGAGCAGTTGGTGCCACCTACAGCGTCTTCAAAGAAATCTTCACCCCAAACAGTGGCTTCCGTAAAGGTAATCCCAGAGATGTTCTATCTGTTGTGGCAACAGCTATCGGTGGTGTAGGGTCCATTAAAGGCACCATCGACGTTGCCAAACTTTTAAAAGAAAAAATATTTCAACCACGTCAACCTACGAGTTCAACGGAATTATACAGTGCAAGACGTGCTGAGGAAATAGGTACATTTGAAGAAGAGTTAGCCACCGAATTTAGTGTGGACTTGAATAACATGGAGAGAGCAAGTGCAAGACTAGCTAAAATGTCGCAGGCTGCCAAATTAGGGCGCTTCTTTACTGCTCTTGGTGTTGTTGCTGACGGAATTTTCTTTGGTATAAGTATTTATGACCTCTATGAAGATTTTACGGCAGATAATGTGGATCCTTGGAAAATAGCAGACGACTTCGCGTTTGCGGCTTCTGCTGGAATTGGAGCAGCACTAGGTTGGTATCGATAACAATAACAGAGTGACAGTAAACTAATGTTATGAAAAAGACGGAATTACGGTAACTTCTGTGCCATAATAGTTTTTTTCACTTAGCTTTATTTGTTGTTAAAATATCTAAATTCCGTGTGCTCACAATTTGTTGATAACTTTGTTAGAAAGCTCTACAGAAATATTTTTTTTCGGACAATTTGTCTTGTTTTGGTTGTGAGCTGTATGGAAGCGAAATGGGAAACCCAAACCACTTTGGGATTTTATCGTTTTGCTCCAGGATCTTGCTGAATTGCAATTCTAAATGAATAACCGTGGGAGATTGGTAATAGGTATTTTAGGATATGGTACGGCTACGTTGTAGTACGGCGGCAGGTAGTGAACATCACTTCCGGTGACGTCATAAAGCGCGTTCCAGTTTACGGCTTCGTACGTTCCACCGTAACCTTGCCTTCTTGCAAAGGAAAGTGTCTTGTTTCACGACTTTTCACTACGTTACCATACCGATACGCCGGTTTTTACACTGTTTGAACAGCCCATTGCAGTTGGAAGATAAAGTATACTCAATCATAAATATTCATTCTAAGCCAATTGTTCCTTGTCATTTCTACGAAAAAGTTGACCGATTCAAACATCTACCGTGAGCGACAACCATTAGTACCGGACCGGACCGAACGGCCGCAGATAAGAAAGCATCGCATGCAAGCTTCGTAATCTGAGCAGTAATTGTTTATTGCATTAGAATCAAAAGTTCTTTATTTACGGGCTTATCACGCTGTACGAACACCCTACCCCTGTTGAAATCATCTTTTAATTTAATTTGTTTTATGGCTGGAATAACAGGTGGCTGTTAAAGGGAAATCTAAGTTCTAGCGGGAAATGTACAATGTACGAGGGATACAGGAGAAGGAAATCATCTTCATGTATCAGGTCCTATGTCGTATGAAAGTAGAATTAAGTCCCTGGTTTCCTTGAACGAAGCCATTTTTGTAAAGACACGTACACGTTGCACACGCCGTTGCTGTACAACGAAATCTTAATCATTTGAGTTTGACGAAGAAAACGCCGTTTTCAGCCTAGCCACAGTACCTCACAGTAACGTATCTCAAAGTCCCTAATGATTTATTAAACCAAGTGTTCTGTTGGTTCATTCTTTAGGAATTGCCACCTTCATTGGTGTCACCGGTGCTGCGGCAGCGGCAACTGGAATAGGAGCTTTGCTTGTTATTGGAATTGGTCTAATTGCCCTAATAAGCGACGCAATAAGACGGTCGGTTAGAGAAAAGCAAGAAAGAAAGAGACAATGCGATGAATGGAAACAATGGTGTTCCTGGGGCAAAGACCTCTTTAACTACTACGGACTTTTGTAAGTTATTTTCCTTTTTCTCCACTAATCATAATAACAGCAGAATTCTCTTGTCCGATTGGCTATCTGCCGCCTTATTTGAGACGATTAACTTAACTGGACAGTTTACGCGTCATGCCCCGTGTTATTGGACAGTACGTCAGCGGCTACTGATTTGAATGAATTCCGTTTGCTATGGATCTCAAAGACAATTCAATCAGTTTGTGATCCCACTGAATACCATTGCGGAATCTGTTTAAGAGAGTCAAAGAGACATCCTAAGAATTGTTTGTACTGTAGAATTGGACGATAGGAAAATTGATCTCTTTCACTTCTACAACATACAGGGTGGATAGTGACGCGAACCCTTGCAGCACCTGTCCATCGAACAAGAAGCATCACATATTACGCATTATGTGCTCAAATCAGCGTCTTTTCACCCCGGCTTTTAAGAGAGCATTGATGAATGGACTGGATTCCGAAAAAGACGTCAAAAGCCTGGTGCCAAGTTTGGGAAGAATTGAGGGAAAAAGTAAGTAGCTCTTAAATGGCATTGAAAGATAAACCTTCAATTGGTGGAGTCCCGCAGAAATTCGAAGGATAAACTGAGTCGTAGCCTACAGAACGCGCGGTTTGCAAGACAGAACACAAAGTACTAGCGAACTTACTTAGTGTTAGGTTACTTGGTCTTTATAGTCGCTGATTTCGTCAAAAACAATTGCTAAGAAGCAATAACTTGTTCTTTTGACACCATGTTGCGTATAATTGTGAAATATTTATTTTATATCCTGGATTGCGTTGGACATATACTTAATGACAGAGTATTTAGCACTGCTGTGCTAGGTAAAGACACCAGATAAACAAAAGCACATTCACATAGGCACATTGAAACGTGTAAAAATCCGCATTAGTTGGAGGCTGGCCAATTAGGTGAGGCCTTTTTAAATAGTTTCTTCCTTTTTCTTCAGCTTGCCCTGCTTGGTTACGTCATTTCTACAAACGTCAAGGTGAGACTTGTTACAGAACAGCAGCAACATTGCATTCGCTTTAAATTATTATTGCGTTTTATAACATAGATAGGACCCTGCGCGCGCTCTGATTGGTCAAAAAACCCATGTATTATCAGGGTGTAAAACATAGAAAAAGCGTGTTTTATTGTTTTGCGCGCGTAAAATCTATATCATAAAGCCAATGAAGAAGCCTTAGCCGTGTATTACACTGTGATAAAACACTCCGGACATTTGAGAACACTCGGGAAATCGTGTTTTCTACATTTCCCTCGAGTTCTCAAACGCCCGTCGTGTTTTATCACAGTGTAATACACGGCTTAGGCGTCTTTATTTGTTAACTGCAACATGCCCACATTGTGGCATTTAAAGGCTCCATAAGCCAAACTCGATATAGTCTGGCATTACCACCTCAATCACCATAAACGAACAGCAACCATACTTCTCTTATGTAGAGTAAGCTTGGTATTTCAAAAAAAAAAACAAACGCGTCTGCTTTAATAGAAACTGATTACAGGTACTATTAAATACATTACTGATCAAGAGCGCGTATCAACTTGGCTACTTGTTATGATTTTAATGTCATTGTTGTTTCAGGAAAACGTCGCTGAAAACCACAAGGAACTAGAAGAAAGGCAACTATATCCAAGAAGACCTCCACGAAAAAAGGCAACACTATATACAGCACTCATCAGCTTATCTTGACCACTGAATCATCCAAACAATTTAGAAAATGGCCAAAGAAAAGAACCGGGTTTATTCCTTCAAGATCGTCTATCTAATCTATAGCTCGATAGAGACAGAAAGTTGTCGTAGCCACGTTTTTCGTTATTTTCTTTAGGCTAATTTCAAAAAAAAGTTAAAAAACATTCTGTTCTTGTGTCTATCGAGTTTTAATACAAGCACTCGTGACAGTCTGAGAAAACTACGTCTGTGCAATCATTCGCTCGTCGGCTCGTTTTTCCACGGTATTCCTCGTTCTCCATAGCCTGTGTAGCAGTCGTTTCCTTTCCTTTTCCAGACGAGAGTTCAAGCAAGCGGGCCGGGTGAGCGAAGGAGTGCGCCTGGGATGAGCAAAAAGATGAGGGGAAGTGGGGAGTGGGTGGAGATAAAAGAAATCGCCTGTAGTCAATCCCAAACATTTTACCGAATTACTTTCGCCCACGAACGGGGAGCAATAGTCCAGGAAACGTTGAACGATTTTTCGCAAAACGGCAAACACATCGATCTAAAACCAGAGCAAGAAGCCATTAGAGTCTATCCGTCCTTGCAATCCATTTATCAAATACTCGTGGGAGTGAAGGAGAAGATTTCAAGAGCTTTTGCAAGTATTCTCATGGTCTCTCCAGTGTAAAGTGGGATTGACGGGCCTACACGACTCCTACGGTTCGTGACATTTCAGTCCATTTGCCGTTCTCTTTTCGGACTCTCAACCTTTCTTTGCTTCATATGTGTTTATGAGGGGCACTCTATGTTGTGTTATTAGTAGGAATCAAGCTAATATTGGGCGCTTGCTAAAAATGATTAATTGGTTTTCATGTGACTGTTGGCGCCTCAAGGGAGTGCGGCATGTCTGGGGGCGTTCGGTAAAATGTCTGGGATTCAATGCTGGCGTTTCGTTCGCTCGCCTCACCCCTCCCCCTGCTCCTTATTTCTCGCATTCGCTCGCAGTTTCGTTCCCTTCGCGTGCTTTTTTGGAAACGTCTGCTAGGCAGGCTAAGTTCTTCAAGACTTGATAGAAACACTATAACTCGATAGAAACACGAAAAATGTTTTCAATTTCTTAAATATTAATTAAGTTTGACATGGAATATCTTTAATCGCAAAGCACATATCCTCACGCTGGAACTATGACAATTTGATCAGAAAACCAGTTCATCACAACAAAACAAGTTAGTCAAGAGCAATGTTTCAATGAGAGTGATTATTGCATCGCGACCATTTACCGATATTTAAAGAGAACAAGGTTGATATAAAAAAGGTTTTGCATCGTGCAATTAATACCATTTAGAAATCTCGATTTAATTACTGAACTTGTTGTTACAGATAGTGATCCAAATTTCCAACAGAGAAAAAACACTTTTCCACTCGACATGGAAATATCTTCAACCGATATTGCAAAACATTATCCTGGAACTATGAAGATTTGATTTAAAACCGGTTAATCACTCCGGCGTTCCGAGCTAGACTATTATAAAGGACAAGTTAGAGTGACGTTTCGATGAGAATGATTACTTCCTCGTGAACGTTTACCGATATTTAAAGACAACAAGGGGTAATGCTTAAAAAGCGGTTTTGCATCATTCAATGTCATTAAGAAACTTGACTCATTCACTGAACTTGTTGCTACACTACATGGAACAAATTTTGACAAGAGAATAAACGAAGGTACACACCTTACCTCAGCAAAACAGAGGCGGGCAGGCAAGAAAATGGTAATACACTTTGCCAGCAGATATTCAGTTTACATGAATAAGCGAGACTGAAACGGCTATGGTTTGAGTTCAGCAGCAAGTAAAGATCTTTTTACATCAAGAGTCGTTAAATAGGTGCACGGCCTCAGTAAAAATTGGTGTCAAGTGTCAGGCGAGAAATATTAATCTATGATAAGACTATAATAGAAATTAAAACATATAATAACTATTATGCTACCCCTTAGGGTTCACCATTCAGAGCAAAACCAATGCAGGAATAAAAACAAAGTAGTGTCAAATCACATTAGGATGTGATGATTTAAATCAAAAATTCATTCCATAAATTTGTATTAATAACAATACAGTACATCCTGCACTGGTTATGTAATGGACCCCATCATCAACACCATTACAAACTTTATTTACCCTCAAATTTAAATAGTAAAAGTAGTATTACTGTTAATTTCTTCGATTTACCTAATGTTTGAAATTAGAAATAATGAAATTCTCAATGCGCATGAATAAATGCATCAATTAACTTATAAACTTAAAAGGATTTAGCTATAGTATAAAGAAAATTTTCCTTAAACAAACAACTAGAGGCTAAAGTGATGTCTAATACAAATACCACCCTTGTGGGTAGTTACATTATATACTGGGCCACTTTACTCAGTACATGGGAGGAAAAATGTGACCGTGATGAATACAAATAATAAATGGAAATAATAAAATGATGATATAAGAAACTAATGGTGCAATGAAGCTTCTGTCGCATTTAATCTCTCTGAAAGCAGACTTGAACCCATGAAAGCTTCAGGTTGTTTTAAAGGTTCGACAAAAATATTAATTCATAAAACAACTTCTGGGATAATTAAACTACCAGTAGATAAAATAAAGAAACTTACAAATTATTTGGTCTTCTAGAGGATTTTCTATGTGTGGAAAAGTCAGCATAATCAAATCTCTACTTATTCCCAAACTGGTTTATGAATTTTCATTACTTCCAACACCAGCAAATATTATCAGACAACTGGAAAACGAAATTTCTATTCTTATGGAAAGGGAATTGAAAGACTCTCTTCTCAAGAAATTGTGAGGACGGAGCCACAAGTTACTCAAAAAGTTCCATATCTCAATCTGAATCGCTGCAATAAAAATTAATTAGTCTTTTTGAGTACTTAACCCAGAGTTCAATTCCTTATCTCATTCTTGGCTAAAAAAAAAAGGCACGACAAATGTTTTGTAAATGGTTTCTTAAATATCTCAATAAATATTCCCAGGAGAATAGTGTACCATATTTCGTTTAAAAGAGCATAAAAAATACTTTCTGTGAAAGAAAAGTTTGCCTTCGTGGAAATTAGTAGTATTTTAAAAAAAAGATTAAATGAACAAAATTTGTGAAAAAGGAAAAAATGTTGGAAGTAAAAAAACTGTATTTCCACTCTCCTGGTCAAATTTGATGTAAAGATAAATCATTTTTCCGAAATCTATCAGCAACTACAGCCTAAAAACTGAGCAGAAAACCATCGAAAACCGGAATTGTTTTTTTTAGGGGGGGGGGGGGCGCATAAACAGAGGAATCGCATTTCCGTTGCCATGGCGACCGCCCGCAGTTGGATTAACATACGCGTCCTCATCAATAATCTATTGTCTTAGCGAAACGAAGCTTTTTAATTCAAAGTTTGTTAGCTTTACGCTCCCAAAGACGATTCAATACACATAATTAAATCACTAATCGCAATTCTAAACAGACAAAAGGCGATATGAAGATTTGAACAACATAGTTCACGTAAGTTCATTAATTACCAAATATTTTCACTTCTAATTTCGAGCTAACCTTAAAATTACTTTCTTATTTACTTTAAATACCTTTAGGAATATTGTCCGCCTCCAAAAACATATTCAGCATCTTTGCAAATCGTGGAAATCATGGAAATCGCTCGTTCGACAAAAGTCCGCCATTGTGATTTTGTGTGATTTGGCAACAATGTTATGTAAGCATCAATAAGGTATCCCACGCGAACTTTGCTCATATTTACAATCATGTATGTGAGGCAATTTCGAGCTATTATGTAGTTTTCGCCCGAAATTCCCTCGCATCCACGTTGGATTACATTGTAATGCAAATCACAAAAAATAACCATGAAAGGGGCTATTTTCTCAACTTCCTGTTGTCCAAAGTTCACCGGAAACGGAAGTATTCCGATTCTTTTTATGAATTTTATTCTTTTTATTCGGGCAAGTGTTGAAATTTACAGAATGTGACGGAAAACCGTCAAGGTGTCATAATCCCCAAAAGGCATGGACTCCTCAGCGACCTTTACGCGGCAAACGGCTTAAGGCAGGGGTACACGTGAAGGCTGTTTTGACGTCGCTTAACACGGCCTTTCTGCCAATATCTCGGTCACGTATCCGTTTTAAGCGACACTAAACCTCTCTGCTTATCTCATTAACCACTTTTTGGCGGTTTTGTGTAAATGTTTGGGTAATTTTTGGGCATTTTGGGAATGAGATATTTTTTCTCAAAGGATAGGTTAAATTGAGGAAAATATGAAATGTTGAAGATTTGATGATTTGGAAAATTGAAATTTGAAGTGAAGAATTAGTAAAACGGATACCAAACGGTCCCCTAGCAACCTGGGGCTCTCCTTTGCGGGGGTCAACTGTCTGCTAGTGTTTCCAACCCATCTCATTTAATCCTAACAATTTCCTTTTTTATATCACTTCAAATTTCACGCCTATTCATGTTTACCTCCGCCTTAATCTGGAGATCCTATATCAAATACTTTAATTTTAGATTTTATGTCCGTCAAGAGGACCTCCTTGTAGTCACGCTCCGGCAATTGCTCCTCAGTTTCTTTTTATTTGTTGCACATTGCTTTCCTTTTGTTTTGCCCATTATTGCTGACCACCGGCCTAAAACGCATGCGCCTAAAACTTAACTGTAATTCTATCGCTTTCCCGCGTACTCTGTGAACGGTTTTGTTTTTTCACTGGCTAGGGCTTTTTGAATTGACACATCGCTCTGAGAAGGCTTGACGTGTGCATAGATCTTTAGACAGCGAAAATTTTACATCGTTCTTGGAGAGAATCCCTCCTCTTTAAATGAATTAATGGTCTGTAGAATTGACGGTTTTCCGTGATATCTGGCCAAAACATTTACTGATAGATAAGGAACAAAAGGGTGTCGTTAAATTCTTTTGTTCTAATTTCTTTGCTCATGTCGTCGGCCTCTAGCGCAACACGTTACGCGAATTTTTTGATAGTGGGACTTGACGGATCTATAGATAGCAACGAAAATGCTGACAAACTTTGAGAGATTGATGCTTTGTGATTAACACTGCGCAAACATTTTGCAGCAGCGATCGCATTTGATATTCGATCAATTCGCCAGAATTTCAGTCGGTCGTTTTGGCGTTAACGGCTTCTGCCGCATTAGGAAAGCAATCGGCAAAGCATGATATCATTTTATGGAATTTCAAAACCTTTCTATTGATATATAGTTTGAAAACAGCGCGCGTAGGAATTTTGTTTCTGGAGGACACTCGCGGTTCGTTATTTGTTCGTCACGCAATGCGGTCGTTCTATTTTAGGGGGTAGGGGTAGGGCAATTTCTATCCTGATACGCGACCACTTGGAGCACACAATCTTGTTGAGTAGGAAGAGAGTAAATAAAGGAAAAGAAAGAATGACTATTGTAGTTTGCCTTTGTCTCCTGAGTCGTCTCCTGTTGTCATCATCTACTGCATTGCGTAACACTGTGGCCCTAAACTCGTACCAAGGTCTTTTCGCGCTGTGCTGATTTTTTTGGTTATTTTTCTCAAACATTGCGAACTCAATCCGAAAATTCACCCGAGTCTCTAAATTTCCCAACTTCCAGAAATCCAGTCGATGCAAACACTTAACGAAGACCTAAGATTTTATATAGCTTGGCTGAATTTGTCTTTCGCGACAGTCGGAGAATTTTAGCGCCTTTGGCAAGTTTTTTTTCTCAAATTGTTTTTCTGTCACAAAACAGAACTAATAAACATACCAATACCCCGCAACTAAGCAAACAAAAGGCGCCAAATATTGTGGCATGGCCAGGGTTTGTCTACTCAGGTAACTACTAATTAAATGTAGTCTTTAGTCACGTTGTGATTTCTTATTTTTTATTTCGGCTAGTTCTTGGTTCTTTGATCTGCAATTTGTTGATAGCATAAATACTCTTGTTTTTCGGCCATTTCAACTTTAACAGAAAGAGAAAACAAACAGCGGTTACAAACATAACAATAAGGTCTCGCATGGTATATTTAACTGGACGTTTCGTATGTTACAACATATACATCTTCAGAAGTGACGGTTACAAAATATGACGAGATTAAAAAGACAAAAACTAAAGCGAGGTATTGGTAACTAGCTAAGACAACAATGGAAAAAAGAAACTACATCCGGTGTGAATCGAATAAAGAAGGAGATTTTCACTACCGACGTTTTCATTTAGGGCGGGTTTCAAGTCCCGTATTAACAATGTTTCCTTGATTTTACACTGTAAATCACATTGACCACTTGCTAAGATCTCAAAATGACCCCATTTGATGTTGTGACCAGTGGAAATCGAATGCTCAGCAACAGCGGAGGCGTGAGCAATTTGAGTGAGAGCTTTGAAGTGCTCAGTCTTTCTGTCATGTAATCTTCTTTTATGATGACACAGAGAATTAACTCTGAAGTGTAAATTTAAGTGCTAAATAAACCCGTGAATAACCCACTGGGCGTTAGCCCTAGTAAAGGGAATCAGGGAACCACCCGAGGTAAAGAAAAAATCTTTTGACCTCGGTGGAAATCGAACCCACGACCTCCGGATTAGATCTACCGTTACTCTGCCGACTGAGCTACGAGCTTTTTATTTAGCACTTAAATTTACACTTCAGAGTTAATTCTCTGTGTCATCATTTGTGTTCTTAGTGCTACGCGGCACAACATTCATATGTACCCTTACTTTCTCTTCGCCGCGATTCACCATCTAAATCGTCCCCAACTTTCTCGTACAGGCACTTTGTCATCTGCGGTGGTTTGCTAGGGGGGGGGGGGAGGGAGGGAGGGTGTCTTTTACTGACACCTTCGCTTAGCTAGACGTCGAGTTTCCCGTGCCAAATATTCTTGATATTGACTGTATTGCTGTTGGTTATTGGTTATGCGTTGATTTGGCACCCAGGTACATGGGTGACGGGCCAATCTGCTAGCCAGGTTCGGGGGGTGGGGGGTTGGTCAGAGCTGGGTCTGTCTTTAAGCTGTCTGCGGGCATAGTTTTTGCAAATATGGTCAGATATATAAACGGCTAAACACTGAATAAATTGTTTCACTTATCCTAAGAGTGCTCTATACAAAATATGAATACGAATTTTCAGTTATATAATATTTATATTTGTTTTCTTCACTATCATCATCATCATCATCGTTATTATTATCATTGTTAAAATTATTATTAGTAGTAGCATTATTATTAATATTATTATCATTATTATTTTATTTTTATTTTTTTATTATATACCTCTACCCGCTAAAACGAGATGCGGTGACAGCCTTGCGTGACGAGCAATTGACGAACCCAGTAAGATTGTACTGTGAGCGCCGACACGCTTGGGAGCAATGGCCAGCAATCAAATGTAATACTTTTGTGTAGTACGTACAAAGCAAGCAACTATCCACGAATGACTTAGCCGTTGTTGATTTAGGTAGATCATGATGCAGTGGTGATCATATGCGCCGAAAGATGATCATAGATTCCTGGTATTCGACCATTGAATACGTTGACAGTTGACAATGTACATCGGACGTTGTGTAAACAGAAGCAAACTTAACCGCTTAAAATGCGACGAGTGGTGAGAGAAACACGTCAAATCCGCTTTTGAAACTGCCTTTTACAGCAAATAAGGTAAGAACATGTCGAAATTCTCAGCTCCATGTCTATTTATAGGTCAAGACATGTGGCGCATGCTAGACCCGTAAATTGAAATTCGATGACGTGTGGCAGATATTCGCATTTTTAACGCACTTTGAAAAGCTCTCATGTCGGTCACAATCGTTTGCCCAAAGAAATTTTTACAGGAACCTGTAGACCATCCTTCTGCGATTCAACCACCAGAAGCTCAATCCATTTGAAGGTTTCTCACATGGTGAAAATCAATGATTCCTACGAAGTACTTTTAAGTGAATGAAATACATGTCTGCGAAATTTAATTATTTTGCAACCAAAAAATAACGCAGCATTTCCCCAAATCAACCCAGTACATATTTAAACATTGCACAAAAATATTTGAGTGTTTTAAAGACGGAAGAATGATGTGGTTTTGCATGCGAGGCTCTCAAAGTTGTTAAATAAAATGGCCCGTCAAATGACGATTTTAACGCGATTTGGTAATTTGCATATTTCTTTGAAATAAAAGGAAATTTTGCCAAAAAAACTATCCAGTAGTTTTTGTCAAGCCCTAGCCTATCTACCATAAGAATATGAGCGAAATCGAGTTCTCGACCCTTGCCGAGTTATTTTCCATATTTACGGACAGGGACTCTTGAACAGGATCTTATACACAAACAAGATGCTGTTTAAGTTTAAAGAGTAGATTCTCCCTTATGCAATTTTTGTGGAAAGGAGTTGGAGACCATAGAACATCTCTTTACCCATTTTACAAAAGAACACATGTTTTGGGCTGTACTTAATTCTTTAAATATAACTATTAGGTTTCATATCAAGAATGTCCTTTTTGGGTTTTTACATACAGATAATATAAGCATTCTAGTCTACTACATCCTTCTTGAAAGTAAATGTATTTACCGCTGTAAGTTAAATAAGGGCTCTTTATGTACAAGACTGTTAGTCGACGAATTTAAAAGAAAAACGTTCTATCGCGAAAAAAAACCCCAACAAAATCCATTTCCACGATAAAAAATGGAAACATAAACACTCATTAATACGGCAGTAGCTGTTATCCAAACTTCAATTAGATACCCTAATTTACTCTTTATTTTAAGGTAAGGTAATTGTTGTAAATTTTGTAATGTTTGTACGTATCGATCTGTATGTTCTTGTACTATACCTGTAAAAGAAAATGAAAATGAAATACAAAAAAACTCTTAAGACTCTTAAGTCACAACGGTAGATTGTGACCTTACTGGATATATTTAAATATTTTCACCGTTGGATCTGTGTAAGGCGATCGAAAAAACATCGTAAGAATTGTGTGAACTGTAAAACGGAATTACTGACAACAACAACCTTTATTTTACCCTCAAATATAACAAATACAAATAGAATTATAAATTATATTAATAAATATTTGGAGGGTACTGGCACCTGAAATAACCATAGGGCTAACTAGAATCAGGCACCAGCATACATAAACGATAGTAAATAATAAACGGTCGAGAAGACTCACACACATACAAAGACACACGCATACAGACACACACAGAAACAGAACCTAGTGGAATAGAAATTGCAAAACAGAGTTTTACTCAAAACTGAGTAACAGGAAAACTGATATTTTTCACCTGTACAACTTGCAGGGTGAACAGCGATGCAAACCTTTGCAGCAACTGCCCATCGAAAAAGAGGCATCACATATTGAGCATTATGTCTTCAAATTGCCAACTTTTCATATCCCGGCTTTCAAAAGGGCGTTGGTAAACGGACTTGATTCCGAAAAAGACGTGAAAGGTCTGTTTCCAAGTTTGGCAAAGGTTGAAAAGAAAAGTAAGTTTTGTAAGGTAGTCATTAATTCTATTGTGAATGACACTTTCGATTCTCAGAGTTCCGCTCAAATTCTAAAAATACTTGAGTAAGTCGTAACCTGCAGAGCACACGCTTAAGAAGGGAAGAGCACAAAGTGCGAGCGAACATCCTGCTCTGCTCTCCTTAGGGTTTAAACTGTAGATACGTAAGCCCCTCCATCAAATTAAAGCTTATTGAGGTGACTACCAAAGGTA
>OZ026595.1:21109152-21201652 GCA_964020085.1 Micromussa lordhowensis
GAACTTCTGTGAAATTGATTATTAAAGCAGGAAGTACGACTTTCATTAAGTTCTGAAATGATTAATTTTTCACATTTTCCCGCCCTTTGTTATTTTGGACTTACAGCTCCACCACTGATCCTATGATTATGAGCCACTATTAACTAGTCTCAGTTATTTTTTCTTGATGTTCAAGTCATTGCTGTTTCAGGAAAACGTCACTGAAGATTCAGGCAAGGAAAATAGGGAAAAACAACCGCATCCGAGAAGACTTCCATGAGAAAAAGCAGCAGCATCAGTCAGCTTATCTACTTAATCATTAAAACGATTGACAGTGATTTAACGATTATTATCGTGAATTTTTTAGCTATAAAAACATTTTTGACTCACATTAAGGAAAGAAAATCTGTAATTTAGTTCTAACTTTTGACTTCCAGCTCTGCCTATGGAGTGACTCTACCTGCTGCACATGACGGTTTTAAAATTCCTAGAAACGTAACCCAATTACCATGTAATTAGGCCCATGTTTTTGACTTGTAGCTGTTTAGGAGAATTATTCAATATGCTTGACGTTGTCATAAAATTGGTCATAATAGGTGTTTTGCGAACCAAGTGCTTTGTAGACTTTACTTGGTAAGGTTTTATGAGTAAGTCAATGATTGCACCGGCGTCCCGTAAAACGAATAGCACGTGTACTATAGACAACTTAATTAGAGAGACTTTCAGAATTAAAGTAGCCAGTACATTATTATTGACATAAACACAAAAAGTAAAAAGATATTTTCTGCATTTATTTTCCCGATCTGTGTTGAGAGATTACAGTTTTCCAGTTCAGTACAGGACACACAGCTGTATTCTGCTTTTAGTTAACAATTTATATTTTAATTTCCTTTTTAAAATGTTATGTGATTTCCTTCTTATTGATTTGTATTTTTTAATCATATAGTAGATATTGTAAAGCGCTATGAAGAATTAGTCGATTTAGCGCTATATAAAATGTTTATTTTTATTATTAATATTATTATTATTATTATTTACGGCGTCCCGTAAAATGAATAGCACGTGTACTATAGACAACTTAATTAGAGAGACTTTCAGAATTAAAGTAGCCAGTACATTATTATTGACATAAACACAAAAAGTAAAAATATATTTTCCGCATTTACTTTCCCGATCTGTGTTGAGAGATTACAGTTTTCCAGTGCAGTAATGTTTCATACAGCTTTCATTTGCTTTATTAAGAACTGTACACAGATGCGTCAGAGGTTCTAGATATTCTTTCAAATCAGGTCTCAAAAGACTTCACTCTCGCTGTAGCTAGTCTACAAATGTATTCAATAATGTTTAGACTAAGATTTTTTATTTAGCTTTTTCTTTAGTAATTTTTAATAATTGAGTTTTTATTTATATCAATATACATGTTTATGGAAACGAGAATGATAATGATAGTTGCTCAAATGTTCTTTTAGCCTTTTTTAACTTGTAAGCGATTTTAAGTTTTAATACAGTTTTTATTATTATTATTATTATTATTATTATTATCATTATTATTATTATTACTATTATTATATTTAAACTATATTTTTGACACATTTCCAGGTTATGAGAAATGAACAAAATTATGATATTTATGCGTGTAAAAAAGATAGCAATTAGTAAAAAAGGTACTATATGAAATTAATTTTTTTCGAACCTCACAGAAAATCTCGAAGCACAAGACTTTTGAATGGCTTTTCAGTTCCCGCACCTGTTTGTCTTAAAGATCTACCTGTTGTGTCCTTTTACTATTCAGGGCATTGAGGAAAAAACGTTTATCAGTTTACACTACTACATGTATGTCTTTGCCTTCTTGAAAATCGAGTTTCCCTGCCACCAGCAACTTTGATGTTAGATATTTTTAAACAAACGTGGATGTTAATGGGAACAATCAGTGGCAACTGAATTCGGAGAAACCCCCGCCGAGTAGGGAAGTGAACGACAAACAAACTCAAATCACAAATTTTCGCTTATAGTTTTTAACGTGGTGAAAATAATGATTTTTGAACTTGCGATGACCTTACATTACGTTACGTAATGATACCAAAGTGTACGTTCTTAGATGACGTGTGCAACATAAGGTACCCATGTGGCCGCCATAGCGTAACACAGCACCTGATCCCACCATCCGTTGGTCCCGTATGAAAATCCCGTATGAAAATCCCGTATCCAGTGTAACGAGGCTTAATCACTCAATCGATTGATTATCAAGTGAAGACGAAATCCGATAGAGAATCGAACAGTTTCAGTTTTTAGTGGACAGAAACCTTGTACCAGAATAATTTTAGGTATTTTACAGTCCTTTTTACATTTTCTTAAAGCAAAAGAACAAATTGTTGCCTGAAATAACATCAATAACAATTTCCCATAGGAAAAACAAAATAAATTTCAAAGTTCAGAGAAATTGTACAAAAACAGGTGGAATTTCATCATCAGTTTCATTTCGCCAATACTTTTAAGTGTTTCATATGGACTTCAAACTTTGTTTTGATGTCGTTAGAAATGATTTTTGTTTTTGAAAAGATGTTTATGCAATCGCACAGAGGATTGCGAAACGTTGTAAATAATCTTGGTACAAAGGTCCAGTTGTCACTCAAACGTCTGGCGGATTCCTTCTTAATTCTTTTTTTAATCATTTTATTGGGCAAACATGGCCATATAATCCAAATTAAATCCAAATCCATTATTAATCCAAATGAACAAAACATAGTCTAAACAGACGCGAATGGGAGATAATAAGCAAACAGAGGGCTAAGGCACAGCCAATAATACAGCAACTAGTTACACAGGAAAAACTGTGAATAAGAGAGACAGTATTACAGTTCTGCAATGTATCAGTAAACTTAAGGACTTTATACGACAGACAGACTAAAAAACTTCAGTGACAACCAAGAGTAAACATCGGCGATATTCGTTTTGATAATCTACAACTCACATCTTAACTGCAATAGATTTCGACGGTCTATGTTTTTAGTCGGACAGTTTAAAACGTGTCAAGCCATTTTGATGTGTTGAAATCGCACACCCAGGTAAGGCTCAGGACGTAGATGGTACTGAATATTAATAATTTTAAATGTATTTGTTCTTTTGCAGCCTTGGACAATAATGCAATCGCTTGACAAGGAAAAGCCGCAAAGGGATGCCATAAGTGCGGCCATTACCGCAATATATGAAGATCCAAATGTATCAGAGGAAGTCCGAACTACATTCACAGACGTCATGCAGGGAATAATAAATGTCGTGCTTTATCCTCTGACAAGCACACAGCTTGGAGTCTTTAGCAATTTCCTTGGCATGAAAAAGCTATACGTCTTGAGGGTAGTCGACTCTCGTGCACAAGACTTCAAGACACGGTTTCTGGATGTTTTCGTTCAAAAGCCTGAGCATTTTCAAGATATTGCGAACATCAATGAAACAATAGAACTAAGACCTAAAGCAGCTAAAACTATGAATGAATAATTTAGCCGAACCAAGAGAGACTTTGAAGCTGAGATAGAAGCCTGCAGAGATTTTATAAACTACCTGGCATGACTTAAAAACGCAGAAGATCCTCTTGCTGACCTACCATCCGGTGAACTCGACAAGGTGATACGCAAAAATCCGCGTTTTGTCCAGGGAATTGCACATACTTTCAATGTGCTAGGAGCAGCTGGTGCCACCTACAGCGTATTCAGGGAAATCCTCACTCCAATAATAATAATTATTATTGTATGGCTAGCTCCGCGAGCGGGCAAGATGAATCAAATCCTGCGCTGTGATTGGCTACCCGAGCGGGCAAGATGGAGCCATCTTGCCCGGTCGGGACTACCCGTTTTTTCCCGCAAGAAAAATTTCCCCAAAAGCCATATAATAAATCCTTTATTGACCAAGCTTGTTCGGTCATGATGGCTTGATATTGGCCTCGTTCTTTTTTTGCGTGTTTATGGACCTCGACTCCTTCTCGGTCCATATCTCGCAAAAAAGAACTCGGCCAATATCCAGCAATCTTGAACTCACATTTGGTCAATAAAACCCATACATAATAACTTTATTTAAGTGTCGCATGTATTTAGCACTATTGTGCTAATTGGGGACACTAAATAAATAAACAAAAATTTCAAATAGATCTTAAACTGATAAGAATCCCAACTGGTGGAAGGCCGACCAGTTGGTTATTTACACAACGCGGTCGAGGAGTTGAACTCAGGACTACCGAGAACAAATCCAGATAGTGGTAGGCTGAAGGATTTGAACCAGGGACCTCCAGATTTCAAATCCAGCACCCTAAAGCACTCGGCCACGCCACCTCCAAACAGTGGCTTCCGTCAGGGTAATCCGAAAGATGTTCTATCTGTTGCAGCAACAGCTATCGGTGGTTTGGGGTCCATCAAAGGTACCATCGACGTCGCCAAACGGTTGAAAGAAAAATATTTCGACCATGCCAACCAACAAGAACTGGCACGATGAGATAAAAAGGCGTAATTTACCTTGGTATAATTTTCTATTAAATCCACTACTGATCAAGAGTGCTCATTAACTTAGCTCAGTAATTTTCATGTTTTCTTTTTGTTTTTTCATTGTTGTTTCAGGAAATCGTCGTTACAAACTACAAGGAAATTAAGAGGAAGACAACCACATCCAAGAAGGCCTTCACGTGAAAACGCAACAGTATATAAAGCACTTGTCAGCTTGTGTACCGTGTGGCACAAAATTTCTGCGGGTTCAAATTTTTACGATTTTTGAGGTTTTTTCTACGATTCGCACAAAAAAATTCCCGCAAAAATGTTACTTCACAGGAGAAATTTTACATCAAAACATTACAAACCATTTATTTAAAACGTCTCTTTCGTTCAGAAACAAAACAATGAATGAGAAACAAAACGATCAGAAACAGATGAAGGTTAACAGAAAAGGATAGTCTAAAGGTACTATATTGAGAAAAGCATCTACAGTTCCACCACACAAGAGCACGATAGAGTGACACGTACACTGATTACTAGATTACAGTGTTGTACTACTCTACATGTTGTTTCACAAATCACTTGCATGCAGTTTAATTTAAAAATGGGAGAATGTTGTAATTACAATTAAACGCGACTTCGCGAGTTAAGATCGCAAAAATTAGTAGCCAGCAGAAAAACAACATCGCAAAAGTACAAAATATCACCGATTCGCAAAATTATACTCCCGCAAATATTTAGTGCTACACGGTACTTAACAAAACCATCTATTAATTAAATTTGACATGGAAATATCTTGAATCACAAATTTTAGCATTTTTCGTAACAAACTCAAAAAGCATTGTGAGATTTTGTAAATTCTTATGCATTGTAAATCATTTTTAAACTTTATACTGTAGAGATTTAAACTCTATATTGTGGCAGATCTTTTATATTTTATGTAGGGAGCGTCCTCGATAGGGATAACCTCCAACGTTTCCTTTTGTGTATATTTTACATGATAAATAAACTTCTACTTATCCTGGAATTTTGAAGATTTGATGAACAAGAAAACCAGTTTATCGCTGGTTCCAGCTATACTATTATAAATGACAAGTGAGAGTGATTTTTATATAATTAAACTGTTGTTACAGTTATAGGCCCGAATTTCAATCAGAGAAGAAACGGAGGTTAAAACCTCGATTTAGAAACCAGTGGGCAGCCAGGAAATTATCGTACACTCTACCACCAGATACTCAGTGAACAGGTATGATATTCAGTTAACAGGTGAGACCAAGGAGACTGACAAGCAAGTAAAGGTGTTCCTACATCGAGACTCATTAAATAAGTGCATGGACATGACATGGACATGAAAGAGATGACAATAATAAAACTACAGCAAAAAATAAGTATAATGCTACTCTTGTTAAAATGTAGGCATAACATAAGCTCAGCTAATCAGATCTAACCAAATCTAGAAATCAGGAATAGTATATATTTAAAAGTATATTACACCCATTGTTACTGTGCATCCTTATTGCGTAAGTAATTCATTTCGAAACGTCACGCAACGTGATACATGAAGGGAGCGTGCTAAAGAAGAAATATGTAACAATTATCCTACGAAATCGCGCGGAATATCGTCTGATACGTAGCCGACGAGGCGGGCTTAATTAAAGCGAGAGAAAAGTGAGTGCAAAATGACAGTCCTGGAAAAGTAAAAGATTTTAAAACATGATTTCCAACACTTCTAATCGTTATACATCTGAAACATTTTTGTCGTGATTTAGTACGAAATTATTTCCTTTGTGACCCAGGAAATTCACCCTTACATACATAGCACTTAATTAGTACATGAATTGTCGCCAATTTTTTTTATTTGGTGAAATACACACATGAACAAATAACTTTGAGAGAAGTATTTGACCTCATTTGATTGGCTCAGGTTAATCTGCACATCTTTTGTTCTCAGCACTGGGGGAATTACTGGTGTTCTTTACTTATTGTGTTGTTTGGCCAATTATAAAGAACCTTGTAAACGGGGCAGGTCACCACCATAAGATCCGTAAGCAAAAGCACAGTGAGCCAAAGCTTGTACGCGAGCTTCATTATCAAATTACAAATCAGTGATAACGAAAGGGTTCGGAGAAGAGCTCTAAAGTCGGCCCTACAACATCTCCTAGTCAATAGTCATCAGTCATGATCTTTGCTGTAGGAATCGTATGGAAAATACTCCGCTCACTTGCATGATGAATATTTTCTTTGAAATCAAGTTTATTTGAACCGGACTATTTACTCGGGGCCCGCCCGCCCCGTTTATCTTCCCCCCCCCCCCCCCTCTCCGCACATTCCTTTCAAAAAGACAATTATTTAGAGGTAATTCGGCGTACCTTCCTAGTCTCTTCCTGCTAAACATTTAAAATTTCACGTTATACAGTTTCACGTGTCTCCGATTTCTCTTGAACGTCTACATGCTATTTTTGTTCAATTCTACACAAATAGACGAAAAGTAACATAATTAACTGCATTTCATTAAGAAGAACATACCGATGAAGTAGACGTTACTGCTGGTGTACATGCCAAATAGAAGTTATAGCATTGCTTGGTCGGTTGTATTATTGTTTGCATGTGGGTCAGACCCAAGTCTCGAAATTTACCCCCACAGCTTACTGAGAAACGCTTTTGTTTAATAGTTATATTTCTTTATACTTGCAGAAAAGTGTAACTGAATTTCTCTAAATTTGGTTATTGAACCAGGAAGGATGATTTACATTCAGGAACCTGAGAATAACTCTAATTTAGCTCTGAAATGATTATTTGAACATTTTCTCGGTTTTGCTGTTCTTGAATGACTTGCACCCCCGCTAAAGGAGTGACTCTACCTGCTGTACGTGATGTTTAAATATTTCTAGATTACAATATCAATTACCACATCAACAGGTCCGCGCTTTAGGAGAGTTATTAGGGAGCTTAAGCACACCCTGACGACGACGCCAGCGAGAACGTCATCAAACAAAACGTTTAATGAGCAAAAACAACAGTCTTACACGTGCGTTATAAATCTTTGTACATTTCTTTACTGTCCTCAGCAACTGAACAAGAATGTGAAATGACCAAGTTCTGCGCAGTCTGAGAAACGCAAACGACGACGGCTAATTTGAATAAAGAAGAAGCAGCGGGATATTCACGCTTTATTTCCGATTCTTTTTAAGTGATGAGAATTGAACGAATCTATGTTATTGATATGTGTCAACAAGTAAGCAAATGTTCCAAAAAGTACTGTCTGTATGAAATTAATTTCGTTCTTTCACGAAACTTCACCGAAATCACGAAACAAAGGACGCCAAGCGATTCAAAGCGATGCAGGAACAGTGGGGTTTTAGTTCATGCACCTGTAGGTCTACCTGCGATGCATTGTTACTATCCTGACCAATTAGGAACAGACTTTCATTAATTAGCAGTATTGTGTCTTTACCTGTCTTGATAACGTGTTTTGTCTCCCAGATTGTTCGATGTATGGTCAGCAGCTGAAAGACAAGGGAAAATTATGAAAGTCTGTCAAGTGCTGGCAGCAATGGCAATGTCATATGTTTATAAAATACGGATTAAAATTATTCAACCGATGTGAAACAATAATTATCATTTTGTTTATCCCCATTTGAACGGCCTTTCACGATTTGGGAATAGAATGATTGTAGACTATATTAGTTAGTATTTCGCTGTTACCGTATTTGCATATGACACCGGTTTCGATGATAGACAACAGTAGAAATTTGGCGATATTCTTAAGTTACTTTTTGCATGGTACAAAAATTCGTTCTAATCACAGGAACCCCTCTAGACAAAAATGTCCAAATAGAAAGTAATAAAAAAAATAAACAGAAACAATTTTTTTCAAGATTGGCCATCTCTGACATAGCCTTTTTATGATCTTGATTTGCCATCTTATTTTCCCCTTGTGGCATTTAATGTGGACGTTCACAAGAAACAATATTGACCGTTAAACCTCGTGAGAATCGCGATAAAAATATCCTGTGACGTTTAAGGTGACGACTGTTTATAACGCAAGGACTTAATATTTAGTGCCAAAAATAAATCGATAAACAAAATTAAGATATTGGGAGAGTTGCTTGGAAAATTCCTTCATTCCTCAGCAATGATGTTAAATATTTTTAAATACCAACCGAATGAAGTAAACTTAAATTACCATGGAGGCAAAACTGGCACCTGATATCTTAGTATCAAGCACCTGTTGTTTTGCTTTAATGTTACAAATTTCTTTATTCCTAAACACGTTCACGGTTTATATAACTATAACAGTAAATTAGACGTTTTAAACAATGATTTAGTTACTATGGGTCATAATCAAATAAATTAAGTCTTCTTGAGTTATTGATGTTGATATATTAAGATACCTCGGCAAGGAATATAGATCCACTCTGATATAACTGGTGATATGTTATTATTGTTTAGTTCTCAGAACGTAGGAATAGCAATTTATATATCTATATGATGTAAGTGCATGCTAACTTCAAAAGCTGGAGCTGTAGAGATTTATCTTGGATCCCGGTCAAATAATTACTCGTGTCAGAAAGGCAATATAAAATTCTGGGCCTTCGACTTCAGAAATAACGCGTGTGGTAAATACCTTAATTCGGAAAAAACGGTGCAAGAGAATTAGCACGAGATCCAGAGTTTCAAATAAAAAAAATATCAAAGATGCGTCAACAAAGGCAAACTACGTTGTAACATCTCATATTTTGTATAAATAGACGCATAACGTTACTGTCTTTGTCATTAAGCCTAACTTTTTACGAGGTTTTGGAAGTCAACGGGCCATTTGATGGTGGAACAAACGTTAGGAAACGGGGAATACACAGAGCTATCCAAAATTCAAAAGTCCACTAGCAATATTTTTGTTCACGTTGCTACTCAGTCCGCACTTGGTACGGTGCGCCATCGTGCGCGAATTGCGCGAGCAGTAAGTTTGCGCCTAAACAATTAGCGCGAACGTTCTCAAAGCAATACCGGAATATATTGAGAGTATAAAATGGATCAAAATTGTATATAGTTACAAGGTATTCGGCGTGAAAGCTATCGGAGTTATTGAAGCAACGTCCTTACTTCGCTCAGTTAATAAACGATTTCTCACATGGTCCCACGTCGGGAGAGCTGAACAGGTGAGTGATCGTGGCCTAAATTTTTTCTTCTGGTTTGAACTGAATAGAAATGTAGGCTGCTTGTGCCAGAGAGTTAGGAAGTAAAATTTTCTTTTGTTTGCTCATCCAAAACACATCATTTCGCGCGTGAGGAGGCTAATAATTTATAGCAAAAGCGTCTGAAGTCTGCAGCGAACAATGGAATTGTTAACCGTATTGCGGTGACTTGCACCCCATGGCGAGCAGTGTCTCGTAAACGATAATAAATAAATATCATATCACATTTTTAGATATATATAAAATGAAGACATAACATTCAATTTATGAAAGGAATTTTTGCTTAGTTTTAAGACTGTTCAAATGTTTTCGTAAGCTACGGTGAGAAAGGGGTTACCGCCCAAAAGCGATATATAATGCCAGGCACCAGTCTTGATGTCTTAAGATCCAGGCAAGACCCGAATTTGTCTCGTTATTTCGACCACCCGTAATTGCACTTAGAGATTTGACTGGTATAACGTGGCAAAGCTGGATTTTGGTTATTATCCTTTTGACTCGATCACTTCCATTTAGTAGTCGACTGTTGCTCGGAGGGGGTTAAAGGTTTCTTAGTATAAGTGTTCGAACTCTTAAAGGTAAGAATATGCGAAGCCAATGACATAATATATGTTCTCTCATATCAGCTCCATAGGTATGTACCTTTTCTAAAAATGCACATAACGAAGTTGAATTTTGATCTGCAATGAGAAATACTTGAATATCAAATTCATGTTCTGTAATGATTACCCGCCTAAATTTACATGATAGTAGAAATCTAAATCGTCAGTGGTTCAGTTATTACGATCAAATACCGCTTCCAAGGTGTGAGTTGGGATAATTTTTTCAAAAGCCAGTTCGATTCACTTCGTAAAGTACATATCTAGCGCCTGACGATTGTTTTTGGTAAGGATTTTAACAATCGGCAGACACGTTCCAAATAGCCTGAGATTCGGATAAGTACGTACCAGCTACTAATATTTTTACTTTACATAGAAACGATTTCATTGAGATTTTGAAAGACTTACAGTGACTGATACAACAGACTTTTAAAAGTGACGACCTAAAGATATACTTTCTACATGGGAAGTATGAACCTTCACCAAGAATTTATAGTCAGAACCAGTTTACCGTCAAATCTATCAGCTGTGATGAGCACTAAATATTTCTCCCACAGCTTAGTGGAGGGAACTAGCCATAAGCAAGGTGTGATCGCCTAATCCGACGAAGCTGCACGCCGCGTGTGCATGCCTTGAATGGGCTTGGTTGGATCTCCGTTGTTTCGCCCTCGACATTTGTTGCCCACTGCAAACATCTGGCCAATTTAATTACTACATACAAACGGTTTTACCTTGTGCTATAGAAAAATTCGTTACACTTTGTAAAAGTATCATTCACTCGGTCAACTTAAGTATCAACCCAATCGCGTAAAAAGCCCTTCTACGTAATTAATCCGAGTTTGAGATTTCTTTTCTTTCCCTTTATAGTCATAGAAAGTGCTTTATAACAAATCTGAAAATGCATAGAAAATAAAATACCTTAAAAAGTAAAGTTTGACACCAGCTCGCTAAGGAGGCTTCCCTGCCTTGGGTCATTGATTTTTCTGAATGAGCACCAGTTACTTCTGTTGACAATTTGTACTCCTATGTCATACATATGAGCGAATTCTTATTTTGATTTACGGATTAACATGAGGTATGCAATAACGCTTGGGGTCGAGGTACAAGACACAATTGTAAACTGCCTTTGTTTCAGTTGGTACAACGTATATTTTTTTTTTAACATTTCAAGACTTTCGATTATATGTATCAAACAATCGATTGCGACCTACGCTTTAAGCAAAAACATCTTCTCAAAAAAGATAAACTTTTAACAAACGGTACCAATTGCCTGGTTTGTTTTAGAGTCGTATCAATCTTCTTACCCTTTTTCATATAAAACACATTTTTCTAAAAGAGGATACAAAAAGATTCAAACAAGACGTACGTATGTCCAGTCCTGAGAGCAAACTGAACAAAATTCATATCATAAAGGAATCGGTTAACTTCGTGATACAAGCTATTACATTCCATCGTTTATTTTGCAAGGGATTGTTTAGGTATGCAAAACACAATAAAATCTATAGCGTTATTGCCCACCGAAATACCCACCGATTTACCTACCTACCAACTTACAACTTCTCATTTACACAATTGATATTGCAGAACAAAGAGTTGGCATGCAAAGATGAATTTGGCATCACTTGGATGTCTGGCACTCCTCCTATTCATAGGGCTATTGTGTCCCTCGAACGCAGGTACTTTTAGAAATAGTTTCAATACCGTTAGGCTGTTGATCTCACTGCTTAATTATATTTTTCAAAATACATTGGCATCAATATCAATGTCTTTGAAACTGGTGCCTTTTCCGAAACCTTCAATAGGCGCATTTTTAAACGTTGTTCTTGTTCCTTAGTGAGGCTATTTATTTCCATTGCACCGCAATCAACAACTAACGTCTAATTATCTTTCACACTTGCATTATTGTCGGTTCCCCGCGACTTTCTTAAGTGGAATCACAGTATGCTTTCAAAATATTAATGTAGAACGTCACTGTGATAACCGGAACAAACTAACATGAAATAAATTACCAGTGGAAGTAAACTAGTGTCCCAAAAGTGCTAGTAAAGCTGACACAAGTACGTTTCTTTTTCTCGAATAACAACTAGAAGACGAAGAGGATCCTAATCATATTTTCAGTGGAGATGCAGTCCTGTTTTCCATAAATAAAGTAACCAATCACCCAAGATCTTGGCTAGCCTGCACCAAAAAGGAATGTAGTTTCTCAAAGCGTCAGGCAACGGATAACGTTTTCACCCATGCGAAAAAAGTGTTTCACATCTACGGTAAGGAAAGACTGACCACCAATGACCCTATTCGCTACGGAGATGAAGTGGCTCTGTTTTACAGGGTGAACGACGAAGGAGATGGCTTGTGGTTGGGTTGTGCTTCAGGAAGAAGGCGATGTGGTCTAGGAACCTGTCCTGGATTTCCGCATTTAAACCACTGGATGTGGAGGGGCAAACATTCATGTGACGAAAACAAGTTTGTCATCGCCGGAAGTACGGGCCTCCATAATGGTACCACGTCAGGACAGCCCGTTAGAATAGAACACCAAATAACGATCAGAAAACTGAACATCCCATCCATGGCGAGTGTAAAGAGTGAAATGGAAGAAAATTCAACCACCTTAATTGAAACACCTTTTCTTGACAACTTTGGACACTGGGTGATTAACAAAGGTACGTAAAATGATGAGCCACAACCTTGTCAAATCTAGAGCATGCTGTTAAGTTTGAGTTGTTATCTCGAAATGATCGTGCATTTTGTCAAAGTATTCGCACTTCGCGCCGTCAAAAGGGACACTTTATGTTATGAGTTTGAGATGGGCCCTGTCTGGCCTCGAATCTCAATCTGAATCTGAACATTCGAAAGTTATAAATTCTAGTATTGCTTCATTATTAGACGTTTGCAACTTTATAACTTTCAGATATGATAGAAAGGTGTGGAAATAAACATTATGACGCCCGTTACAAAGTATGCGATAAATGTGGCTCTGAGCCTTATATCCGTCCTAAGAACGAGAAATGGAAATGCTGTGCTGGAAAGAATCCCTATAACACAGAGACATCCCTCTGCTGCGAAGGAAGTGTCAGTATTCTGTACCATACCCACAGAAGTGCAAAGAAAGCCAGATGCTGCTTTAACACAGCTTTCTTTCCTGACAGGCAGGTTTGCTGTCAAGGTTAGTTTATTTTTTCTGATTTTCCTTAAGCAGTAAAAGAATAACTATTAAAAAATCCATAGCAAAATAGAGCAGCGAATATTACACGTCATTTTGGTTTGAATGGGTTATAGAAAATCAAGATTATCCGACAATAACTGTGAAAATCTTTCAAGTATTTACCTTCGGATCCTATGGATGCATTACACATGGCATATTAGCTTCTTACTAATAGGGCGGGAGGGCCGTAGTGGGGAATATTAGTCTGAGGTCGTGGCAGCACGGACTGAGCACAGGGAGGTCCGTATAAAAACGACCGAGGCCAAATATTGTCCAGTACGGCTCGAGCGAGCTAGGTTAGTAAATAGTTTATTATATGGCACGAAAACAAAACATACACGGCTTATGACCGTTCCCATGGAAAAAGTCCGTATGGCAAAATCCTGATCAAGAAAGATACAATCAGAACGCTCGGATCTACCTCAAGACTACCTTACCATATAATAACAGGAGATATTGTTTCTAGCATTGTGATTTTACATCTATTTGAAAACCTGAAACAACTTTTTGATAGGAAAAGTGCGAGACCTTCCTGGACAAGACACCGATGCTGATGATGACACAGTGCGGTGTTGTGGGAGTGAACCTTACTTATCAACCCAAGCAGCTTGTTATAACGATGTTATTACGCCATTCGACCCATTGAAGACGAAACACAAAGACACGGGCGATTGTGATACGGTTAATTACTGCCCATCTAACCTGCCACACACGTGCACCTTTTCCCCTGCAAACGACCGTGACGAATGCTGTCCGATTTTCAAATGTCTAAACAGTGGTAAGTAAAGAAGATACGTTTCCTGTAAAAACGTCCGTACAAGTAATGAAAAAATTAAAATGTGGTAAGGTTTTCCACGAATTAAAATCTTGAGGTGTAATGCATTCTTGACCGTTTTCATTGCCAATATGCTTCATCAGTTATATTTTGGATCATAAAATTTTGTCGAGTAAAATCCAAACCATTTAAACATTTTTCATGATTTTTGTACCCATTTGTGTCATTTGACTTTTTAAAGCACTAATTTCTAGGTTACAAATTGAAAACAGAAACATCACGGGGTAGAACAAAACTAATTTTCATAATCTCCATAAAGCTACAGTATCTTAGTGGAAAAGTTAGTCCAAATAGGGTAATTGATTTTAAACTATATTGATTGACGAGGTTTGTAATTAAGAAATTCGCAAAAAAAACAAAAACGAAAATACAGCTTTTTGCCTCATTAAATATCCCAACAATTTTTGGAAAAATCAACAAAGTTTTAGGCACTGAAGCATCTTGCAATACCAAAAACGAGATCGACTAAGAAAAAGAGCTTAACCTTTCTTCTATATATCCAAAAATAGGAAATTTCATTTTTTGTAAATCGCTTCAGAGGCTTCCGTCGTCTGTCGAAGAATTGCCTTATAGCTCTTAAGGAAACATCATTTTAGTATACCCGGTATCGAAAACTGAACTCTATCTATAGAATGCCACTCGACATATGTCTACTACAAACCCCTATGATTCTATAATGAGCAAGTATTCTTAAAACTCAACAAACTGGAAATTCTAATTGGCAACATGAATTACGTGATGCCTGTCACGTACATAGTGTGTTTAGTTTAGTCTAGTCTAAGGGAACTTATAATTCGGGCTCTTTCTTTAGTTTCATGTGGCTTGTGTAAATTGCGAATTGATGTTGCAATAAAGACATGGATTATACATGTAGTATAAAACGACACGCTTTAACACTCCATATCGGGCATATCAAGATGCATTTGACGCCCGTAAAACTCATTCCACAGCCCAAGAAATCCTTCAAAATGCTCAAAAAAATTCCTATTCCTATTTTAGATAGAAGAAAGCTAGTGCTATTATACTAAGTTGTAAATTATTTCAAAGCGAATAACAAGGACTTGGTCAATTTTGTAGATATGTTTTGTATATTCAAATAGGTAACGGTTAAGACTGTTAACTCTTCGAAAATCAGAATAATATTCTCCACGATAGCTCCCTGGAAGCGTTCTTTAGCCAAAGTTTCAGGATTTTCGATATTTCGAAACTGGCTACTCAGTGACAAGGAAGGCTTCTGGTACGCTCGGTTATAGGGGAATCCTTGTTTACAATATTTGCCTCATTAGCATAAGCAATTCAGTTTCTGATGGAGTTACAAATAAATCAGCGGTTCTGAATATTGAAAGGTCATAGTACGATTAACTCTGCCAGTAAATATGAGCCTGATGTATTGAATACTTTTTGTGCAACACGGGTTTAAAAACTCAAAATTTAACAATGAATGTATGAGCTCATTAGCGCTTTTGCCACCCAGAAATTTTGCAATTTTTTGAAAGACAATTTCTCCTTGAATATTACACCCAAAGAGCTAAAAATTTCACCATTTACTAAGTTTCACTACCTCTTTAGCTACCTGAAGACAATTCTTATCTAGCATGTTTCCTTCTGTACGCAAAGCCGTATGCAAATGAGCAAAAATGTAAACAATGACGTCGCATGAATCCGCCTAGTGCGTGGTTATTTTGCCACTAGGACCTAAAAATCTCATTTTGTGCTACAAGTTTTAAAAGCACAGTAGGAATAAAGTAGCTACGACCGCGACGCCAAGAATAACGCAATACCATATTCAAAGCTGAATAAGGAATGCAGCGTAAAATTGGAAAAGGAAATTTTGAAAATGCGCGGTCGTGGTTCCTCTTCACAAAGCAGGTTTTGGTAATTTCACGTTGTTGTTTTAAAAAGGAAGGAAAAGAAATATACCAAGAACTATAACGCACATGCATGACGTTGCCGTTTCCTTTACTGTTGTTTTTCTTGAATTCCCTAGAGTCCAAGTCTTAACATATCGCTACAAACCTAAGGGTTGCACATTTTCAATTAAGGCAACTTTTTAAAAGATATCATGACCTGTGCGATATTTTAATTTGTTTAGTACAGGAACGCTATTTCTCAAGTACGCTGAATCTTGTTTAATGCATATTCAGAAATTCACAACTACAAGCTGTTCCTTAGAAGAAACTCCCACGTATCCATATCTACTACCATTCCTGAGCTGACAGCGATGACTATCTCCTTCTGGATGAGAACTCAACAAGGCGGCGAAGGAACAGCTCTTTCTTACGCTACTCAAAGTCAGCCAGACGAACTGGTCATCAAGACACATCCCAGCTTAAGTGTGATCCTCAAGGGCTCTCCACAGGGCGATGAAACGGACTGGGATCTAGACGACGGTAACTGGCATTTCTTGTGGGTCGAGTGGGAGTCGTCTACTGGCCATCTGACTATCCGTGAAGGAGCACGTACTATCGGACCCCTCACTTCCACACAAACATCACTGGAAGGGGGCGGATATCTTGTACTTGGACAACGACAGCAGTCCCAGAAACAGTTTATCGAGGCAAAGGCTTTCGTGGGAGAAATTTCCCATGTAAATATATGGAGCGAAAAGAGAACAGATTTTGAACTGATACGAAAGGACTGCATTGGTCTACACACTGGTAGTATATTTCACTTGTCAGATGATACGATTGATCTTCACCAAAGTGCATCTATCATTGCATCAGATGTATGCTCAGGTATTTTGGTATTACTTTTCTTACTGTTGTCTTTTTAACAATTATTCCACAAGCGCGCGTTGGATATGAGATGGTAGATAGCCAACGAGGCGCATAGCGCCGAGTTGGCTATAATCATCTCATATCCAACAAGCGTGAGTGGAATAATTGTTTTATTTAAAACGCCCCCAAAAGAGAGCAAACTAAACTTTAAAAAAAATTAAAACGCCTAAAAAAAATCACGCGAACGCTTACCATATTCGTAGAGCATGGATGGTATAATGGCTCATAGCCCATGATGGCTAAGCCAATGAAAACTCTCGAATTGCATTATCCAATGATCCAGTTTTTAATAAATGTAATTATGTATATCTACTTATTTCTGTTTAGAAAACCATGTATTCTTGTGGAGGATTTAACGTGACGGATCTCTAATTTTTTCTTGACACTAGACAAAGCTTTGCAATTTTCAAACAAAGGAGTAGACGACTTCGTCAGCATATCGGGCATGCAAAGTTTAACGGCGTTCACCGTGTGTCTGTGGATGAGTTCGAGTGACAATGAAGGGAGTCCTTTCAGTTACGCGGTATCAAGCGAAGGAAACGAGCTGCTTATCTATTATGAGACATATTTTCAGCTGTTCATCGGTGGCGAAAAAAGGTTGGGTATACAGTATTGTGCAAGAGTAATGCAAATGAACGGAATTTCGTTTCGAACGAAGCTTATAAGAGTTTTTTATTAGTAGATGCAAATTTAGCTCCAAAAGAACTTTTTTCATGATTGACTGTCGAATTTTTTTACAAAAAAGTACGCTGGACAAAAGTGTTCTGGATCGACATTTTATGACAAAAAATTAAAACAAAGCTATGCAAATAATTTTTTGATTGTCTTAAAAACCTTATTAAATTCCACATATAGGAAGTTATTTTCATATGGATCACGCAAGGAAGACTTCAGTTACAACGAATCTAGATTTGAAGATTGAATCACAAAAGCACGGAAGAAAAAGAAAAATAGTTACGTTTTTCACAGACATCGTAGCCAGTGTTGTTGTGCGAGGATCATCGTTACGTGTTGGATTTTTTGTCATGCATTCGATGCATCCATCCAAACGGCGCAATAGTCCTCATAGTCATACATCAGCGGTTTATCACATCAATGATTCAAGTTGTAGTGCTACCACCGAAGGGCCATAAGGCAAACCAAACAACGTTGTTTCAAGCTCTTGCGGCAAGAAAATGCGAGAAAGGAGCAGGCTCCTGGTGTATGAGCCCAGAAATAGGTCCGGCATGTTTCCGAAAAGCACAGATAGGAGTGTCTGAAGTTCTTGGCCGACAATGCTTTTACACAGCAGCATTTTGTGCAATTGTGGCTTATAAAAGCACGAACTATAGGCTGCCATCTTCAAACAGGTGGAAGTCCGATCTAGTCGCAAGTACAGTTTAAAGAAGGTCAATGTCTGATTATAGTATCGCATTTCAGTAGACAAATAAGTTGTAAAGCCTTTTACATGCCGCTTTATTGTCAAATTCTTGACAAAAATCCTTAAACACGTAACGATGCTCTACGCAAAACACCTCAAATGCGACTCTTGTTTCTCAGAAATTACGTGATTCTATTACCAAAGTTGAAAAATAATTTTTAATGTGTAGAATTACCGGTGAATAAAGTTTAAGACAATTACAAAATTATTTGCGCCACTTTGCTTGTTTTAGTTTATTGTTGTAAAACATCGATCTATAACAGTTTTGTCCGGCGTACTATTTGGATAAACGTTAACATGACTGGATTGGAATATATATTTTGGATTGCTCATCGATAACACTGGAAGGTGACGTGAAAGTAAGGACGTGACGCGGGTAACGGATGGACGATCTCTTCTCTAAACGCTCCAGGGATGAGGAAGAATAGAGACCCTGGGATCCGTTCCCAGCTAGTGTACAACAGACATTTTAATTAATCTAGCCCAACGTTAGTAACCCACGTCGTCAGGTGATTTACTGAAAATTACATTTCACCAGCTGTTTAACCCGAGGTTAGTCGTAACCTAACTTCTCAAAACAGAACTAACCCCGGTTCAATTTTGATTTCGTTTGAAACATTTATAAACATACATTTATAACCAGAGGTAAAAACTTAATTCTCTTTTGAAGAACCGGGGCCCGAAGCAAAGCTTAATTATTAATGTAGCTTAACTTTCGTATAACCACGTTCTAGATACACAAGGGATAAAATGTTTCACTCCTAATAATTTCCATATATTGCACATATCTTGCCCTACCTTATTCTACACAATTTAAAAAAATTGTACGAGAAACACGAAAAATACAAACGGAAAATTTCTCCTACAGTCAGACAACAGTAACGCCTAATGATGGTGTGTGGCACCACATCTGTGTATCGTGGGAAAGCAGTTCAGGATCATGGAAATTCTACAAAGATGGTGAGTTCAAACAACAAGACACGCTCAAGAGAGACTATACGATAAGCGGAGGTGGCTCTTTGGTGCTAGGACAAGACCAAGGCTCGGTCGGTGGTGATTTTGAAGCTGATCAATCATTCAAAGGAATGTTATCAAATGTCAACGTATGGGATCACAAGCTGTTGGATGCACGAATCGAGGAGATGTCGACATCGTGTCTGCTGGATGTATGGAATGCTGGTAACGTATACAGATGGCGCGATTTCCTTCAAGAAGCAAGCGCCAGGCTTGTAAAGGAGTCCCCTTGTAAGCCGTTGGAACCTGGTACGTGAAATATGGTCCATTAGCATACATTTTGGTAAACTTGAGCCTGAGAATTCCAAATTCCACGCAGAGAGGGATGAGGAAGGTTTCGGGATAGAAAGTAGAAAATGACTCAAAAGTCTCGAATTTTAATGGAATCTGATTTTTCCGAGCCTAGAACACTGTCACAATTCTGAGATTAATTCTGTATTGGTTGCTGATACAGAAGACACATTTATGTGAAGGACAAAACACTTAATTCGTTTCAAAAATGAATCAAGCAGATTAAAACACCAACCCTAACCCTAACCCTAAACCTAAGTGTTTAGATGAGGCTATATAAACACGGAAAAAGTGCTCTATTGCTTTTATAAATATTCTAAATAATACGCGCGAATCTAAAACGTCACAACCGTGCCTTACTCTCATCTAAACACGTAGTGGCTCAATTATTTTATAACATAATATATATTGCTGAGATGAAAGCCATCAACATACTAGAAAGCATTATTTAACTGCTCATTAGGATGATCAAAGAATGCGTTATTTAACTGATCCGCCTAGATAAGCCCAGTGCTACCGGCGGAACAGTTTTACTTTTGTATTAAGTTTTAAGTTCAATTGAGATATATTGTGTTAAGTGTGTATAAAGCTGAGTTGGACGGGGGTGGGGTGAAAGCCACATTTGAACCGATGCAATCTGGTTTTTTAATTTTTTTTTTGTAGACAACGCTTTCCACTTTCCAAACAAAGGAGTTACTGATGCTATCAAAATAGCAAACATGAGAAGCAGTTTGACGGCATTCACTGTGTGCCTGTGGATGAGCTCCAGTAACGCTCGAGGAACTCCATTCAGCTACGCGGTAGGAGAGGGCAACAATGATGATAACGAGCTGCTTATCGAGTATAACGGATCTTTTGACTTTCTCATCGGAGGCAGTCGAGGGTAACTATATACTAAATAATTATACAAGCCGAATAATGAGTCAGTCAAATTTTGAATAAGCAAGGATATCGTAGTACACAGAAAGTTAATGACTGCTTCCTCACTAATAATGGCAAGTTTTTAGAAGGATTGCTTGTTCTAATAAGATAGTACGCATACCTCGATAACTTACATCTACAGTTAACAACAACTTAACATTCCTTTATTTAAAACCGCTACTGGCCAGAGATCATTCCACTATAGGATAGTAAACTTATGGAATTCATTAGACAAAGATTAAAACTGTGTAAAGACCTCGCATGATTCAAGAAAACTCTTAAGCCAAGGGTGTTGGACGAGTTTTTAAAACAAAAATAGTTTTAACTCATAGTTTTATACATTTTACTGTACATATATATTTTCTTATTGTATTCATTTATGCTCTTCGTTACTATAAAACTAATTTACACTATGCAGTGGCTGTGCAAAGTTTGCTGGGAAGAATAGACAAGACATGATCTGCCATTTTTGGCCACCGAGGTGGCCGTTTATTTTTATAACCATTAACTTTTAACTCCGAAAAAACCTAGAACAATAGAAATGATTCCCAGCAAAGGTGGGGGAGTACCCGCCATGCACAAATGTTTGAAGTAACCGCTGTCTATACTGAGGGTGGGTGGGTGGGAAATGGCGAACTGCTCGGAGAGCTCGAGTTGTGGAAAAGAGGACAGTACCCAGGCCTCATACGCTTAAGTATTTGATTATCTAAGTCCCGGATGACCCCCAACCACTTGCTGGGAGACTAGCACTAACAAGCAGCATAAAATCATTTATTCCCCTGGTGGGGTGAATAAATTTCCTTTATTGTAATGTTCACTCAAAAACCCTATTCGGGAGTGTTCAATAAAGTTAAATCTTAAACCTTAAACCCATCTTTTCTTAACACCAACATTCAAAAGACGAGAAAAAGTGCAACTATAATTCTTCAAGATAATGTGTGCAGTGGTGCGTGGTTCAAAAACAAAATATAACGATTGAGGTTTTTTTTTTATACGAACTCTTTTCCACTGAAACTTAACTATTTGAAATCATGAAATCAAGATGTATTTTTTTTTAAAAAAAGGTCAAACAAACCTGAACAGTGGTAAACGAATTATTTGCTGCAAATTTATAAACACGCTTTCATTACGCCTTAGGCCTTTCATTACGCCTTTATCCGAAATTACTTCAGTTCGTATTCTATATTCGTGCATATTATAGTACTCGACAGGCAAGTGTATTTCAGTTTATGATCCCAGCCTTAGGATGCTTGAAGTATTTAAAAATAAAAAAACTGACCAAGCAAAATAAAACCAATATTTTAAGGAGCCGGGAATCCTTGTTGTAAATGTTTAAGGATAGGTAAAAGAACGTGATTTGCTTTTTGTCTTGTTTTTTTTTCTTCCTTTATCCTTCATGAATTATCGATGAATATCCACAGTGATACATCAGTTGCCGCCTTTAACGGCCAATGGCACCACATCTGTCTTTCGTGGGAAAGCAGCTTGGGATCATGGAAATTCTACAAAAATGGCGCACTCAAAGCGCAGGGATCGAACTTAAAGAAAGGTTACACGATAAGGCAAGGTGGTACTGTGGTACTGGGACAGGACCAAGACTCGGTTGGTGGTAGATTTGACTCAGCTCAATCCTTCCAAGGGATGTTGTCAAATGTCAACTTATGGAATCAAGCGCTCGCTGATTCACAAATCGAGCTTATGTCAAAATCTTGTCTGTCGGATGAAGCAAGTGATCGTAAAGTATACAAATGGCTGGATTTTCTCCGTGAAGGGGGAGCAACGTTAGTTAAACCATCTCCTTGTGAAATGTTTGGAGTAGGTAAGTGGCAGCTTTAGTTAAATACGAGAGTTATTTAGATTTAACAAGGAAAAGCTTTAAATGGCTTTCATCAAACTAGCTACTGGAAAAGCTGTATCCAGGTGCTATATTCAGTACATGTACTTGCGACAGACTATACCACATCTACCAAACCTCGACTCAAAACAATTTCACTGTCTGCATGATGCTTGTTCTCTGTATGAAAATGACACCCAGGCTTATATCTCGTGACAAAAAATTAAAACCAATAAAAAGGAGGCATCATGCATGGTTACGATTTTGGAGAAGAAAACACACAGCCCCCTTGAGCCTCCTTGAACGTTGCTTTTTGCCATAGCTATACCAGGCGAAAAGATGCGCAATCCAAGGAAAATACAGGAAGGCTTGAAAAGAGATAAAGCTAAAATACAAATGACTGTAATACCGTGAAATCCCGTGTAAAACAATCTACAACTGTATAAGACGAGGCAAGCCTGTTTATGTTCTTAAATACATGTAGGTTCTTATTTTTCAAAGAGTAGTGCAGGTCAAGAGATTTCAAATACAGCTGTATTGAGGTGTCGTGCATTGCAAAAGTTACTGGATTTTATAAAATACTACTAAAAATTAACGTAAAAAAAGTAAATATCAACATTAAGAATTGTCTAATGTCTGCACTCAGTTACAAATCAGTTACAAATACAAGTGAATTAGTAATGTCTTCAGCTGAACACAACCGATTTTGTAAAAATACTGTAGTAATTATCACTTGCCTATCAAGTGTATAGATTTTAGCCTGAATTGTTATGAAAACTGGATGTCTACATATAGCAAATTTTCATGCTGTACGTTCTTAGGCCCCGCCAACTTTTCCTGTCCGGATACGGCTTCCGTTCGCACGCATCCCGCAAATTCGGCAGCGAATCCGGACATTTTTGAATCCGTTCTGCAGAGCGGAAAGAAATAAATCCGCATCGAATCCGATGACGTAGCAAAATCGTGTCCAGTCTCTTACCGAACAATAAATCAATGTAGTGGCACAACGCGTAGGCGTAGTTTTTCTAGAGTGAATCCGGATACCGTCGGATGCCTGTGGACAGTCGAAATTGAATACGCTACGTGTGGAAGGGGAAATTTTTGATCCGGAAAGAAAAGTTGCGGATTCAAAAATATCCGAATACGTGTGGACGGGGCCTTAATCCACTAGGGATTTTACTGTAGCCGCCAAAGATGAAACGACAGGCTATCGCCAGGGACCGGACAACGCGTAAAAATTGGGTAGTGTGAAAAATATTAGCTACTTACTTAAAAATGATGCGTTTGTTCTCCTTCTTGATTCGTTCCTTCCCTCTTCGCTTAGCAGGCTCTTGCTCTTACTGGACCTGTGTTTGAAAAAAATATATCATTTAATACGTACCATGCAAACTTATGCATTACTTCTGTTTCCATTTTCCAAACAAAGGACATAAAATAAAATCCAGGAACCCCTATTCATATGCAAGACTAACGAGTTCTCTCAAACCTGATTCGTTTGATCGTTCAACTAGCTATGTAACGTTTGAAAAAATAGTGCGAAAAAGTACCATGCATACAATGTATTACTAATTTATTTACTTATTTATTTGTCAATCTAGATCACGCTTTCAATTTTCCGGAAAAAGGAGTCCATGACGTTGTAACAATATCAGGCATGCGCAGTTTAACTGCGTTTACCGTGTGCTTATGGATGAGTTCAAGTGCCACTCAAGGGTCTCTTTTTAGTTACGCTGTTGGCGAGGGCAACGGTGATGATAACGAGCTGCTCATCGAATACAACAGATATTTTGACATTCTCATTCGTGGCACAAAAAAGTAAGTAAATATGGTGACACAAATATGGTGCGATATAGCGATAAACATATATCTGAGGTTACTCGTCGACAGTGCAGTTAGGTATACCAGACATTCCAAAGATAAAATGCTACTGATACTAATACTACGAATGGGCAACATACATTTCCACCTTGTCATTGGTTGTACAACCGCTAAAGGTTGCGCAAAGATAAATTAAGCATGTATTTATATGCAAATATTTGTGAAAAATAAGAAAATTGCCAGTCATACAAAGAGACGCCCTGAAACAGTTTCTAAGAGATCTGCCTTTTGTAGATTCGAAGTGAACTCATTATTAACAGTTTTAAGATAATCATACAGTATTAGATTCTCGTATGTTGCTCGTTGAAGCAAATTTTTGGTTTCTGCAAACCGGTAAAAAAGCAGCTTTGGAGTAAAGAAATTTGAAATGCGGGTAAATTACACTACTTATATTATACAAAATATTCGAGTTAACTACTTTAAATCTCTTACGTAGAGAAACTTCAGCTGCATTCAGTCACGGTGAATGGCACCACATCTGTTTGTCGTGGGAAAGCAGTTCGGGAACATGGAAATTCTACAAAGATGGCGGCCTAACTGACCAGGGCACGTTAAAGAGGGGTTACACCATAAGACAAGGTGGTACATTAGCGTTTGGGCAAGAGCAAGACTCGGTCGGTGGTCGCTTTGAAGTTTCTCAATCCTTCCAAGGAAAGCTATCAGGCGTCAACGTATGGGACCATGTACTTACTTCGAATAAAATTAAGGAAATGTCAACAACTTGCGTGCTGAATGAAGAAGATAATGGAAACGTGTACAACTGGGTCGATATTCTCCGTGAAGGAGCAATACGTCTCGTTGAACCATCTACCTGTGAGCCAATGGGCAAGGGTATGTGCGGCTTTAAAATAAGTACATATAACGTAACAAAATACTCGAATCTGATGTTATTGTTACTATTACTGTTACTGCTTGTTTGCAAAGCAAGAGATCTATCTAAACATAAATATGAAACAACGATGGCAAGCTATGGGTTACATTTTCTAGAAATCTCAATGTTAGAAACATGCCATAACGTTTATTATTGCCTTAACGAACACAGTTCAGACCATTCGCGCGATGCCAATATGCCAATCAAGGAAACCTGGTCACATGGAAGTCTTACGAGTTATTTCAAACCCAAAACTGTTCGTTCAACTTCCTATGTTACGTTTGAAAAACAATGCGAAAAACGTACCATGTACACTAATGTTTTAATTATTTAAATATTTATCTATTTATTAATTAATTTATTATTTATTTGTTTTTTTTTGGTTAATCTAGACTACGCTTTCAATTTTCCGGACAAAGGAGTCCATGATGTTGTAAAAATATCAGGCATGCGCAGTTTGACGGCATTTACCGTGTGCTTATGGATGAGTTCAAGCAGCCCTCAAGGGACTCTTGTTAGTTACGCTGTTGGCAAGGGCAACAATGATGATAACGAGCTACTCATCGAATACAACAGATATTTTGACTTTCTCATCGGTGGCACACCAAAGTAAGTAAATTATATTAGCAAGTGACGTAGCTAAGGTAGTTCCGTTCCTCGAGGACAGTTATTCGACTTTCTCATCGTTACACAAAGGTAACGTAAATTATTAGTACGTAATTAGAGACAATGCGTGCAATTCTCGTCGAGTGCAACCAGTCACTGTTCTTAGAGTTATCCGATAACTCTAAGAACCTTTTTTTTGCTCATTCGGCGTAACAAAAGGTGATAATGTATACAGACAGTGACCGCCGCAGATACATTAATGTGCTCTCTCCCGAGTACAACCGTTGTTAATTACGCTATAGGAGAGGGAAACGATAACGAGCTGATCATCGAATACAACAGATATTTTGACATTCTCATCGGTGGCACACAAAGGTATAGTAAATTATATGGAGAGTGACGTAGACACAGTAGGGCCGCTGCCGTCTCTCGAGGCCAACTGCCACCTCGAAGAAATTGATTACGATGCGCTATCTACAGAATAGTGATGAATCCGTTTACAGCATTGTCCCCGTCCCCAATCCCCATGTCTTTCACCCTTCAGTTTCGCAGTATCATCCCAGGGTAATCATAATGATTAAAACAGAAGGCAGAGGTAGTCAGACCTCAGGGATCGCTTTAGATTTTGGCACGATTGCTACTTAGTACAAACGATTTTTATTCCTTACCAAAATTAGGCCATAGATGCCAATCGTGCACACCATTTACAAGTAGAGAAAAGCATCGGATTTTCGACTTACATGACATATTCTTCATTTAAACGCACTGTGATAGGCCAGTTTAGCCTACTTTCAGAGTGGTAGCCACATCATTAACTAATTCCAATTAACTTTGCTTTTTTCTAAAACTTGGAAGAATCCGAGATCAACTTTCACAACAGAAATCGCTATTTACCGACATTGCAGCCTAGGTGTTTTTGACTTGAATCTGACCCGTTTTCTCCGCAGGTCTACCTCGGTGACAGCATTTGACGGTGTATGGCACCACATTTGCTTAACATGGGAAAACAGTTTGGGATCGTCGAAACTCTATAAGGATTGTGAACTACAGGATGAAGGCACCTTAAAGAGAGGTTACACGATACGACAAGGTGGTACTTTGGTGCTTGGACAAGACCAAGACTCGGTCGGTGGTGAATTTGACACCTCTCAATCCTTTCAAGGAATGCTGTCAAACGTCAACGTATGGGATCGTGTGCTGTCCGCTGCACAAATCACTGAGATGTCGACATCATGTCAGCTGGATGAATGGAATCAAGCGAATGTTTACAAATGGCCTGATTTCCTCCGTCAAGGAGGCACACAGCTTGTCAAACCATCTCCTTGTCAGCCGTACAAGATTATGGGTAGGCAAATCCCATAAAATTGTTATGTTACGTTCGGGAATCGGGAAAACTTGAACGCCACGACCCGAACTAGGGATTACATTAAACCCTTCAATAATTATATACGTTAAGTTGATAATGGAAATGGTACGGTTTTAAGCAGTGTAGAGCGTCGTTTGCGTAGTTGCACTTTTGGGGACTGGGCGCTGAGAGCAGCCGTTTCAAAAGTTTCCACATACGGAATTCTGTTTAAAGATAGCAATGAATTGCCTCATTTAATCGTATTTTGGGTGTGTAGATTGCATTCGAAAAAAGGCTAATTTTAGAGGCATTCTAACTGTTGTCTCTGAATAACTTTGAGGTTCTCACTAAAAGGGCCTCTTTATGAGACACTTCGAACGATGGCAACAAGAACTAATGAAATTATTGATTGATTGATCCTTTTGTAAAATTCAGTATTAAGAGTTTGAGATGTATATGAAAAGAGTTCTTCAACAATTATACACAACGTTGTAACTAAAGGTAAATGAGGCATACGTTTAATACCTGCTACGTCTGTCTTCTCCATCTAGACTACGCTTTTAATTTCCCGGAAAAAGGAATCCATGACGTAGTCAAAATCTCAGGCATGCGCCGTTTAACAGCATTTACCGTGTGCTTGTGGATGAGTTCTAGCAGCCCTCAAGGGACTCTTGTTAGTTACGCTGTTGGCAAGGGCAACAATGATGATAACGAGCTGCTCATCGAATACAACAGATATTTTCACTTTCTCATCGGTGGCACAAAAAAGTAAGTAAATTATATTAGTAAGTGACGTAGGTAGTACAAAAGCTGCCGTTCGTCGACGACGATGCACCGATTGGAAATATGGCTTTGTATGCCCGAAAGCGAGGCTTTTTCGTTGAGAAATGTTGTCAAAGGCATGTCCTTCCTCTCATTCTCTGTAAGCTGAAAAAAAACCTTTGTGAAAACTGTTATTTTCAAAGATATTCCAAAAGCAAACATATATATGCGGAAAGTATCGTTCAATAACTTTTTACAACAACCTTATCTACAAGACGATTGTTTTTAGATTGATAATGCAGATACTAAATTTTTTGATCAAGCTCATCTCCACAGTGATAATCACCCTAAAAGAGGAATCTGATCACTCTAACTCCCGATAAAGTATAGACTAAACCAAGTCGAAATGTGGAGGTCGTCATAGTCGACTGTCAGACATACATCGTTGAATTCAAAGGATGTCGCTCGATGCATTCTTCTAGTTTATAAGACGAACAGACACGCTTGACTTCATTCAACATCTCTTTTGTTCAAATCATAAATCGGCTGAATTAAATAGTGGACGCACGATACGGTTGAATCAAAATGGAAATTAAACAAAGCCCAGGCTCCCTTAACGTTCTAACCTTGTTAACTCCTCCCAAGGATTGAGAAAGATTATTGACGATATTTGGTTTGTATACTTACAGTTTAGCTGTTGGAAGACATTTGGAGCAAAAGACTTCTGAGAAGTCTAAAGAGCTTTCGTTCGTAAAAGTCGACCATTCGCATTGGTTGTCGCAATTAAGTCTCGATCTCGTGTATACGTCGAAATATTTACAATCGGTGTATCGAGGATTGAATAAATAATCACTTTCCAGATATGTGAGATCATGACCAAGATAAAGATATCATTTAGCTTGTTGTCGGGCTTGTCTAACCCTTCGAACAACCGAACTAGTGTTATAGTTTCTTTATAAGCTGGAATAAAACTCAAAACGAAGCAAAAACAAACAAATACAAAACAAAATCGGTACAAAAAGAGAGATGCAAAAGGGGAACAAAAACAACAACAGCCTCAAGAAAACAAAACAACTGTCATATTTTAAGATTGAAAGGAAAGAAATTCTTACAGTGTGGCTGTTACAAAACACGAACCATCTGACACAGCTTGTCGCATTCAATTGATGTCAATAGTGATCATGATGCATTAATGTTTTCCTTAAATATTGATTTAATGAGCTAGCGTTTTCAAAACTAAGTCTTCCGAAGATGGCGCTAGCGTTTGATTAGATCTGACATAATATGTACAAGAGGTACATGGCTTGACATGCATTGATGTATGATCGGTCCCGTTGATACATTAAACATTTTTCATTACAGAACATTTATTTGGAAAAAGTCAAAGACCATTACAAATATGAAATATATGAAGCCTGAAAATCTTAATAAAGTTTGAGTATCACAATTGCAGCAGTTTCTTGTCTTATGTGTTATATCGATTTTCGTACTAGACAGACATCGATAACAGCTAGCGACGGCGCATGGCACCACATCTGTCTTTCCTGGCAAAGCAGCTCGGGATCATGGAAATTCTACAAAGATGGCGTCCTAAGGCAAGACGGTACCTTCAGGACAGGTTACACGATAAGACAAGATGGCACACTCGCACTGGGACAAGACCAAGACTCTGTCGGTGGCGAATTCGAGAAATCTCAGTCCTTCCAAGGGATGTTGTCAAATGTTCACGTATGGGATCGAGTGTTACCTGCTAAACAAATTAAGGAAATATCAACATCATGTGTGCTAGATGAATGGAATGAAGCGAATGTATACGAATGGTCCGATTTCCTCCGCCAAGGAGGTGCAATGCTTCGCAAGCCATCTCCTTGTAAACCATTCGGGAACCCAGGTAGCTAAATCAAGTGCAGCTCTAGCTAGCTTTGAAATTGTAGAATTGTTGTGATAGCCTTCACAACTTAATTATTGTTTTTATTGTTGTTGTTTTTTTTGAAACCTTAGATTACGCTTTCCATTTTCCTGACAAAGGAGTCATTGACGTTGTCAAAATCTCCGGCATGCAGAGTTTGACAGCGTTTACCGCATGTTTCTGGATGAAATCGAGTAGCACCCAAGGGACTATACTTAGTTACGCCGTAGGCAAGGGCAACAATGATGACAACGAGCTGCTTATTGAGTACAATGGACGTTTCGATTTTCTCATTGGTGGCGAGCAAAGGTAAAGTAAATATTAGTACCAATTATGGAAGGACGGAAGGAGGGAAATTTCGTGGGAGTTCGTGTAATCCCCAAAACGATAGACTCAATTTCAATAGTACCGCGACAAAAATAGCAGCAGGAATATTTGTCGAGATGCATATCGGCAGAGCACAGTGCGTAACGTTTATTTTTAAAATGATCTAGTACTGAACAGACGAAATGCTACATGGAGTCTTTTGTTTAAATACAAAGTGTAACCTAACATGAATAATCCGATTGCGGGTGCAAGTTAAGGAAATTACTCGGTTTTTTGTAAATCACTGTCTGTGGAGCAATCATCCTTTCCGTTGAACCTGAAATACAAAGCACAGTTGAACGAGTACTAAAAGTACACGAACCTATAAAACTCTAAACTAGCTACAGAGCTTTGTTACTGGAAACTAATTCTTTTGAATGTCTGGTTTGCACAATCGCTTATTCTACACAGTCAAACGACAGTAACAGCTAACGACGGTGTATGGCACCACATTTGTGTATCTTGGGAGAGCAGTTCTGGAACATGGAAACTCTACAAAGACGGGAACCTAAAGCAAGAAGGTACGAGCAAGACAGGTTATACGATACGACAAGGTGGTACTATGGCACTGGGACAAGACCAAGATTCGGTCGGTGGTGAATTTGAAATCCCTCAATCCTTTCAAGGAATGTTGTCAAATGTCAACGTATGGGATCACGTGCTCGATGGTACACTAATAAAGGAAAGGTCAAAATCATGTGAATTAGAAGAAGGGAATGAAGGAAATATCTACACATGGACCGATTTTCTCCACGAAGGAGGCGCAAGGCTGGTTCATCCATCTCCCTGTAAAATAGTGGAAGTTGGTACGTGACTTTGATAAATATAACTGGTAATTCGACGTTCGCCCCCTTGGTACCGGTGGGTTTTTGGAAATGTTATGAAAAAAATCAACGTTTAGAGTAAACAAGAAGACAGCACAATAAAATAAAGTTCTAATTAACAATTAGATTATGAGCTCGAGATTTCTATGAGGTGATAGTTGATGAGGCCGAAGGCCGAATCAACTATCGCCTCATAGAAATCGAGAGCGAATAATCTAATTGTTTTAGTAGAATTCTAACTGAAATTAACGCAAATAACGGTTTCAATGATTTTCCCACGTATTATTGACTTTACCCACAAACAAAGTTGCACGTATCGGACTGTCCTTGGCAAATTTGAAGTTGTTTAGGCGCGTACCCGCTTTTTCAATATTTTAAAGTTTTTAAAGTCAAGAAACCTTAAAAGTGCTTCTTTTAGTCTTCTCAGGAATTTAATTACCCGTTTACATCTAAAATTCCTTCCAAAACTTCGGAAAAACTATAAAAACATCGCATTTCGTGGCGACCGGCGGCCAACTGTACTCTAATGGCTGATAGTATACGAGTAGCTCAGCCAATCAGATTGCAGCATTTGCATTAGTATACTAGTAGAATTCTACTAATATTCCTTAGTGCCATGCCTGCATCGATAAATACCTACCTATAAATATCCACACATTTGAAAGGACGTTCATCCAGGGTAGTAAGTCAATATTTAACATGTTGTAAATAGGTTTTTGATAACATTATGATAAAGAATCAGATGTGGTGGGACAGTCTCAGCCAAGTTCATCGACTAATTGTTACTTAAAACCGATTAATCTGAGGTAGACCAAACCTAAGGACCTTACAATACACGTGACAAAGAGATGTGGCATCGCACACGAGAAGAAAACGGATTTGTGAGTGTTATAACTTTTCGGTGACATCCTTTGATATTTAAAGGGATTTTCCATATCGGCTTAAAATTCCGCTTGAGAGGGGATATTTTACTAGTACATACATGATTTTGCATCACATGAAAAATGTACTTAAAAGATGCGTTAAATTGGCAGGGGTCCATTGCCAACTATGCAACAAATATGTTATCTACTTTTTAGAATATTTCCTTTTCTTGTCATTTCAGACTACGCTTTCAATTTTCCAGAGAAAGGAGTGAATGACGTGGTAAAAATATCAGGCATGCGCAGTTTAACAGACTTCACCGTGTGCCTGTGGATGAGTTCTAGCAGCCCTCAAGGGACTCTTGTTAGTTACGCTGTTGGCAAGGGCAACAATGATGATAACGAGCTGCTCATCGAATACAACAGATATTTTCACTTTCTCATCGGTGGCACAAAAAAGTAAGTAAATTATATTAGTAAGTGACGAAGCTAAGGTAGCGCACAAGCTGCCGTTCCTCGACGACGATGCACCGATTGGAAATATGGCTTTGTATGCCCGAAAGGAACAATTATTAGTTACGCTGTTGGCAAGGGCAGCGGTAATGATAACGAGCTGATTATCGAGTACAACATATATTTTGACTTTTTGATTGGTGGCACAAAAAAGTAAGTAATTATGTATTAGTAAGTGACGTAACTACTGTAGTGCACAAGCTTCCGTTCCACGAGGACAATGCACCGATTGGAAATATGGCTTCATGTGCGCGAAACCGTGGCTTTTCGGTGACAAATGTTGCCCAAGGCATATCCGTCTTTACAAAAACAAAACTATGTGAAACAAGTTTTATTTCAAAGATATTCCACAAGCAAGCATATGTATATTTAACAATTATTCGCCTCAGCCTCGGTGAATATTGTGGAATAATCCCCGAGACGAAGTATAATTTCAGAGCTGAACAACAGAGAATAACAGACTAAAACATAAAAACAGCGACCCAATTGTTCGTTTGCACACACGTATGCAGCCGTATAGCTTTAATAAGAGGCCTTACATGTAAGCTTACATCAATTGTGAATCAGTTTACTCACCGAGTTCGGCAGTAAAACAATCAAGCAAAACACTACGAAAAAATAAATTCATCCGGTACCTTTGCTTTATCGCTGCAGACTTCATCTACAATTGTCATCACCGCAGTTCAAATATATGAATTTATTTCATATATACTTACATCAATTGTCATCACTGTCTCAAAATGAGTAGCTTGAGTTTGGAGAAAAACAGATTTCGGTAAATCGATCTGATCCGCTGGCAATCAACGTAACCACTGCGTTTACGATTCTTAACTGCCTTGAACACGAGTTCTTGGAAGGATTTTCGGTGCAGGGATGACAGCAGTCACTTAAGAATATTCTCCATCCTTTCAAATATCCTGGACTAAGAGTGATGTCTTCTAAATAGGTAAAATATTCATTCACCAACTTTCCGCTATATTTACTTGCCGACACGGCAAGGCTGGCGTGCTTAGTAGCCAGGCCACGAAAATGTTATATTCACCGCGTAGCGCGGTGAATATATAACAATTATTCCATGAGCCCGAGTACGATATGAAGTGATAAAATAACCAACGAGTGCGTAGCGCGAGTTGGTTATAATCACTTCTTAGTAAATTCTCATATGGAAAATAGTGCGCCAAGTTTAAAAATTTTCCGCACGAAGTTTTCAACTTCAGCCCTCGATAATGGCCGAAATAAAAATCGGCGGCAAAACCCGGTTTGAGAATTTACTAAAACAATTATTCCATTCGCCCTTGTTGGATATGAAGTGATTATAACCAACTCGCGCTACGCGCTCGTTGGTTATTTTATCACTTAATATCCAACTCGGGCTCATGGAATAATTGTTATATATCCAACAAGGGCGAATGGAATAATTGTTTTAGTAAATTCTCAAACCGGGTTTTGCCGCCGATTTTTATTTCGGCCATTATAGAGGGCTGAAGTTGAAAACTTCAAGCGGAAAATTTTTAAACTTGGCGCACTATTTTCCATATGACGTAAAACTCCGACTATTGGCTCATAGTCGGAGTTTTTTAGCCAATCAAAAAGCTAGAAATGCAATAGTCGGAGCTGAGAATTTACTACAACGTCATAGTACGAATCGCTTAACCAATCAGATTGCTGGAAACTCCTTGTTCAGCTCTGAAATTATACTAACACTGGATATTATCGTTCAATAACCTTTTATTGATACTTTTGAGGCATTTGAAGGTTAGTATATTTAATCAATACAATCTTGTGACCACGTTTTTTTAAGCAATTGTACTGTGCCTGTATGCCATTGTACACAAGACGTCGATCTCTACCAGCTTAAAATCGCAACTGCAGTCGCTAACAGACCCTATATTTCCGGTGAATCTACTTGTAAATAAGCTTTAGCTTAAGAAAAATGCTAGATATTTAGGTATCAACAATCAAGGGAACAGTGTTGTATCATTAAAGTGTGCCTTCGTCATAAATGCTTTGGCGAAGGTATTAAGTCGAGGTAAGGAGTAATGTCTTTATCATGATTACTGTGCGCTGATAATGTTGCAAGACTTGATTTTATGTTGCTTTGTACTACATTTGATGTAGTAGCAGTGAAAAGATTCCTAATGCAATGTATGTTTATTTTAATATGAACCCGAAAAGAAGTTCTGTTTGACTTTAATTGATGTCGTTCGATCCATTCTTCTGGTTTGAAACAGACAAGCTTGACTTCATGAAAAGAACGTTTTTCAGAGATTTTTACTCATCGTTTGATCCCCATCAAATGTATTACCTTATAAATATCATACCATCCTTTTGCAATTTTTTCGTTCGAAATTTGCCTTGTATTTTTATTCCTCTTCAAGAATCGCGGCAAAAATCTTCTATAGGCAAGATATTTGTTTACAAACATTGTTTTTGTTATTTAAATGCTCAAAACGTTAAACAAAAGAATGTTGTTTATTAGTTAATAGTTCTTTGGTTGGCATATTAATAACAATAAGTGACGTCAATCATACCTTTGCTATTGTTTAATTGTAAAGATTTGAAAATTCTAAAACATTACTGGTGTCTTTGGTTACCCTAGTCGCTTACTGATTTGGATTCAGGGCAAGTGTTCGCACGCGTAAATAAATATTAAGCCGACTTTCGACTTCTCCATGACACGTTGAAATTACCTTGGCGCATATTTGATATTTCGAACACAAAAAGCCGGCAGTCTAATGTATTTTTATATTGTTGCGTTGAAAGGCAAACCTCAGTAGCAGCGTTTGACGGAGTATGGCACCACATTTGTCTTTCGAGGGAACGCAATTCAGGATCATGGAAATTTTACAAAGATGGGTACCTCACAGAGCACGGCAGAGGATTCAAGAATGGTTACACAATAAGACGAGGTGGTACTCTGACATTGGGGCAAGACCAGGACTCGGTCGGTGGTGAATTTGAGGAGACTCAGTCCTTCCAAGGAATGCTGTCCAATGTCAACATATGGGATCACGTGCTTACCAATACACCAATCGAACACATGGCAACGTCGTGTCTCTGGGGTGAAGGGGACGCTGGAAAAGTTTACACATGGCTTGATTTTATTCGCCAAGAAGGAGCACCAATCGTTGAACCATCTCCCTGTAAACCGTTGGGAAAAGGTACGTAGAAATCCATGTGGAAGCTTTAATAATGACTGCAAACTTGCCATGTTCCCTCAATGCATTCATTCATTCGGCAACATCATACATTTTATATAGAGATAAAAGACCTTATTTTATGAACCTTGCTAGCCTAAATTCACTTCAAGTATCATTTATATAAGAACCTTTTTAGGCTAACTGAAAAAAATCCAGGTTCTTATACACGGGTATTTACTGTAATCTGTGACAATGAGGCCCTAAAATTTTTGCGTGTTCTAATGTTTGCGGGTTCTTTTCTTATGTCTCCTCTGCTACCCGAGAATGAAATGCTGAAGAACTCCGCCTTATCAACTGAGCTATATTTAAGTATGAGTTTGAGATGATTTTTTTGTAATAATGCATAGAGGCGCTTTACAAAATTGTCAGTTACTTGGCTATAAATGAACACAAACGAACATGTACAGTGAAACCTGTATTAAGTGGACACCCTTGGGACACTCACTAGTGTCCGATTAATACAGGGAGTCCGCTCTAAACAGGTTCTACTATATTGCGGAATAAATACTACTTATTAACCGAGAGTGAGGTCATTACAGGGAAATCTCAGACCGAGTCCTTGATGTATTGACCGAGCGATAGCGAGGTCAATACATTAAGGCCGAGGTCTGAGATTTCCCTGTAATGACCGAACGGACGAGGTTAATAAGTTATTTATTATATGGCCTTTTTAGCGCTATTCTTGAAAAGAGTATAATAAACTGAACACCGCAAGTAATTTTTCACATCCGCTCAGTTGCGCGCGCTACGGCTTTCTTCGTCGCTTATACTAAAGAAGTATCTGTGTGCTAGTTTTTCTCTCAGTTATTGAAAATATAGTAGTACTTTGTCAATCTTTTCTGTTGTTTTCGCTCACGCGCACATAGTTTTAAGAGCCGTCGAGCCGAGAAAAAAATTCATAATGCCCGGTCATTACAAGAAAATAATGCCCGCTCAGCAGCCAATCAGAGTGCGCATACTTTTGTAGCCATGTAATAATAGTTAGTTATTAAACCGTTTGTAACACGATGTAACAAAGTCCAAGATCAAAGACTGCTCATATCACAAAGTTCAATCAGTCAATGCATCAATTTGGAATAATCTACTTAGCTTTAAAACGACATCGCTGAACAATGTTAAAGGGGTCTGAGCCGACCTTTTTTAAGTAAAAAGTCCTTTAAGTGTCCGCTTATTGCAGGCTTTGTGCAACAAAATGGCTTAATAATGTCCGCGTCCGCTTAACAGAGGTGTCCGCTGAATGCAGGTTCATTTTACGGTAAATGTAGGAAGAAAATTTAGGCGCTCAAGCTGGTGTTCACTTAATGGAGGGTGTCCGCTTAACATGGGGTCCGTTTGATACAAATTTCACTGCAAAACAAAATTTGACTTTTACATAAGTCAGATAGAGATAGCGCCCACCAAAATTTCAGATCCATAACATTAGTACTAAAGCAAAACCATTGATTTGCGAGCAAATCATCTATTTCTCTGCGAAATGCACTGACTTTTCGTTCATTTCATTTCATTGGATTTTGTTTCACTTTAGACTACGCTTTCCACTTTCCGGAGAAAGGAACCATTGACGTTGTGAAAATCTCTGACATGAACAGCTTAACAGCATTTACCGTGTGCCTGTGGATGAGTTCAAGTAACACTCAAGGAACTCTTGTTAGTTACGCTGTTGGCAAGGGCAACAATGATGATAACGAGCTGCTCATCGAATACAACAGATATTTTGACTTTCTCATCGGTGGCACAAAAAAGTAAGTAAATTATATTAGTAAGTGACGTAGCTAAGGTAGTGTACGAGCCGCCGTTCCTCGAGGACAGATATTTTGACTATCTCATCGGTGGCTCACATAGCTAATGTAAATATTAGTGCGTAGTTACAGACAACGCGTGCATATCTCCTCGAGTGCAGCCAGTGATAACTCTGTGAACCCTTAAAGTTTTGCTCATTTCGAGTAACACAAGCTGGTAATGTATACAAACAGTGATCGCCGCAGATACATTCATGTGCTCCGAGTACAACCGGCTCTGAGTAAGTAACACTCTTAATATTAAGAATACTATAGGAAAGATAGGAAAGATGAGCCTTACTAAAACCAGTTACGTTATCTACAGAATAGTAATTGTATTCATAGCTTTGCCCCCTCCCTTCGAATACCTTTCAAGCCTGATATTCTTCCATGCTGTCATTTCACAACTACTTAAGTTGCGTACATAACTAATAACCATTCATTACTTCTCCCTCCGAAGTTCAAAGATGTGATCTTTGATAAATTCATTTGCAATGTAATGTCTATCCGAAAAAACGACAGATATTTACTGAGAGTGTCATTAAAATGGAAGGATTCAAGTCTGATACGTCAAAAGAAATAAGTAACAGAACCTGTCAGCTGAATGATTTGCTGTATCGTTTTTATTTTATCAAAGGCTCACGACGGTAACAGCTAACGATGGGGTATGGCACCACATCTGCCTTTCCTGGGAAAAGAGCTTGGGATCGTGGAAATTTTTCAATGATGGCTTGGTAAAACAAGAAGGCACGAGCTTCAAGAAAGGTTATACGATAAGACGGGGAGGTACGCTGGTACTAGGACAAGACCAAGACTCGATCGGCGGTGAATTTGAAACCAGTCAGTCTTTCCAAGGAATGCTATCAGATGTCAACGTATGGGATCGAGTACTTCTTGCCACACAGATCAAAGAGATGTCACAGTCTTGTCTTCCAGATGAACGGAATGAAGGGAATGTATACCAGTGGACCGATTTTCTACGCCAAGGAGGCCCAAAGCTCGTTGAGCCATCTCCCTGTGAGCCGTTCACAAGTTTGGGTTGGTGTTTGGCTTAATATATACGATAATGAAATAATAACAGGAGCCTGGAAAGGATTAAACATGTAACGCGCATTGAGAGCTTTTGCATATTCAGTTTTCTATTTGGAAATGCGAAGAAATGCAAGTACATGCAATATTTTGGGTTTTGTGGCTAGTAACTTGTTGAGTTACGACTTTGTCGTGCAGAACCTAAAGAAGTTTATTTCAGTCTATCTAAGTGAAGTGCTTCAAAGTACTCAAAGTATGATAAAAAGTAATTCCACAACATTTTAAAACACTATGCAACCTAAAGTATTTAACTACATGTCGCGTAAGCTAGTGTGCGCTGTTAGATTGCAAACATTTAATTGACTGGCTCTCAAAAACTCAAAGCAATAACCAGTAAGCAGAGATACATGCAAAGTCTGTTTTTTCTAATACCATGACAGCCAAGCCAGCCATAAAGCAACTAACATTAACATAGCAGATTAACCCCAATTTTACAAAGAATGTATGGACTCATTAGTACATAATGTTTGAAAGGCAATGCTAAACGTTTGACCAATTACTAAGTTCTACGAGCTCTTTAACTGGTTGGAGTCAATTCCTATCTATCATCCTTCTCTACGCAAATTCGTATGCAATGAAAAATTGTAACAAAGTTGTACTTTGAAAGAAGGAAGGACAAGTAGACGAGTTTTTCATGCAGTGAGTAAACGCTGAACAATTCCCAGTTTTTTTAAGATGTTATATAAAAGATGTGAAGTAAACGTGAAATACTTTAGTATTGTGTAAAGTTGACGGAATCTAATTTTTTTTCTCACTTTAGACTACGCTTTCCACTTTCCGAACAAAGGAATCCATGATGTCGTAAAAATCTCAGACATGCACCAATTAACGGACTTCTCCGTGTGTATCTGGATGAGTTCAAGTAACACTCAAGGAACCCTTCTTAGTTACGCTGTTGGCAAGGGCAACAATGATGATAACGAGCTGCTCATCGAATACAACAGATATTTTGACTTTCTCATCGGTGGCACACAACAGTAAGTAAATGATATTAGCAAGTGACGTAGCTAAGGTAGTGTACGAGCCGCCGTTCCTCGAGGACAGATATTTTGACTATCTCATCGGTGGCTCACATAGGTAATGTAAATATTCCACTTTCCGAACAAAGGAATCCATGATGGCGTAAAAATCTTAGACATGCACCAATTAACGGACTTCACCGTGTGTATCTGGATGAGTTCAAGTAACGCTCAAGGAACCCTTCTTAGTTACGCTGTAGGAAAAAGGCAACGGTAATGACAACGAGCTCATTATCGAGTACAACGAACGTTTTGCTTTTTACATCGGAAGCACGCAAAGGTAACTTAATATTTATCTCAGATAATGAGCTGCCCGAATTTTTCTAATAACGTTTACTTCACTGAGGAGAAAACTAAATCTAGGGCGTGTACAACAGTTTTTTAAAGCGTGTTCCACTTGGGTAGCTGGCTGCCTTCAAATAATATATTTCAGTCGGGTTCTCTGTACCTTTGCTAGCGACTTCGATACGTTAATAAAGTTCTTATCTTATCTTATCTTGGCCTAGGAGTGTAAACCATTGAAAAATCTGGTTGATTTATTAATTGCACAACTAAAGAAATGAACATTTCAAAGTTTGTTGCGTACTTGCTGAAATCAGATTTTACTTACTCGGTTATGGAGTAGACGTCCGTTTCTTTCTGAGTTATTGATGATCTTTTTTTCCTTACAGCGTAGTAGCATCAGTAACAGCTAACGACGGCGTATGGCACCACATCTGTCTTTCGTGGGAACGCAGCTCGGGATCATGGAAATTCTATAAGGATGGCGATCTGGAAGAAGAAGGCGACAATTTCAAGACAGGTTATCAGATAAGACAAGGTGGAACACTGGTGCTAGGACAAGACCAAGACTCGGTCGGTGGTGAATTTGAGACTCCTCAATCCTTCCAAGGATTGCTATCACATGTCAACCTATGGGACCGTGTTCTTCCTGGTGTACAAATACAGGAGATGTCAAAATCATGTGGGCCGGATGATCAGTATAATGGAAATGTATACGAATGGCTCGATTTTCTTCGCGAGGGAGGACCAAAGCTGGTTGAATCTCCTGGATGTAAAGTAGCGGAAGTGGGTACGTGATGGCTTATAATGTTTTCACAAATATACACAAGAGTAAACTAGGGTTAATGCCACAATTTTTTCAGGCAATTATGTTGGTTTTCTAAAGGACAAACAAACGTTTTTATTGGGATATTCATAATTATCTAGATCTTAAAGCTAAGCAAATAAATACAGGTAATAGTTTCCAAACAATTAACTGCATTCCGTCGCTAAAGTCAAGCCCCTTTGTATATTGAATAGTTCGTGTAGTTTATTAACTGACATTAAAAGTTGTCGATAGCTAATAGATTACGGGCGATTCTTCCCAGAAACATTTGACTTTGTATATACACGAAAGGAACACAATCCAGTGCAGGAAATGAAATTGTTTATTGGTATTTTGTTTTATAAATTTCTAATATTCGGAAGCTTATTTTTGCGTGTGATGTGTCTGATGGATGGTAAATCATGTCAACCTCTTATGGGTTTCTAGTTTAATTTGTCATTTCATAAATGTCAATAAGAAAATCAGTACTCAGTAATCTTACTGAAATGTCTTTTTTTTAGCATCAGACAGCAAACAGTTATCCAGTGAAGGTAAAGTTCAATATTTATTTTTCTTTCAGAGGTTTTTTTAAAGTAATTTTGTCACCATTTCCTGATTTGGCTGGATATGAAAATCACATATAGGATTAACGACAACAAATGCTATAAGAGAAACTTGTATTTGTAACACCCAGCATGGGCGAGCTGCGCTCCAAACACACTCACAATATTCTCTTCTCAATTTAATTTAACTTTCATTTTTCAAAGGCGACTGGGAGTTATGGAATGGCCATTACTACTGCCACCGCGAAAAATTAGCCGCAAATTCCTGGTTTTCAGCCGAAGGTGTTTGTCGACAACACGGCGAAACTGTTCATTTGGCTTCAATTCACAGTCAGCGGGAAAACGATTTCATACAGTCACTCTCCTCAGACGAAGGCGAACAATGGATAGGTCTTACTGATCACAACATTCGATCGAATTCTTTTAAATGGATTGATGGCTCTCCTTATGGAGATTTTACCCATTGGGCGGTGGGAGAACCAAACCAGGCTACAGTAGATGAAGACTGTGGAGCAATGAAACCAGATGGAACATGGATAGACGTGGCTTGTAGAAAGCAAAGACTTGGAAGTGACACACCATTCGACAGAAGGGCATTCGCATGCAAAACATCTGGTAAACAAATTATCATCGATGATCTCCCAGTCTTTTACCTAGTGTTACCACATCTCTGATAGAGCGGGGTCCTGATATGCCAGATATTGGAGCCAATCAGGATTTTAATTTAGTTAGGTATCTGACTTATAATGAGAGGGTCCCGATAAATAATGTAGCAACTCAAAGTTAATCATTTGGCACCAGACACACCTTACCGTCAGCTTTGCTACTTTAGCATTCTTACACGCATGTAGCCTTGAAATGCAGATTTACCGTTCTCATTCTAAATGGCGTTTCATCAAGCCCTGTATATCTAATGCAAATCTAACAGCATTATGCCATATAATCACTATTCGCATATCAGCGTAGGCATTAACATTGCCTATTGAAAATAAATTCATCTACGCCACGTGTAATTTATAACTGTTATGTTTTCTTAGGAAACACAGTGAGTTATGAACCCCTGCCGTCCTCGAAAAAGGAAGTAAGTGCGCGCTTAGCTTCTTGGCAAAAATCATTTCAAGCTGATGTTTTTAAGGCCTGGCCTTGTTAAGTTTTTTTGCAGAAAGAACGCTAAACACGGTGTTAACAACAGCGAAAACACTTAAAATATGACAAATAAAAAAACGCCGTCTAGAAAATGGAAACAAATGTTGAGAGAAGATGAAAACCCTAGGATTCATATAAATTTAAGTTTCAAACCCTGGAATTTTTGACATGATACGTGAGGTCCAGAAGCTTGATACACGTTGCTAAAAAAAAAAAGCTTTAGTGACAATAGTAGCATTTAATGTGGTTAGTCTTTGAAGCATTTTACAAGTATTGTGTGCACTATTTCACTCCTTCTAAATTTAACTATTAAGGAGGAAAAAGACAAATATATAATAACATCAATTGTAAATTATATCTTTTATTAAAAAGGTGAAAAAGGAGCATGATCCTGCAATCTCGGTTGCCGATCTTACCTCGGGTGGTCAAGCCATTAAAGTTACCTTTTTTACCGGTCTTCACCATATCGCACCAAATGGTAAATTCGCCAACGCAGCCCAAAAAGTTCAATATGGCGCCCACCTTAAATTCGGAGGTTATGTGGACATGACGCCTGGACAATTTGGTCCTTTGTATTCCCAACGACGTCGTGATACAACGCACGAGAGCCCTGCAACAGTAAACGATGCACACAACGATGTTAGCGGAGTAGCTGATCTGGATGGAATTGTCGATAAAATTGAAATTCCTCACTACCAAGCAATGAGCTCAATGGGCTCACAGGCTTCACCTGGCTTTTCAATCGAGTTCTGGATAAGACCACGGCGTATGCCTGTCGATGAAACTCCGATGGCTTTGTTTCACAAGTCATCCATCAGTTTAGACCTCAACTTAGATGGCTCTCTCACGTTCTCTTTGATTATAAATGGGGAGACTGAGTTATCTTGCAGCACGGACATAGTAGCGGACGATACTCACAGTGTTAGAGCTTTAGCATTTCACCACATAGCGGTGACCGGAACAGTTGGAAGCTCACTAACGATAATGGTGAATGGAGAATCTGCCTGTCAAACTACATGGGGAGGTATTACGGCCCTGCCTAGTGCAACTGACGGAACACTGGTGTTTGGAGAAAACGAACTCCATTCAAAACAACGAAAGAGATTCAATGGCCAAATAAGTAACATTCAACTCTTCAATATGGAAAGAACAAAGCAACAAATCGATAGAACCATTCAGGACCCAGATCCAACGGCTGCTGGAAGTATTGGCTTCTGGTCCCTAAGACAGTCAGACGAGATTAACGTGGTTCATTATGTCATTTCAAAATCACAACCTGTACCCGTTATTAAGGTTCTGGAGGATTACGATCCTCCATTGACTGGCTTTCCATTGGAGGTAATCGTTCAAGGACAGACAATTTACATACTTCGTTTGACAGGAGAAGGTCACGTCGTAGCAAAAAGGTTTTCTCTCAGTACCGATAAAAGTACACTTGTACCCGTTCCTGGGAATCAACGAATTATAGAGTCAAGCCAAGCGCAAAAGGGCTGTCTGGGAGCTACCCGAGACGAAGACCGTAATCGCTTGATCCTAATAGAGTGTTTCGCCGAAGAACAATCCTCTGGAACTCTACGCTTCAAATGGAATCTCTTTGACATTAATGGACAAGGGCAAATAACACCTAAAAGTGGGGGTACAGGCTCTGTACTTGTCACTGGCATTGGTAGTATTGACACGCGGCTTTCTGCCAAGATTGTCAACAACCACCTGTTACTTACGGCCGGTACAACTTCCAGTGCTTTCATTTTCTTCCTTGACTTAACACTTGATTCTAACGGTTTACCCTCGATTTCAATCAACGAATTAGCGGCGCAAGCTCTTGGCCCTGAGGTAACGGATAATGGTGCTACGTATTACGCATATCTTACAAAGGAAAGCAGCACCTCCTCAAAGCCATTTTTAAGACGAGTCCGTCCCCAAAATGGTGAGGTGTCCAATAGCTACATTATAAACGTAATAGAAACTAACTCTAACAATCTCGTGGCAAATCCAATCAGCAACAATATGCCCGACAACGACTGGTTCTGGTTCTTATTCAAAATCAGTACATTTAATGGTGGAGTTGCCATACAGAGTGGCGAGAGAATTAACATTCAAACTCCATATAGTAATCCAAATAACGAAGAAGGTTGGAGTTACGTGAAACTCAGTTGCAAAACCCTTCAGGCCGATCAACATGATGAGGAATTGAACTTTTGGATATTTAAAACAGAGTCCTGCGATCCGAAAAATGGTGGCTTTTCAGTTGTGTCTGGTGAAATTCAACCGAACGACTGTATTTTACTTTGGCCAAAAACAGAGCAGTTTGAACCTGGTCACTACCAACAAATTCTTGCTCTTCCAACAGACAGAGAAATTGAAAGTGCCAAAGTGAGGTTTGGATCCTGGTTTGGCCCCTGGCGTCTAACAATTCCTAACGAACCTACACCGGAGCGCCCGATACCAGTGCCGGCTGGCTCACCTCCAAATTCACCACGAAATGTTTATCAAGGCAACAAATACTCTCTGCTTCATTTTAACGAAAAAGTCATGGTTGACACACCTTCATCAGGATCAGGGGTAAGAGGAGGTCTTCTTCGGTTTGCAAAAACGACCGTAACACCAGTCATAGTATCCAACAACCAAAGCCCAGCTTCAATTAAACTGATCTTCCGAGGTAACGGGGGGTCGTTTCCTCTTGCGGCATTTCCACATGATAAAAATGCCAAGCTTGAAGTTCTATTCAGCACTGTTTATCAGGAGGGAAGCTATTCCCAACGAAGAATGACTTCAGGCTTGTTTTACAGTGTTGAATACAAGTCGCCATCAGACGCATCATCTCCTGGGGAGTTTCAAAAACTTGCTCGAATTGGTGGTCTGAAAAGTCTTGAATATCCAGAACCTCCAACATCATTCGTCTGGCTAATTCCACCTCCTTTTAAAGTCACTGGGATGTGCGCAGCAATATCCACTCTTTTTCAGTTTAATGACGACACAGTAAATAATGTAGCTCCTAACTCCGTCGAATCTCTGACCAAGGTAATAAATACTGCTGTTGGCCCGGGAAGTTTTGGAGAGGGATTGTTTAAGCCATTTCTCTCCGTACATATGGATATAAACTTACTGAAAGAGATTGGTGAGCAAGTAAACGAAATGCTTATGCGCAAGATTCATGATCACATTCCTAAACCGCCACCTGCAAGTCCTCCAGTTAGACAACCTATTGGTACACATAGTTGGCAAGAACTTGGAGACTTAGAAGCCTGCCTGTCTTTATCTAATTTAACATTTTGGGGGGACAAGGTCTTGAAACAGAAAATCAAAGATAACCTTCAAGACGTCTTTCAGTCTAAATGGATGACCGAAGAAATATTCAAGATGCGCAAGGAAGTGACTCCTCATTTTCTTCGTGATGTTTCCACTAGATATTCGGCTTACGGTGGAATAGCTGTCTTAATTGCTAGCAGACTTAGAAGTGCAGAGTTTTTAGAAGAATTGCTATCCCATGACAGGTCTTATATACAGCCCATTATGGACTCGCACCTGAAAGTAATAGACTTAATCCGGCCAGACTTGGGGATAGAAGTAAGACAAGACATCATGAGCGCACTCCTCTCGAAAGAGTTAGTCAACCAGGTTAGTTCACCTTTACTTGCGCTGCCAATAAATACTGTTTAGCAGAACTTAGTAAATTAAACTAAATTTCTATGAACAGTGGAACCTCAACAAAGCGAAGGGGCCAGGGTACTTGCAAAATGTGTTCGCTATAACAAGGTTTCGTTATATCGGGGTTCTTTCTCGTATATTTTACCCTTAGTGTAACGTAGAACCGAGGACTTCGTTATATAGAGGTTCGTTGAATCGAGGTTACACTGTATTCTAATAAAAGCATGAGTGCACTACAATATGCCACGAAACACAGATTTTTAAGCGAGGAGGAGACCGGAGGAAGGCATCACTTTTCTTTGAACACATTGCAGTTTTAGAGAACAGTCCCAACACCAGTATTAGAAAAAATCAGACTTTGTTCTTAGAGATTTGTAAATAAATGTCGATGTTAACGGAAATAAGCAATGGCAAATCGACAAAGTGGCCTTCTGTTTCCAGATCAAATATAATTGGTACATGTATTTAGAAGAGCGAGTAGATGTCTGAAAATAGCAATTCGGATCTGCTAAAAACACTCTTAATTTAAGCTAGCTCGGTGCCCCCCATTTTTTATTATCGAATTGAAAAAGACGTAATAAGATGCAACTTTTTACACAAAGTTAAAAAAAAATTGTAGTGTGGGTTCAGAGCCACCATAAATTTTCGAAAAAGGAAGGCCTCTGAACCCACACTGCATTTTTTTTGCTTTGCAAAAAGCTCAATCTTATTATGCTTATCATAATAAATCAGAGTGCTCTTTGAGCAAAACCGTCGATTTCCCAGTGGATGATGATTGACATGTGTGGCTTACGGATTATTCTAGTTATACGAGTTACCATATTGACTTCTGGCAATACTTGTTGTCGTACATACATCATGAGGTACAAGAACTGGCAAATCTCTACTACATGAACAGTCCGATGGATTAACTCATTCTCGATTGAGCCACACTACCTTGTAAACATCTCGTCGCCTTGCTCAACATGTTTTTCTTCTTGCCTAAAGACGAAAGAGCAGTTTGCTTTACGCGAATTAGCGCAGTTAGATCGATTGCGAATAGGTTGCGTATAAGATCGAAGCTCTGCTCCGGCGCAGGGTATCGAAGCTCTGCTCGCAGGGTACCTGCGAAGGATCTTAAGAGAAATCAAGTTTTTTTATTTAGCTCTTATTAACCGAGCTGGAGGTCTGTATGGGAGAATCTTGACCGACGTCGTGAGTACAGACCGAACGCAGCGAGGTCTGTACACAACGACCGAGGTCAAGATTCTCCCATACATACCGACTAAGCTCGGTTAATAAGATGTTTATTATATGGCGCAAACAAGAACAATTTAATTCGTTCAATGTAACTGGTTTGTACTAACTGACACTAAATGGCGATGAGTTGAATATAATTCTACCAACTTTACTTTTTTTTCTCATCAGGCTTTTTTGCACTGCCATAAATAAATATTGTTACATGAAAATAGTCAATGATTTTGAATTTTAGTTTGAAACCTTTTCACTGCAAACATTACCGGTCTAGATGCCGGTCTAGATGGGAAAATCTAGACCGCTTTCAATATCGATTTCAGCCAATCAAATTCGTGAATATGGTAGTTCCCAGTCCTTGTGAGACAGAGCCATATAATAACATGAATTACAAACACACAACATGTCAACCATTGGATGCAATTTGAGGTCGATTATGCAAAACAGCAAGGTCGCGTCAAAAACTTGTTCTCATCGGTTCAAAACTTGAAATAAATACATGTAGCTACTTGTGGATGTTCTTCGCCAAAAAAAAGTTGCACAAGAAAAGAAAAAGACTAGTGGCTTAAAAAAAATGCCGACGAATCCCGGATCGAACTCGGGTCCACTAGATTGGAACGCGGGTGTTAACCATAGTACCGCGTGAGTAATCTCAAATTAGCTAGCAAATACGCGTATTAGCTAACAAATATGCGACATAGAGTATGGTTAACTGCAAAAGTCTCGGATGCCGACTTTTAGTGCGGCAAGTCTACAGGGAAGAAAGGAGTCCTATTTGGCCGTATTTCTAGTTAAATTCACCGTACAATTGAAGCGCAAAGCGATTTTTTGTTGTTTCAAATGACCTCAAAATCAAACTGTACACATGCAATCGTGTTGCGTTGATTAAATCTACTATAAATAGACATACAGTGTATAAAGCTTTTCACGAGAGCTGTTGTGTAGACTGTTCACAGTCCCCTATTTTTCCGTCACATCGTACATACCGATCGTTGAGTTCGACGGTTTGCCATTTTAGAAGCTGGGCTATTAACCCCACCGCCTCTACCCGCCGGCATTTTATACTCTCCCCAGTTTTGCTCGCTTTAAGAGGTGGCGGCCGGTCGAACTCAACGATCGACATCTACGATCTCACGGAAAAATAGGGGACTGTGAACAGTCTACGTATTTGTTGTGTGACTTTGCGATATCATAGCTCATCAGCCTATTCAAGTGTATCAGCTTGAACAAGCCCAAAAATGTTTGTCTGTGGGCAAAACTTTTAATGATTGGATTGGATTCTGTCTCGCGAACAACGCCGTCAAATTTGGCTCGGAGTGCTTTAAGATTTCGTCCTTTAGCTTGGACTTTTCTGTTCCAAAGGCCAGCCCGACACAAAAAACATTGCTCACGTAATCTTCTTAACGATAAGAACATTTCTGTAACAGCAATTTCTATCGTTCGACATCATATATCTTTGCAGTTCACAAGTTTCAGCCCTAAAACTGAATTCCACACAATTAAAATAGATCAGAAATGCACTGCCACTTATCCGAAGATAATAACAATATAAGACCGAAAACGTTCTCCATACGTATTACAAATAAAATAGATCACATGCACTGACACTAATATAAGGTCGAAACGTTAAACGAAACATTCCTCCTTCCCTCACCTACGAGGTTCTGTTCACGAAGACTCTTAATTGATTTTTCAACATGTGACGTATTTTCTAATAAGAAATTTGAAAGTGAAGAATGGTTATCGCAGTATATTTTCCAATTTAAGCAACTGGAAAGAAGCCTGAACGAAATCAGGGCTTCAACGGGATTCGAACCCGTGACCTCCGCGATACCGGTGCGATGCTCTACCAACTGAACTACGAAGCCACACTGCGGTTGTAGATGAAAGTGAAGAATGATCATCGCAGTATATTTTCCAATTTAAGCGATTTTCTTCATGCTCTCTGCTTGGAACGCCTGGCAATATGACCCCTCATATGGCGACCAAGAAAAAGAACGGCCTGCATTTTCTGACTTCTGCTTTCCTACGGAAGCCCAAGTAGTGATACCAAAGTGACGCTCAAAGAAAAAGTCTACAACATCCCGTTTGCCCCTCATGGCATAAGCATTTTTCTGTTCCTTGTCTCACCCTCCCTCGGTCCCAGATGATAAAAAAGTCCAGTCTGACCAGGGTTAATCAATCAATTGATTAACAGGTCAATTAATTTCTTAATCTTAACGACTGCACATTTAAACCTGTATCTTACCGAACTCAAGTGTCGTTTCAAAAGACGGCAGTTTAAAACGTTACAAGCTATCACGTGTCTAGGAAAGGCTTAGTACCTAGACGTTAATAACTACTTATTAACCGAGAGTGAGGTGAGCTAGTAAAATCTCAGATCGAGACCTTGCCATATTGACCGGGCGACGGCGAGGTCTATATGGCAAGGCCGAGGTTTGAGATTTTCCCGTAAAGTCCGAACGTTCGAGGTTAATAGGTTGTTTATTACATGGCTTTTCTCTTTATTTCGGCAGGCACGTAATCCGCCAGTGGGCACTACGGGAGAATAATGCCCAAGAATAAGCCAATCAGAGCGCGCGTTATATCGGCTACAAACAGAAACCATATAATAATAAATATCAATACTACTAATTTTAAATATACATCTTCTTCTGAAGCCTTGGACAATAATGCAATCACTGGACGAGGAAAAGCAAAGGGAGGCCATAAGTGCGGCCATTACCGCAATATATGAAGAGCCGAGTGTACCAGAGGAAGTCCGAATTACATTCACAGACGTAATGAAAGGAATGCTAAACACTGTTCTTTTTCCAATAACCAGTACGCAGCTCGGAGTCTTTTCCAATTTCCTTGACATGAAAAAGCTCAAAGTCTTAGAGGCCGTCGACAGCCGTGCGAAACAATTCAGGGATGGGTTCCTGGACCTTTTCGTTCAAACACATTCTGAAGATATTGCAGAAATCAACCAAGCAAAAGAGGTAAGACCTAAAGCACTTAAAAATATGAATGACCTTTGGAAAAAACCCATGACGACCATAGAGGACCTTGATGAATGGGAAAGAAATTGGAGAGATTACGAGAAACTAACTAATCTGCGACCAAAAAGGTACAGGCTACGCCAATTATTCAGAGATCAACTGGCGAACGCAGAACAACCCCTTGCCGAAATACCAACAAGCACTCTCCACCAGGTGATACGCAAGAATCCTCGTTTTGTCAGCGGAATTGGAAATACTTTTAACGTGCTAGGAGCAGTTGGTGCCACCTACAGCGTCTTCAAAGAAATCTTCACCCCAAACAGTGGCTTCCGTCAAGGTAATCCCAGAGATGTTCTATCTGTTGTAGCAACAGCTATCGGTGGTGTAGGGTCCATTAAAGGCACCATCGACGTTGCCAAACTTTTAAAAGAAAAAATATTTCAACCACGTCAACCTACGAGTTCAACGGAATTATACAGTGCAAGACGTGCTGAGGAAATAGGTACATTTGAAGAAGAGCTAGCCACCGAATTTAGTGTGGACTTGAATAACATGGAGAGAGCAAGTGCAAGACTAGCTAAAATGTCGCAGGCTGCCAAATTAGGACGCTTCTTTACTGCTCTTGGTGTTGTTGCTGACGGAATTTTCTTTGGTATAAGTATTTATGACCTCTATAAAGATTTTACGGCAGATAATGTGGATCCTTGGAAAATAGCAGACGACTTCGCGTTTGCGGCTTCTGCTGGAATTGGAGCAGCACTAGGTTGGTATCGATAACAATAACAGAGTGACAGTAAACTAATCTTATGAAAAAGACGGAATTACGGTAACTTCTGTGCCGTAATAGTTTTTTTCACTTAGCTTTATTTGTTGTTAAAATATCTAAATTCCGTGTGTTCACAATTTGTTGATAACTTTGTTAGAAAGCTCTACAGAAATATTTTTTTTCGGACAATTTGTCTTGTTTTGGTTGTGAGCTGTATGGAACCGAAATGGGAAACCCAAACCACTTTGGGATTTTATCGTTTTGCTCCAGGATCTTGCTGAATTGCAATTCTAAATGAATAACCGTGGGGGATTGGTAATAGGTATTTTAGGATATGGTACGGCTAGGTTGTAGTACGGCGGCAGGTAGCGAACATCACTTCCGGTGACGTCATAAAGCGCGTTCCAGTTTACGGCTTCGTACGTTCCACCGTAACCTTGCCTTCTTGCAAAGGAAAGTGTCTTGTTTCACGACTTTTCACTACGTTACCATACCGATACGCCGGTTTTTACACTGTTTGAACAGCCCACTGCAGTTGGAAGATAAAGTATACTCAATCATAAATATTCATTCTAAGCCAATTGTTTCTTGTCATTTCTACGAAAAAGTTGACCGATTCAAACATCTACCGTGAGCGACCAGCATTAGTACCGGACCGGACCGAACGGCCGCAGATAAGAAAGCATCGCATGCAAGCTTCGTAATCTGAGCAGTAATTGTTTATTGCATTAGAATCAAAAGTTCTTTATTTACGGGCTTATCACGCTGTACGAACACCCTACCCCTGCTGAAAACATTTTTTAATTTAATTTGTTTTATGGCTGGAATAACAGGTGGCTGTTAAAGGGAAATCTAAGTTCTAGCGGGAAATGTACAATGTACGAGGGATAGAGGAGAAGGAAATCATCTTCATGTATCAGGCCCTATGTCGTAAAGTCCCTGGTTTCCTTGAACGAAGCCATTTTTGTAAAGACACGTAGACGTTGCACACGCCGTTGCTGTACAATCATTAATCTTAATCATTTGAGTTTGACGAAGAAAACGCCACTTTCAGCCTAGCCACAGTACCTCACAGTAACGTATCTCAAAGTCCCTAATGATTCATTAAACCAACTGTTCTGTTGGTTCATTCTTTAGGAATTGCCACCTTCATTGGTGTCACCGGTGCTGCGGCAGCGGCAACTGGAATAGGAGCTTTGCTTGTTATTGGAATTGGTCTAATTGCCCTAATAAGCGACGCAATAAGACAGTCGGTTAGAGAAAAGCAAGAAAGAAAGAGACAATGCGATGAATGGAAACAATGGTGTTCCTGGGGCAAAGACCTCTTTAACTACTACGGACTTTTGTAAGTTATTTTCCTTTTTCTCCACTAATCATAATAACAGCAGAATTCTCTTGTCCGATTGGCTATCTGCCGCCTTATTTGAGACGATTAACTTAACTGGACAGTTTACGCGTCATGCCCGGTGTTATTGGACAGTACGTCAGCGGCTACTGATTTGAATGAATTCCGTTTGCTATGGATCTCAAAGACAATTCAATCAGTTTGTGATCCCACTGAATACCATTGCGGAATCTGTTTAAGAGAGTCAAAGAGACATCCTAAGAATTGTTTGTACTGTAGAATTGGACGATAGGAAAATTGATCTCTTTCACTTCTACAACATACAGGGTGGATAGTGACGCGAACCCTTGCAGCACCTGTCCATCGAACAAGAAGCATCACATATTACGCATTATGTGCTCAAATCAGCGTCTTTTCACCCCGGCTTTTAAGAGAGCATTGATGAATGGACTGGATTCCGAAAAAGACGTCAAAAGCCTGGTGCCAGGTTTGGGAAGAATTGAGGGAAAAAGTAAGTAGCTCTTAAATGGCATTGAAAGATAAACCTTCAATTGGTGGAGTCCCGCAGAAATTCGAAGGATAAACTGAGTCGTAGCCTACAGAACGCGCGGTTTGCAAGACAGAACACAAAGTACTAGCGAACTTACTTAGTGTTAGGTTACTTGGTCTTTATAGTCGCTGATTTGCTAAGAAGCAATAACTTGTTCTTTTGACACCATTTTGCGTATAATTGTGAAATATTTATTTTATATCCTGGATTGCGTTGGACATATACTTAATGTCAGAGTATTTAGCACTGCTGTGCTAGGTAAAGACACCAAATAAACAAAAGCACATTCACATAGGCACATTGAAACGTGTAAAAATCCGCATTAGTTGGAGGCTGGCCAATTAGGTGAGGCCTTTTTAAATAGTTTCTTCCTTTTTCTTCAGCTTGCCCTGCTTGGTTACGTCATTTCTACAAACGTGAAGGTGAGACTTGTTACAGAACAGCAGCAACATTGCATTCGCTTTAAATTATTATTGCGTTTTATAACATAGATAGGACCCTGCGCGCGCTCTGATTGGTCAAAAACCCATGTATTATCAGGGTGTAAAACATAGAAAAAGCGTGTTTTATTGTTTTGCGCGCGTAAAATCTATATCATAAAGCAAATGAAGAAGCCTTAGCCGTGTATTACACTGTGATAAAAAACTCCGGACATTTGAGAACACTCGGGAAATCGTGTTTTCTACATTTCCCTCGAGTTCTCAAACGCCCGTCGTGTTTTATCACAGTGTAATACACGGCTTAGGCGTCTTTATTTGTTAACTTCAACATGCCCACATCGTGGCATTTAAAGGCTCCATAAGCCAAACTCGATGTAGTCTGGCATTACCACCTCAATCACCATAAACGAACAGCAACCATACTTCTCTTATGTAGAGTAAGCTTGGTATTTCAAAAAAAAAAACAAACGCGTCTGCTTTAATAGAAACTGATAACAGGTACTATTAAATACATTACTGATCAAGAGCGCGTATCAACTTGGCTACTTGTTATGATTTTAATGTCATTGTTGTTTCAGGAAAACGTCGCTGAAAACCACAAGGAACTAGAAGAAAGGCAACTATATCCAAGAAGACCTCCACGAAAAAAGGCAACAGTATATACAGCACTCATCAGCTTATCTTGACCACTGAATCATCCAAACAATTTAGAAAATGGCCAAAGAAAAGAACCGGGTTTATTCCTTCAAGATCGTCTATCTAATCTATAGCTCGATAGAGACAGAAAGTTGTCGTAGCCACGTTTTTCGTTATTTTCTTTAGGCTAATTTCAAAAAAAAGTTAAAAAACATTCTGTTCTTGTGTCTATCGAGTTTTAATACAAGCACTCGTGACAGTCTGAGAAAACTACGTCTGTGCAATCATTCGCTCGTCGGCTCGTTTTTCCACGGCATTCCTCGTTCTCCAATAGCCTGTGTAGCAGCCGTTTCCTTTCCTTTTCCAGACGAGAGCTCAAGCAAGCGGGCTGGGTGAGCGAAGGAGTGCGCCTGGGATGAGCAAAAAAATGAGGGGAAGTGAGGAGTGGGTGGAGAGAAAAGAAATCGCCTGCAGTCAATCCCAAACATTTTACCGAATTACTTTCGCCCACGAACGGGGAGCAATAGTCCAGGATACGTTGAACGATTTTTCGCAAAACGGCAAACACATCGATCTAAAACCAGAGCAAGAAGCCATTAGAGTCTATCCGTCCTTGCAATCCATTTATCAAATACTCGTGGGAGTGAAGGAGAAGATTTCAAGAGCTTTTGCAAGTATTCTCATGGTCTGTCCAGTGTAAAGTGGGATTGACGGGCCTACACGACTCCTACGGTTCGTGACATTTCAGTCCATTTGCCGTTCTCTTTTCGGACTCTCAACCTTTCTTTGCTTCCATATGTGTTTATGAGGGGCACTCTATGTTGTGTTATTAGTAGGAATCAAGCTCATATTGGGCGCTTGCCAAAGATGATTAATTGGTTTTCATGTGACTGTTCGCGCCTCAAGGGAGTGCGGCATGTCTGGGGGCGTTCGGTAAAATGTCTGGGATTCAATGCTGGCGTTTCGTTCGCTTGCCTCACCCCTCCCCCTGCTCCTTATTTTTCGCATTCGCTCGCAGTTTCGTTCCCTTCGCGTGCTTTTTTGGAAACGTCTGCTAGGCAGGCTAAGTTCTTCAAGACTTGATAGAAACACTCTAACTCGATAGAAACACGAAAAATGTTTTCAATTTCTTAAATATTAATTAAGTTTGACATGGAATATCTTCAATCGCAAAGCACTTATCCTCACGCTGGAACTATGACAATTTGATCAGAAAACCAGTTCATCACAACAAAACAAGTTAGTCAAGAGCAATGTTTCAATGAGAGTGATTATTGCATCGCGACAATTTACTGATATTTACAGAGAACAAGGTTGATATAAAAGCGGTTTTGCATCGTGCAATTAATACCATTTATAAATCTCGATTTATTTACTGAACTTGTTGTTACAGATAGTGATCCAAATTTCCAACAGAGAAAAAACACCTTTCCACTTGACATGGAAATATCTTCAACCGATATTGCAAAACATTATCCTGGAACTATGAAGATTTGATTTAAAACCGGTTAATCACTTGTTTCGAGCTAGACTACTATGAAGTACAAGTTAGAGTGATGTTTCGATAAGAATGATTACTTCCTCGTGAACGTTTACCGATATTTAATTATTAAAGAAAACAAGGGGTAATGCTTAAAAAGCGGTTTTGCATCATTCAATATCATTAAGAAACTTGACTCATTCACTGAACTTGTTGCTACACTACATGGCCCAAATTTCGACGAGAGAAGAAACGAAGATGCACACCTTACCTCAGCAAAACAGAGGACAGACAGGAAAGTGATAATACACTTTGCCAGCAGATATTCAGTTTACATGAATAAGCGAGACTAAAACGGCTATGGTTTGAGTTCAGCAGCAAGTAAAGATCTTTTTACATCAAGAGTCATTAAATAGGTGCATGGCCTCAGTAAAAATTGGTGTCAAGTGTCAGGCGAAAAATATTAATCTATGATAAGACTATAATAAAACTAAAACCTATAATAATTATCATGCTACTCCTGAGGGTTCACCATTCAGAGCTTAACCAATGCAGGAATAAAAAAATAGTGGTGTCAAATCACATTAGGAAGTGATGATTTAAATCAAAAATTCATTCCATAAATTTGTATTAATAACAATACAGTACATCCTGCACTGATTATGTAATGGACCCCATCATCAACACCATTACAAACTTTATTTACCCTCAAATTTAAAGAGTAAAAGTAGTATTACTGTTAATTTCTTCGATTTACCTAATGTTTGAAATTAGAAATAATGAAATTCTCAATGCGCATGAGTAAATGCATCAAATAACTTATAACCTTAAAAGGATTTAGCTACAGTATAAAGAAAATTTTCCTTAAACAAACAACTAGAGGCTAAAGTGATGTCTAATATAAATACCACCCTTGTGGGTAGTTACATTATATACGGAGCCACTTTACTCAGTACATGGGAGGAAAAATGTGACCGTGATGAATACACATATCAACACATAATAAATGGAAATAATAAAATGATGATATAAGAAACTAATAGTGCAATAAAGCTTCTGTCGCATTCAATCTCTCTGAAAGCAGACTTGAACCCATGAAAGCTTCAGGTTGTTTTAAAGGTTCGACAAAATATTAATTCATAAAACAACTTCTGGGATAATTAAACTACCAGTAGATAAAATGAAGAAACTTACAAATTATTTGGTCTTCTAGAGGATTTTCTACCTATGGAAAAGTCAGTATAATCAAATCTCTACTCAGTTATTCCCAAACTGGTTTATGAATTTTCATTACTTCCAACTCCAGCAAATATTATCAGACAACTGGAAAACAAAATTTATATTCTTATGGAAAGGGAAGGGAAAGACATACTCTCTTCTCAAGAAATTGTGAAGACTGAGCCACAATTTACTCAAAAAGTTCATATCTCAATCTGAATCACTGCAATAAAAATTAAGTAGTCTCATTCTTGGCTCAAAAAAAGGCACGAAAAATGTTGTGTAAATGGTTTCTTAAATATCTCAATAAATATTCCCAGGAGAGTAGTGTACCATATTTCGTTTAAAAGAGCATAAAAAAAAATTTTCTATGAAAAAAAAAGTTTGCCTTCGTGGAAGCTGGCAGTAAAAAAAAACTGTATTTCCACTCTCCTGGTCAAATTTGATGTAAAGATAAATCATTTTCCGAAATCTATCAGCAAACACATCCTAAAAACTGAGCAGAAAACCATTGAAACCGGAATTTTTTTTGGGGGGGGGGGGGAGGGGCATATACAGAGGAATCGCATTTCCGTTGCCATGGCGACCGCTCGCCAGTAGGATTAACATACACGTCCTCATCAATAATCTACTGTCTCAGCGAAACAAAGCTTTTTTTTTTCAAAGTTTGTTAGCTTTACGCTCCCAAAGACGATTCAATACATATAATTAAATCACTAATCGCGATTCTAAACAGACAAAAGGCGAACTGAAGATTTGAACAACATAGTTCACGTAAGTTCATTAATTACCTAATATTTTCACTTCTAATTTTGAGCTAACCTTAAAATTACTTTCTTATTTACTTTAAATACCTTAAGGATTATTGTCCGCCTCCAAAAACATATTCAGCATCTTTGCAAATCGTGGAAATCATGGAAATCGCTCGTTCGACGAAAGTCCGCCATTGTTATTTTGTGTGATTTTGCAACATTGTTATGTAAGCATCAATAAGGTATCCCACGCGAAAATAGGGCTTTGGGATAATTTTGCTCATTTGCATTACAATAACGTATGTGAGGCAATTTCGGGCTATTTTGTAGTTTTAGCCCGAAATTGCCTTGCATCCCCGTTGGATTACATTGTAATGCAAATCACAAAAATTAACCGTGAAAGGGGCTATATCTGAACTTCAGGTTGTCCAAAGTTCACCGGAAACGGAAGTATTCCGATTCTTTTTATGAATTTTATTCTTTTTATTCGGGCAAGTGTTGAAATTTAGAGAATGTGACGAAAACCGTCAAGGTGTCATAATCCCCAAAAGGCATGGACTCCTCAGCGACCTTTACGCGGCAAACGGCTTAAGGCAGGGGTACACGTGAAGGCTGTTTTGACGTCGCTTAACACGGCCTTTCTGCCAATATCTCGGTCACGTACGCGTTTTAAGCGACACTAAACCTATCTGCTTATCTCATTAACCACTTTTTGGCGGTTTTGTGTAAATTTTTGGGTAATTTTTGGGCATTTTGGGAATGAGATATTTTTTCTCAGAGGATAGGTTAAATTGAGGAAAATATGAAATGTTGAAGATTTGATGATTTGGAAAATTGAAATTTCGGAAGTGAAGAATTAGTAAGACGGATACCAAACAGTCCCCTAGCAACCTGGGGATCTCTTTTGCGGGGGTCAACTATCTGGTAGTGTTTCCAACCCATCTTAATCCTAACAATTTCCTTTTTTATATCACTTCAAATTTCACGCCTATTCATGTTTACCCCCGCCTTAATCCGGAGATCCTATATCAAATACTTTAATTTTAGATTTTATGTCCATCAAGAGGACCTCCTTGTAGTCACGCTCCGGCAATTGCTCCTCAGTTTCTTTTTATTTGTTGCACATTGCTTTCCTTCTGTTTTGCCCATTATTGCTGACCACCGGTCTAAAATGTGTGCGCCTAAAACTTAACTGTAATCAGTCCGGGTTCGTTATCAGTTTTGATAACCATGTGACGTCACAACAAGGCGGCCATTTCAAAAATCCGGAATTTTCGTATTCACTTCGCTTTGCTCGTTATTTTTTCGATTATACATGGGTAATTTACCTATAACTCCATTCGATAAGTGCCAAAAAGGAAGGAGCCTCGCGTGGTTTGAAGATGGCGGTTGAAGAACATCCTAAACGGTATAAATGCTACTCGTAAAGTCAAACAGCGCTTGCAATTTTGCATCCAGATCAGGTATGTTTTTCATTTTGTCATTAGATTTAAGTTACTTGCAGATTTCTGCGGCAATCACAAAAAATATGTCGTTAATCTTCACGATATATTCTTGGGATTTAACTTGTTTTTAGTGTTGTTCACGATCTGTGAAAAAAGTGCACGGGGCTATTTTGATTTGCGATGTGTTGTTCGTAACGGCGGCCATATTTACATCTGTAAGGGCGTGTTTAAAACACGAAATGGCGAAATGACGAAATGTCACTCCAGTTAGCCTAAACAGCGCTTCGGTTAGCCTAAATAGCGCTTCGGTTAGCCTAAACAGCGCTTCGGTTAGCCTAAATAGCTCTTCGGTTAGCCTAAATATCACTGACTTGAGGTGGTTAGCTCTCCATAATTGTATGGGTTAACCGTATCTCACATTTTTAAGTGCTATTCCGTCATTTCGCCATTTCGTGTTTTAAACACGCCCCATCTGTAATTGATGTGTTGCTAGGTATTGAGATGGCGGATGCGGGTACCCACAGAATTAAAATAGCAAATCTATGTCGATTTTGTGGCAAGACTGCGTCTTCAAAAAAGACGTTCGCAAGACCCAAAGAAAAATTAAGCTTGAATTCGAACGACAAGGTATCAATGTTGAAAACGACAACGACTTTATTCATCCCCCTAATCAGTGTTTGCCTGACGTGTGACGTACGCAAGGATAATCGTGCTCAAATAAGCATTTTGACGAGTGTGTGTCATGCAGAGGTCGGTACCAGCAGTACAGTTTTACAAAGAGATGAGAAGCTTGCACCAAGGTAATGCAAATTACATGTATCACTCCTCACCACCTCCAAGCATTGTTTTTTGAAAACAACTGGTCAAATATTTGTGGTGCGAATACCCCACAAGTAGGGGCTGAAGAGTGGGTAGAATATCCCATACTATGAAGAGAAAGCCCTCCTCCATTCATGATAAAAGGAAAAAAATTCTTTTAATTTATCACATTACTCAGCATTTTTTTATATGTGCATGTGCAGACACCCATTTAGAAGACCTTAAATTTTTTAACGACATCTGGGCGCTTGCATTGGATTGTTAGCAATGCATGTAGAAGTGCTGCTTATTATTGGCTAACTTAATCTTACATAATTTTAATTACATTGACAGCAAATGGCTCAAGAGATTAGAGGAGGCAAAGATTGACAGTTCAAAGAAACAGTGTCTCATCAATGATTGCTCTGCTAAAACTGATGATGCATTGCTCTTGCGTAAAGAGGTAAATGATGGAAAACTGTAATTAAGATGTACACATTATTTTAAACTTGAACGTACAAAGCATGGTTGACAATGATGAAGAATTGTGTCTATAGCAATGTCAAGAAGTTTTAGAGCCTTGATAAACTGCAAATTTTAATTTTAACACTTAATTTTTTTCCAAATATTTTTGTGTTGTATTACATGTATGTTCACTGCAATCTTTCTTGCATTTTATCTGATGAAAGTCGCTGAAGTGACTTCTTATGTTGAAAATTCTTTATCAACGTCAAGCCCGATTTGTTAGTTCATGTTTTATACAACAGGCTGTTCCCTAACACAAACCAAGGAACTACTTTATTTGGCCGTTAAATTTCTGCATGGTCATGTAGATTTTTTAGTCTGGGCTTTTTATTATTGATGCTCTTTATGTAATGGTGCAATGCAGAGTGTACAGCTTACAAAGACTATACCTGGCATCTGGGACCACAGTTAAGTGTCTGACTGATAGAGGCAGTCTGTAACAGGGAGAGATATAAAGAAATACCAGTACTTATTGGCCAGAACTTTAACTTCTGTCCATAATTACATGTATGGGGTGTAATTGTAAGCACTGTGTCTGCAAGCAGCAGTTTACTGTATTATGAAGAAGTTATCGCACTGCTAACTGTGGAGCCAGGGGATTAAGGATTAAGAATTACTGTAATTGTGAAGTACTAAATTATTGTTTTTGTTCTTGTTGTTGTAAGTTGTAAATTGATATTCATGGACACACATGGTACACAAATTAGTCTGTTTCATCATTGTGATGAATTAACCTAACGTTAAATGTCACTTAGTGGATACTTTATATGTAATTGTCGGGCCCTGTCCTACTTTTCCTTTAACTGTTTGAGACTGACAGTAAGAGAAACCTGTACAAGACTACCACTCATTACTAAATTGACTTTCATCAGTAATTTGAAGCAGTATTAAGAAATGTCATAATAATTAGAAAAGTTTTTTTTTAATTTTGACTGATTTTGAATGCTTTGTTATTGTCATGTGGTTTCTTCTTAGGAAGTCTCAAATTGTCTATAACAAAGCCACATCTCTAGACCTGTCACTTTCAGTTTAGATTCAAAATTAATTATCTAAAAAATTCTAGCCTCAAATGGACACCTGCTTAAATAACAGCTGGATTTGTTTTGTCTGTCATTTGTATGTGTAACTCTGCCATAAACCAATAGTTTAACTAATCACTCATTCATTCATTGTTCTAGTTAAGAAACTGGCTGTTATCCTTAATTGGGATGTGTGATCCCAAGGAAGATGCTGCAGTTTCGTGGAAAAACTATGACTTCAAAGAGGAAGTGCTGGCATGGGCGAATCAAGCTTCGAAGAGAGGGGTAAGTCATTACCCTTACTCATTGTAGAGTTTTGGATGTGTTTTCATGCCTTACCTACTGAAAGTAGAAATTAAGTCATTCCAGTGAAACTGAGCATGTACATACACTGTACAAGGACAGTGCGATCTGGCCTTAAGTGACCATTCATTTGAAAGCTTTTCAGTACTATTTTTCTGAGTTGCATCTTCTCTGTGAATGTTTAACAGTACAAGGTTTTGTACAAATTAATATAAATTTGAGAGCTTGTTTCCTAATTTTAGATACCCTAAGGATTGAAATTGCTGATACTTTAAACTGGAATTTTAAACTTCTTGTCTTGGCTCTCCGCTTGGAATATAGTAGGAACTTGTTCATTCCCAATTTATTTATTTATTACAATCAATGGATTAAAAAACCAAAGGATAATCTGTAAAAGAGTCCCAGACCCCATATATATAATAAGCTCAAGATGAATTCACTGTTACTGTTTCGTTTCTATTTTATACAGATTGTTGAACAAGCAGCTTCGCCAGCTAGCAAGAAAATGAAGCCTGAGTGAAGCTAGACATGATAGAAGCTGTCATTTTCGTATCAATAAACAACGCTTTTGTGAACAGAATATAAACTGTTGTCTACCTTCACTGTGTCATTTTATTCGGAACATATACTATACGGTGTCCATCTGGAAATGAAATAATTTCGCAGTAACTTTTGGACGAAGACAGTTTTCTTCCAACCTATTGTGAAGCAAACATAGAATTAATTCAATGAAACTGTAACTCCTTTCATCACAGCGCCTCGCGCCTCGTCGGCCGCCATATTGAATTATACACTGTTGCTACCAACTTATGTCACGTGAACGAAACCTTGTGCAGCGATTGGTTAATGGTTTGTTTTGGTCGAGGTTATCAAAACTGATAACGATCCCGGACTGGTAATTCTATCGCTTTCCCGCGTACTCTGTGAACGGTTTTGTTATTTCACTGGCTGAGTGCTTTTTGAATTGACACATCGCTCTGAGAAGGCGTGACGTGTGTATAGATCTTTAGACAGCGAAAATTCGACATCGTTCTTGGAGAGAATCCCTCCTCTTTAAATGAATTAATGGTCTGTAGAATTGACGGTTTTCCGTGATATCTGGCCAAAACATTTACTGATAGATAAGGAACAAAAGGGTGCCGTGAAATTCTTTTGTTCTAATTTCTTTTGTCATGTCGTCGGCCTCTAGCGCAACACGTTACGCGAATTTTTTGATAGTGGGACTTGACGGATCTATAGATAGCCAATAGAGATAAAAGAAAATGCTGACAAACTTTGAGAGATTGATGCTTTGTGATTAACACTGCGCAAAAATTTTGCAGCAGCGATCGCATTTGATATTCGATCAATTCGCCAGAATTTCAGTCGGTCGTTTTGGCGTTAACGGCTTCTGCCGCATTAGGAAAGCAATCGGCAAAGCATGATATCATTTTATGGAATTTCAAAACCTTTCTATTTAACAATTAGATTATGAGCCCGAGATTTCTATGAGGTGATAGTTGATGAGGCCGAAGGCCGAATCAACTATCGCCTCATAGAAATCGAGAGCGAATAATCTAATTGTTTTAGTAGAATTCTAACTGAAATTAACGCAAATAACGGTTTCCAATGATTTTCCCACGCATTATTGAACTTTACCCATAAACGAAGTTGCACGTATCGGACTGTTCTTGGCAAATTTGGAGTTGTTTACGCGCGTACCCGCTTTTGAAATATTTTCAAGTTTTTAAAGTCAAGAAACCTTAGAAGTGCTTCTTTTAGTCTTCTCAGGAATTTAGTTACCCGTTTACATCTAAAATTCCTTCCGAAACTTCTGAAAAACTATAAAAACATCGCATTTCGTGGACGACCGGCGGCCAACTGTACTCTAATGGCTGATAGTATACGAGTAGCTCAGCCAATCAGATTGCAGCATTTGCATTAGTATACTAGTAGAATTCTACTAATGATATATAGTTTGAAAACCGCGCGCGTAGGAATTTTATTTCTGGAGGACACCCGCGAAGATAAGTAATAACTTTAAAGGTGACAGAAAGGGAAGATATTTGTTTACAAACATTATATTGTTTTTGTTACTTAAGTGCTCATGACATTAAACAAAAGAACTTTTGTTTCATCAGCCAATAGTTCTCTGGTTTGCATACTAATAACAATAGGTGACGTCACTGATATCCTTGCTATAGTTCAATGATAAGATAATAAAAGTAATAAGAGAATTACAACATTTTCATTATTTTTTTTTTATTCCACGCATAAGTTACATTGAAAGTTTTTCATACGATCATTGTATTGTTTGTAATTTATCATTTTTACGTAACATCACACGTTTTCTTCCATGTACTGATTAATATGATTAAAATTATTTAGCGACCTTCAATGATAGTGTTTACAAATAGACAATTTTAGACTTTCCCTCGACTCTTTTTGTTCTAAAACGAGTTCAGCTGCAAAACCTTTCAAATGAGAACGTTCCTAATTTGCAGGACAATTAATTGGTGATTAAAACGCATTTGATTTTCATACCAATGGCTTCCCTGGCAAACAGTCCACAGAATAATTAAATATCAAATGCAGCACTATATTTCAAATTCTTTCTTGAGATATCAGTTTCGATTTAAGGTAGCTGGCAAAAGTTTGCAACAATTTCTTAGGATTTTGATGGATCATTGATGCTGCAATCATGGTGGCAAAAAAACTACCCAATCCTAGTAAACACGTTGTTGTCATTTTCGTGACAAAAAAGGTTACCATAACAACAGTATGACCTGCTAAAAATACCCTTAATTTTAGCTTTAATTAAGTGTTAATAACTCAAAAACGAGTTTGGTACGGTGAACCCCATTTTTTATTATCGAATCGAATTAGCATAATAAGATGCAACTTTCCGCAAAGTTTAAAAACAATTCAGTTTTGTGGGCTCAGAACCACCGTCAATTTTTAAAAATTTAAGGTGGCTCTGAACCTAAAATAAAGGGTTTTTTGACAGGTTATTGTGTTGCAATGGTAACCTAATATGCCATAAGGATTACCATTATTGGCTCACCAATGGCTAGCCATTTACGTAATACCAATATTACAGTATCACTTGATAAACACAGGCCGTATTCAGCCGTCAATGTATAGCTGTTGAAAAAGTGCTGGAAACTGTTGCCATACTCCTTAACGTATACTATTTTTAATATAACACTTTTCATAAGTTCTTTCCTTCACAAAAGTACGTGGCTAATTACACCAGCATTCACAAGGATGCAACATTTTCTAAGGAAATGAAATATTTAGGAGCAGTTTGTACTTGAAATGATTTATCTTTGTTCTAGCATCATCTCTACAGTACAAGGATATGCCAAGTTGGTCGTCTTTCAGTCTATATTTATCACCAAATTAGAACACATTAGAAGCATTATTAAACAGCTCTTCAGAATCATATTTTATTACCAAGATATCTTAGACATTTTTTAAAATGACCAGTTTAATTTAGTTCAATCACTTAGTTAAATCACGTCGCAGTTACTTACTTATTGAAACATGACCCTTCATCCTGGTATCGCCTGAAGTACCTGCTCATTTCTGGAGACTGGTGATACAGAAAACTTCCTTTGCAGTCTCTGATAGACGCAAGGAGGTCAGTGAGGGACGTATAATACACACAAGCTCAGGATATTATTCTGGGTTTATGTTACCTAAGCTTAAAGATTCCAAAACCACCACGAGGATTGCTGGTTTATTTCACTGACCACCCTAAAACTTTAATAAAAATAGCTTTTAGCCAGAATCCAATGTCCCTCTGAATTACCACTGCCAATACCTTGCATACCATGTTCTCGCCGTCGTTTTAATCATAGGCCGCCTTCGAGATGTTTCCAAACTCAATGAATTCAAACCACTGTCTATTATTAAAACATTGATACAAAAAGATTTCATAAAACATTAGCCTTAATTGTCAAAAATCAGTACCAAATCCGTAGCTAATGCAACATCAGTTATCATTTAAAGAACCACTCAAAAAATAAGATTAAACATGTTTGCGATATTCGATTTATTCCAGTGTTGGCATAAACAAAGATTGGCTTCTGACCGAAGTTCTTTCTTGTAAAGTTGTCATTTAGAAAATAATCGAGCCTAACTTACAATAATCTTACCAGCACTGCCACGAAATTCTGGCACTGTACACATTTAACTCGCAAATGGCACAAGTACGCAACACGGACCTATCTTTGAAAGACTGACATTAGCGGTCTAGACATGAACCATGCACTCAGTTAGTTTTATTTTTAAAAACCACACTAACCCTAGGCTTAAAAAACCCATAGCCGGATTCTCTATGTATTGTATTCGTAAGTAAACCATCTCCCGCATATTTATTCTTAGAAAGTACATTACACGACATTAGCACCACGCCATTAATCTTACATGTATATTTTAACATTTTCCATGCTTTGTCAACGTAATGACGTGTTGCCGTAACTGTATTTTGATTGGGCGTCTCCCCGTGGGGATGCGAGGGCTTAAGAGAGAAACCAGAAGAACGATTTAGTTACTATAAGAAAAAAGATACAGGAAAAGGTTGACTCACAGGCGGTATAAAAGATGGCAGTGACTCAAAAGTAGCACATGTGCACATAGCAGACCTATTTTCATTAGAGGAGCCAGGACCGTAAAAGCGGATATTTTGTGGATTCTGGATTCACTTACTATCCTTCCATGTTCCATTCTCTAAAAATGTCAGTTTTTATCAGGCAAAGATGCAGACAAAACTATCGTTCATATTTCTTTTATGATCATAATGGCATAAGGCGGTTGTAAGCCGCTATTAAATGGAAAGCCGGCTACCAGGCTAATATGATTCTGCTATAGCGGCCATGCCAGAGTAAAGTCTACACTAAGAGGGTGGGAAGATGATGCCTGATGATGCTTGTAATTCAGATTTTATTTTACACCACTATAAAACACAGAAAGCATCATTAAACTTAGGAAAGAGGAGGCAAATGCCACAATATCAAAGGGAAACATGGAAGAGCTTCTTATACACCAATCGAACAAACGCAATAAAAAAATAGGTCCCCAGTGCGTATTTGTGTGGTCTTATCTTTTCTTTTATTAACGGAACGGAGCCTCATACTCATAGAAACCCGTGAATCGTTTTTTCATGGTTTATAGTTTCTCAGAATTATAGATTTTACTGCGTGGTTGGCTAAATCTATATGAGCAGTTTCTCAACTTACTTACACAACTTGTACCTTAATTTGACCTAGAGGAACAGTGTGAATCTATTTCTTGCAATTGGAACTGCAAGGAAACGTTTAGGGGAAAAAATGGGAGTCCAGAAGATGACTTGACATCAATATTGATTTCGCGTGTTGTTTACAACGGCGAGTTTTAATATCTAAGTATAAAGAGTTTTAATATCTAAGTATAAAATAGTGATAACATTTATCTACTGTATAATAATTGATATAAACTAATAAATTCTTCTAGTTTTAACTAACGAGTTATGCTGCGTCCGTCTACTTTGACTTAGAAAATAAAATAATTAATTACAGACAATTCTCTACCTACATGTAATGCTCTTTCTTGCATATGAACACACTTTTATCGACTGGCAAAATCAAACAATCACAATTCCCCGTTAGTTGAAAGTTGGCAACACAACTCTAAAAAAATGTCTTAAGATAATTGAGTAAGTAAATAAGCCGGATTCAATTCAAATTTTTAGGCCCGTCACTCCCAATGGAGCATAGGCCATCGGCGACTCTTCGCCAGCGCACTCTGTTCTGGGCTGTTCTTGCTGCTCTTGTCCAGTTGGTGCCTTGTTGTTTCAGCTCCGCCTCAGTGTCTCGCCTCCAGCTCTGGCGGAGCTGGCCTCGCCTCTCTTTCTCTTCCCCTGTGGGTTCCAGCTTAGGGCTTGGCGTGTGGTACTGGATGCTGGCTTATTGAGGGTGTGTCGTGTCCAATCCAATCCAATTCAACCCAATCACTCAAATTGGTGCAGCTTACGACGAAAATACTTAAGCGAACCTCCAACAGACATAAACGTACTGAGTTGTGGCCCAAAAACATAAAAAATTTCGCACGTCATTTCTCCCGCGCTTCATCCGCAAAAATCCTCGCAGCATGTTCGCGCGTGTGCCGCACGCGATGGCGCAATTCAATAATCGCAAAATTGTCTCATATCATAGGGACAGCTCTAATGCTAAAAATGGCGCGCGCTTACGGTCTCCGTCCACGATTATGGCTCCTACTTTTGATTAAGTTTCGGCTCATTATGGCTCCTGCTTTCATTAAATTTCGTTTAGCATCTATCACTTGTAATTATTTTCCTCTCATTGTTTCAGGTCGCATAGTGAAATAACTGGTCTCATTTCAAACTCTAACCCTTACCCTAACCCTAACGAAACCAAATCGATACAATTAATACTAAAACAGAAACAGGGAAATATCTTCATTCTTAATAGGGCTAGCGAAAAGCTGACTGATTAATGAAAGAAAGAAAAGTTAATGGAGTTGAAGTGATATTTATTTGGTTTGGCTTGCCGCCTAGGCTCAAAAAGGGTCAATTAGTTTTGCACCGTGCCCAAATTCGGCGATAAATTTCGTCAAGAGTCTACAAGCAAAACAAAAATACGACGTGGGTTTTTTTTCATTTCGTTTTTTATATAACATAAATCATAACAAAAGGCAAAACCTGTTCACAATTTAGTTTTCGTTTCGATAAAATATTCAAATTTCCATGCAAACTTCAGTGAAAAGGCAGTTTGGACCGCCTTAAAGTGAAAACCGAAACAAGGCGTATGTCGTGATATCGTTAGAGCCTGACACGCCCCAAGTAAGTTGAGTGTTAAAGAAAACCAGTTATTCCAGGTCGTGATTTAATTGCTTAGACGTGGTGATCATAGATATAAGCAGCAATCCAGCTTAATCATTCACTGATAAGTCATTCTTGAAATTCTTAAAAGAAGAAACCTGGTGAAGAAAAGGAAACTTAACATGTCATTTCTTTTGTTCACTCAATCATAACCACATGTATTTTGTTTAATAATTTATGGACTAAACATCAAAAGAGAGAATTGCAAACAGAACAGTCGAGCTTTTTATCGTCTACTGTGGACACGACAAAGGGATTGAGGTATTTGCCATAAATGAATGCGACATGAGCTTTTTTTAAATGCAAAAATGAATCATCAAGAAATATAAAACCAGTTACCACTTTCGTTGTAGTTCCATAAAAAAATTCAAACATTCATGTAAGCCATGGTAAAAAGGCGGATTCCACCGGTAAAAAGTGAAAAACAAAGCCAAGCACCTGTCCTGATATCGTAAGATATCTTGGGCTTGCTTTAGCGCCCCGGCTTCACTGGTCTAGATGCAAGTCAAGCCTGGATAGGTTTTAATAATGCCTTGCGTATGTTAAACTACGTGAACACTTGCTCAGGAACACCTCAATGAAATAAAAAAATAACATTAACAGAAGAACAAGCATTGAATTTCATCGTTAAAGAAATAGACAGTGCTGTCAGTCAATTCTCCATGAAAGATAGCAAATAAACAAGGGAACAGAACGACTGTAAATAAAGGGTAAAGGATTTTTTCCTACTACATTACCGAACATTAAAAATTATGCAAGAAAAGGGTACACAATAAGTATTAGTACTGGTACGATGGACGAAAACAAACAAGCGTTCCGAAACCGCGTAATCTATTGCTACAGAAGATATAATAATTTCACTTAGGGGAACAGAGTGAATGTACTTCTTGCAATTGGAACAGTGAGAACACTTTTGGGACAAAAAAATGGAAACCACAGAAGGAATTGGTATCAATATTGATCTCTTGTGTTGGTTAGACAATAATGGGTCTCAAGTTGAAACCTGAGAGCAACAGCCATGTAATGTCTGAGTATAAAATACTGATAAAATTGATCTATTGTATAATGACTGATATTTATATGCTGCGTTGGGCCTTTTTAATTTAGAAAATTGAATAGACTAAAGGTTGTCTAGCATATGACCACACTTCCATTGACAAGCAAAACCAGATAAGGGATGAAATTGGCCAAAAAATATTAAAGGTACAATTGTGAATTTTGAAGTTCTTGGTAAGTGATAAACGACAGAGGAATACTTCTGCCCCTTTTAAATGAGGCGGAAAAAATCGTTATACAAAACAGTGAGAGACAAGGACCTATTTAGCTTGGGCGGTTTGTTTCTACATTTCAGACCATGTGATGATACTCTTGAAAATTTTGACTTTCAAACTTTCAAATAGTCGCGTGTATATTAATGAACAATTTTTAGCTGGATAAAAGAACAAACCACTAAAGAATACAACTCGCCTACTTTGTAATGAGAACGCAAACCACCAAAGCCAAAATGATCTACTTCAATTTTTCCACCTTAAATTCAGGTCATGTGGAACAAAAAGGAATAGAATAGCTCCAAGATGCAAAACCAAAACGAAACCTGACGTCTTCAGATTTGGTTTAGCATTTATCACCTGCTATTGGTGAAATGTTCTTCTCTTTGTTTTCAAGTCGCAGTCTTCAATAACTGGTCTCATTTTAAATTACATAGGTGCAGAAAACCCGATACATGTAACCCTGTTATTCAAAAAGCGACACAAAGAAATATCTTCTGATCTGCCTTAGCAAAAAGCTGACTGGTGACGATATGACCATAATTATTTGGTTTTTTTAACCTTTTCGGTACGCTTCGGCCCTAAGTAAAGCCGGCGAGTTTTGTCTAGCCGTGACTGGCATTTTGGGGAGACGCAGTCAAGCCAAAATACCCAAAGGGGCTTGAAATGCCACAGAGACGTGACGAAAAGGGACGATTAGTTATTCACCGTGCTCAAATTCAGCGATAAATCCATATTAGGTCAGTGACTTGGTATCGCAGGATAGGAGAATAGTAGACACGACGTCTGATTTACTATCCACGAATTTGGACATGGGAACTTAACATAGTCCTTAGAAACAGTTGATATTGATATATCGGCGATATCAATTTGACGTAACATATCAAACACGAGAGACAGTGTTTCATCGAAATACCCAAACACCGAGAAAAGAGTTGAAAATACGACGCGCAGCGGAGTATTTTTGACGTAATTCGAAGTGTTTGGATAGCCGATGAAACACTACCCCGAATTCTAATTAAGACCGGGTATCCAAACCGGTTCTTTTACTCCAGTAGTTGTCACATAATGCGAGGGAGATTTATGATTGAAAGAAGACCCACGCTTTCCCATTTTGAAAAGCGTTTAATTCTATACTTCATTAATTGCCGAGGTGAACGCAAAGCGCACCGTTTTGAGATTTCCCGAAGTTTTTCTTCAGTTCAAATTTCTAAAAACGAATAATATTCTGTAGCCTGTTGCATTGAAGAAAAAAGAGATTTAGCATTATCATAAAAATAGCAATAATAGCATTTTTATAGCACCAATGGCTAGTTTGACCATGGATCTTCACCGAAAAACTATTGAAAGATAAAAAATAATAATTTAAAAACAAGTAGTTGAAATTCTAAAACGAAACAGAACCACCTGAAAGATATTTCCTTTTCTTCGCTCATCCACAACCAGATCCATTTTGTTGAATAATTTATGGTCTAAATAAAAATGGAATCGCAATCACAGTTTCCTGACTTATGTGCTTACGGTGAACATGTTCAGTGGAGGTCTACAATCTACAATAAATAAATAAGACTTTAGTTTTTTTTTTTGTTATTTTCGTTTTCACATAAAATAAATCATAACGAAACAGAAAACCTGTTAAAAATTTAGCTTCGACTCGATGAAAGATTCAAAGGTCCATGCGTGCTAGAGTAAAAAGGCGATTTCACCTATCAAAAGTGAAAACCACCACAAGGCACCTGTCGTGACATGATAACAGCGTGACACGCCCCGAGTGAGTAGAGAACACCTGTTATTCTAGTTTCATTGCTTAGACGTGGTGATCATAAATATGACAAGCTATCCAGCTGAGTCATTCACTGATATCTCATTCTTGTTATGACTATTGGACTTACAGGAGGCTTTCTTGGTAGAGAAATTCCTTAAACTCTTTGAAGGTAAGAAGCAAATACATTGTATGTTCATGTACAGGTTAGATGGCCGTGTGCCGCGACAACTGCTCAACGCTTTCTCAGTGTAAGGTTTAATGCAAAGTAATTCTATCGCATTATAACTTTCAATACTCGGATTTAACATGCTGATACATCCCTCTGACTATCAGGGAACCGTTGTTTTCAAAAAGATACTAAAAAACGTCTTGGATTGGATAAATCAGTATCGAAGACACTTTCCTAGGACTCCTTAAATAACGGACTGCACTTTCTAAAATAAAAACACGCGGGATCGGTTGGGAGAACACTGGAATAGCAACTGTAAATTACTAGTCATTATGCGAACGATTTAAGATTTAATTTACACAGCGCACATCAAACCTCTTTTCACGTTGCAAATTTGAGATCAAAAAAGTACTCATCGAAGTTTGCGTGAATAGATTACTTTAACATTGTAATGTAACTAACAAAGTAGCCAAAAAAAGGGAAGCGAACTAGACAATTATTTAAATTATCGGGGCTACATTTTCATTTCTTTAAAATAGTTCTTTAAAATCTTTCTTTTCAGTTTCAAATTTAATCGCCAACCTACTTACCTGCCTACGTGTAGCTACCTTCCTATCTAATGGCCCGCGTACCCACCCAGCCATCTTCCTACCTACCCACCTATCTAACTAATAATCTTCTTACCCACCTACGTATTCGCCAATTTACATTGTTACCACTGACCTGCCGAGCTTTCTGGCTGGCTCTCTACTTAAACTAAAATAACTTTATCTCATTGATGTTGCAGAACAAACTTCGAGTAAAAAGATGAAATTTACATCACTTGGATGTCTTATACTACTCCTCCTACTGATGGATCTGTGTTACGTAAATGCAGGTAACTAGAAAAGTTTGATATTTCAGCAATAATTCCTGACTTGTAAAGTTTGTATATATGATGATTTACCAGAAACATCCGACTTTGGTTCACTTTAAACAATTTCTAAGTTAAATCTATTGAAGGGCGTCCATATTCCTAAATGTACGGCGATCACACTTAAATAAACCAACTCCAATCCACCGTAGGAAAAAGATGGCGGCTGTACATTTTACCACAATACGTTGCGAACCTAACACAGCGTATAAGACACAAGGAAAGCCAATTTTTTACAATATTTGTCCCTGTACTAAGGACATTGTGTATCGTAGGTTTGAAGATTTTATAACCCTTCTGTACCTTTTTATGAAAGTTGTTAAAGTTCTCGTGCGCTAAGAACTGTGGGTAAATGTACTAGTCGCCATCCTTTTTCCTTCGGAGGATTGTTTTCATCAGCGCTATTGTGATTTCACGTTAGTAATTTACAAAAATAAAAGAACCAAACATGCCACCCGTACTGGGGAAGTGCTTTACACCGGGAAAATATCTTAATGGGTCTAAAGACGTTAAAAAGGCAAAGTTGATGTTTTGTTCTAAAATTAATTGATGATCTCACAGTAGTACTTTTATTCTAAAGAACAAGAAGAAGATCCAGATTATATCTTCAGTGGTGATGCTGTCCTCTTTACCATCAACGAAACAACTTTCGCCTGCAGCAAAAGGAAATGCAATTTCGCAAAGCGTCATTTAACGGAAAACTTTTACACCCACGCGAAAAAAGTGTTCCAAATCTACGCTAAGGGAAGAGTAACTACAAATGACCCTATTCGCTACGGAGATGAAGTGGCTCTGTTTTACAGGGTGAATGACGAAGGAGATGGCTTGTGGCTGGGTTGCGTATCAAGAAGTAAGCGATGTGGATTGGGAACCTGTCCTGGATTTCCGCATTTAAACCACTGGATGTGGAGGGGCAAACATTCATGTGACGAAAACAAGTTTGCCATCACTGGAAGTAGGGGCCTCCAAAATGGTACCACTTCAGGGCAGCCCGTTAGAATAGAGCATCAAATAAAATTGACCACCAAATCAGATTCAGCTTGGATTACAGGTGGAAAGAAAAAGACAGGAGGAAGTTACCACTACTGAATGAAACACATCTCCTCCAGAACTTAGGAAACTGGGTGATAAAAAAAGGTGAATAGAACAAACGAACTGAGACCTATTTTGGTCCTGACTAAGTACGGTGCCTACTAAATACAAAGGTTTTTTGGGCCCCAGTAAGTAAAACATTTGCGTCTCTCGCACTTTGTTTGCGCGCGCACTATGCCGTCTGTATGTACTTGTTGGATTTCAGTATTATTTTCGACAGATAACGACTAGTTTTTCAGCTGGAAGCAGTTAATAGTTAGTGGTTAGCGATACCCTGCTATTCTGGTATTCCTGGTTTTAGTACAGGTCCTGTTAACTTGATTTGGTCACAGTAGGAAAATTTTGATTTCATTTTAGTCGTGTACTTCAGTGGTAGCGTAGTTGATTACGTCAATGCCAACCCTAGCGCGCGTGGCGGTAAACTATGCTTTGCGTGATGCGCAGAGCGTGTGCGCACTAACAAAAGTAGTATAGGCACCGTCCTTAAGTGAGTTGTAAAAATATTTTAGAGGATCTTGATCTCATCACTTTTTTCATGAAACTGAGCACGGTTTACCCGTTAAACGTGAGCAGCGAGTGATACAAGAGAATTCGTTGTTACAACCAAATTTCTGAATTCATTTTCAATTGTATTGTTTGGTGCGGCGTTACAACATTTGAAGTTTCAAACGCTTTTGTTTACAGATATGATTGCCAAGTGTGGAAATAAGCATTACGATGTTCGTTATAAAGCTTGCGATAGATGTGGTTCTGAGCCTTATGTTCGTGTCAAATACGAGACATGGAAATGTTGCGATGGAAAGAAGCCCTATAATACGGAAGCATCTCTTTGCTGTGAAGGAAATGTCAGTGGTTTGCACCATACCCACAGAAGTGCAAGGGAAGCCAGATGTTGCAGTAATGCAGCTTTTTTCCCCGACAGGCAGATTTGCTGCCAAGGTGACCTTATATTTTTTCGCACGTGGCATTAAATGTGGTATCAAGAAATAGAAATCATATATCATTTGCTAATCAATGCCACTTTTCCTTTGTTAGGAAAAGTGCGAGACCTTCCTGGACAAGACACCGATGCTGATGATGACTCAGTGCAGTGTTGTGGGACTGAACCTTACTTATCAACCCATGGAATCTGTTGTGATGATGTTATTACGCCATTCTACCCGCTGATGTTTGACAGCGAAGACGCTTTGAAATGTTGTGGTGATCAAGGTTTCAATAACAGAACAAGCTTTTGTTACTCTTGCGGCAAAACAAACCACGTCTTGCCAGTAACTGAGAAAAAATCGTGGAGCTGCTGTAAAGACGAGGAAATATACAGAAAAGAAAAAGACAAGTGTTGCGCGTATGGTGTGGAAAAAGGAACACAATGTAGGTTGCTAGGTTACCGATTATAACACTGGCGTCGATATCAATATCTTTTTTTACGATAACTGCAGAAACTCTCGCGCGCTCATTGGCTAATTTTTATCGTCAATATGCGGACAGACACATGAATTTGAATTCGTGTGACGCATCAGCGAGCGAGAGCGTGCAATTCGACCATTTGTTATCGTAAAAAACAAATTGATGTCAGGTTTTAATGAGTCTGTCCTGTTAATGACAATGAATTTCGTCATCACATTGTCAAAGTAGTCTGCGGATCCACTCGGCTATCGCCTCGTGGATCCACAGCTACTTTGACAATGTGATGACGAAATTTATGATCAATAACAGGACAGACGCATGAAAAACTGACGTCAATTTGTTAATTCGCATTGGTCAGAATAAACGTCTGGGATTAAAGGAACGTTTCAATAGTAAAATTGTTTCTAAATGAAAAAATATATTGGAAATAAAACCCTTGGCAGAATCTGCCTTAGAAGAAGAAAGGAAGGGCTAGGGAATGGTACAAAACTTAATTTCATGACCAGAATTACAAATAGGTCATTATACTTATTTTATTTTAAAGCTTTGTTTTTCATGTTTAGTCCGGTTTATGATGCATTCATATAAAAACCACGACCTATTTTACGCCGCCATGACTGTGCAGTGGAATTTAGATGTTTGTGAAGAAGAAGAAAAGATAGAGGACTAAAGAAATTTTGTGCATTCGAAAGCTGTCATTTACTCCTAGTGACGATTCATATTTTTTTTCTCAGGTAAGTGCCAGCTTCAAAATAGAACATACATGTCAGGACAGCGTTTTCCTGAAGAGCCCGCCACTACTTCATGTCGATCTTGTATTTGCAATGACGGTGAGTCAGTTTGTGAAAATGCTCCCTCCTGTCCTTCTAAACTGCCTGGCTCATGCGTGTTTTACCCTGATAATGAAGAATGTTGCCCAGTTTTCGAGTGCTTCAATAGCGGTAAGTAAAGACAGAATTTCTAGACAAAGTTTTAGAACTATAATGAGGAGAGATTTTTTAGTGTCATTAGTGTCAAGTTAGTGTCTAACTTGGCTTTCAAGGATCAGCTTAGGAACAGTTAGATAGGACGCGGAAAATTGATGCGCATTACTTCAACATGTTAGAGACGTTTTGCGATTTTAAAATTAAAGCTTGCTCGCATTTTGCAGTTACTCGATCTACAGGCGTTTCTACTTTGCGTAATTGCAATAATTCATGCCGCACTAAAAACTCGCACCTGACAGTTGACCGATTTGATTGAAAATACTTTCATGTATAGTAAATTTCAAAGCTGAGCTTCGAGATATTTTCTGCTACTTTTGTCCGTAACTGTTCATGTAGTACGAGAAGTATAAGATGTGGACCTACAAACGCTACTTTGAAAGCGATCAAACCTTCCATCACAAGCGCTTAGAACTGACCAGTTATCATATTATGTCATGCCTTGTCTGTTAAATTTGTTGAATCTCATTATGTTGAATACTCTCAGAGATTCACAACTATAAGCTGTTTCTCAGAAGGAAGTCCCACGTGTCCATAAAAACTCCCATTCCGGAGCTGACAGCAATGACTATCTCCTTCTGGATGAGGACTCAGCAAGACAGTGAAGGAACAGTTCTTTCTTACGCTACTCAAAGTCAACCAGATGAACTGGTCATCAAGACACATCCCCGCTTGAGGGTGATCCTCAAAGGATCTCCACAAGGCAATGAAATGGACTGGGATCTAAACGACGGTAACTGGCATTTCTTGTGGGTCGAGTGGGAGTCGTCTACTGGCCATTTGACTATCCGTGAAGGAGCACGCACTATCGGACCCCTGACTTCCACACAAACATCACTAAATGGCGGTGGATATCTTGTACTTGGGCAACGTCAGCAGTCCCAAAAACAGTTTATCGCGGCAAAGGCTTTCGTGGGAGAAATTTCTCATGTGAACATATGGAGCGAAAAGAGAACCGATTTTGCTGTGATACAAAAGGACTGTGTTGGTTTACCCACTGGTGACATATTTCACTTGCAAGATAATACTATTGGCTCTCACCAAAGCGCGTCAATTATAGCAACAGATATCTGTCCAGGTGTGTATGGGGTTTTTATGCCCCATAGTAATGCTAATTAAGAAAATTGAAAATGATGTATTTTAACCGAAGTATTTCCTTTTTGTTTCCTTGTCACCTTAGAAAAAGCTTTACATTTTCCAAACAAAGCTGTTGAGGACTTTGTCATAGTATCAGGCATGCCTCGTTTGACGGCGTTTACCGTCTGTCTGTGGATGAATTCGAAGAACAGTCAAGGCAGTCCAGTCAGTTACAATGTATCTACTCAGAGCAGGGAGCTTGTCATTGACTACAACAGACAATTTAGGTTGACCATCGACAACACAAACAGGTGATATGAAATGTTACAACTGGTTAGCTTTAATACGCGTTTCGAGTAAGGGAGTTAATAAATGTTTTTAAGCCTTTTGCTCATAATTCAAGGCATGGCGCGTACAGTACAAAGCCCAATGGCGGGGTGGGGGAATAAATTTAGGGGAGAGAGGAAATAAACGGAAAACAGTTGTAACGCTTGTCGGAACAATTCTTCATGTTTTCGCACTTGCAAAAAATGTCGTAAAAATATTAAGAAAACAAATCCGACGCTCCAGGTTATATACATGTACCTCTTACAAACGGTATAAGAGCTGGTGGTCCGCATTATAAATCCCTGACCGCGTTTTAAGATATTTGTTATACCTCTGCTATATATGCCACGCGGAGCGGCTTCTAATTTTATTGGAACGAGTACGGTAAAAAAACCGGTCCATTCAACTTGCGTGATAACAGTTACTGTGTAGTCCCAACGGTGTTATTGAACTGTGAAGCTTTGTCCTTCTCGTAAGAGTGGAAACACAAGAACTGATAGCTCGCTAAAATGGCCTCGAGTTGGCAAAGTGAGAGACTAAACAACAAGGAACACACCGCGGAAGAAGAAGTAAAACTTTCCACTATTTCCACCAGCTAAGACCTGTCGTAAAGATCCCCATACAAAGTCTGAAATGTTTGCGGGACTGTCATATCATATACGATCATCTCCGCCGCAGTTTGTGGTCAGACTCAAATCGATCGATAATAGCTCTCGAGCGATGAGCGTGCAGCAACTTTTCCCGCTATTGCAAAAGGTGATTGTATTGGCGCAGTAAATGTCTGAAGTTTGTGTTCTGATTTGTTGTATTTCATATGCTACCATTTTTAAGGGAAACTTCCGTATCTCCAAATAACGGTGTATGGCACCACATCTGTGTATCGTGGGAAAGCAGCTCGGGATCATGGAAAATCTACAAAGATGGCCACTTGGAAGAGGAGGGCACCGGCTTTAAGACAGGACACCAAATTAGACAAGGTGGCTCTCTGGTTCTGGGACAAGAGCAAGGGTCTGCCGGTGGTGGCTTTGACTCTGCTAAGTCGTTTCAAGGAATGTTGCAAAATGTTCACATATGGGATCACGTGCTCAATACTGCAACAATTGTAGAGATGTCAAGATTTTGTCTGTTGAATGAATGGGGTGCCGGAAACGTATTCAAATGGCGAGAGTTCCTCCGAGAGGCACGAATTCAAACAAGCCTTGTTAAATCATCTACATGAGAGCCGTTGGGAGTTGGTAAGTGGTTTTCATATATTGGTACAATAAGGGTGTGAGACAAATATTTTTCGTACTGCAAGTGGGATGAGGGAGGAGTTGATAATTTTTTTTAGTGGTACTAAATTTGTTTTTCGTCCAGTGCTTGATACACTGGGAAACCTGTCCGTAACAAAAATACCTTTTTTGACAATTGCTTAATCTGAGTAGTACATAATTTCCATGATTATTCGTGTCTTTACACCTTTCTCCGCATGTTCAAAATTAACAGATCGTTCACGAATTACGTTCTTCACTACCTGTTGCCAGAGCACTGTACCGGTGTCCCAGAGGGTATGGGTTTATCAGGTCATGGACGTTATTTTACAAACTGGTTAAGTTGTGTACATGCATAACTGTGATGATCATTCATTTCTTTACATCTTTCTCTCCAGTTATAATCTAATATCTTTCATCTGTTAACGTATAACCGTTTCTTTTTCGGGCTGGATAAAATCAAACGTGGTACAAATGATAATTCACCAAGACATTGAATGCACCTGTTAGAAGAGCCACCCAGTTTTAGATTAGATATGATCTTATCCTCGACAAAGCTGATGCAATACTTTCCTCATCTTTTTTCAGACAATGCTTTCCATTTCCCCGATAAAGGAGTAATGTTATTTCTGACGAGTGAGCGAGCGAACAAGGCTGAAATAACTATTTTGTCGGCACGGGATACAACAACGCCTGGGTTCCAGGCGGGGGCATCATGGGTAATTGTGTAAGGGTATAAAAGACAGAGTATAACACGTGGTTGTCATCTAGGCTTCAGAACCAACCGCGTACTTTTCGTTTCGTTTTCTCCTTTCTTCGACTTTTATCATGGCGGTCAGCAAGGACGACGTTTCTGAGCTTATCTCCACTAACAACGAGAAGTTAATGTCAAATTTCAAGGAACTTCTCAAAGACACCGTTGGCCAGATAAAACGTGCCAACGACGCTTCTGCGGAGCTCCAAATGCAAGAAATTAAGAAGATCAAGTATCAAGAACCGCACAAATTTAAACGAAGAGCGAACGAAGATCAATATAAGTTTAATCTCAAGCTTGCAGAAACTTTGGACAGTGCCAAGTCGGCCGCGGATAAATCCCGGCTTGAGAAAGTCAAACTTGACCTCGAGGAAGGTGAGAAGCTACTTAGCGAACGCCAGAAACATATACTCTTAGCCGACAAGTCAGAGTTTGGCTGGTGCACTGTAGATGAGTATAAACAACACGACTTAGCGGACGACTCGGAGGACGAAAAGCGCATCTATAGCGCCGAGAGACGTGCTCGTGTTTCTCTTTCTGCTCGTAAGAAGAAGAAGGCTTCGAATACGCCGTCGGCCAAGAAGTTCTCGCCGCCTGACAGATCCACTTCAAACGCCCAGCCACAAGCCCAGTCCTTCCAGTCTGGTGTTGTTAATCCTGGTTTCCAGCCTCGTCGCCCGAGTACTGGCACCTGTTTCGCTTGTGGAAAGCCCGGACACTGGCGTGCTTGTTGCCCAGCATTGCCCAAGCAGTCTGTCTCATCTTCGAAGTGACTGGATGACGTTCAGGACTTATCAGGTGTAGTCTCTTCTTGTTTTACAAGCGATTCTAGTGATTTGATTTCCGAAGCGTTGATTGATCAGAATCACCCCGATTTCAACCATGATTTTGTTTCTTGCACTGATTTTCCACAATACTCTGTTGCTTTTGATTCTCCTGTTCAGCCCACAGTTCGCGGAAGACTCCGTAAGTGTATTGAGTTTTGGCGTTCGTTGGAAGTGTCGCAGTTTATTTTGCATATTATTAGCGAAGGTTACAAGATTCCCTTTTTTCAACTCCCTACGCCTTTCTTCAAAAGTAACAATGCTTCTGCGCGTGTTAACAGTAACTTTGTGTCTTCAGCTGTTAATGACCTGCTTAATTCCGACCTTGTGGAGGAAATTTTTTGCGTTCCAGACATTATTAACCCACTCACAGTTTCCACCCGTAGTTCTGGCAAACAAAGGCTTATTTTGGATCTTCGTCATATAAACACCTTCATTTACAAGCAAAAGTTCAAGTGTGAAGATTTGTCTGTGGCCACGCAGATATTCGACAAGGGTTATTATTTATTTAAATTCGATCTGAAGTCGGGGTACCACCATATTGAAATTTTTCCAGAGCACCGCAAATTCCTCGCATTCGCTTGGGACTTTGGTACCGGTGTTTTCAGATATTTTCAATTTTGCGTTCTTCCGTTTGGCCTGTCTTCGGCACCATTTGTTTTCACCAAGATTCTCAATCCGCTTCAAAAATCCTGGAGGAGTCGGGGTATTCCTATTGCTATTTTCCTGGACGACGGCCTAGGGGGGGGAATGGATCAAGTTTCCGCTAAAATTAGCAGTCTAACTGTTCATTCTGATCTACTCAAGTCTGGTTTCGTCCCCAACCAGGAAAAGTCTTTATGGGAACCCGTCCAAATTATCACTTGGCTTGGAGTTATTCTTAACACTATTGAAGGTACTGTTAAGGCCACCGCTGAACGCATTGCAAAATTGTCTTCCGATCTCGTGTTTTTGCAGTCTTTGTCTTCGCAACAGTCTCTTCGCCAGGTTCACGTTAAAAGTGTCGCTAGTCTTGCAGGCCAGATAATTTCACTTTCCAGTTGCGTGGGGTCAGTGGCACGTATTATGACCAGGCATCTCTTTTCAGTGGTGAACTCTGCTCTTTCCTGGGATAGCGAAGTTTTCTTGTCGGATGATGCCGTTGCGGAAATTAACTTTTGGGCTGCCAATGTTGATTCCCTCAACGGGAGGGTTTATTGGCGAGCACAAACGCTACCGGTTAAAGTGAGTTTCTCCGATGCTTCTGATTCAGCCTGTGGTGCATTTGTCGAGTCTGACCCCGAACTGGTTTTTCATCAGAATTGGTCTCCCGAAGAAAAAGTTCTTAGTTCGACTTGGAGAGAGCTTAAGGCCGTTTGCCTCGCTTTGGAGTCCTTTGCCGATCGTTTGTCCGACACTAAGGTCATCTGGTATTCAGACAACCAGAACGTTGAGTCTGTTCTTCTCAACGGAAGCAAGAAATTGGATCTGCAGGCGTTAGCTCTTCAAGCCTTCCAGATTTGCCTGGAGTATCACATCTCTCTCGATGCTAGGTGGATTCCTAGGGACCTTAATGTCAAAGCTGACATTATTAGCAAGATTGTTGATTTTGACGACTATGCTATTAATGATTCTATTTTTCAGAGCATTGACGACCTTTGGGGCCCGCATTCTGTCGATAGGTTCGCCTGCAGTTACAATGCCAAACTACCTAGGTTTAATTCCCGGTTTTTTCAGCCCGGATGCGAGGCAGTTGATGCTTTTGCGCAAGACTGGGGATACGATAACAATTGGCTCTGTCCCCCGGTTTGTCTTATTGTTAGAGTTTTAAAGCACATGGAAGTGTGTCTTGCTAAGGGAACTATAGTTATTCCGCTATGGAAGTCTTCCTTCTTCTGGAGCATTTGCGCAAGAGACGGCGTCCACTGGAATTACTTTGTTGTGGACTGGGTGTACCTGCCAAAGTTTAAGGGGTTATTTGTCCCAGGGAAAGCCCGTAACTCCCTTTTTGGCACCAGATGCTTAGACTTTGAGGTTGCTGCCATTCGGGTCGACTTTCGTCGTCCCAGGCCCCCTTCCTTTCTAGCGGGGTTTTGCACTATGGCTAACGGGAAGTGTGACTCTTGTAGTTAGAGGCGCCCCCATTTTTTGTTATGTATGGACATGCCTATGCTGCTTGTATTATTCTTGTTCTTTAGGGTAGCATACCCCATTGTCTATAAAGCGTTTATATTACTAGTTGTATCCTTCCTTATGCTTTTCCCCTTTAGTCTGCTCTTCTCAGGGCTTTTCGTCTATTTTTGATACTTTTTAGATGTCTTCCGGTCCGGCTTTTGGGACTTCGACCAGAACGTGCTCCCAGATGGTCCAGTCTCAGGATTAACGGACAGATTGAAAGTGACAGTCCTTTCCTCAAAGGCCAACAGTACCTCTTTACTGTACCACCGTGCATACCGCAAGTGGAAGGAGTTCGCCATTAGTATGTTTAATGGGAACGTTTTCCCCGCAAATCCCTTTCATGTTGCATTGTATCTGCAACACCTTATTGAACAGTCTCAATCCCCCAGCGTGGTAGATTCTGCCTTTTACGGCATTAAATGGGCTCATAGTATGGCTGGTATCCCCTCCCCCACCGATAACCCTGTTGTGGAGGCAGTCAGGTCTGCTTCTAAAAGAATCCTTGGTACCGGTGTTGTTAACCGCAAAGAACCCGTTTCATCTAGTTTGATTCATGATATTATTGGCACGTCTAACCTTGATAACCCTGTTGAATTGCGCAACATTACTATGTATGTTTTGTCATTTGCTGGCTTCTTTAGGTTTGATGACGTTTCAAGAATTAGGAGAAATGACATTTTCTTCAACGACGGTTTCATGGTTATTAAGATTCATAAAAGTAAGAACGACCAACTTCGTAGAGGCGATGAAGTCGTCATTTCTGAGCTTTCTAGTTGCGCTTGTCCTGTTAAACTGCTTAGAAGGTATCTTACTAATTTTCAAATCTCTCCCGAGTCCAGGGAACTGATTTTTAGACCCATTTCTAGAGGTAAGGGGGCTTGTAGGCTAGTGGCCCCCGACAAGCCTATCAGTTACACCACTATAAGGGAAGCTTTTAGACGGGATTTGAAGTCCATAGGGGCTGACCCCTCCAGGTTCGGGCTGCACTCTCTCCGCTCAGGAGGCGCTACTATGGCTGCTAACAATGGTGTCAACGACAGAGTGTTTCAGCGTCACGGACGCTGGAAGTCAGTCCAGGCCAAAGACATTTACGTCGACGATGATCTGGAGCAAAGGCTCACAGTCTCCAAATTTCTTGGGCTTTGAGAATCAATTTTTCACCCCTTCCCCAATACTTTGTCTGTCTATATACTGTTTGGGTTGGTTCTTGCCAGGCCCTTCCAAAATAAACTTATTTGGTTCAGCTTTGCGTGTGTTGTTTCTGTTGTGGAGTGGAGACAAAATATGTTATTTCTGACGAGTGAGCGAGCGAACAAGGCTGAAATAACTATTTTGTCGGCACGGGATACAACAACGCCTGGGTTCCAGGCGGGGGCATCATGGGTAATTGTGTAAGGGTATAAAAGACAGAGTATAACACGTGGTTGTCATCTAGGCTTCAGAACCAACCGCGTACTTTTCGTTTCGTTTAGTTTAACTTTTTCCTGTTTAGTATTTTTCTTTTGCAGATGCCTTCAGTCTGACAGGATCGACTGTTCCTTTCTCTATTGATTTTTTACTTTTGTAAAGCCTTCGTAGGATGGGCTAATAATCACTTGGAGCATGAGCCTTGGTTCCTACCCAGATTTCCTGCACATTTTTTCCCCACAGGGGTTTTTTCTGGCAGGTTTTTTCTGGCCTCCGCGTTAACCGCATTTGTTTTTGTTAGCGGTTGCTCAGCTCTACTAGGTTTACTTTATGATTTTTTATTGTATTTCTATGTACTTCTTTGGTCTTTTTTATATTTTTTGTTCATGTTTCCCCAGCCCGAGAGCTTATTTGGGAACGCAGGCCTAATGGACAATCTTTAGTATAAGACGGCCCGTCTAGCTTATAGTCTAATGTAATGTAGAAGTTGTTGTTCCCCAGCCTAACTGGCAGCCTAACTGGCACTGAGCTTGAGAGCTTATTTGGGGAAGTAGGTCAAGTCCATGACCTACAGTATGAGATGGCCTGTTTAGCTTATATTCTTGTGTAATATCGGAGTTGTTGTTTCCCAGCCTAACTGGTACTATAAGCTTGTGAGCTTATTAGGGGAAGTAGCCCATGTAGATCGTGATTTAATAATAGAGTTGCGGTTTAAGCCTTTCTGATACTAAGCCTGTGTGCTTGGAGATCTAGTTTGTAGTTTTATGAAGGAGTTGTTATGTAGTTTCTAAGTAGTTATAGATATACTGTTTGGGTTGGTTCTTGCCAGGCCCTTCCAAAATAAACTTATTTGGTTCAGCTTTGCGTGTGTTGTTTCTGTTGTGGAGTGGAGACAAAATACTGACTTTGTTGGAGTGTCAGGTACTACGCAGGAATTGACGGCATTCACGGTCTGTTTTTGGATGAACTCGAATAACACTCAAGGGACTCTTTTCAGTTACGCTACAAGGGACGAAATTGATGAGCTGGTCATCGACTACAACGAGCATTTTAGGTTGACCATCAATAGCGAAGTCAGGTAACGTTAGAAAATTGCGTGATGGGTTACTTTTCGAGGTCGATGCATATCAGGAACATGTTGTGTAGAATTTGAAAAAAAAAAAAAAGAAGTAAAGCTTCAGCAACAACAGATTTACAAAAACAACTAAAGCAGCAAAACAAAACGGACCGATAGAGCAAATAAATTGCTTCAAAAACAAAATTTCTGAAAAAAATACTACACTATCCACTCAACTGCGACTGATTTATTCAGTAGATAGCGTTATCCACCAACAGGTATCTATTTAAAATAGATGTGTGTAAGTTTGGCCCCAGTTGTTCTTAAAAGTACTGATGAAGTATTATTTTCATTCATTTTTTATCGATGAGTTCTATTCTTAACTACAGCACTACATCAGTTGCCGCCTTTAACGGCCTATGGCATCACATATGTGTAACGTGGGAAAGCAGCTCGGGATCATGGAAATTCTACAAAGATGGTGAGATGAAAGACGAAGATACGAACTTACAGAAGGATCACAAGATACGACCAAGTGGCTCTTTAGTGATAGGGCAAGAGCAAGACTCGGTCGGTGGAGGTTTTAACGAAGATGAATCCTTCCAAGGAATGCTGTCCAATGCCAACGTATGGGATCACGTGCTCGATTCTGCGCAAATCGAAGTGATGTCAAGGTCATGCCTGTTGCATGAAGCTACTGATCCCAAAATATACAGCTGGATCGACTTCCTCCGTGAGGGCGGAGCAACGCTCGTTAAACCATCTCCTTGCCAACCGGTAGAAATATGTAAGGGGCCAGATCTCAAGAGAAATAATTATAATATTTCATAATAAATATATCCCTTTTTTCTCCTGGTTTAAGTCAACTCAATCTGTGTATCAGTCAAAGGCTCTCAAATCACGCGTTTTGCTCCAATTCTCCGTATTCTCCATTTAAATAAAGTAGAAATCAGATCATTAGCAAAATTAGCGATAATTGTCGTGACACCATTTTCAAGTTCAAATGCAAATAAGATTAACTGTCAGAAAATTCGCTCAAGATTAAGATAATTCATAATTACATTTCCTAAATTTTAATTGTTAACGTGTCACAAAACCTTTGCTTATAAAGAAAGCAGATCGGAGTAGAAATGTCACTATGCATAAAACTGCTTTGTAGTTTCTCATGTAAGTTATTTATGTTCCCTCATATGTATTAAGGGAAACAATACATCTAATTACTTCACTGTTCACAGAAAAAACATCTTGCGAGTGAAACAACACGTCATTTTGCAAACGCATTGTAGCTAATAACACGTTATTTCGTTCTCAGTTCAAAAACAGATTTAGTTTCAAATTACAGTAAAGAGAATTACATAAAACAAAATTAACCACCTTTAACTCTCCATTTTATTTACTATGACAAGGGAAGATATATATCTATCAACTTGGTGTGGTATAAGGGAATTACTTAAAACTGATCCATTTTTTTCCTGCTATATCTTCAGACAGCGCTTTCCATTTTCCTGACAAGGGAGTCACTGATTTTGTCAGAATGTCTGGCATGGAAAGTTTGACGGCGTTCACTGTGTGTCTGTGGATGAATTCGAGTAGCATTCGAGGAACCCCCCTCAGTTACGCTGTAGATGGCCAGTTTAACGAGCTTGTCATCGAATACAACAGAAATTTTAGGCTGCTCATTAATGGCCAAATAGGGTAATGTAAATACGAAAAGCAGAAAATGAACTACTTATAATATAAAACTAAAAATGTATTTTCATGAAACGTTTGGCAGTACAACCCGATATAACGAGAAGATAGTTGTCCTAATTTTATTCTTGCAGTTAACAGGCTTGCTCGATTTATTTCTAAATGGAGTCGGTTAAACCATCTAAGTACTTTTTTAACATCGATACTGATATCGCTGATACTGAAGCGTTTCCTAGGTGCGTTATTGGTAACAAAATATGCTTCATACGAAGGGCTTCCACATGCAAATTCGCTGTAATTAAACACCCAAGTTTTCCATCCGACGGAGTCATCATCGTCATTGTCGTTGCCATGGTTATCGTCATTGTTGTTATCATTTTCTTTCAAACAGACAAACGTCATTTACAGCCTACGATGGTATGTGGCACCACATCTGTGTATCTTGGGAAAACAGCCTTGGATCATGGAAATTCTACAAAGATGGCGGGCTAGAAAAGGAAGAAACGAACTTTAAGAAAGATCACACGATTAGAGCAGGAGGCTCTTTAGTGCTAGGACAAGAGCAGGACGCGCTCGGTGGCAGCTTTGACGTTGAACAATCCTTCCAAGGAATGTTATCGAATCTCAACGTATGGGATCAAGTGCTCACTGCCACACAAATCCAGCAGATGTCCCAATCCTGTCTGTCGGATGAGCTAGCTACGGATCATAAGGTATACAAATGGATCGATTTCCTCCGTGAAGGAAACCCAAGGCTTGTTCAAAGGTCTACTTGCGCACCGATGGGAAAAGGTATGTGCCAGTTTAGTATAAAGTGTATGTAGCGAATTGTATCAGATATACTGCGGCGGATTATTGCCCAATTTCAAAACAAAAATCTTAAATCGTAACAAATGGAAATCAGTAGTGAAGTGAAAGTAATTTTTCTCGCGCCTTAGACGTGTATAATCATTAGATTGTATGGTGCACGCTCACGTATACTGAGTATACTGAGTTTTTTAGTGCGTCATAAATTGTTATGAACTTGATTGCTTCATATACGTTATAACATAAAACCGGCCCACACATCAGAACAAAGGAAAATACCAGTATGTACCAGTACCAAAGGTAAAATTGGACCACAACACATGTCTCATTTTTACATATCTCTCAGGCCCCTTGTTACTTGGTGTTTTTTAAAAGTGTTTAAATTTCAGCCTAAACATGCCGATATTTTGTGTTAAAAGGAATAAAGGAAACATTTGGAAGTCCTTTATGATTAGTTTTTTAAATCAATCAGTTTTTACGTTCCTGCTTTTTGCAATTGCTAGTTTCAAACTGACGAAGCTCATAAGGGCTAGAAACAGTATACAGCTCTGCTCACGTATTTTCTTAAATTACACACAAAAAAGAATCTCGCTCTGACTCCAAGGTTCTACCTTTTTCATCCACCGTATCGATCAAATTTTCTCCCTGACGCTTTTTAGACTACGCTTTCCATTTTCCAAACAAAGGAGTGAATGATTATGTTCTCATCTCGGGAATGCCTCGCGATTTGACAGCGTTTACGGTCTGTTTGTGGATGAAGTCGAGCAACAGTCAAGGGAGTCTTCTAAGTTACGCTCTAGAGGGCCAGCCAAACAACAATGAGCTGCTGATCGAATACAATCGAAAGTTTGACTTTCTCATCCGTCGTACAATGTGGTAAGTTAAGATTACAAACGAGTTGGATATTGAGTTGCTCATATTTTACCGCCCTGTAGAATTGTGGCAAAGATGACAACATAACTATTTGAAAAAGTATAAAAGAAAGTAAACGTATCAGCGCAAGGGTCCTTGTAACAAGCGCTGTTCTTTGAATCTGTCTTCAGATGTGGTTAAAAGTCCAACAAGCTTTTAAAAATCAATCGATACAATACCGTTGGAATGGAAGTAAGACGAGATGCATCTTAGAGAAATCGATATTTGCATGGAAACGATCAACAGCAAAACCGAAAAGTCAGTGAAACTCACATTTTGTTCTGAATAGATTTACATTCAAAAGCTAACCCAGGTATATTGAGTTATGATCAAACAATAGACCACTCTTTCTATGGGTTTACCGGCGCAACGGCTCTAACACCCCGCGTGGCTTATTGCGTTGGTAAGCCCATAGAAAGAGTGGTCTTTTGCTGTTATGCAATACGTATGGAAAAAGTATGTCACGGAAAGAAAACTTTATTGTACTTCCGTGATCAAGTTGCTTATTCTCATCAAAAGGAATTTAATCCAGTGACACTGTTTACTCATAATTGAACACAAAGATTGATATGATCGACAAACCAATTGCAGCCACTGAAAGAATGAAAGCACAGACTCAGCGCCGGACACAAAATCCCCAGAGTAAAGCGACGAAAACATTAATTAATATCAACTCGAAAGAAATCTCTTCCCTGCTTTTTTGACAACCCAATTGATTAGTCAAGCCCAGCTTACTTCGCCCTCCACAGACCGTGGAAAGCACAGAAGAAAAGGGTTTAAAACCTCCTTAATTTTAAACTCAAGCGTAACCGGAGTCGGCGTAAAATTTTTGCCGTGGAAAAAAAGATAAAGCTTCTGGTCCTGTTTTTCCTTGCAAATTTCCATGTATATGTTGAATGAAACGATATTCGTGTTATTGATATCTCAGCCAGTGAAAACCGAAACTGTTTATTACATTTATTATCGCTATTGTTCTAAGGTGTCTAGATCCCGCTTAGATCTGCTCTATCGGGAACCGCAGTTTACTCAGTGGTACACTAAAACATAGGTTTTGCAACTCTATCGACCAATCAGAGAGCTCGTAGTATCTCAGTCATTTTATAATGTGTTATAAACAGTACATATAAGAGAAAAAATTCCATGTGTTAGGTGGCGAATAAATCACAGAAAGCTTTCAACCCGTGGTTTCTCTATCAATAAGTAAATGGACCGCGAAACACACATCTATTACATGCCAGTGCTTCAAAATAAAACGAGTTAATTAATGAGAAGTTATGACGATTTGTTTTCTAAAAAAACTTTTATAATATACAATAGAATTTATCACGAGTGCAATGCACAATAATTTGAATATTTTCACATAAATTTATTATCTGTGAATTTTTTGGTTTGTGAATTTTTGTTGTGAATTTTCGGTTCAACTGCCCCCTTTCCCGTCATATCCGGAGTCATTAGACACCTTAAGATCGAGGTTTACCGCGGACCGCAAACCGCGGTTTCAGGTTTGCGGTTTGTCGTTTGCGGTATGCCTCCTTCGTGTATTAAGAATCGCGTGATAACGATAATGTGCTTCCATGCCGCCATATTGGATTTCAACGTTGTGCAGCAGTTGTCGTTCAAACCTTGTAAAAAACAAAACTTTTGTCTTCTTAATATTAAAATTCATATGAAATTAAAGAAAAAGGTTTTTTCTGTATATCAGTGCCAGGCATACGTGGGATCACAAAACATTCATGCAAATAAAAGTTGACGTAAATGACTTACGCGAAAACCTACCTCTTGCCGTCGAAAACGTGGAAAATTTCCCGTAAACGCGAGGTTGAAGTCTGGTCACGTGACCTGCAGAGGTTTGCAGTCCGCGGTAAACGTCGATCTTAAACACGGAGCGAGCCTATAAATGGAGGCTGAGCGGCTCAGCCCGTCCATCACAAATTGGGATACTCTGCTTTGATTGGCTTATTCACCCAAGCGTGTCCTACTCCCGCGAAATTCGCACGAAGTAATATTTCAGGCGACCGCACAAGGGAAGGATTTTCGGTTTGTTTGCTTTCTTTGTAAAAAAGTCAACGAAAACAACAAGAATGGCATCTACAGAAGAAGAATTTAGACAGGTATCGTACTTTTAATACGTGCATTTTAACTTCTTATTTTTGTTGTTTCACTTGTGAAAGCATATCGATTGTTTTCGAGTTGTTTACTCAACGTAAATGCTGTGTTTTAGTCAACAAAGTGCAAACCGCTGACCTTTTATAGGCTCGCTCCGTGTTTAAGGTGTCTAATAATATAATTGCACGTTAACGGCAGACGGCAAACGGCAAAGAGTACCTCTGATTTTTTGTTCTTTTTTTGTAATCCTTAAATAAATCACACCAAAAGAGAAAAATGTCTCCTACTATTCACCGCAAATACAAACATTTTCACTCTAATGTACAGACAGCTGAAGACGGAAGGCAAAAGTTTTTTTTGCCGTTTGCCGTCTGACGTAACGTCATGCTTAATCTCTCTAATTTTAATTTTATTTTCTATACACGTTTTGACAGACATGGCCAAACTATTGTGAGTAATACCAGATTTATCAATGAATTTCCTACTAAGACACTTTTTGAGAGATGTTCATTTAAGCTTAGTCTCGCCCTTAGATCGCCTTTCTCGAAATTTGCGTGATAACAACTTTGACTGTCTAAAAAAATGTGATTATCAAGAAACATAAACGTTTATAGTTGATAAGCTCGAGTTTATTTGTTTTATTTTCCCCACAGACTAACAACAGTAACAGCTAACGACGGCATATGGCACCACATCTGTCTTTTGTGGGAAAGCAACTCAGGTTCATGGAAATTCTACAAAGATTGCGACTTAAAAGGCCAAGGGACACAATTTAAGCAAGGTTTTGAGATAAGACAAGGTGGCTCTATGGTACTTGGTCAAGATCAAGACTGGCTCGGTGGTGGCTTTCAGGAGCAACAGTCTTTCCAAGGAATGTTATCAAATGTTAACGTATGGGATAGTGTTCTGCCTGCTACACAAATCAAAGAAATGTCACAGTCTTGTCTGTCAGATGTGTGGAATGAAGGGAACGTATACAAATGGATTGACTTTTTACGTCAAGGAGGTGCAAAGCTGGTTGAACCATCTCCGTGTGAGCCGTTTGGCATTTTCGGTGGGTGCAACTCAATAAATGTCGCATCTGACTTGTATAACTCTCAAATTTAGCTCTTTATTATATTGCTTTATAATATAAGCCGAGAAATTTAAGACTTTTGATTGGTTGATATTAGTTATAATGGCATAACAAAGTTACCATAACAGCACCATGCACAATTAAGCTTCTGCTTTTGTTTTTTTTTTTTAAATGGACCTAAATTTCTGGACATTTCAAGTGCCGAAATTACAACAGGCAGACACCTCGAAAAACAATGAACGCAAAATTATCATAACGAAGAACCGAGAATTCGTCAAGTGCAGGCGGATCCCGGAGTGAAAGGTAACAGGTCTTCGGCTACGGAAAACGACTAATTGCAACAAAAGAACTTATGGAAACTATGGAAAAACTGTGTACTAGGCGACCACAATCCAAAATCACCCCTTTAGTCTATACTATACATTTTGGTCTTCGAGGTTGCGAAGAGCGCCATGAAATGTTTGTCGAGGTTTCTTACCGCTGCAGTGACTGCAAAAACATTTGGAAATGACACTCATTAAACTTTTTCATGTTGTCTGCACTATTTTCAACGGCTAGTACAAAACACTGTCAGCCATTTTTGTATTGACGAACAAAAGTTGTTTGCGAATGTGAACGCCCGTGTTTGTTCTTTCAACCTGGACAAAATGAAGCGTTCTTGTGCGTTACCGGAACTTTCTTGGTTTCTATGAGGAACGTACTATTTCACGGCCCGTGGTATTTTGACCAATTTAGAAGTATCACCCGAACTTGAAATATCACTCAACCTGTATTTGTATTGCCTCCCACGCAGACGCTCTTAGGGAGGATAGTATTGGTATTGCCAAATATATGCCAATAGGGGTCATGTTGTTATCTATACTAATACTACATGGCAATACTAAATGGCAATATAATAATTTGTAATAAAGTTTCCATATAACGCGCGCTCTGATTGGCTGAAACAGCGTGCTTTATCAGAGAACAGAGCACGGGTTGATAACGGTAAGCTGGCTTCTTCAAATTTTTGCTTCGGAATTTTGGCAAATTTGACCCAAATTAAACATGCCTTGTGGCTCAGACAAATGCAGTGGAAACGAGCTATTTGTCTGCAGTAAATATAGCT
>OZ026595.1:21206652-21276652 GCA_964020085.1 Micromussa lordhowensis
CACTTTCAATGGTTTTCAGTCAAAGACAAGCATTGATTGATATTCGCTCTACAGTGCACCGGCATGGTCTCTAAATTGTAAAGCTTGACAGTCAAATCGACTTCGCATTTGAAGTTCGAATCGCGTTGACTTCTAATTCGATAAGCCTATTTCGGGCGAAAAGTCGAAAATGATGCAGAAAACCACACATACAGGAAACATGTGTACACAAATATAATCGTGATGCGATATATGGACAACAAAACAATTGGGAAAGGAATTCGTTTTATAATGTTTCTTCAATCGGAGTTCTCTCATGAGATAACACGTTGCATTTGCATCAACATAATTAGATTGTCAGGTCGGTCTTGTTATGGTAAGCGGTGCAATCTTCGATGAACAAATCAGTGCCTCTTCAGAGTGGAATGACGATCACGCCGCCAGTCAGGGCAGATTATTCCTCCAAGAGTCTGGAAGAAAACAGGGAGCTTGGTCAGCTGGCAGTGGAGATGTTTCTAATCCATGGCTGCAGGTTGACCTGGGCAACATGCATACTAGAGTGACAGTCGTAGCTACACAAGGAAGAAATTCTGAGACATATAACCAGTGGGTCAAAAAGTACAAGCTGCAGTACAGTAATGATGGACAGAGCTTCGTATACTACCGTGAACGCGGGCAAAGCAGCAACAAGGTAACTATCTTTCCATATCACTCCATCAAATATTTACGCTTGCAAACAATTGCACAACTTGACCGAAAATGCCCCAGCTAAAACTGGGGAATATCCGAGAATTTATCTGAAAAGGTCCGACGTATTGCAAAAAATATTTGACCTTGGAAAGCATAATTTCGCGCCAAATGTAGGTTATTATTTATTTTTCCTATAAAAGATAATCTAACTTATTTAAAGGGGAAAAATCGGCTAAGGGGTTGACTCTGCTTAACAAAGTTTTGTTTACCTCAAGTTAATAAATTGGCAATTCAAAGTCGTTTTTCATGATGACAGCAGGAACCACAAGGAAATAAAGGAGCCTTGCAACTTTTAATGTAATTTGACTGTTTTAGGAACTTACTGGAAACGTCGATAAGGATACGGTTGTTTCTCATGCACTAACTCCACAAATTATGGCTCGCTTCTTCCGGTTCCGACCGCGCACTTTTCAAGAACGCGTATCAATGAGGGTGGAGCTCTATGGCTGTTCAGGTGCGTGAAGAGATTCCCGTGTTAACACTTGTCCTGGAAATTTTCACGTTTTATTACAAACAATAAATAGGCCATTTCCGAGTTCCCTTGTGCCTCTGTTTCAAAACGAGTCTAAGTGCGAAACCATTCATATGAAAATGAGTTCCGCTTACAGGTTCATTTTCATGCAAATTAAACTCATTTTCATAAGAAAGGTTTCGCACTTAGACTCGTTTTGAAACAGAGGCACAAGGGAACTCGGAAATGGCCTATTGCAGTCACCTTTCTTTCCAACTTAAGTTGCTTCACATTCAGTAATATCGATATCTTATTTGATATGACCAGCTGGCCAGCTCAAACAAAATAGAGTGTTTGGTCAAGTTTTAAGTAAGGACCTTACTTTCAATTGTTTCCAAGTATTATTTCAAGGGCGAATCGTGGACCTCTTTAAAAAAAAATTGATTTAACAGTGCTTAGGAGCAACTCGAGGGGCAGTTGCCAGGTAATTTTCTGCATATCACTTTTCTAATAAGTGCCCTAAAGATTTATTTCCTTGCATTTATTGCTATTCCACAGAAAAATTACACTGTCAGGGACCTCTTGGTATGGAAAACCGTTTGATTTCAGACAATAAAATAACTGCCTCTTCACAGCATGTTGGTAATCATGCGGCCAGCCGGGCAAGACTTCATTTAAAAACATCTGGCAGCAGAAAAGGAGCTTGGTCAGCCGGCACTAACAGTGCGCAGCAATGGCTTCAGATTGACCTTGGTAGTGAGCACACTAGGGTGACAGGGATAGCGACACAAGGTAGACATTCTAATACACGTAGCCAGTGGGTGTTGACGTACAAGCTTGAGTACAGTAATGATGGAACGAGCTTCCAATACTACAAGCAGCAAGGAGAAACCAGCGACAAGGTACTGGAGAATTACAATGTATTCCATTGAAGCACACATGAAAGGAGCTCAGTCGTGGCATTTAGAGTTTTCGCGTACAAAATTACCTTTAATTGACGAAAACCCGAAAATAGTAGTTTACTAAGATATAAAAACAACAACGAGATAATAATAAACCATAAAGGTACATTCATGGTTTTAAAGGATGAAGAAGATTAACACGGATTACAAATGAACAACTTGAAAAATTTAAGCTAAACTTTTTAAGTAGCTCGTTTAACTTCCTGAATACCATTTGGGTAACCAATTCTCGCTCGCTAATCGGCTTTGTGCTTATCATGTCATCCCTCGTCGTGCCCCGCAAGACACCTAAGGACACACATGCGCTTTATACCTAAGAGAAATTTGGCCTGTGCCAAACCAGTAAATACTGCCTTTTTTACTAACCAGGAATTATGTAATTCCACGTAATGATTACAAAAACTGTTTCATCTCGTTATCTGTTCATTTCTGTTAATTTGATGCTATCTTACAGTAACTCTTAAAATCAAGTCGTGATTTATCATGAGTCCGTCCGTGTAAGTATTTCAAATAAATCGAGCCCGGTTGAAAAATTTGCAGATTTTCCTGTTAGATCAGTAAGTCTGATTCTTAAAAGTAATAAAATCTTTTTTTCAGTAAATCAGTCATGTTTCAGAATGAGATTTTGATTCGAAAATTAATTTGCCGTGTTACTGTTTTAGGAATTTAATGGCAACGAAGATCAGGACACTCCTGTTTACCATACACTCGCCCCACCGATAACAGCTCGTTACATTCGCTTTCAACCACTCACTTGGCATGGACACATATCAATGAGGGCGGAGCTCTATGGTTGTCCAGGTACTGTAGGTATCTGTTGAAGTGAACATTTTCAGATTGACCATCCTTCCCGGGAGGGAACTCCAATATAAAAAGGACGGCGGTGCTCGTAGGAAATTTTGAAAAGAATCCCTAAGAGGTACTAAGATCTTCTTTTGTGGAGGTACTTATTCTAAAACAACACATTTACACAAAGCGCCAACGAAACCAGTCGAAACTTCAAGAAACTCTGGCAAACATCTTGCAACCAAAGTAAACTGTTATCTAATTACAGAAAGCCCTTAGAAATAGAGCTGTTTAAAGGCATGAGAGATCATGACCATTTCGTACGCTAGTGCTGCTAAGGCAGTTGCTAAAATTAAGAAGCCTGAAAATGACAAGTTCAGGCTTTTTTCGTGACTAAAGATCTGTTGAAATAACTACATTTGAATACTTACTGTTTTGAACATATTGTGATATAATCTTTACTCTGTTCTCCCATTTCGTTTAAGCTTCAGTGACACAATTATTTGACAGTGCAGGTAAAGTTGCATTATTTCACTGAAGAAAAAATAAACATAAGCATTTTGAAAACGGGTGTAGATAGTATGTATAAAGGTAATTAAACTAACCTGAGGTCCGTATTGGGAAAATTTTGGCTGACTTTACATTGTACTTCACAAGTTTACGGACCGATCACGCAGGTGGATCAAGTAGTAGGCGAGATCCTTAAACGTGAAATAAAAGAACGAGACCAATATTCCCCAATTCCGACCAAACAAGCTTTACCAAATAAACCAGTACACCCTTGAGGTCTAGAAAAACTGCTAGTGAACATTCAGCATAAAAGTGCATTATTTTCTCAGAAAAACGAATATATGCTTCATCTTCTATTCAGTTTATATTATAGCAGTAAAAAGCAAAAATAGTTGCAATTGCGAAGGAGTAGTGATTAGTTGCTCTGACAACATCCGGAACATAAATGCTCTATAATTTCCAACCGCGCACCTATTAAACAAAACGCATGCCAATTTCTTATAACTGGTATTCAGCAGCTAATATATTCTAAACTTTGATAAGTTTTATTATAATGCATGGCTCTTAAAAAGTCTGCGGATAATAAAAAGACGTCCTCATCCATTGATGGCCACTTGGCTCGTATGCAGACTTTACCCTACCTTTACCTTACCTTATCCATTGCAACTCGCTAAAGTTGAGTAAAAGTTTGTGATTTTTCGTCTAATTCCTTAAGGTTAAGTTGAAGTTGTTCTTATACATAAAAGGTTACTGTTGTCTTGCAAACAATGCGTTAACAAAGAAACTCGACGGAACTAATCCAAAAGCGGTCCGTCTTAAGAGGTCCTATTAAAAATTCTGACCACTCAGTAAACCAATCAGAATTTTCCTTTTCATCAGTAACCACGATGAGTTGAACCAATTTGCCATATAATAAATATCATCTTAGCATAAATGATAACACCTATACAGTATATATACATCTTTTTGTATGCTTTCATGTTTAGTGTCAAAGAGTCGCAGTATCATCCCGACCCAAACCCCTGACTCTGGAGGTAAGGTGTATACATTTCTTGGCATATTTTTGTTTACTTTTGAATATTGTGTACTTCAGACCTTCACGTTCAAACATCTTAAAAATCTTAAAAACTAGAACACTATATCTGAATCAATATTATGTTCACATAAATGTACTTAGGGCTATGTATAGACACCGATCTAGAACCCTACTCTCCCCCATCCGGCCCTGCCCCCAAAGGAACAAGAAAAAACGAAACCTAAACCACTTTATTACCATTCCACTGTTTATCTATTAGACTTGAGTGTTTGTGCCCTGACTTTGACCGGCGCTTGTTTTTATCCTTATCGTCAAGGACAATGGATTTATTGGAATGGCCATTACTACAGTTACGAAGAAAATTCGGCTGCAAATTCCTGGTATGCAGCCGAGGGCGTTTGTAGGGAACATGGTGACACTGTTCATTTGGCATCAATACACAATCAACAAGAAAACAGCTTCATAACATCACTCTCCTCAGACGAAGGTGAACAATGGATAGGTCTTACTGATGACATTACTCCATCGAATTCATTTCGGTGGATCGACAGGTCACCATATGAAGGGTTTACGAACTGGGCGCCAAATGAACCAAACCACGCAACAATAGATGAGGACTGTGGAGCAATGAAACCAGATGGAACCTGGATGGACGTGGCTTGTAAAAAGCAAAGACTGACAGGTGTCATGGGCTTCGACAGAAGAGCATTCACATGTAAAACGTCTGGTAAGAATATGTACAAACGGTTTGTGTTTAAACAACTTATAGTCAATTGTTGAATTAGGACACATCTCGGGTCGAGGAATAGTGGTTGAGGAGAATGTGTACAAGGGTCAACGCGTGTCGTCCGTTCATTGTTATCCAAAGGTACCCATCAAGCTCGTTAGTAATCACTGAATGAGGACAAACAGCAGCAATCAATTTACAGGACTGAAAATTGCACACAAGGAATATCGAACGGTACTTGATAATTAAAGTATAACAAACATCAGAGACAGTGAAATTAGCTGCAGGGATCAATATCTTTTTCAGTTTCCTCCGTCGTCAGTGTGTTTGTTAATAGTTTCCTTTTTGCCGAACGTTAGTAAAATTGATGGCCGATTATGAGCCCATTTGAAATGATAACGACAGGCAAACAAATGAATGTCACCGAAATTATAGACATAGGATGTGATGTATAATTTACATTTTTTTAACTGCTCAGGAAATACAGTGAACTATGGTACCGCGCCATCGGCACAAGAAAGGGTAAGCATTCCGGCAATATCGCATAGCAAAAAAGACAGTTATAAACGGTAGGAACCAAAAATCAAAAGCTGATCAATTAATACAATTACATTATTTTATGCCTTTATTATCTAGATAAACGAAGTACACCAACTAACAATGTCAATTGCCGATCTTACGTCGACTGGTCAATCCATCAAAGTCATATTTTTTACTGGTCTCAATCATATTGCTCCAAATGACAAGTTCACTTCCACGGCTGAAAAAGTTCAATACGGGGCTCGCTTGAAATTTGGGGGATATGTGCAGATGACGTCACAGCAATTGGCTCCTCTAAACTTCAAAAGGCGCCGTGATGCGACGTACGTCAGGAGTGTTACGGTAGCAGATCCAGACGACGACCTTAGCGGGGTAGCTGATTTGGATGGAGTTGTTGACAAAATAGAAATTCCGCATTATTCAAACATCCAAATTGCATCTGCTTTTTCTATTGAATTCTGGATACGACCCAGGACAATACCCGTTGATTCAACTCCCATCGCCTTATTTCTCAAATCATCTGATACATCTGGCTCTATTAGCTTAAATTTAAACCAAAATGGCTCTCTCACGTTCTCTGCAACTCCAAGTACTGGAACTCCATCGATCTGTACAACAGATATTACGGACGACACTAATAAAGTTCGAGTCCTGGAATTTCTCCACATAGCGGTGACTGGAAGAGTTGGTAGGTCTCTCATGATAGCAGTCAATGGAGAATCTACCTGTCAGAAAACAGCCTGGGAAGGCATGACCGTCTTGCCTGCCTCAAGCGAGGGAACGCTAGTGTTTGGAGAGAACGCACTCGATTCAAGGTCACTGAAGAGGTTTGATGGCCAAATAAGCAATATTCAACTATTCAGTACAGAGAGAACAGAGGAAGAGATCGAAGAAAGCATTCGGCAAACGAATCCAACAGCTGATCGTAGTGTTGGCTTCTGGTCACTAAGACAGTCAGACAGTCAGACGAAATTAAAGTGGTTCATTTGAAGGTTTTGGAGGAGTATGATCCCCCATTAACTGGCTATCCAGTAGAGGTAGTGGTTCGAAATCAAGACATTTACATAGTTCGTATTACGGAAGAGAACCACGTCGTAGCAAAAAAAATTGCACTCAGTGCCGATAAAAGAACAATTTTACCTGTTCGTGGGAACCAAAGAGTCATAGAATCAAGCCAAGCAGAGAAGGGCTGCCTAGCGGTATCCCAGGACCAAGGCCGAAATCGCTTGATCATTGTAGAATGTTTAGCGGAAGACCAAGTTCCGGGAGCTATGCGTTTTAAATGGAATTTATTTGAAATAGATACACAAGGACAAATAACACCTACGACACAAGACAGTGGTAGAGGCTCTTTACTTGTTACAGGCATAGGAAGTCTCGATACGCGGCTTTCTGCTAACATTGTTAATAATCACCTCTTACTTACGGCCGGTACAACCTCAGGCGCTTCTACTTTTTTCTTGGACATAACACTCGATGCCAACGGTTTTCCGTCGATTTCAGTAAACGAAATGGCGGTACAGCCTGTTGGCCCAGAGGTAGCGGATAGCGGTGCTACTTATTACGCATATCTTCATAAGGAGAATGATGCAACGTCAAAGCCATTTTTGCGACGCATCCGTCCGGAAAATGGTCGCGCCTCATCTAGCTACATCATTGACGTAGTAGATGCTAACCCAGAAACCCTCGTGGCGAACGCCATCAGCGATAACATGCTCGACAATGACTGGTTTTGGTTTTTATTTAAAATCAGCACATTTAATGGTGGAATTGCCATCCAGAGTGGAGAAAGAATTAACATCCAAACGCCTGACAATAATCCCCAGAACGACAGAGGCTGGAGTGTGGTGAACGGTAACTGCGAATCATTACAAGCTTATAAAGAGGGCGAGCTGCTATTAAACTTCTGGATATTTAAAACGGAATCCTGCGATCCGGACAGTGCTAGTGGTTATTCAGTTGTGTCTGGTGAAATTGGCCCGAATGACTGCATTTTACTTTGGCCGAAAACAGAACAGTTTGAACCTGGCTACTATCACAGCGTTCTCGCTCATCCAACAGAAGAAGAAATTCAGAGCGCCAGAGTTAGGTTTGGATCCTGGTTTGGACCATGGCGTATTATGAGTCCCACAGAGACCTCGCCACTCCCACTGCCTCCAACGCTTTCACCACCTCTACCACTACCTGCAAACCCACCTCCAAACAATCCAAGAAACGTTAAGGAAGGAAACAAATACTCCCTTCTACATTTTGGGCAAGGTATTTTTTTGGAACCTCCTTCAGCACAGTCAGGGGTACGAGGAGGTCTTCTTCAGTTTGCTAAAACTACCTTGACACCAGTCATAGTGTCCAACAGCCAAAGCCCAGCTTTAGTTAAACTGGTCTTTAGAGGTAACGGGGGACATCTGCCTCTTGCGACATTTCCGCACGATGAAAAGGCTAAACTTGAAGTCCTTTTCAGCACTGTGTACAAAGAGAAAAACTATGCGCAACAAAGGATGACTTCAGGACTATTTTATAGTATCGCATATACTCCACCTTCGGATTTATCATCTCCAGGAGAGTTTAAAAACCTTGCTCGAATTGGTGGTCTTGGAAGTCTTGAGTATCACAATCCTCCCGCTTCATTTGTATGGTTAATTCCGCCACCATTTAAAATATCTGGTATGTGTGCAGCAATATCCACCCTCTTCCAATTTAGTGATGATACAGCGAGCAATATTGCTCCTAATTCGGTCGCATCCTTGACTGAGGTAGTCAATAAAGCTGTTGGTCCTGGTACTTTTGGAGAGGGTTTGTGTAAACCATTTGTCTCCGTACACTTTGATGTAGACTTACTACAGAAAATTGGCGAGCGAGTGCATGCATCACTTATACGCAAGATTCACGACCACCTTCCCAAACCACCACCTGCAAGCACAACCAATAGGCCAGCTATTGGTACTCATTGTTGGCAGGAACTTGGCGATCTTCAAGCTTGCGTTTCTTTATCTAACTTAACATTTTGGAATGATAAAGTCCAACATCAAAGAATTAGAGATCGACTCACTCAAGTCTTGCGGTCTAAATGGATGAATGATAAAATTTACGAGATACGTCAAGAAGTTGCATCGGACTTACTAATTGACATTGATTCTTACAAGTACTCAGCCTACGGTGGCATAGCTGTTTTAATTGCCACCAGACTGAGCAGTCCAGAATTTTTAGAAGAATTACTTACCCACGATCAATCTTATATACAGCCCATTTTGGATTCTCACCTGAGAGTCTTAGACTTAATTCGACCAGACTTGGGAATCGACGTGAGACAAGACATCATGAGCACACTCCTAGCAAAAGAAATACACCAGCAGGTTTGTTCAACCTTTAATTTGTTACAGTGTTATTACAATACATATGTAGAATTGCCACCCAAACATGTAAGCTAGAGATTTTGCGACATTGATATTTCAGGTCTGGAAATCATACTAAAACAATCATTCCCCGAATGAGACAAGATTCACTTCCCCTTCGGCGCATGATGTACAGTGGAACCTCGATATAACAAAGGGCTAAGGGACTGGCAAAATATGATCTCTACTTTGCCGCTTTGATTTAACGAACCTCTATGTAACGAAGTCCTCGTTATGACGAACGACATCATTCGCGCAATAGTAGTAAAATATAAGGAAAACGAACCTCGCGATACAAAGAATCGGAAACCTCGCCGATAGCGAACATATTTAAGTTTGCTCGTCCTCTGGCCCCTCTTCATATCGAGGTTCCACTGTGTAACGAAGTTTCGTTTCGAAGTTCTTTTCAAAATATTCTTTTCTACTATTAGTGCAAGGAATATCGTTCGTTACAACGAAGACTCGTATAGAGATTCGATAAATCGAGCTTCCACTGTAAAATTTCACAGCGTGTTATACTATTATATAATATATTACTTATATATTATAGTATTATATATTCATGTACCGGGTCAAATGGAGGCTAAGGGTGTGCTGACACTTGCCTAAAGTGTCCAACTAGGCTAGTGCAGGGAAGGAGGGTTGGCGTCCCGCTACTCCATTTTTAGACTGGCTCCAAGCAAGGTCTCGCCACTGCCCCAACTACTACGCAGTCATTGATCCTGTAATCTTCAATCTTATTGCGGCTGGTTATTTACTCTTGCCTTTATTTTTTTCTAACCTGAAATCCAGTCAACCTTTTCTTTAATGTTTAAAATTTTGGTTTATTTGTTTAAAATTTGTAATGCTATGCTTGGCTGTGTTAATGCCCGCCGAAAAACATATTGCAAATACAAACACTGACAATTCTTGTCTTACAGCCCTGGCCCCGGTTGTTCAAAGGCTGGATAACGCTATCCACCGGATAAATCGCTATCCAGCAGATAAGTGTTGACAAAACAAACCATGCTATCCGCTGGATAGTGATTTATCCGGTGGATAGCGTTATCCACCTTTTGAACAACCCAGGCCAGGACAATAGTGCATTCTCAGGACGAGGAAAAGCAAAGAGATGCTATAAGTATGGCCATTAGCACAATATACGAAGAGAATGTACCAGACGAACTCCGAATCACAGCCGAAGAAGTTTTTACAGTATTGTCAGCCATATTTTTTTATCCGCCGACAAGTACACAGCTCGGAGTGTTTAGTAACTTCCTTGACTTGAGAAAGCTCAATGCCTTAGGCGCCCTTGACCCCCGTGTGAAAGTCTTTGTAACAAAGTATCAGAATATTTTCGTTTAAAAAGTCAATCGAGAAATGATTTCCGAGGTTAATCGAGCCATAAGAGGAAGAAGCCGTTTAGATCTATTTGTAGATAATTTTAGATGGAAACGAAACCCATTGGACCAAAAGTTCAGAGACTTCCTAACCCTACCTAACATGGACAAAAACATAGTTGAACTGCGCAGAGAACTCGCTGAAGATCTGGAACAAGCAGGATCTAATCCTCTTGTCAAGCCACCACCAGGATTTATCGACGAGACACTACGACAAAATCCTCGCTTTGTCAAAGGATTTGCAAATACGTTAAATGTATTAGGAACACTCGCGGCAATCGGGAGTGTAGCCAAAGAGATCTCCAATCCAGACTACATACATACATACATATACTTTTTGTTAAGGCAGGTTGGTTTGCGGCAACCTAAAGGCTGGTGGGGACCTGCCAGAAACTTAAATAAATAAGTTACAAAATTTACAAAAAATTTAAAACTTAACACTAAGTTACAAAAATTTTTAACAAATTAAAAATACAAAAAGTCCGTTTGTTTTGATGTTATCTGACAGGCTTCTTTTTCAAATTGAATTTGATCCAGTATCCTTGAGGCCTGTCTAAGTTTTTGTTTAAAAAGCTGTTGGGAGGAAGCATCCCTGATGGCTTTAGGTATTAAATTCCAAACAATGGGTCCTCTGTACCTTACACTGGCCTTCGGAAAAGTAACATCACAGATATCTTGTCTGCTGTGGCAACATCCATCGGTGCAGTAGGATCCATAATAGGCACCGCTGTGGGCACCTTCGACTTAGCAAAGGTCTTGACACATGAACTATTTAGATCTAAGACAATCTACTTCAACGGTGTTAGAAGGTCCCCGGTAGTGCCTGAGAGATTTCCCACAGTTGCACACATGTTGGCAAGCGAATATAATGTGGACCTGAATAACGATGAGAGAATTGGTAACAGGCTTGCTCGTATGATGGAGACAAACGGTTTACCAAGAACATTTTCTACTCTTGGTACTGTTGCTGACGTTATTTTCCTTGGTATAAGTAGTTATGACCTCTATAAGGATTTTACCGCAGATAATGTGGATCCTTGGAAAATAGCAGACGACTTCGGGCTCGCGGCGTCGGCTGGAATTGGAGCAGCTCTTGGTAGGTAAAATTCGCACGACAATAATATTAAGACCATTCGCGCCCAAAACGTTTCCACCTAAATTTTCTTAAAACTTGGCTTGCGGTAAGGTAAATTTCAACTTTGCCAAAAAGGCCAAGACCCCTTGCTTCCATTATTTAAGACGATCTTAGCTTACAACTATCAGCAAAAAAAAGGAGCTACAGTAGTGAAATTTACATCAAGGGCACTTTCCTTTCAACCAAAAATCCGAACATTTCAAGTGTTCGAAACGGAGACAAATGGTACGGACATTTTCTGGCACATTTCCAGAAAACTGGAAATTATTGAATTTCCAAAAAGCGATCAATTAAACCGAAAATTCCAGGAAGAACTGAAGTCAAATAGAAGGGAAATTCCCAGCAAGAAATTTCCGAAAATTTCGATATGCATCGCAAGGTTGTCCTCATTTCCTGAAATTCGGCAAAATTTCATGAAATGGAAAGGGCCTCATCAAGTTAATGTTGTCACTGAATTCAACACCACTAAGTGTATTAAGCAAACTTTTTCGGCTGATTTCGTTCCTTAAAGTAGAAGAGACCTTGAAAAAGAATACATATCAGCCTCGCCCATTCACATTCGAAGATTTGAAGACCTTTTCATGTTTTGATTTTTTTTAATGGAGAAAATCAATAAAGAAAGTAATCTTTGAGAGGAAAAGTCTAGATCACCGACCACTTTAGAGAGTAAACTAATTGCTAAAGTTAACGCAACCGGTATCAAGCCCTATCTTCCTTAGCCCCAGTGCTTGATGTATGACGTGGCGTGACGTAGCGGCATGAATTTCGTGCGCACTAAGGGTGCAGAAGTAATGGACCCGGACGTCCTTTATTTTTGTTTGTTTGCTCGCTCATTTAAATTAATTTTCCCCTACTAATCTTTTTCATCTAAATTTATCTCACATCCAATGATGTGTTTCATCATGCACCCTTAAAGTACATGTGTTTGTTTCTTTGTTTTACCTTTTCATAAGCAAATTTGTTTTCTTTTGACACTTCATCGGCCTTCTCTGTCGTATTTATTTTCAGGAGTTTTCACTTTCGATATGCTGGGGACCCTGGGAACTGCGGGGGCGGTAGCACCTGAAACACTTGGTATAGGAGCTTTGTTGACTCTTGGGATTGGTCTGGTTGCTGCGGTAAGCGACGCGTTCAGAGAGATTTACAGAAATCGACAGGAAAGTGAGAGAGAAAGGCTGGAACGGTGTTGTTGGAGCAGAGACCTCTTAAATCACTACGGATTCTTGTGACTTGTCTGGAGCATATTCACTAAACGCTACTAACGCTTCTGCATAATTATCTAACCTACATTTGTATTGCTCTTTCAAGTTTTCAGATGGTCTGTAAACCTAGCCTGTCGCCATTTGCTTTGCGCCTCCTTGTTGCTTCCATCAACCCTAACACATATCCACTTGCCATAAACACAAAGGGTATCGGTGCCTTCCTTCAGGCAAAAAGCGTTGTGTTTACCTTAGATCGTGATTATTTCTCAATGTCTAATGGGCGAAAACTTCATATTTCTCGCTCCTTTCCTCTGCAGAGTGGATAGTGACGAAGACTATTGTGGTCAGTGCCCAAACAAAAAGAAGTATCACATATTGCGAGCCATGTGCTCACATAGGAGACCTTATTCCCATGTTTTCAAGAGGGCTTTAATTAATGAGCTAAATTCTGGAAAAGACGTCAAGAGCCTGGTTCCAAGTTTGAAAGAGACTGAAAAGAAAAGTAGGTTTTGTAATGGCATTCCTAATTCTGTGCAAGGAAACACATTTTATATTTGCGTCCGCGTTTGTTTGAAGGAGAGGTTGCTTATTTTAAAGTAGCATTGGTATTCTGGAGCCATGCTGTGCTCAGTGCTATGAAAGATAAGAATAGAAATATTTTTTTCTAGTTGGTCTACCAAAATGTTGGAGGAAAGCTAAATTCAGACACTCAGTTGTGAGTGCATGGCGATATCTGTAACCAAAACAATCGTGTTGCTGGTAGTTGATTTCTTACTTGTTCTCTCTAAAAGCAACTGGCCATTTTACAGTTGTATGCCCAGTTACCTTCCTATGAGGGCAAGCGAGGGTTGAGGTGACCTTACGTTCATATAAACGTCTCTGCTTTTTCATTAGCGTTAGAACAACTTGATTTACACAACAACAGCAGTGAGGTCTCTATCGAAACATGGCCACCTCCACCCTCCCTGCCATTTACAGGCCAAGTCACTGAGCAGAAAACTGTAAATGGTCTATTGTGGTAATGTCATTTAACTTGAGCGACAGATTATACTGTACTGGAACTCGGACTTACATAAAAAAATGACTGATTAAATTCTCAACGGCATGGAAAGTTAATAACTACATGCACTCATAACGACAGTGTATCTTTAATACGACAAGGATGGTCAGTGAAAACGTTTCTGTTTCTACAGCTTGCCCCGCTTGGTTGCGCCATGTTTTCAAGTTCAAGGTTAGTCTAAATTACATGTAGCAGTTGTAAATTTAATTAATTAATCAGTCAATTACCATAATCGCCATAATGAACCTCAAATTACATCGTGTGGTTTGTGAAAGCGTCACTATAAATATGTTCTAAAAATATACACAATGTGTCATTCAAAACAAAATGGCCCAAAATGATGGCTGAATTTTTTGGTTACCATGCCACATCTTACACATTTCAAATAATTTACACTAGAGGCTCTATACGGTTCGGTCTTAGTTTTATGGTGTTTTAACGCTTTGGGAGTAATGCAGGCAACGTAGAGTCAGGTAAAGGCAGCCAATTATGCGCCAACGTTGAGATTGTCCTTCAGTGGAGACTTAAAAATGAGTAAACGGTTGCTCTTATACTGATTGCCCTAATGTGACTAATGACCGACAATGTGCTTTCATATTCAACAGACGGACACTGCACTTGCTACTTCGATGTACACTGAAAATTCCCTTTTAAATAAAACTTACAGTGCTATTGCAATCTACAATGGCTCTGATTCTTTAACATAAATGTTTGACTAACACGTCTCTATTGACGAACGTTTTCTAATTTGGAATACTTCATAGATAAAGACGCTTACCTCCTAGTGAATCAATGAGATCTGGATTAGTTTCCAATCGAGGCTCACATGTGGGTTGAGTTATATTCTTGCCCCAAGGGTTTAGCTCCAAATCCAGCACCAAAGACATAAATACTGAAATGCAAATCGATCAATAAACTGTAGCGCACATAGAGTCTCGCAATGATAGAATATTTAACAACAAGTTTAACCACGAGCGCGCGTTGGTATGAGTTGGCTATAACCATCCTATATCCAACAAGCGCGAGTGAGTTAGCTGATAGTTTTATTAAACCCCCCAGCAAAATAGAGAAAACAACAATAAAATAAAAACGCCCCCCAGAAAACGACGCGTACGCTTACCATATTTGTAGAGCATTGTTTAATGCCTCATATAGCATGATGGCTAAGCCAATAAAAACTCTTCAAATCTAATTATCAAGTTTTTAATAATGAGTCACCGTGGCTAAAGCTACTGAATCTACTACTAAATCTACTATCCTTTTTTGTTTCTTGTTTTAGGAAAACGTCGTTGAAAGCTTCACGGAAACTTACGGAAAGAGAGCAACATCCAAGAAGAACTCCGGGACACAAAAAATGTTTCTGATTTTGGTCAGAAACATTTTGTGTCCGCAACAAATGTTTCCCAGTTTGCGCAACATGGAAACAATGTTTCCTAGACTCCAGTGCTTTCTGGGCTTTACTTGTTTACATCGAGCATGCGCAAAATTCCTTGTTGGTCAGGCAAAATGGGGGAAAATACTCCACCGCATTTATCAACACAACCTTTACAGGAGGTCCAGAACGTGACGAGAAGAGTCAAACATGAAAGATCTTGGAAAGATGAAGAAATTGAAACCTTAATTGGCCTGTATGAAGAAAGAGTTTGTCTATGGGACTTCGGAAGTGAAGAATATATTAGCCGAGACGGAAAGGACCTAGCTTATGAACAGATAGACGAGGAAATGAAGAAGTACAACATGACCAAATTGATCAAGTTTGCATTGCGCGAGCGATGATTCCCAGGAAATGTTTCCCAGTTTGCGCAGCATGGAAACACAACATTCATTTTGTGTCCCACTTGTTTGCACGCCCAAGAAACATCATCTGCATCATGAGCAACAATCTGTCCGCAACCATGTGTCCTCGTTTGCCAGTACCTGTACGAAAATCAAATGTGTTTTAATCACACGTTTATTTTCGTGCAAATTAGCAACGTTCCAATTAGAAAGGTTTTTTACAGCAGGACTTGTTTTAGAACACAGTCGAGGGGAAAGTCTAAATTGTCTACTGTAACCACAATCATTGGAGGTCACTAATTTTAATCACATTGATTACATTTAACATAATGTTCACTTGAAAAACTTTCAATGTAATTTATGAGTGGAATTAAAAAAAACCAATGGCAATACTACAGTTCTCTGTGAAGTATTATCACCTTTAAGAAAAGCAGGTCAAGCAGGCTCCCTGTACAGTGAAGAGCCATCATAGCTGACTGTTTCAAACTCCGATCAGTTTGAGATTTACTGATCTTAGTTAAAGCTAGTTGTAGATATGTAACACTTATTCACAACACCTTGCTGAATACCAGCCTCGCATGCAGTGGCTGCGCCCGCAGTACGAGTGGCAGTTAAAACCGAGCTGTCCTAGCGAAACGCACAACAATAGCCATTTTCTCCTCAGCTAACAAAAATATAGAGAGTCCTAAACTTGCTTTGGCTTCTGCTAATACTTAACTAGAATATTCTGGGTTTCATTTGACGAGAAACAATACTTTTTTTCATTTTTTTGTACAAAATAACATAGCTATTATCGCACCTGGTGAAACTTGGCAAGCAACAAACGAGTTGTCAGACGCGGGTGACACATTTTTGGCGCCAAATTTGACATGAGAAAAGAAAGTGAGACAGTTTACCCAACTTCAGTGCCTTTCCTGTTGAAATACATTTGACGACAAGACAGTAAATACCAATTGGCCAATTCCCCGTGGGATTCCCATATAAAAAGGACAGGAGTGCCCGTAGGACATTTTGAAAAGAACCCCCAAGAGGTACCAAGATCCTGTTGTGTGAGCGTGGCTTAAAATGTTTTCACCCCTAAGGGGTACCAATTCTAAAACAACACAGTACCTCCTGTCAATTTTATTTCAGTTCAGTCTAAAAGATACCGCAAAAGCTCCAACTGTGGACCTTTTGAGGCCGGACCCTAAGAGATACCAAAGCCGCTTTAACACTAAAAGGTACAGCGAACACCCCCGTCGTTTTTATATTGGGTTTATTTCGTTTTCATTCAACTATTTCCAAATTGGACACTTAAATGTAATAGGTATGCTATAACAAAGAAAATCTGCAAATATTAAAGGAAAAAGTACAGAACTTGATATGGAACGGGTCATTTTGCAATTTATGTGCGTTGGCTCTTTGGCTGGCGTTACATATCTTCGCTACACAGTGCAGACGAGCCCCAATAAGGGCGAAACAGCTGTCCACTGTTACGATCCTCCTTTATTGGTTCTTGTCATGTTGGTGTCTCGAAACGTTTTTCACGTAGTATCAGCCTTGCAGTCTATTGTCTTTATCCTAAGGAAAGAGTCTACCTCCAAGCAATGTCTCAGCCAGGGAGAGCCGACGTTTGGAAGATGGTGGAGTGGTGGTCATTGTTCGAAAATAATTCCCTGAACCCACCTTCGTTAGCGATAAATAACAAACCAGGCGCGATTCGTATTTCGCATGATCTGGAATCCAACAAGGGCAAATCAATATGATAAAGAAATGCACGATCAATACCAGGACAGACGCACATGATGACGCCAACAATGATGTGTATATTTCAATAAAAATTAAAAAAAAAAAACATAATAAAACATAATGACGCCAATTTGCTTAAAAACCAAACCATGACAATAACAGCTGTTGGACTCGAGGATGTACCTGTTATCACTTCTCCCTCGAGAAACACAGCTCAGAAGGTTTAGCGTTGGAACCTACTGCTTGTTCGCAACCAATTCCGAGAGATTTAAATGACAAAGAACTGGCGGCCAGATTTGGATTGCACAAACAAAAGAAGCTACGTAGAAATATTTCATTAATGTCATCCAATATGGCGACGATGACGTCACGTGAAATTGTCGATGATCGATCACTGATGTAATTGCATATGAGTGCTGAGTTGTTGGCCCACAATTACTTATATCTTTGAAAACGATTAATTGCAATGATCATTGAAGATCGCTTAAAACTATGTGATTGCGCCGTAATCACTAGACCGCCGATTTCACCAACATTTCCCATGATCTAAAAAAAATTCACTTCAAGTTGCTGCGTTGGTCTTTTCTAAGGATTGCTTCGTTCATTTTTGAGTAACTACAAGTATATGCTTTAAGCAAATGTTTAGTTCAGAACTCTCCTCTCTCCCTACCATATAGGCGAACCTACAATCATAGACAAAAGTCTTGGGACAAACTTGCACTTTTGGCGGTTTTTACACACGCCGAATACAGTTTTACCTGCCTAACCTCGCCCCCACCCCAACTGATTTTCAACATTGTATTGGGTGGGGAGGGGAACAGCAGTATTTAAATGTCTCGGAATTGGTTGCAAACAAGCAGTAGGTTCCAATGCTAAACCTTCTGAGCTGTGTTTCTCGAGGGAGAAGTGATAACAGGTACATCCTCGAGTCCAACAGCTGTTATTATTATGGTTTGGTTTTTAAACAAATTGGCGTCATTATGTTGTTGTAGTTTATTGTTGCAGTAGTTGAGTCTTCTGTGACAGTCATTTATCCGCGCTTCGACCAGACGTCTGCAAGTGGATTTGACGACCTGGATGGCCTCTTGTGTGTTCAACGGAGACTTAAGTTTACGTCCGGCCGGAACGAGACCGTGGTCTTTGCAGCGGTAGTTGAACCAAAGTTGTTGGCGTATTCGTCTGACAGTACTTACCGAACTGATGTAGTTGTTCGCAAGTCGTTCGCTCTGTCGTCCAAGTGAACGTAACATAGTAAATGGTTTGAACCCAGGAGTATCAGTAGTTCGTATAGTGTGATCGTCCTGGTCAGGGTAGTTCTGAGAAGAACTGTTTTTGTTGGTGGTGGTGATTTGGACAACCTGAGCGGAAGGCTTCGAGCGTTAGCCCTTCGTCGGAGCGAATCGAATCCATTCGCTCCGACGAAGGGCTAACGCTCGAAACGTCAGCTTCCGAATCTCTTTACGGTGACCAATTCACATTATACACCGACCTCAAACCAAGCAATTTGACTAACAAAAGACGGATCGAAAGTGACCAATGACTGATGACAAACTTTACACGAGTCTTTCAGCCAATACCATCATGGCTTAAGTGACCAATCACTTTCAACGGACCAAACTCATAACATCATCGACTGACAAACACTATTCACTTAACTCTGAAGATGACTTCCGCTCAGGTTGTCGAAACGTCAGTCACCAACAACAGTTCTTTTCAGAACTACCCTCACCCGGACGATCACACTATACAAACAACTGATACTCCTGGGTTCAAACCATTTACTATGAAGCGTCTATTACTCGATAATGGCAGACGAGAAAGCACCGATGTAGCCCCCAAGGAAGAACTGTCAGTGTCTGCACGTTGGCTACATCACAACAAGCCAGTGGAACACTTTCTTGGTGTCATACAAGCTAAGGAAATTAATGCTGAAGCTATCGCTGGTTATATTTCTGATTTTTTGCAATCCAGGAGCATCACATTTGAAAAAATGTGTGGTCTTGGTTTTGATGGTGCTAGCACCATGTCAGGTAACAGGACTGGTGTTAGGACACGCCTGAAGTTGCATGTACCAAGCGCTATTTTCGTACACTGTCGTTGCCATCTACTGCAACTTGCTGCTGTAAATGCTGCGGGGAGCGTGCAGAGGTAAAGCGAGTGTTTGGTACCCACTATTAACAATTTGGAAATCAACTATTCACCCAAGAAAGCGGAAAAACTATAGGAGATTCAGGCTGCGCTTCAGTGTCCTGAAGTCAAGATGCAGAAACCTAGCGATACTCGATGATTAGCCCGTGAAAGTCCGTGCGTGCTGTACGGCTAAGTTTGCCAGCATTGGTGAGTACTTTCGAAGACATTTATGACGAGACAGGTGACGCAGAAGCACATGGGATTGCTATTCTCTTGACCAAATACAAGACTTTGGCTTGTATCTACATGCTCTGTGATGTACTGCATGCTGTTGCGGCACTGCAAGCAAGTCTACAGGCCATGGACATTGATCCAGCTAGCGTACCAGCTATGGTTGAGAGCACTACTAAACGGTTAATGGAGTTGAAGGAGTACGTAAATACCAGCACGTGGTTCAAGAATAATTCTTCAGTGTTCACTGATGATACGCAACTTGGAGCAAAGAACATTGTGGTCACAGAGGAAGAAAAAAACTTGTTTCTTCACAAGGTCTATCCACCGTACGGGCAAAGTGTTGTTGACCACATTAATAGAAGGATGGAGTCTACAGATCTTATCTCTGCTATGTCTATTTTTGATCCACGACATCTCCCAACTTAAGATAAATTGGCAGACTATGGCATAGAAAAGATACCAACCCTAATCAATTTCTACAGTGTCGCATAAAGGATCCAATTTCAGGGAATCCGGCTGGTGCTTACTTCCGGCTTCAGTAACATAAAGCGACTAGCAGGTTGTTTGCCATTTACCCAAACATTCCGGATATTTTGGTTAGAATGTAAATGGTAAATCTAAAATCTCGGAAAATCTCCTAAATAAACTGAACGTCTTGAAAAGTAGTCCAAAATGTCCAACCGCAATATTCCAAAGGAAAATGTCCTTACCAGTTACAATTATTCACCTGTTTCAGCCGCTATCTTGGAATTATGAACAAGTTACAATAAACTAAGCTCTCTCAGTAAATTGAGGGTTGTTGCTGCCGCAGTGAGTGAGCCCGAAGCGAACGAACAAGACAGCAGATTTGTTCGGTATATAGGCATTCAATCAGTTTTCGTGCGAAACGCGAGGAATTGTGGTAAGATCAAAGAGGAAAGGAATTGTGCTTATGTGCGAATGGAAGAATTAAGATGCGCTGTTTTACATGAGCTATCTTCGTTCAACGAAAACAAGGATGAACTCGGAAAGCTATCGGAAACAATAGAAGCATCAGTACATAATATCCAACAAAACACTCTTATGGTGTCTCAACTAATGCTATATCATATAAAAATCACAGATTTTACAGGTACCGTTTATAATCTTTTATCTGCACAAGTTTGCTCAACATTTTTTAAATCACAAGGGAGAAGATTTTACTTCATTCAAATCCTTCGCAAAAATTATGACTTGTTTTTTTTTTTTTTTTTTGCTTTTTTCCACATTTTTATTTCCATTGTTAAGTAAAGAGTACAGCGCTATTATAATTTGACTTGTTGTTGTTAATAAGTAATGATCCGTGCAAGAGGTAGGCAAAAAACAAAAATCTCGAAACGGAAGTCATTCTAGTAAGTAATGTTTAACTTACGCGAATTTGTGAATTAGCTTTTTAATACTCGTAAATACAGCGGTTTTCAATAGACCATTTTACAGTTGTTGGCAAAGTGACCTGGCCTCTGACTGGCAGCGAGGCTGGAGTTGACCTTGTTTTGATACAGACCTCTCTGCTTTTATTGTGCAAATCAAGTTGTTCTCATGCTAACTAGTTGACATTTACATGAGAAAAGCTTGAAGGTCTGTATCAAAGCAAGGTCACGTCCAGCCTCGCTTGCATTCATGGCCAGGTAACTAAGCACACAACTGTAAAATGGCCTATTGAGTGTCGTAAAACCAAAACGAAACCAACTACCTACCAATCAGACCACTCTGCCAAACCGTAGTAAAACCAAAACAAAAACCAAAGTAATTGCCTGATTTCTTTCGACACTCAATTGAAAATCGCTCTTTTGTGTGCCTTTGTTAGTTTCTTGAAAATGTGGAAATGAAATGAAACTGTCAACATTTTCATAATACAGGATGATTCTGTCCCCATACTTCATTTCTCAGGAGTATACATGTTACGAAGACCTGATGCAATTTTGCTCCAAGGATAAATTTTGATGTGTTACTAGACTTTTTTACTGCTTTCATAGACTACGCTTTCAACTTTCCGAGTAAAGGTGTCAATGACGTAGTGAAACTTTCTAAAATGCGCAGGCTGACAGCATTCACTGTGTCTGTGGATGAGTTCAACAAGCAGTCGAGGGAGTCTTTTGAGTTATGCTGTATCAGGCGAGGTTAACGAGCTGTTAATATTCCACGACAAGCATTTTTCGTTGTACATCGGTGGAGTAGAAAGGTGGCTTAAATGTTTAAATACTTTTAGCAAACGAAACCAATGAAAGTCATACTAATCATGCTTGAAGTTGATAGAGCTATCATTATAACATAGCTAGCAAAGTCGTGCTATCAAACACCTATTTGTAACCGTGCATCATATCATTAACCACTTTATGACGACTGGGCTTAAAGGAAACAATGGATTTTTTTCCCCGAAACTCTTAATGAGGTCGAGGGTAAACAAGACTCGCCGTTTCCCGTGGAATCAGTAATAAGGTCGGTTTTGCTATTCCTCGCAACTCAAGCACAATAAATTTGCCGCGGTTTCAAGGTGCACGGTCTGAACACGTAGGGAGTTAGCTCCCTACGTGAACTACGTTAGTACTACGTTAGTTCCCTACGTTAGTTACCCATGACACGTGACACGTTCTTCCCAATCGGAAAACGTATTTGAGTTTGGAGGTATAACAAAACCCGATGGCGCGCGCTTATTGCGTGAGCAAAGTCAACTTCGAGAGCAATTTACTTTGATTGAAACGTTAAAAAAACAATGAATTCACTCATGGAGTTATGATGCACTCGGCAAGTTGTGATAGCACTCAAGAAGCTAAAGTTGCTGGAGTGCACTCTTTCCATTCTTTCATGCTCTACAAATTTCCAGCGCGCATCCTAAATTGCGAGCTAGAGTATGGATAAAATTATAATATGTAATGAGTTTTAATTCTTCATAGGCTCCCTTTAAGACTCATTTCCTGGAAACGAAATGTATGGCATTATCCCACTATTTGATACGTATTTTGTAAACATAAGTCAGTAAATTTGGAGTCATTTCCTTACCTTCTTTAGTAGAGAGACATATCGAGAGACGAATCAGTAACACCTAACGTTGGAGCATGGCGCCACATCAGTGTAGCGTGGAAAGGCGTTTGGGATCATGGGCATTCTACAAAGATGGTGACCTGAAAAAGAATGGAACTAGGTTTTAGAAAAATCACAAAATAAGAAAAGACGGCGCTTTGGTTCTGGGACAAGAACAAGACTCGGTCGGTGGTGGCTTTCAGACCGTTGACTCTTTCCAGGGATTGTTATCAAATGTGAGCATCTGGAGTGATACCCTTCCGTCTAAAAAATTAAGGAGATGTCAATGTCTCCTGAATGAATTTAATAGAGCGAATGTATATAAATGACCCGACTTCCTCAGCCAAAGAGGTGTAATTAACAAATGGTAAACGCCATAGCGTGTATTATTGAGTTATGGATGCACGCGGGAGGTTGCTAAGCACGAAAGAAGCGTAAGAGTCGCACGAGGCGATAGCCGAGTGCGACTCTAGCTTCTTGAGTGCTTAGCAAACCTCCCAAGTCCATAACTCAATAGTACGCGCTATGGCGTTTACCATTTGTTTTATAACATAAACATTGTATTGTTTCTGCATATTAAGCGAGTTTGTAAAAGTTTTTGAAAGGAAAGTCTGACGCGTACAAACAGCTGATTTGCATAATGCAGCGCGTGCACTTTCAAGTCCCAGTCGGTATTTTCAGTTAAAGAAACTAAATAAATATTGTTTTTTTTTGCGCTGAAATACGTAAAAATCGTAAAAAACCATACGTTTCGAGGCTGCTGCCTCTTCATCAGTGGTTATATGCAACTGTAAATTGTGCGCGTGACATAACGATAAACATAACGATAAAAATTTGAATTTGAAGTTATTTGTGCGCGCAGATGAAATAAGCGCGCGTGTATACATTCAAATCAAATACAATTTCGATATTACTAGCGCGCATTGATTTGGGGTGTTCATAAGAAAGCAAAGTCGGTATTGAGTCCTCCTGGATGCAACGTTTTGTGCTTGAAGATCATCTTGGCTTCGAAGCGGCGCCTATCTTGGGTATCTCGGAAGCCAGAGCGGATTACGGACACCAGCATATCAGTACAGGCATGTCTTGGTAATGCAAAGTGTCGACCAACGGGAAGATCGGTGTTGGATTGTCGTGTAGAACGCAGGTGTTCTCTAAAGCGATCTCCTAGGCGTCTCCCTGTCTCCCCGATGTAGATCTTGTTGCAGGTACGACATTTGATAACATATACCACGTTCTGGCTTATACAGGTGTACTTTGAATTGATGTTGATGCATCCCCCAAGCGTGTTGATCGTAGGTGAAGCGTTGGTGTGGGCGCAAGTATTGCATCGCGACCGACCACATGGAAACGTACCCCGATGTTCGTCAGAAGCAGTTGTGTCGTTCAAATGGCTTCTTACCAAGGAGTCACGCAGTTTCAGTTTCACAGTTTCAGTTGTCGAGACAAATATTTATAGTGTGTGTGCGGCTGTCACGCAATAAAAAATAAAATAAAAACTATGCAACGGACAAAGTAAAAAAATTGTGATATTGTAGACGATAAATAAAGAAGACAGTTCTCCAGGTTTAAGCTATGTGCGTTGTCCCAAAGCTGAGATATTCGTCGAAATGTTCCGCACAAAATTACAGAGCGTAGTATGGAGCCGCCATGTTGGAGGACCTCTTTACTCCTCCAACATGGCGGCCAGTAAATAGTGTAAACATCTGGAACTTACTTTGACTCTCTAGTCAACTGATTATCTAAACCGAACCAAAAAATATTCACAAAAACACTTTTCCTGATACTTAAACTCCTAAAATGGACGAAAATCACGAGATAAGTGTATATTTTTCGACAAAAGCGAGCTTCGCATTATGTCACGCACCGCCATAACTTCGAAATTCAAAATGTTATGGTTTCCAAACGAAGGATGCTATTGAGCTGGAAAGTTGTAAACAGAGCTAAATTTGGAACCTCTTAAGCCTGATGAGGATAAAACATTTAGTGGTTCTTTAGTTTTGGATTTGAGAATTTGATGACGTCACCCGCACACACTCTATTTCGTTAGATTTGATATTGTGGTAAAAAAACAAATCAAATGTGGTTTAGCGTAGTCAGTACTCTTATCGAAAACGATACCCGTAATCACAGTGGTCAAAATGCTGTGGACTCACGAAGTGTAGCCAAGTAAGTCCGCAACAAATTGAGCTACATCACAAAGCGCGCGTTTTGCTTTAGTTATTGAGTACGTCAGCAGCATACACCCATGGGCAAATAGTAGATGCCGAATTAGCCAATCAGAGCGCGCGCTTTGCTTTATTTATGTTATAAAGCTAGTTAAGCCCTCCCACTGGAAACCAAAGTACTCTTGTGATGAATATATTAAGATAAAAATTAAAATTCAGACTTGCTCTCCGGTGAACCATTACCAAAAAACAAAATTACAGCAATGTATTTCACGGGTCTCATGTCAGTGTAATTGGTATATAATTTGAAAACGATAATCCCCAAGATATGTAAGACCTGGTATTTTCAAAATGTCAACTGTGCTGTGATGGCAATTAAGAGCAACTACGTTCCTTTATATATAAGTTGTCAGTGAAAGCTTATTCCTTACAGGAAGTTAATGAGTCCAATTAATCAGCGCGTAGCTGAAAATAAAGACAGTCATTAAAAAGCTATGATGGGATGGATGATATCTAAAAATAAGAATGATGACGTTCAGTTTTTAAAGTTGATTTGTTGGTGGCTCTGAATCTCTCCAAAAGCGGCTAGATGGCTCCCTGTTGTAAGAGACCATTTACCTGCTCGATTTCAAATATCGCCTTTGAAACAAAAATTCCACTTGAACGCTCAGTAGCCGCCAGCTATGGATTACAACTCGGTCCGTTATATTTATGATTCTGTTTTCTCGAAATTTCTATCGAAGTTTTAAAACTCATCAGGATTTCGTGTCAATACCACAAAATTAAGTAATTATGCGTTATGGAAGATATAATGAGGACAATCCTTGTTTACAATAGTTACCCCATAAGCAAAAGCGATACAGTTTCTGATGGAGCTGCAAAAACAGTAGTTCTGAATATTGAAAAGGCACAGCACGATTAACTGTCCCAAAGAATTTGAGCCCGTTGTATTGAATACTTTTTGTGCGAAGTGGGTTTAAAAACTCGAGCTCAAAGTTTAACTGAGAATGGCTTATCGCTTTTGCCACCCAGAAATTTTCAAGTTTTTGAAAACCAGTTTTTTTCTCGAATAAAACACCCAAAGAGCCAAACATGTCACCGATTTCTTAATTTCACAACCTCCTCAAAGGTTTTTAAGTCAATTCATGTCTAGCGTGATGCCTTCTTCTTTGCAAAGTCGTATGTTAATGAGGAAACATGCAAACAGTGACGTCAGCAAACATTAGCCTATTCGATTTATTTAGGTTCATAAGAGGCGTCCTGAAACTTAAAGTGCCTATGAAGGAAAAATAATACCTCCTTATTTGAAAGGCTTTTCAATATATAAATAGAAGGACGGCGTTTTCCTTTTCGGAATATCTTCTTTCATTTAGAGTTATTGGCGTTTTCGTATAATGCAAATTAAGGAAGTGATGACGTCGTAAATAGTTCCATTAAAACGGTAAAACACCGAATCACCGAAACACTCGAAATATTGGAGCGGTGTTCTTCAATGTTCATAATGGAAATATACATCATAAAAGAAACAAAATGGCACTCGTTGTGCCGCTGTACAACGGATATTGATATTTTTTTAAAAAAGCGCAATTCTTCTTTATTTTGAAAAGCCCTTCAAACAAGCAGCAATTATTTTTCATTTCGTAGGCACTTTGAATAAGCTTATGTCCACATTTCCGTCTATTCTGTAAGATCATACAAACAATCAGCACCTGTCCGGCGATCGTTTACACCTGTCGGTACATCAGTCCCTCAACGATAAATGGATACGCAAACAAATAAAATTGAGCATGCGTAAAATACTTCACATTACGTAAGCGTTTACCAATATATCCGTTTATGTTGTCCACAAAGGAGACAGTCATGTAAACGTATATTGTTCTCCGTTTACATCGATCCACGTTGAAGAGATTTTACTAAGATACATACGTTTACGTCTGCGCTTATAAAAAAGTTTCCGTTTACCAACATGCACGTGTAGGTGTGGATTTGCGTACTGCCTATTTCTCGACTGCATTTAAAAATGTGCCATCAAAACAAACCGAAAAGCTCTAAGGGAGGCTGACCACTGACTTCTACTCAAGAGCTGCTCATAGAACAAGATTCAGCAATAGCTTCAATAGTATATCCTTTTCGTTTGTCTCTGAAGAAGACGCCGTTCAAGGTAGCTTACCTCGAAGAAATTAAACGCGGTAGAGAAAATGTGTCGTGTTCATGAAGGGAATTTGCATTGCCACTTAATTTCAATGCTGAGTTATTAGTCGGTGATAATAGTATATGTGGACTGCACGACGACATTTTAATTAATGAGCGTTATGATGGATGACTTTCACTTACACCTCAGTCAAACATCCTCCGGCACATTGCGAACTTTTGAAATAGTAAACTGTGTCCTGAATGGGATATTATCGATTACGGCAGCTCTTGGAAACGGAATCGTGCTATTTGCAATATGGAGGACGCCATCTTTACATTCACCTTCGAACACTTTGTTGTTTTGTCTCGCTTTAACCGACTTTTTTGTTGGTTTGGTGACTCAGCCTTTGAAGGTCGCCTCCTGTATTATCGACTTCCTGGTTTCCAAAGAAGATGGTCTGCTCGCTCTCAGAAACGCGTTTGACGTTCTTTCAATTATATTAACAGCGGCGTCTTTCTCAACGGCGACGGTAATAAGTGTAGACAGGTATCTAGTGTTCTATCTGCACATGAAATATCAAGTCCTCGTCACCAACAAAAAAGTCGTGGCGGTTATTGCCTTTTCCTGGGTAATATCAATTCTATTTGGATTTATATGGACACAAAGCACTCAAGCGTATTATCTCATTGCAATCATTGGCTTCGTCATTTCATTTTCAATCATGGTTCTGATGTATTATAAAATTTATCGAGTTGTGAGGCGACATCGAGCACAAATACAATCTCAAGCTCACGTCGGGGTCGAACAGAACGCATCATCGCAGCTGTGTTTCGCTCGTTCTGCAAAGTCAGCCATGAACACGTTTTACGTCTGCTTTATTCTATTTCTTTGCTTTTTTCCGTATTTCACTACGGCTTGTGTTGTTCAACTAACTGGTTCAAGTCTCACCAAGTATATGGTCTTGCAATATACAGGGACGATTACTTTTTTGAACTCGTCCATAAATCCTTTGGTATATTTTTGGCGCATTCGGGAGATTCGAGTGGCGATTAAAAACACTTTGAAAAGTTCCATGTCAAGAGAAGCAAGGCTCGAGCGGTCAGAGGAAAATGTTTGAGCTGGGAAGAAGAGTTACGTCGTATTTCTTAGTGATAATGTCAGCTGCTTTGATAAAATATAAAAATGTTACACTGGTTAAAAGCTATTGAAAAAGATCTTAAAGTCCCAACGTTTTTACTAACATAAGCCTTCTTTGGGGGTGTTTATTTAAGATCGCGTAGTTGCTAATGAAAATGTCAGCTTTCTTCTAATATATCTACATGTTATTCCTTCCCTCGCTGACGGGGAAGATAAAGTAAAATAAAGGAAGAAACGAGAAAACGAAAGAAAAGAATAAGATAATGATGATGATGAGGAGCATGAGGACGAGGAGGGGGAGGAGAAGGATTAGGATGAGGATGATGATGATGGTACTGCTGATAAGGTTAGGAAAACGATGACGACGAGGAGATGAACGACAACGACAACTACGCCAATAATGAAAATGAAGAAGGAAATTGCCTTTCGTAAAATATCAACTATCTACGCAGCTTTCTGATCATTGAGATAATTGATCTGTTATTTCATCAAGGTCTAGCGTTTAAACGTCGGCGGCCGAAAAAAAAGAGATAATTACAACGTGGCTGAAATGCAATGGTCCTTACGCGGTCATTGTAAGGGTGGCCACGGCCTACTACTGCCATAAATCACTCAAAAGAAGCCTGCATTCAACATTGCAGCTGCAACGTAAATTATCATATTATATTTATATTTGTTATTACTGGGCACCATAGATTAGCTGCCTAACTTGACAGACATTTTACTGACAGGCATTAATTAATGTGTGGTTTGGATATCTCGATCTAATTGGAACACTGCGTTAAGACGACTATGAAGACTGATAACATATTAAAATTTGACCTTATTTGGCAGTTGTCAATTTGGATATATGAAGACTGCAAACAAAGACAACGTGGTCAATGGGGTATTTTTCAGCCCATTGGTTCAAATTTTGATTCTTTTGTCAACTGCCAATGAACCCTATTTGAAAGCACTCTTCCGTTTCTAAGCATCGTCTCGATATATTGTCCTATGTAATTGCATGTATGACAATCTATAGTCTCACTTTATGGATTCTCTGGATTCAGTTGTTCACAACGTTTCATGTTCTCGCTGCTACATATTAAGCATGACAATTAATCCGATCTAAACAGTTTTAGAGAAGGAATAATTTTGGATTGTCAGGTTATGAAGACTACCAGTTATAGTGACCAAGTTGGCTGCTTTTTCATTCAGCTGTATAAAGAAAATTTGCATTATCTCAATGTTAAATTGCAGCTGCTTTCATTTATATTTACGTAACTCTTACAGTGATTGGTCTGAGAGAGGGTCGATAGCTTAATTTTTACCTTTAGAAATTGCTTGGAAATAAACAACTGAACCGCTTCCTCGGTCAATAACAATACAACTATCAATAAAGACAAAGCAGAAATGTTAAAGAAATATATTGTTAAACGCGATCAAACAATCTTTTTTCTTAATTTTGGGCCAAAATTTCGTCACTTGCTCAATATATTTGATAATGATGTTTCTATTCTAATTGCATACGAAGGAATGGTTAAGCAGCAAGCAATTCAACCATCATAGAAATGTCACACGAGGCCGCTGCCTCTTTCTGGCGTTCAGTGACACACTCAAGCTCCATAAACTGAAGAGAATTGATATTGAATCGGAGGAAAGGGAAAACCCGCACAAAATACCCTACAACACTAATACCCCACGACAGTAATACACAAGAAGTGCTGGGATGGCAATTAACGAAGCGTAATTACCCTGTCAGACATGCATGGCACTGTAACTGTGAATTCCCTTGGCGTATTGCTTAGGGTACCGAGTCTAAGGAGCGAGCGGACTGTTTCTTGCTCTGACAGGGACCGTTGCGATCGAGCTCTGAGTAAGACACTTTACGCAGTTCCTCTTCTAACCCAGATGAATGGATACCGGCGAATTTTATACTGCGGGTTGAAGTAGAAAGAGTCCTAGCTGCTCAATGATACGAAAACCGGAATACATGTAAACTCCGGGAAGACGCGGCGCTTTCGCCCGACTCAGACTTTACCTTAATAAACACACAGGCTGTCTTTTTCTAGATATATATTCTAGTTCTGGTTATATATTCCTTATATCAAGAGGAGAGGATACCGTCGCCCTTTTAAAAGTTGTTAAGTGGGGTGGAGGCTGGTTTTTTTTTGTTGCTGCTTTAATTTTTTTTACATTTTAAGCAGAATTTATCAATATCACTATACGGCTTTTCAAATCAATAAATCTTATAGCCTTAATCAAGAGAATATCAGGGTAAGAGAGTGAATCCCCCACATAGGCCTATACCCAAGGTAATCCCTCTTAAGTTATTTTTAGGCATGGTACCCAGTTTTTTTCGAGGATATTACTCCCGCAATGCATGGACAGTCCAAGCGACTTTCTCGAAACTACCTGAGACGAAATGACGGGAAATATGGTGAAAGGTCGTTTTATTTGTTTTGATTTTCAAAAGACGTTTCCTAGCAGAGATGTTTTCTGCACTCTCAGCCGTCTTTTTGTTCGGCTGGGCTTTCGTTTGCTTTGCGCTCGTTGGGCTGTTCATTATTTTGAAGTTTATGAATGCATTGTCTGCGAAGGTATTTAGTATGCAGATTTTCAGATAGAGGTTGTGTCTCTGCAACATTGCTTCTAAAACATGTCCCACGACGAACAAGAAAAACTTTTAGTGGCCGCATTGGGTAGAGACTTTCGCGAAGTGGAAAGAAAAGGCTATCACAGTAAAACTTTGGCAAAAAAGGACAAGGACATGGGAGGAAATTTTATCTCAATTTACCTCCCAGAATCCTGAAGGTATCAAACGCGACCTCAGTCAGCTTCAAGGATGCTGGAGGAGGCTGAAAGTCCAGTCGATAAAGGAACATGACTTGCATCGTCGTAAAGCAATCAAAACTGATGGATGAAAATCTCCTGTCTCCCCGAGTGAAGTAAGAAAACTGGTAATGGTCGTAATCCCAGCCTCAATTAATCCCCTAGAGCAGGAATTTGACGATGTCGGATGCAGGAGAAGAACTTGATTTAAGGCGGGACATGCAAAGATGAGAGAGAAGTCATTTCATGCGAAGTGGTGCCAAGTCAACTTGCCCACCTTGAAGCTATAAACAAGAAAGGAGCGGCAAAAGTCACGAAAAAGGAGAATTGTCACAAGTACAGCAATTTTCAATGGCTTCTAAAAATGTTTTTAATGATTAAGGTTAGGGTTAAATTATTACATAAAAACAGTAGTTGATCATCAGATGACATTACATTGACAGGCGCAAACGCAAAGAACAGTGGAATGGCTAATCCACCAATGCGAAAACATGGGAATTGGTTTGCCACCTGCATACGACACTGAATTTGTAAACCAACCTGTAGTTTGAACTTTGAAATATTCATGTCGTGAAATGTAATCGTCATAAATTTCAAAAGAATTAAATATAATTATTGTGAATGTTCTCTTTTGTTTCCTGTTTTGTTGTCACTGAATCTTTGGAAAAAAGTGATAGACTGGGAACGAAGTCGCGCCGCAAGCGCTTATGGGGTTATTTGGGGGGACGCGGGTCAAAACAAACATGGCGGAATTTAGTAGTAGTAGAATGCCATCAAGAGCACCGTCCCTTGATTTCTCTGCGATGTTGCTGTTCTCAAAAATGCGCGAGTCGTAAGTAGATCCAGGCCAACGGGCAACGATGTTACTTATAAAGGCATCGCTATCACAAACGGCTTGGACGTTGATGGAGTAAAACTGCTTTCTGTTAACAAATGCCATAGCATTTTCTTTGTTTGCTCCTGATGTGGGTACAATCGAGTGGCCCCGAACACACCTGGAAAGTGCGCAACATCATAAACCTTTCTCTTAGTATCAGCCAGGTTCTCTGATAATGAAAGGAATTGTCCTTTTTCTTTCGCAATAGCCCTTGAAACCTTGTGAATGACTGTCCATGTAGCAAATACGGAAACACCAAATACATCGCCCGTTAACCCACTGGGAAGTTCCTGTCGCATAGACTCTTTTAAAGCAATTAGCACTTTCTGCAATGGTGTAAGTGGCAGATCTCTCCTTGTTCGATGTTGAAGATCTTCCTCTCTAAGGCGAAACCGCAATCAAAAGCTTTATTCCTCTAGTGGGTTAAATCTATCCCTGAGGTGTCGAATTTGTCGAACATGTACAGTATGTTACGTCGATTGGCGTAGTTTTGTAACTGTCTATAGCGCAGAGGTCCCTCCATTTCGAAATGGCTGACCTTGAAAATATATCGTTAAACAGCGTTTAAACTTACTTTTGATCAGGTCCAACTTGCTATTCTTCCTTGCTTAGACACTGTACACACTGTTATGGAAAATCAGCGTTTAAGTAACCGGTATTCATGGTTTAAACATGGGTTAGAAGATGACTTTCATCTAAATATTCGTTCAAAAATTGGCTCAATTAGTTTTTCAGTGATAATTGTTAGAGGGAAGAGCTCTTAGTTCATTTTTCATCCCTTCGAAAATTGTAGTAGGGCAATGGAAAGTTTTAAATCAATGAAATTTTTGAACCATTAAAGTTTCTATCTTCGCCACACTAAGACTGAACGTTTTTGTCTTGTTTACAAATAGGCTTTGCGGATTTTAAAGCATTTCATGGCCTATTTAATGCAATGGGAAACCTTGATAATACAAGTAATGTTCATCAATTTTACGGCCGTCTTTCCTGCCATTATGCCATTGTTTGAAAAGACACAAGAAAATTGATGGCAGCTGAAGAAAGGTCTACTATTTAATCCAAATCAGTAAAGAAAAGTGCTGCGTTTTTTTGGTTAGTACAACAACAACAACAACAACAAGCTTTTAGTTCTCCCTAGGTCTCACAAAAATATTTTATTAAGTCATTTATTCATAGAGTTAGGAGCATGGCTAACTGGCATAACTACAGAGTTAAAAAAAGGCGGGCAGCCAGGTTCACAGATGTATTAATACAAGTTTAGGTACACACACACATACACATACGTACAACACAGAACACATACTGAGCACTAAATGGTATGACAGCATGTGCCCACATACAACATCAATACATTGTAAACAGACAACCAACCAGAGACAGCGGTATGGATGAACCATAAATTCCTTGAACTATTTTGTACGGTAGCGTAGTGAAGTCAAACGGCGAAATTTTGAACTAAGGACAGCAACCTTCTGAAAAAAGAACCCGTAGAGTTGAATAAACACCTGCATATTCCTAAACCATCAAACGCAAAATAACTGTCGGAAGATTTTTAGATCTCATCCCCTAAGTGCAAATCAGATATTGCTCTTGAATTTTTCCATTATGATTAAAATGAAGATCCATTTTCCGCAAGATAGCACTTCAGATCAAAAGGCAAATACCATCATTAACTAATTCGCGTTGATTATATATTTTTGGTACGCTTCAAAGGCCTATCAGGTGAGTTTGGTCGAGCCACGGTTTGTATTTTAGCGAGACGTACACCTGTAGTCGAGCTAAAACACTCATGGCGAGACCAAACGGGCCTGGCATGCCGCTGAAGCGTACCACAAAAAAGGCACGATTAGGTTTTTACCGCACCCAAATAAACATAAAACGAGATAAAAAGGGTGGAGGATTAGCAAAGGAAGGAGAGGAAGGTCAGTGCTCTGTTTTTATCCTGAAAACAGTGTTCTTTATTTTAATTTGCGCTCTATAAATTAATTTCCTGAATGAATGTGTTGGCAGGTCCGTTATACTATCATTAACTTATCATAACATTTTGACTATGAACTCGAAGATTTCCATTTAACAACAACAAGGTTTATTTGTACTGTAACGGTAACTAGCTGATTAAACAATATGTGAATAAACGAAAATCAAAATGAAATAAATCACCTATATCACTAACTCCTGTGAAGCCGGTTTGAACAACAGGATTTAGTGATACAGCCATTTAATTATAGCTAATGAGACAGAGGGCCCAGCAATCAACTTACAGAATTCGATAGCCAATAATATAATTGTTGCACTAGAATCTCGGCACATTGCATGGCGGCTTTCCTTTTATTTCTAAATATTATGAGTCCCATTATACTTCGCGCTTTGGCGAAATCGTGAGGGAGCGAATCAATATGATTTGTTTATCTAACTTGATTTCTTTTAGAGTTTTCAAAGTCACGCTACTGGGCGTTACTTCTTTTAGTCTTCTTGGCGATCGAATTATCCAGTGTATATTTCTAAATGTTCTTCCGAAACTTCAGAGAAAAAAAAGAGAGAAAACATCGCCATTTGGCAGACAACACCATGCCACTGCTGGCTAATGGCTGGGAAGGTAGTAAGTAGTTCAGCCAGTCAAATTGCACCATTTACATGACCACGGAAGTTGAATTCTATAATTAAGTTTAAAACAGCTGCTATCAATACATTAAACTATTTTTTGACATTAAAAGCAAATAAAGAACCCTGTTAATCTGATTTATTTCACTTCATTATATTTAATGGATTTTCAACCTCTAATTAACATGTAAAAAACCTGTTATTCTCCATCGTAGCTCATTTATTTTATTTCATTTAATCACCAGATTTAATGCAGAAAGAAGCTTTTTTTATATGTAAAGAAAATTTTAACACAATCCTTGGGATCCTTCCCTCTGGCTACCGAGACCCACAGGCGATTTTTAATGTTTACTGTTCAATTTGTCGTTTTTATGTGCCTCCTGGGGTTTAATTTAGCCGTGAGTTAATTACCTTTGTCCGGAAGATCACTGATGATTGCAAATCTCACGAAAGGAAGAAAATGAGAGCAATCTTTAAATTCCTGTTTTTGTTGCGAGTGTCGCCTGCCTGTGATGGAAGACTTAGACTATTTGGGCCACGATGACCGCACCGATCACAATTCAGCTATCACAGATGAAGAGTTTGCAGAGTTAAGACTTTCTTTATTTGTAAACTGTGTTCTGAATGCAATTTTTTCCTTTATAGCGGCTGCTGGGAACGGAGTGATTCTAATAGTGATATGGAAAACATCTTCGTTGCATACGCCTTCAAATAGTCTACTGTTTGGCCTCGCCTTGACCGATTTTTTTGTTGGTCTGCTGACTCAACCGCTATACCTGGCTACAAGGCTGGTTTACGTTGTGTCCAAGGAAAATGTCCCAGTCGCTCTCAGTAACGCATTCGATGTTATTTCCAGCGCGCTGTCAGGGGCGTCTTTTTCGACAGCAACAGTTATCAGCATAGAAAGGTATCTGGTATTCCGTTTGCACATGAGATATCATGCTATAGTCACTACCAGGAAAGTTATAGCGATCATCGCTGGCGTTTGGTTGTTATCGACTGTATGGGCCTTCATGTGGATGTACAACCGACAAGTGTTTTATTATTCAGGATTTGCTCTAACCATCGCCTGTATAATTGTCTTAACAGTGATGTATTTTAAAATTTATCAGATTGTGAGGCGTCACCGAGCGCAAATCATGGCACAAGTCCGTAGGGGTGCAGCTCGCCACTTAAAGGTTACATCCAATCTGTTTTTCTCGCGGTGGAAACGATCAGCGGCGAACACGTTTTATGTTTGCATCTTGATTTTTCTTTGCACTTTTCCATATTTTTGCACAGCCGGTGTCATTCAAGTAACAGGGCACAGTCTTACCAAACAAGTTGTTCTAGAATTTACTGGCTCAATTACATTCATTAATTCCTCGCTTAATCCTTTGTTTTATTATTGGCGCGTCACAGAGATACGAGAGGCCGTAAAGAGGACATTAAAACGTCGATTTCCCAGACCACATACCCATACAACACAGAAATACGTAAGGCGTGGGAATCAAGTCTCATCATGGAGACGTACAACAGTAGTTTGATAATGTCGTGAGCCACCTTTACAGTGCGACTACCCCAACCAAGGCCACCCAACAAAACGTTCAAAAAATTTATCAATTAAAATTGCGGAGGTTAACAATAGTTTTCCAACAAATTAACTTTGTTATCAAGCTGCAAATCACAAAGGCAACAGATTTGTGGTCATTTTGGATAATTTGTTAGAAAACTATTGTTAACCTCCACGATTTTCATTTGTTAAATTTGCAGAAAATATTTTGTCGGGTGGCCTTGTTTAGAGTAGTCGCACTGTAATGTAACGTATTTTACTGATTATTGAAACTTTAAGTAACCACCTTTTTGATTATGTTTTTTTTGTTTATTGTATTTGTCATTTTAATTTTTTTCGACGTCTTAATCTGAACATGGTAAATTTATTGTCTTTTTGTTGCAAATAAATTCTAATTTGAGGTGGCTCCCTAGAGTTTTTCTTAGACTCATTAGCGCGGGCTTCCATTGCCTGCCAAACATCATGATCAGTGATAATCGCGCGTTCAAGTAACCCTAAGAAGAAACGAAATCACTTCAGCACTTGAAAAGCGTTAAATCACTTCGGTATAAGTAGCAATAGTTTCAAACTCCGTTCAAACATGTGTTTATGGCAAAATATGACAAAAAGCTCTATAAATAACCGGTAAAAGAGCTCTAATTTACTCTTGCTTTCTCGCATGACTTATACCAGTTCAAAATGTCAGACAATATCATTTCCATGATATGGCGAAGTATGAAAAGATTTCACCGAAGGAAAGAATAAATATTAAGGAGTTTAGGTCAAAATGAGGAATATATCTGCCTTTCATTAGATGAGATGTTACCATGGTAACGGCCTTAAGGTTACTATGCACCTTCAGACCGACCATTTTTTCGAAATTTTGATTTTTTGGTTAATGTATAGGTCTACGCATGAACTTTCATCCAAAAAAAAAAATTCTCAAAAATATTAAATGATGGCGGAGAAAATACGGTTTTTCGTTTTACCGGAAGTAAAACTTTCGTGTCTGATTGACAGGCTGCAGGAAACCTGTTGACGTATATGCAGTCAACCGTGACACTAAGGGTTGATTGAAGATTACGCGGGAAAATTTCACCAGGAAGCCAACGGCAGTAAACTTTCCAAGCGCTGATTGGCTCAGTTATCTGAGAACCCAGTTGACTGTGTTTGTGGGCGGAGTTTGTTTGCGAAGCAGGAAAATTTTTCAGCGCTGTTTTCTCGAAACAATTTTTTCACCAAAAGGGGACACTTTAAAGAGCTACAAGTCAAAGGGAATTTGTTCGATTGCTCTCAAATTTTGACAGTAGCTAGTTTTACATATAAACAACAAAAACGTGTCTCCGAATTTTTTTATTTCAAAATACTTTTTTTTCGAGAGCGATTTTTGTACGATCAATCCACATTTTCTTTATCCTATTTCAAAAATGTTCTGTAACTTTTCACTGAAATTGAATATGGCAAATCGGAGATACGTTTTTTTAGCGCTTTGGCCCCGGAAGCGGAGGAACACATTAAATAAGCGAAAAACAAAATTCGCTTTGACAGGGAGCGCTCAAAAGGTGATTTGGGCGCTCGCATTTAGGAGTCGTGAAAAATTCGAGAATTCATTTTTTTTCAAAATTTTTGGTATAGTCTGATAGTCAGTCCTATAAGCTTTAATTTGATATAGGGGTTTAGATATCTACAGTTTAAACTGGACGCGCTACATCGCTTGCACGCGAGACACCCCTGAAGGTTTTTCATAGTAACCTTAATTCGAAAACCAAAACATAAGCCTTATTTTAACAGTACCCATACTGGTAAATCTCCAAGGGGAAAACTTTAGGAGGAATTAACTACATTTCCTTTTCTAACTCGCGCTTTTTAGGGAGGGTGTTTTGTAATAACTCTAGGGAGCCACAAGTTAATGTAAAGAGTGTCCACAAACGGCACAAGCTAAATACCTATGACACTTTAATAAAGTTTATTCATTCATTCTATTATCATCATTATTCTACTGCAATTTGTCTATGTACATTACACAATGTAGACTATTATATTCTTTTGTAAAGAAAAAACTCCAATGCGTTTTGTACTTCGATTTTCTTTTATTTGAGCGTATATTTTAACGTATATTTATTGTATTATAGTTAACATTTTTAATTATTTTTACTCTTGTGTGTTTATCATATTATACGTGTAGCAATCTTAAATCTTCATGTCTACTTTGATTAATTAATACACTGATTATTGGAGATTTTCACCTTGCCACTCGCTTCAATTTCGTTTCACAAATTAAATACCGAAAAACATTTCCATTCTCATAACATTCTTAATATCACATCCTTCTGTTTTATTTCATTTTGCATTCATCGCATTGCTTTTATTCACGCACTGGTAAATTAGTTTTCACATACGCAAGCGACTTACCTACTGTAGAGAATTTGCAGTCTCTTTATTTGATTGTAGCTCAATACATGTTACTACATGCATTTATAAATTTTTTACTTTTACTTTTTTATACCTCTTAGACCTAAATCTGACCATTGAATCAAACTTTACGGTGAAACTTGTTTTGAAGTAATATATCAAACACGAGCGACAGTGTTTCATCGGGATATCCAAACACCGAGAAGAGAGTTGAAAATACGACGTGCAGCAGAGTATTTTTGACGAAATTCGAGGTGTTTGGATAGCCGATGAAACACTGTCTCGAGTGTTTGATATATCTTCTCAATCGAAGCAAAAACTAAGGAGAAAATCGAGAGGTAAAATCGTCAAAATCTATGCTAATTAAGACCGGGTATCAAAACCTCCTTCACGGTTGTGATTTTCTTTGTTTTAGCTTGATGAATTATTAATGAGTTTGAGAAGTGTATTGGAAGGGATTGAAAGAAGGAAGGAAGGGTGGAAGGAAAAAATGAAGGAGGAAGAAAGGGAGGGAGGATCAGCTGGTTGCTTCCCTAATTGTCCGGTCAAATTTGAGAAGAGCCAAAACTCGAAACAAGAATAACATGTATTGGTAAAAATCTACTAGCGTTCTATCACGAATGCCGTTCTCTGATTGGCTACGCTACTCACAGTCTATTCTGTTGTAGATAGCGAGTAGACTAACAGTGCGCGCTTGTTAACAAATAGGCCATTTCCGAATTACCTTAAGCCTCTTTCTCAAAGCGAGTCTTGGTGCTCATCCTTTCATATGAAAATGAGATTTCATTCAAATGAAAATTAAACTCATTTTCATATGAATGGTTGTGCACCAGGCCTCGCTTTGAAAGAGAGGCTTTAGGTAACTCGGAAATGACCGCTTCTCCGCGCTTTAGAAGTGTCTGCGACGAGGATTTAGATAAAGATTTTAACGACTAGTAGATTTATACTAGAACAATTAGATTCTTCTCTCTCAATTTCTATCAAACAATAGAGTGTTTCTGTCGAGGAACTACCGGTTGATAGTTGTCCAGCGGAAATTTGATGTTCTTAAAAGAAATATTTATGCTAGTTTTAAGAACATCAAATTTCCAAGGGGCAACTATCAGACCGATAGTTCCGAGACATAAACACTCTATTCTTTATTGTTTATCACCAAATTTTCTTTCTCGCATTTTCTTTAAGATGAAAGACGTGTAATCCAAATGTAAAATTTGAAAAAGAAAACAAACAAAAACCCTCTTACTGCTAATTCAATTGTTTATTTTCTATAAGCCAGCTTGTTTACAGAAAAATTCTCACCGACTAGTACTATCCATCCTATAACGATCACCGCCGCCGCTAGTTTTAAGTTTGCTCCTCTAATTTTTGGAAGAAACAGACACACAAGTAGTCTAATTTTCACTACCAACGAGCTGCAGACTGTTGGTTCTCTATTTGCCTGAGTATTGAATTTTGTCATAGATATACCTCCATAAGATTCCCCCTTAGCCGAGATCTCCAAGACAATTCGTGCCTAAAAGCCATATATAGTCCGCTAGTTTTACAATTTGCCGACTCCACTAGGTTTTGCCAACTTCACCTATAGAGGGCAGTTGAAATATTGGCAAGTGTCCTCAGAACGACGTTCTTTCAACTTGCATTTCATGTTGCATTACCTTCAAGGACGGAACTCTATAGAATTATCAAATCAATAAGCTTCGTATAATAAATTGCCATGGAATGCTATGCTATTTATACTATATCGTCTTCACCTTGCATGAAGCCTTCTGTACTTAATGCGCCGGCGCAAGTTATGTGACCTCCCACCCACCAGACGATAACCAGCCAAATCAAATATAGTTCTTGGAAGATGCAAAAGGCCTTGGAAACGAATCATGATAAACATTGATCAATGGCTAGAGTCACTGAACACACAATGAAGACCGTGGAGACGCTTGTTATCTCAATTTTCATTTATAACAAAGACTATTTGACATGCTAGCTGTAAATTTCTCACACATTAATCCAACACTGTCAAGCTACGTTTACATTATAAGAAACCCCGAAAAAAAAAACGCGAAAAAATGCTAATGTTGATTACTTTATTGTAAATCACTTTTCACAGAAGCAGCAGCAGCTGCCTCTACAACTAAGCGAAGTATTGTTTAAAATTGCCAGATGACAACCCCGCAACCAAGATCTTCCTATAAAAGGTTAAAAGACCCGAGAATGCTACTCTCATTTCTTTGTACGGTAAGTGTTGAATGTTCATGACAAAATTTTGAAATCAGCGTTTGGCAAATTGTAATCTAAGTTCTTTGTTTAATCTGTTCCCTCTTGAGCAGTTCTATTTGCTTTCACCGGCATTGGCTGATGAAGTTTTATCAGAAGGTGAGAATGATCAATAGTCGTTCTGTTCCGTTTTACATGTTCCTACTGTTGGCAAAAAAAAGGGAGGCTGGGACTTGCCAGAGTCAAAAATGCACGAGAACGTCTTACCACAATCTTATTTGCAATACAACTTGCCGTGCTGAATGCAATATATGTCGTGCTTATTTGCTTTTCAAACGAAGAGGCAGGACTAAAATTTCTTTTACATATAAATGTATTTCCCCTTACAAATATTAGTATATTCCATCTTGCTTGTTTGCTTCTAGCATCAAGCAAGACTACTGAAATCAGTCATTACAAAAGGCCCTCAGGACGCATGCTTTTATCAGCTTTCCATTGACATAAAAATACGTTTCCCTAAACAAGTTAAAGCAACTTATTGTCATAGCATCGAAATCAGAGATGAATTTGATAACAAAAGTTAAAACCGGCTAAAAATAATAAACCTACATGTAGTTTTAAAAGCAGCAAATTTTTAAATTATTCTTTTCTCGCATTTTGTCGTTACAGCTAAATCGTCAGCCCATGTCGTAGTTAATTAAAAAGACGTCAAATTTTGGTCCCCTTTTAATTCATTTTGTGTACATAAATAATTTTCTTCTACGAAGACGGGTTTCCTGAAATGTTCCAGCTATCAAGTTGCATAAACTACCAAGCACGTATTGGCCAAAAAAAATAGCAAGGACATACATGTAAGACGGATGCGTTGTACAGGCAATATTTGTGAATATTTCTGACCGATGTTGTTTATCACTAAAAGATGCCAAGGAAGTCAACGAAGCCAATTAGTCAGATAGAAAACGTATGGCAAAGCTGAATGCCTATTTTACTATTAAATTATTTAGTGAAATCAGCTGACATATACTTTTATCAAAACGATCATTACTTGTTCTCGTGGCAAGCGACGAACACCTGAAGCACTCTTGAGTGATCAGTGTGGGATGGGTTTCCTTTCTGTAGATAATATATTTGCAGTGTGCACCCAGGTTTGAACGGTCTGAAGAGGGACACCACAGTTTCTGCTATTTCCGCTTTTTCTCCGTTTCTTAAGCAATGCTGTTATGATGTAATTCTGACTTCGGAGTAAGAGTACTTCAAACTAGCAGTAAAGACAGATCAAATGCTCATGATCAAATGCTCAAATTAACTTATTCATTAAATTTGATTGTGTATGGATAATGCGGTACCCGAATATGAATGGTTACCCACGTCTCGTTCCACGCTATTTGTGACACACTCTTTTCAGACTAATCACAATACCCTAAAACAGAGACAAGGCGTTATGTTTATTCAGGAGACCAAATCATGGTCTTTTGGTATCCTAAAGGGGATCGAAAAAGGTTGAAAAAGTGCCACCAAGAGAAACGAGACAAAACGTCCTTGTCCCATTTTTTGAAAAGGTTTGTCAATCCTCACTTCTTCTTTATGGTTTAATCCTCCGTTTCAATGTTAAACAGGCTTGACTTGTCCTGCCGACTGGTTGTACCTGAATGGCTCCTGCTATCGAGCTTACAGCCCGGAGCTGTCGTGGTTTGATGCAACACAATTTTGTCAGGAAAATAAAGGAGAACTGGTCAGCATCAATTCTGAAAGAGAACAGCGCTTTGTTTACCAAAGCATGGCTGTCAATAAAACTCTATGGATCGGCCTGGTAAAAGATTCTAGTTTGCAGAGTTTCCGCTGGTCGACGGGAGAGAAGCTCACTTATCAGAACTGGATTCGAGGAGAGGGAAGTTATTCTGGCAATGAGGACTGTGGCGAGATGACAGACTATAGTGTATATCGTGGTCAGTGGAACGACAAATCCTGCTCCGCAAAACAACCATACATCTGTGAGAAAGGTGACGTTAAATTCCTTTGGTCTAATCTCAGTAAAATCGAACCCACATTCCCCACGGCTAAGAGTCAAACAGAGTGAGATTCTGTGTAAGAGTACCCAGAGCGTCAACTAGAGCGAGATCCATGCACGACATTAGTAATCTCTCAGTAAAAGTAAACCTCTTTCGGAGCTAACCCCCCCCCCCCAAAAAAAAATAAAGGTTATCGCATATAACGCTTTGTGATGTTTGTTTAAGCAAAGAACTATGCATGTAGCCTTTTTCCACCCCTAGCTAACGCTGTGTTGCTTCATTCACGTTTGTGCAACTAAGTTGGGAGGAAGGGGAGGAAGTTGCAAACTGTACATTAGCAAAAGCGCCAAAAATTACTCTCCCTACTACGTTATGTTCTGTCGATGAATTGCATTTGCTTGGATTGTTGTGAAAATGAGCGGCCTCGCTGCGACTAAAAAATGGTCTGTCGATGCGATGGATAGTGCTTTTGGTGATACACGAGTCATAGTGCATGGTAAAAAATTAAAATAAAACAACGGCAAGGGCAGCTGTTGACGATCAATAAACCAATAACATTTGCTAAACGTCCCAACTTCCTCGAAATCACAAGTGTTGATCAATAACATGGACACCTTTTTCTTAAAACAGATGCGCCAAGTGGACGGTATTTCAAGAGGTTACTACAAAGACAGCTGACTGGTCACACGATTAATCACGGGACCACATCTAGTGATATGGAATGTATCTTGTTGTGTCAACGCCATCAACAATGCATGTCAGTCAATTACAAACAGGGAGAATCTACAAGTGTCTGCGAGTTGAATGCTGTTATCGCAGAGGACTTTCCTGAAGATCTCACTGATAGCAACGAGTTTGATTATTACGAGTCTTTCTTATAGAGGCTAGATCAGGTATCGTGTGGAATGATGTAGACTGAAGAGTGGGATCGATTCCTTTGGATGATAAAAACCAAGCACTGCCCGTAAACAGTATAAGACAATGCCCGTTCGGTTGTTTAATCAAGAGGAATTAACTTAAGGCTGCAACAGTTTCTAGCACTTTTCTAACAGCTATAGTTTGAAGGATGACTACTACCACTGTTTAACAAGTGATGCTACGACAATGGTAATATACAAATACCCAATTATTGGTAAACAAGTTGCAATAACAGATTACCAAGGCAACAATAGAGAGATTAAGCACCGCGTATTTTTTTCCCGCGAACGGCAGAGATGGTCACGTGATCTGACATTTCCCGCGTTTGCCGTTTGCCGGCCGCCGTTTCTACTCGAGGAGGACATTTTTCCCGTTTGTAGGGAACGCGAAAACGTGAGTATTTGCAGCCCATTTTTACCCACTATTTCTACATTTTGATCACTTGCTTTTATAGCTAAGCTTCGTTTATCATCCTACTTCTACATGAACTGCTTGTAAAGATAAGAGTTTCAAATTCAAGCCGAAAATACATAACTTCTCCGTGTCCATTTTTTCTAGTCGCAGTGAATGGCGACCGAGAGTTCCCAGTTCCGCCGTGTCGTCGGGAAGCTTAAACAGACGAACATCGCGGACGGAACGGCAAACGACAAACGGCTAGCCGACGTTCAGCGTTTGCCGTTTTCGCGGTGCTTAATCTAACTATTATGACCTGCTAATCCTTAATATTAGCTAAGCGCTTATAACTCAAAAACGAGCACGGTGACACATTTTTTATAACGAATTGTAATAACAATGATAAGACGCAACTTTTTGCAAAGTTCAGAGCCACCTTAAAGTTAAGGTGGCTCTGAGCCCACTCCACAGAATTTGTTTAAACTTTGCAGAAAGCTGCATCTAATCATGCTTATCATAATTCGATAAAAACTAGGGGTCTCTGAGCTGGTTTTTGAGTTGAAGCACTTAAAGCTAAAGTAAAGGGTGTTTTAAGCAGGTCATATTGTTGCTATGGCAACCTATTGTGCCACAAAATTGAAAGCAACATGTTCACTAATGATTAGACGGTTTTGTGATATAATGATCATGGCATCAATCGATATAGAGTGGTTATAATGACCCGTCCAAGTCTACGTCTTGGAAAGTGCTGGAAGCTGTTTCGAGCCACCTTAACACAATCATTATTCCTCCTATCCCCCCTCCTACTACTCCCCCCCCCCCCCAAGTTTTGAAAGTTCGGTCGCTGTAATCCTACAACATTGGATTACAGATTGGATAGTGAGTTGGTGAACGTACTGTATGAAAAGAGCCCAGCGTCGCCTATCGTAGAGACATGAAAAACGGTAGTCCAGTTGGACAAACATCAAACGGATAGGTGAGTAATAGAAATTTTCCTTTTCCTGAATTAGTATATACCTTCGTTCTTTAACTAATGGGTATATTCACCACAACCATGGCCCCACACATGACCAGGAATAAAAACTGTAAATAAGCTTTTCAGAAGATGGGAGAAAAGGGTGTGTCAGTACACTATAATTAAAAAACTTCAAAGTATCAGATAGCTGGTGATGATTAAAAGCTGTCACTCAAAGGCAACCAGTGTCTGAGGTGGTCTTTCATGTTCCCAGTCACATTCTTACAATAAGTATTTAATTGATGTAAATCGACTGTGCCAGTTTCCTTGGTATGGAATAGGAGACAACAAACAGAACTTCTCTTTAACGCGCCCATTAACGACTTTCCAAGCGACGTTAGTGTTGCTTTTCCTCCTTATAATGAAGCGTGGCAAGCGAGGTATGAAAATGTTCTCGACGTATTTCAACGTTTGAGTGGATAGAGCAGACTATGAACCCACCCCCCCCCCCTTCGTCCTGTAAATTTTTTGTAACTAAAAAGCGCTATCCAAGCAAAAACCAATTTTACAAAATGAGCGACTATAATGAAGAAACTTAAGACACCCCGACGTAGTAAGTAAATGAGTTAGGTCCTTATCATAAAGGTGCGTATGCAACCCCTGAGGTTAATCCAGTATTCACCCTGATGATCGAGTTGTTTTCAGTTACATTTGAAGTAGTAAATAATCGTCCTTTATTCACTGATCATAGACCTTTGGTAACATTTATATCTTGTAATAAGAAAATATTTCCAGATACTCTTTTCCATTCTAAATATAATCGATGATAGATTGAAACTTGAAAAAAAAGTTTCATTTTTGACTCACGTGCAGAAAACATCCCGCAAGTGATGTTTGGCTTTTCATTTTTGACTGCGGTATGAAACGCAATGCCTTTCATAGCACACCTAGATGTTTCAAGCCTATTTGTTAAAGGGTGAAACAAAGAGCAGCATAATGTTACTGTTTCCACCCTCACAAACAGCATCAACATCCTATCAAAGGTACATGTAACCTTCATGACCAATTTAAGCAGTTTTAGAAAATAACCCAAAGCAAATACGCACGCTGATTGGTTTAAAACCGTGTTTCTATAACTCGATAGAAACACAGAACTAGCACGAGCTGTTGACGCAATGATGGCGGGAACAAAGAGAATTTACATTTTGATGATCGAAGAAAACAAGTTTTTCTTTTTCTTCGTCGCGGTATTTTCTAAAAGAGATAGAAAACATGTTCTCCGTGTTCCTATCGAGTTGTAGAAACACTCGTGAAAGTTGGGGAGAACTCGAAAAAGCTGTGAAAACACTCGCCTGCGGCTCGTGTTCCCACAGCATTTCTCGTTCTCCCAAACTTTCACTCGTGTTTCTATAACTCGATAGAAACACGGCACATGTTTTCTATTTCTTAAATCAAAGGTACATGTAACCTTCATGACCAATTTAAGTAGTTGTAAAGTCGCTTAGCAAGAAAACGATTTCTTGTTACAGGACTTTAGAAGGATTTCCGGCTGGTCACTTGACAGCAAGCTGCACAGGCTACTGAAAGCTCTATAAGTCAAATCTATCTCAGATTTCATAAACCACGTGTTCTTTGCAATACCTTTCCTTCCCCCAGTCGATTTTTATGATCATCGTCTCTCTCGAGGACCGGAAGGAATATCACATTTGAGGACTTGCTACCCTTCGACGCAAATTTTAGATCGACGTTTTACCTTTGTAAGGTAAAACACGGAATTTGTCGATGTTCTGCCGAGTTTATCTCTCAGACAGACAGCATTCTATCATTTCTCTGTAAGCTGCACTCGTTTGAGCGGCGTTTCTAAACGTAGATATCAAGGTTTCTTTGTGAGTTGAATCGAGATTCTGTGGAAAGAAAAATACTGATCAACGTTGAGTGTCTTGGAAACATTTTCCCCTAAACAATCTTGATTTTTCTAATTCTTAGACTGCATAGACCACAGCGCCCACACAACATTGAATTGGGGGACCGGGGGTGTCAGAGAATTAAAGCTAGAAGCAAATGAAATAGAGTAAGTGCCTAAATATGGAAATGCACGACTTTCTTTAAGAGTCAACTACTTTTGTCGCCCATTGCAGCTGTAAATTTTATAAAATGACAATTCGGTCCGCGCTGTTTTTCTATAGCACAAACTTTAATATTACGTAGAGAAATAATTGGAAATCGACATTTGAAGGAAATTTAAGTTAAAATTCTACTAAAACAATTCATCAACTCATAATCTAATTGTTAAATATAACTTTAAAAACTTGTTGCGAGTGACTGGACGAAACCGATCCAGAAAGTAAACAAAGAATCAGACTAAACTTCAGCTGGAGGAAGCGTCTTACCTGAGTTCTGTAGAAATCCATGGCTGCCGCACAAAACAATTTAACATCGATGCTTTCAAGCTTTCCCATTCTTCCCACTATATAGGAAAAGCTGAGGTCACGGTCAAGGGCAATCTTCAAAAAGGTACTGATGTGCACACGTCTTAACAGTTCTTGTACTTAATCTACCTACGATAAACATTTCACGAAGGACAGTACATACTCTTAATGAGTGGATGCTCCATCTTTTAGCTAAAGAAAAAACTCAGAAGGCGAGAGATTTGAGGCGGAGAGGGGATCAGTCCCAAGAGCGCCAACATGATAATCTCAAAGTTATATTTTATAGTGCCCAATACACAAGAGAAATTGAGAAAACACGAGTCGTATGCACGTTTTTTTCTCAATTTTCAAGCGTTCTCAGATTCTTCGAAGTGCTGGATTGTTTTTATGTCAGTACGAAGCAAGGCTTTGGCTCCTTAACGCTTTATGACACATATTTAACGTGCGAGAAACAGGAAACTCGCTTTTTATGTTATATACTATGATAAATCATAGCATTTTAGCCAATCAGAGTGTGTGTAAAATGCAAACTATAATATCGAAAGTTTCATGACTTTCTACACGATAATAACTAAATACAAATGACAACTTCTTCGGATACAGAGCTCGGATCCATTTGTTGCAGGAAGCGCTGACAAAGAAGCACGTTAGACTCCACACAGCCATCGACAGAGGCGTCCTGTCACATGAAAAAGCCACAACAAATTATGTTAGTCTCGAACGAGTGTACGAAAGAAAAAACATAAACTGTAAAAGCCGCTTTTTGCTCTCTCAGTTTCAAGTCAAGTCAGTGTTATTCAGCTCAGTGGCTGTCGTACCAATCCACGCGTTTTGTGTCCTCGTATTAGTTTCAAGCAGAGAGAGCAAAAAGGCACTGTCTTGTAGTGTACAATGCTGGACAGACGTAGCGGGAACGCTCAGAGTAACAGTACTTTGCGTCCTTTAATTTTAGAACTTTGAAAATAACAGTTTTTAGTTCCTCAAGCACACGTTTAGAGTGTCCCCAGGCCCATTTCAACGTTGAATCTTCAAGGGATATCTCTTTAAGAATAATTTTGGTGGGATGTTAAATTGCTTAAAAACTTCCATATCGTTTTGATAAATCTTTAGAATCTTCCCATTCCAAGTAGCCAGGTAGCCAACCAGAAAACTGCACTATCATTCGTGAGCATACCAAACGTTGACTCGTTAGGTCATTTTATAAACGCAATGATAACAACTAAGAAAACAACAAACCGTTGAATAAAGCTTCCAAGTGATAAAAGGACCCAGTCTCTCACTTCCGTTTGCTGGCCTTGACTGTGGAGACCCTCAAAGACCTGATGAGTACGCCACAAAAATTGAAATACATAAAGCCATATCCAACTAGCTGCACGTAAGTCAGATTTATTTAGTCTCGTTTGTAGTTAATTTCCTCTAGCATCATTTTTCTATAGCCTTTCGTTACCGGTACAGACATAACCTTATGTGACTGTTCAATATAACCCATTATTATATGGCTAACTCCGTGAGTGGACAAGACGAACTGAGACCTACGCTGTGATCAGCTGCCTGCTTGGGATTACGCGCTAAGTCCCGCAAGAAAAAAGTGTTCCTAACCAACATCCAGCCATCTTGACCTCACAAATTGGTCAATAACCCATAAGCTCATACTTACATACGAAACGTGGCTTAACCTGGTAACATATGAAAAATGGTTCCCATATACGAGATCCCTTTGAAGAAATCTTAATGAACATCAAGGTAAAGGCATGCGCAAGATTCAAAAGTAAAATCAATCGACCGCAACGTTTGCTAAGTACCTGTTTAAAGCGTACCATCTTGAAGGTTAACCACTCCCAAAAGAGGTAATGTATATCAGTGGAAAGTTAATCTCATAAACTTTAATTGTTTTCTGCACTGCTAGTGCAAAAAATATGTACATAAATAAAAAAATAAAAATAAAAACTAAGTGGGCAGTTGAGCTCGATACAAGACCTTCTTTGCAGATGTTCGTTAGTCTCGTCACGAACGTATTAAACATGGTGCGACGAGCCAACAAAACGACTGCGCAGGAGATTACCCGACACAAGCAGAGAACGCATCTGAACTGGAGCACCCAGCACAGTACATGTACATACCATAAACAAGACTTGAGCCATAAGCTCAGGATGAGGCTGCTGACTAGAAAGAAACTCTCCTATCACTTTGTTCATAATTTCTTGAGCGGGGAAGAAATCAAGTAACAGAGGCGGCAAAACTCTGGCCACAACTCTCGCCTCAGATGGGACGCCTTTTCGTATCCTGTATAAAAAAGAAAAGGAATTTAAATTTGTCACTTGACTCCAATAATGGTCCTCAACTTGGCAGACCGGAGGGGAGGAGTGAAAAAGGACAAGCAGCGTGCTCTGAAAGTGTCAAGACGAGTGCATGAACAAAACCAACCTGTCAAAAAGAACCGTGACACGTTCCATGGCAATGAGGAGTATGTCTTCCGTAGGAAACTCCACAGTGTCAGGTTGAGGGTAGATACCACTCGGTCGGTCGCCAATTTTACCTGTAAAACACAAAACATCGTCAACTCTTCAAGAAGGCGCTTTGTCAGTAAAGAAGTGCGAAAGTTCCCTACCTGTGTACATGCATGTGATCAGTAAACTCAGTGCAGATATGGCTCTTTGAGGGTTTTGCATGGACAATCTGTAACAAAAAGGAAGAATCACTTGCCATTTTTGTTTTAGTTTTTTTTTTGTCTGTCTATTTTTTCAAATCTACGTCTAACCGATATTTCGTCTCGAAAACGCTAATTGCTTAATTGCATGGCCTGTTGTAGTTAAGGAATGATTTAAACTGATTAATTTTGAAATTGATTTCCATTTAGGACTTGACGATAGTCCCGCTGAGTGTCGTGACTTCAGCCTACTTTTTAAGGGTTGCTTTATCCCACGCCAGGGCCTAACCTAGCCCTGATCTGGACCTAATTAGACCTTATAATTTGGTTTTATCAACTGAGTTGATAATGTGAATTGGCCACCGTTAAGAGATTCGAAAGCTGACGTTTCGAGCGTTAGTCCCTATTAGACCTTCTCTGTTTGCTTTGTTACATTGTTTCCTTTTTGACACAAGAACACGAACACAATCGAGAGAACAAGATTGTCATAAGTCATGATTGGCCCACCCGACCCACCTGTCAACGCTGAGTTTCACCAGTGAATCAGACTCTGCACTTGACAGAGCAAAGGACACCACCAGCCTCTCTAGTCCTCTCATGATAGTGTGATAAACACAAGTGGGAGTGCTGTCCTCATTTGAAGACGCGATACGAACAGCACTCTGCAAATCAAATAACAACACAAACAACAACACGACGATAAGTGAGAGCAGATCTTTCAAGATCTCTTACAAAAAACAGTGGTACTGCATTACAGGTGCAGGGTATCTGTCGTAGAATCACTCGAGTTTGCGATTCTTTTCCGCCATTTTCGAACTTCCAAAGTTGTTATGTCGGCATGACGTCAACGAGATACATGGTACTACTAAGCAACCTCTCAGAGGAAAAATGAAAGCTTCAATCGATTCCTGAAAACAAAAGCTCGACCTGAAAACTGCTTATTCCAGGTAAAGTGAAGTGCTCAGTTCATTGCAAGCTAGGAAATGACACAAAGGTAGCAAACAGTGCAAAGGGTTGCACAAGGCAGTCTGATAATGTACTATTCACAACTTTTTCACGCTTACAAGCTAATATAATCCATAGAACAACAATCAAGCTACTATAGTCTTAACTAGTCTTCAAATTCTCGACTTACACTTTATTTTAGTATCATAAAATAGGAGACAAACAAGCTAGGGTTAAGAAATCCATGAACTAAGCTAAGCCTCGTAAAAGAGGGCGATAATCTATGGTTAAAAATGAAAGCAAATGGTAGAAAATATCATAAAAGCATTGTACCTTCAGGAGGTTAGCCTTCAATTCTTGGTCGCTGATTTCGTCAGCGTACCTCTCCAGTAAGTAAAATGCTGTTGACCACATCACTAACAAGTGATGCTCCGCTAAAGACACCGCGCTGAAAAAGAGCATAAGATGAAGGCAACATTAATAAAGCAGTGCAGCGCAGAAAATAGACTTGTTTTGTGGGTTTAAACAGCGAAGAGAAGATGAATGATGCTGTCATGAAACTGAACGCGTCAAGAACAATCCAAGTAAACTAAACGAGCACACGGTATACAAAAAATAATTTTCCTGTTACCCTGTCATAGCAGTAAGCTTCTTGCTGAGAAAGTCGGTTAGGACTGGCAACAACACAGCACCCACAGAGGCCACGTGAATTTCCAACAGATACATCGCACCATATAGAGCGGAGATCTGCAGGGTATATGCAAGAGAGAGAAAGGTAACTGAGAGAGTTAACAAACAAGTATTTCAGTTAACTCCATGATCGACTTCGTCTCCGGGATAAGAGGAACTCTGCGGACGTGGTTGCTGGACAGTACGTAAATTGACCACCGCTTACATCTTAATGTTTCGATCAAACGTAAACTTGCTCTTAAGTAATATTACGACGCATTTCATCTGACGGTTTAGATAAGATAGATAAGCTCTATTTGCCTACAGTAAAAATTCGTTTAATCTATTACAGAGTTTATGCACAAGACAATCGCGTACCAAAGCACAATCCAGTCCTAACCCTGCCACCACCATCCCCCCCCCAAGAACACAACGAGAAAATTATCACTGAAATTAATAGCAGCGATGACGCTTAGCGCACCACAAACCGCAGGAGAAAGCGAAATCAAGTTTTAAAAAAAAAGCAAAAGTAAAATTAAAGTGGAGGTTTGATTCCGCGTGTGTTAATTTGTTACTTACATAACAGACAACGAAATCTTATACCTGAAGGGGCACGTGTGGACTTCTCAGCGAAGTTTCTAATATTTTGCACACTCTTTCAGCAGTGGCACCTTCCTAGAGAGAGATGAAAACAAAAGATGAGTTCAAATCAAAATTCATTGGCTCTAGGCCAAACAAACACTAACGTTTCTCTCATTACTAACAATACTTAAAACAACAACGATTCTTACAATACTAATGTTACTTACAGCAGTAACATTTTTAATATACTTTTGGAAGTCATGCATGTTACAGATCTCGTTTAAGATTGAGATTAAAACTAGTGTTTATAACGAGTGTCAGGAAACTGAGGTTTACCAGCACATGTACGTAACGCGAGGGGAAGTGAAAAGAATGGAGAAAATCATACACCAGAGGACATTGTTTTGATATACCACTAAATTCTCGAAACGAACATCAAGATATTTATGGCAAACGAGGAGGAGAATTAAAAATTTGAGCTTGGAAGTGGTTCACAGGTCGCTGGTTTCTCACCGTCTTAAGGAAAGCTAGTGCCTTGCAGAGTGTAGGCAGCAGATATTGTATCAACAGATCATCTTCCGTGGAATGATTGTGATGCAACTCAAGGAGAGTTTCTAGAACCCATTCAAAATGCGTTCCATCGACGAACAGGTCAGACAACACCAGGAGCTGGAAAAATATAAGCAAAGTTCACTGATATCAAAAAACAAAGTTCAATTTACATGCTACCAAAGTCAGTACAAGTAGTAAACGTGCATCATAATCCAATGATGCATGCTCTTGGCATTAGCAATGATCATGTTCTGGCCCGGGTTGTTACAAAGGTAGATAACGCTATCCAATGGGTAAATCACTATCAATCGCTATCCAGTGGATAGCGAGGTTTGTTTTCTTAACACTTTTTCACTGGATAGCGATTTATCCGGTGTATAGCGTTAACCCGCCTTCGAACAATCGGGACCTGAAGGTTAACTTCACCAACAACTGATTATTGCTTTTAGCTGTGAACCATCGAGTTATGATGCAGTAGGGAAGTTTGGAGAGCACAAACCAAGCGTCTTTCGTACTCTCCAAACTTCCCGCGAGCATCATAATTCCTTGATGCACGCTAAAGCATAAATCATCTGTTACATAATCGAGGTTATTTCCATATAAAGCGCATATACAAATGAATATATGTTTGCAAGAGAGGATGATCTAAGAGTGTGATTCCCATTTCAGTGTTCCCATTCCTCTTGGCAAGAAAGAGACAACTTTACAACAGTTTTATTACTACTCACATAGCACTCGTCACAACTCCACAACTCACCGCTTTGGTTGCCTCCGATAAGAGTGCCAGAGGAGTCCTGGGTTGGATATACGGTGACATCCACTGCTCAAAAAGCTCGAGGAGAAACTGCTCGCAGGATTTGATGTCTAGCTTTTCAGGCTGAGGCATGCGCGGTAGGGACACTACAACAGCAGTGTCGTCTTCGCTGTCGTACCTTTCTTGGAGTTCGTTCTGGGCTTGACTGTGAAGAGCACCCACAGATATCTGGTACACGGCACAAACAGAAAAATAATAAAACACTCAGTTACACCTCTGTTACAATTTTTCCAATCCGTGTCTAGCTATCGAAGTGTCTTTTTACTGGACATCTTTGCATAATATTGTTTGTTTTGGATTTAGTGAAATGGAAAAACAATTACTCATACAGATGTTAGACAATCTCTTCCACAGCTGATCACCTTTGCGTTATTACCTGTCCTAAAGTGTAGCCATGGAAGCCCAGCACGCGATCGATGTTGAGTCCATAGAGCGGGTGATCAAACAGCATTCGATTGGTGATCCACATACCGCTCGAGCTGTTTAAACACAGGAAACTGTTTGATCGATGGATACTGGCGGATCGCTCTGGCCTTAGTTCCTCATCAGAGATGAACGTCTTGCCAGTTCTAAAGACAAAAAGATCAAGTTCAAGAACACTCAAGAAGCGACTAGAGCATTACTCTTCTGGCCTTGGTTTGTGTTCTCCCGCGTGCGTCATAAGACGATGAGTCATTCAGACTCGACCAAGTTAATATAACCTTAAGCCAAAATAGAAAATAATGCATAACTAAGGTTTATTTAATTTGTAAATGGGGATAGACAGTTTTTCGCGATTTCAGCGCAGAAACATTTGCATGAGCTGTATTAACAAGGCAACATCAGTACTTGATGAAGATCTCACAAGGTTACCCGGCATATGGATTCTTTTCCAGTTACTTCATATTATTTGTGATACGACGCGATTTGCTTACCCTGTGCAGCACATAGCGACAAATTCCTCTTCTACTATGCCTCTGACGAAAGTAAGTTTCTTCCCAGCCCTGAATGTGAGTGAACAGACAAAAAGAATTCAACGCATGTTAACAGAGCTTCAAGTGCTTGTGAGTGAGAGGAACACTGAGAGAAAGTACCCAATACAGCTAGAGGTAGTAACACAAACCGTTCGCAACGACTCTACAAGTGAAATTAAATATTTTGACTATACTCGCAAGTTTCGTATGAAATTTAACAAGTTGCTTGATGCCACAGATCATCCACAAATTAAGGGAGCTTCGCCAAGGAGGGCGCATCGTGAAATGATGACTCTCTCAACTTCAATGTTCGTCAGTCACAATCCAATCATGTAGTGTTACCCAATTGTGATTTCCTTCTTCAAGAATTCCGCGATTTGGGAAATTTTGTATATTGCAAACCACTGCTTAGTAAAGGATGGAAACTCCCTTAAACCTGGTGGCTAGTGTTATTAGTGGTAATGTCATTGCCTATAATAACCATTTAGTATTCAGGTTCCTTGTGATTAAAAATAACTTTTTCCAAGGTCTGGATTCCCTTTGCATTCATCACAATCGAGACAAGTTTTTAATCTACTGCTCCACTCCTAAACTAACTCAAGTTAATCGGGCAATTAAAGGAGATATTTAGCATTCACACCTGCTTCCAAGGAAAGGCAGGTCTCTGTGTCTCGGTCTGTGAAGATAACCACTTGCGCTTGGATTTCCTGGGACTGGGTACAAGGTTGTCTGAAGCAACAGTTCGGAGATACAGCGGACTGCCAAGCAGCAGGAATGCGTGGACTCCATATCTTCCTAGAATGCAGCAAATATTTACAAATTACATCTCACTCTCTTGGTCAATTTTAAAGGAATTTGTAGATCATGGGTGTTGAGGTCATTAAAAATAGTTGATACTCCTCTGACGAAGGCTAACATGTGAACCGTTAGAAGCTGAACTATCCAAAGGGCAAAAAAAATCTGTTTTTTTTTCGTCGCACATCTGACTTGCTAAGATTGATGGATGACTGCTCAATGATAACCAAGAGTGGTCAGCGTACATTTGTACAACAGATTCTACAAATTAGTTTGTATTGGAGCCATCTCAACTGCGTCACAGTCAGTTAGTTTGGTCTATGAAAAATAGCCCGTATATTTTCTTAAAAGATGCTGCTAAGTAAGCCGCTGAATCACCGTAGCAATAAGCTAATGCACGTTGGATATGAGATGATAGACACCCAACGAATTAGAATAACTGTTTTATTACAAACACCCCCAAAATATAAAAAAATGAAAATAAAAACTAAAATGAAAAATAAATAAAAACGCTCCAATAAATTACATATACCATGATGGCTACGCTAATAAAAATAATTCAATTGCGTTATCCAATATCAAATAATACGAGTTGAAAAACGTTTCTTGTTAATCTGCAAGGATTTGCCAAGTGACGCTGTTCTCAGACTTGACCAGGGTGAAACATTAACTGTTATGAACATACCTCTGTGGAGACTGTGTCAGGCAAAGGAGGAGAACTGATTACGCCGAGAAGAGCAGCCCATGTTTCTTCAAACTGCTGTCTGGAAGTCCAGCCTAGAGTGAATAATGTGGACACAATAACAGTGAAGGAGAGAGTTCAATGCCACTGTAAACTTTCTGTTGTGCTTCGAGCCATTTTGTATTGCACCTCACATTGCAGAAACTTACTGATCAATATTAATTTGCTCCCAAAATGGGATAAAGCTCGAAACGACAACAACTTCAATCAATAGGGCCCCTAATTCAGCTTATAAACGTTGTGTTTATGTTTCATTTTTGTTGCCTTTTCCCAAGTGTTTCATCAAACTACTTCTTGGGTCTGTGTTTTCCCTGTTCGGTCATCTCGTGGGAATATCATTTTGTGTGATATCTGGGGAGAATCCACTCCTTTACCCTTTCTAGTCTAATTCTTTAGTATTCAGGTTCTTTTAGTGGCTAGGAATAGTTCCTTTTATATAACTAGTAAGAATTCAGTATGTTTACCCTCGCAACCCTTTTAAAATTCCACCAACGTCTACAGCAGATAAGGTGTCGCCTGACTAAAAGCTTACCAATCAAGTTTACTCTTCTCACAAATTCATCCAGCACATCTTTCTCTTTTAATATCTCTATTGGTAGCGGCGGAAGTTCCGTTTTAAGCGGGCCCTCGGGGGCTGGTACCCAACCCATCTTCCACACCAGAGGCAGAGTGCGTGCATAACTGTTGACCAGGGGTTGCCTCGCCAAACCAACTATGGCATCACGAAAAGGACCAATCAGGAATTGAGGAAGAGAGGTTTTTCTACCATATCCGGGTTTTAAGATGGCAAGCAGGCGGTGGACCAATAGTGAGATTTCACCGCAGGCTTTCCTGGCAATTTGAATTCCTACGAAGAACAACAGGAGACTTTAATCAACCAGCTGGAAAATAATATTTTTAAAAAATCTTAGCACAGGCTCAAGATCTTCCGTACCATCATCGGTCACATCAATTTCTGCTTCACCAATGAAAGCGTGTTCTTCGTGAGTGTCAGCACCGCCATCAACTAAACCAATAAGTAAATGAACAAAGAAGATGTATCCTGTTAGAAACTATGACCAGGAAGATCAAAGTGCAGTTTTTCAATCCTGCAAACAAATTTCATTCTACCGCGACACGGCAAAAGAAAGATGATAATCGGAATTCCAATTTTTAGCAAGGAAATAACTTTGAAGGAGTTAAGCTATGTCATACTCTACTTAATTTAGTTCTAGCGATATAAAATTTGTCTTTACAACCTCAAAATGACAGTGTTACTAAGGCAAAAAAAAGATGTCTTCCTGAGAAAGATTGGTTTGAGAGGGGTTGCTAGCCACATGGCTTGACGATCTTTTTAGTAATGAGCGACTGCAGTCAAACATGCAGCCGGTTGAAGAAATATTTCATAATAACTTGAATCTCACTGTTGTCTCTCTCACCTGCATTTAACAGCACATGCAGGTGACTGATGGCAGAACAAACCAGCGGAAAGAACTCCAGTTCTCCGATGCTTTTACAGCATTCAAGATTAAGAAACTGTAATTGAAACGAATGTAAAGCGCATCAGACGAAGAATGGTATACTCTACAAAAGCAACCGAGTTTGGCTGGCTGTGAAAGCCATCAACCGACGATCCCAACGTTTTTTTCCGCATAACGTTTATAAATAAATAACAAGTAAAACGAAACTGGCTACGTAATAGCGATCTTTATCCTTTCATCGTCTCTTTTCCTTCATGTTTCAGTGTGGTTTGTTTCATCAATTGGGTGGACAACGTAATCAACTTATGCAAGTCGACCTTATCTCAGACGCCAGTTGTCGAAAGTAAACGATACTTGAAGAATTACACTAATTGACCAAGGATTAACTGTAGTTTTCTACAGTATACAGCCCAAATCTCAAGTGACTATCTAGTCTAGATTTAAGACAGGCAGACGCGGTTGCTCACTAATCATAAAACATGTTTTTCACGATATTTTCTCCTTCAATCTTCGAACAAAGGTTGGCCCTAAGGTTTATCCCGGATGTATTTTGTAGGACACTGGATTACCTTAGCAAAGCAATCGAGGTGAGACTTCAGTTCTGAGGAACATGGGTGTTTTCCATTCACGAAGTCACATTGGACCATCTGCCAATGCAAATTAAAAAACAGATCTTAAAACATGTAATCTATCGAAGTACTTCCGTGCCATCCACTACAGGGTGATATGGCAGTTGAAAATCTCTATCATAAAATAACTGAGATACTATGTGACCTCTCATTGGTCGATATTCATAAGTCTGTTTAGATAAGAGTATGTAAACACGGCTGTGACGTTTTAGATTTGCTGCGTATTCTTGAGAAATATCTTATAAAAAGCAATAGGATACTTTTTCCGTGTTTACATAGCCTCATCTAAACATTTGAGGGGTTGGGAGAATTCTCTACTGCGTCTCGGGTTTGCATAACTGTCGAATTCTCCAAACTTCCCTCGTGTTTAGAAGAGGCTACGTAGACACGGAAAAAGTGCTCTATAGCTTAAATAATCAACTTATTTAATGCATTCAAATGCAATTTAAGAGTCAATAAGAAATAGTGTAGCAGTCACTTTTGTAATCAGGTATGCGCCAAGATTTCACGTGCTCTCGGACTAGCGCGCGTATAGCGGTATACATATAGTGAGCGATTTTCGAAAACGGAAGCACTTATCAAAGGCCATCCCTTAGTTCCTTTCCTCTCTTTCCACTGGTTCATGAATGTGTGTTTGCCTTCCCTTCTGCAGGTGGGCTCAGGGCTGTGTTGCCAGGAGTTGTCAACAATCCGAGCAGTGTTCATCTAGGATCTGACTGCCAATAATGAAATCCCGCTCCCTGAATGTTTCAGGTACCCAAACTCCATTTTGCGATGTGGTTGTTAATTTTGAGTCACTATTTAATCATGCAAGTAATTCGACTTACAAGACAAACCCCAAATTCGTTATTCAGTAACATTTTAAAAGAACATCCTAATCAAGATTCAGCAAATGTTACATTTCAAAACACGACCGCAACCTAAAAATTCCCCAATAGACTGCAAAACGTCCTGATGCAATCAGAAAATGGTTTATCGCATGGCCTGCTACACGAAACTAATCAGATATCATATGTCACAACATATCTTTGGCAGGAGAATTCTTGTGTACACACAACAACAACAAGAAAACTTACTATTACAAACAACCATTACCTGGTAACTACATACAGAGTATAATAATAATAATAATAATAATAATAATAATAATAATAATAATAATAATAATAATAATAATTTACTACTTATATAGCGCTATTTACAATAAAAAGATCAATAGCGCTTTACAATTAATGTCTCTAAGCTATTAAAAATTAAAAAGAAAAATTACAATTCAAATTGGCTATATAAAATAAATCTCGACTACATTGAAGATTGAAAATTAAAAATAACAGTTCAATTTGACTATATAAAATAGATTGAAATTCATACTTATTGAAAAAATTGCCTAAAAAGAAGAGTCTTAATTGAATTCTTAAAAAATTTCTACAGATTCAATTGTGCGTAATTTCAATGGTAATTCGTTCCAGAGATGCGGAGCAGCCGCCTGGAATGCACGTTCACCCAGGGTTGAAAGCATCTTGCCTCTAGGTGGCTCTAATAAAATGCCAGAGTTAGATCTAATATTGTACGAGGACTTACGTTTGATGACTAAAAGATTGCTAATATACACAGGTGCGAGGCCATGAATGGCTTTGAAAGCTAATAATAAGATCTTAAACTGTATACGCGCCAGCACTGGTAGCCAGTGTAACTCATAGAGTGCTGGAGTTATATGAGAATACTTCCCAATATCCATAATTAATCTGGCGGCAGCATTTTGCACGCGTTGTAACTTAGCTATTTGCTCTTTGGGAAGACCATACAATAAAGCATTGCAATAATCTAACCTGCTCGTAATAAATGCGTGTACCAAGGTGAGTAAGCTGTCTCTCGATAAGTACCTCTTAATGCGTCTAATATTATGCAGGTAGAAAAAACCAGCCTTGCATACATTTGTAATATGGTGACGCATGTTAATATTTGGGTCCAGCCAGCTTCCAAGGTTCTTAACTTGGCAGCTAGGTTTTATCTCTGAACCACCTACTTTAATATTCAAAGCCTGCAATTTGTTAAGTTGTTGGCGAGTTCCAATAATAATAAACTCAGTCTTATCGTCGTTCAGAAGGAGTCTGTCGTGGATCAGCCAGCGCCTAATCTTCTCGATACAGCATTCCATCACACGGACTGCATCTTCCTGGGAAGTGTTGTTAATAGGCTTGAAACTCAGATAAATCTGTGTGTCATCCGCGTAGCAATGCGCGTGTGGGAGTTGATCCTCGACCACCCTGAATAAGACGGATGCATAGATAAGGAAGAGCAGGGGGCCCAGACATGACCCTTGTGGGACACCACACTCCAGACTAAAGCGCTCTGAGAGAGATCCATCAATGGAAACTCGCTGACCTCTTTTATCCAAGTAGGACTTAAACCATTCCAAGGCTAATCCACATATCCCGAGCTCCTCATTCAGACGTGTAAGGAGGATGTTATGATTAACCGTATCGAAGGCGGCGCTAAGGTCAAGCATTACCAGCAAGGTGACCTCTTGAGTATTCATTTTCATCAGAATATCGTTTGTGACTCTAACAAGAGCCGTTTCCGTGCTATGATTTTTACGATATGCGGACTGGAACTCGGGATACAATGAATGAGTCATCATATGGGTGTTTATCTGATCGAACACCACCTTTTCAGTCAGCTTTGAAACATACTGCAGGTTGCTGACAGGTCTATAGTTTTTATATAGGAGGTCAAGCCCCGGCTTCTTCAGCAGTGGGAGGACAAGCGCACACTTCCAGTCATCGGCGAATAGCCCAGTCTCCAGTGACAAATTGATCATTTTCGTTATGATCGGTAAGAGCGCATCAATGCAATCTATCACCAGGGATGTCGGCATAGGGTCTAGAGAGCAGCTTTTCTTAGCGCTGTTGTTGATGAGCTTGCGAACCTCTTCTTCCGTAAGGCGGTTGAATTTACTAAAAGGGGGAGATGATACTGGGGAGTAATCATCAGGGAGTGATGGTAGCCCTTGTGCCATGTTATCAAGATTGGAACCGATGGTCTCAATTTTCTGGATAAAGAAAGTTCCCAGTTGATTCGCCAATCTAATGTTATCATCCAGAGGTGGATACACCGCCCTGTTATCCCCCTGGTTGAGTAGCTTCTTCGCTGCCGAGAATAAGTGGCGCTGACTGCTGCTATTATCCTGGATGAAATTATGATAGAATTTGCGTCTAGCTTCGTTCATCAAAGCATTCGTATTGTTCTTTTTTGCTTTGTACGCTAGCATATCCTCTCTAGAGCCAGTTCGTCGCCACTTCCTCTCAGCCTTCCGTTTCTCCCGCCTTGCTACCTTGATTTCCTCATCAAACCAAGGGACTAATGGCCTAGAGCGTATCACTTTTGTACGCAATGGCGCGTGCCGGTCAAGAGCTTGAGTTAAGGTCGTGTTATAGCTGTTAACAAGTTCATCAAGCGTATCCGGGGTGCTTTTGCAGAGCTCAGAAAGCAATAGATCACTCTGAAGCTTTTTCCTGTCAATGTCAACTCCTGATTTATCATTAGTCTCATTTCACAACCTTACTCTTACACTCAAAAAAGATCATGTTTAAGTATGTTCTTACCGCTAGTGGAACAAAGACAAATTGTAAAAGGGCTTCTATTCCAGACTCCGGTATTTTACACTGTATGGGAAGCGTAGGAATGGCACTAGCTAAGGCCACGAGAGCTCTGGCAAGGCACGTGACTTTCTTGCACCAATCGGCGTCGTTACAGAGAGCTGACAGTCGGTCAGGAGCCAGATAGAAGCAATGTATTTTAGAGGAATTTTCACTGTCTGGAATTAAAACAAAGGTGTAAGTTAACAACTCTTTAACGGAACCACGTCACACTTTGTTTGTCCGTCCATGTAAAAGTTGTTTGTCCGTTAATTTAAAAGTTTAGCCTAAATTTTTCAAGTTAGTTGTTTGTAAGCCGTGTTGATCTTCTCCATCCTTGGCCCTTTATGGTGTTTTTCTATCTTAGAAAAATACTATTTTCAGGTTTTCTTCAATTTACAGGTAATAAATAACTCAAAATGTCGTGACTGAGCTCCTTTAAGTAGCAGGCCGTGATCATGAACGGCAATTCTCCTTACTCTTCTTTCTATTTTGGTTCTGAGAATTTGGTGGTACATCAAGACAATATTCCCTTGTTGATGATTGTCTAATTTCTTCTCATCTGTCTTTCTAACAATGTACTTAGCATCGTGCGGACTAAAATGAAAATTACTCGCTAATCACACCAGGCCCCGGTTGTTCGAAAGGTGGGTAGCGTGGTTTGCTTTCTTAACACTTATCCACTGGATAGCGATTTATCCGCTGGATGGGGATTAATAGAGATGGACCCAGTTGTTCAAAGGGTGGATAACGCTATTCACGGGAAAAATCGCTATGATATCTATTGGATATTGAAGGTTCAACCGTAAAATTTCCCGGTGGCTATTTCTACCTTAGTAAACTATTGTTAATAAAGTCCATGCTGTACGTTACAAAATTACAGTAGGCTACACGCTTTGACCAATCACAATTAGTAGAATTCTATTAGTATACTAATGCAAATGCTGTAATCTGATTGGCTGAGCCATTGAACACTATCAGTGGCTTGTTGTGGTCGACAAAAGTGTAACGTTTCTTCGTTTCGCTTAAGTTTTGAAATAACATTTAGAAACAAATGAATAAACAAAATTTTAAAAGGAGAGGATTTACGGTTTCTTGAATTAAAAAAGCCCGAACGTTTTGATAGAAACTGATAAGCGCGCGTACACAACTGCAAACTGCAATTAATTCAGTTCGTGCGAGTTAACTCTCTAAAGCGTGAAGTTTAAAACTAACGAGAAATAATTGGAATCGTTATTTGAAGGAAATTTCAGTTAGAATTCTACTAAAACGATTAGAATATTCGCTCTCGATTTCTACGAGGTGAGCTCACAATCTAATTGTTAATAAGTGTTGTTTTTACCTTTGAAGGTCCGAGTTCTCACGATATCCTTAGCAACTTGATCCATTTGGGAGATCAAAGTAAGTTTGGAAACCAGCAATAAATGATCAATGTCTGTGTTTTCAAAGTTCTCTGTATTGGTGAATAAAGCACTTGGTACTCCCTGAAAAAAAAAATAGAAAGAAAAGTTGGTTTTGTTTTGTTTTGTTTTGTTTTTCCGGCTTTTAGTGAAAAAATGCCATGGATGACCTAAGGAAGAAGATAACTGGAATCCAGAAATCTGTATTACAAGATACATGGGTTATTGACCAAACGTGAGGTCAAGATGACTGGGTATTGGCTGAGTTCTTTTTTGGCATGCTAAGTGTCGGAGATTTATGGGTTATATAAGATGATTGATACTGGCCTCGAGTTTATGGACCTCGCCTCCGTTTCGGTCCATAAACAAGCAAGAAAAGAACTTGGTCCAATATCCAGCCATCTTGACCCAACAGGCTTAGTCAATAAAGGATTTATTCTATGAAGCTAGCCACATCATAAAGTCAATGATGTTTAGTCACTTCTGTATGGTAACCTCTTCTGTATGGTAACCTCTTTCCACTGGTCTTTTGAAAGCAGGGATGATATACAATCAGTAGACACGAGGAATAACTGTAGAGAGAGCTTAGGAAAATACACAAAATATAACGTACCTCTGCATTCTGTCTTCGTGCAGATGACATTAGTGTCCTTTCTATGCCACGTAAAACGCATTCTTCAAGGAGTGAAAGGTCAAAGTCCTTGGATTAATTAAGAATGGTATGTCATCAAATACGTAAAGCCCGATAAAAAAATAAGATCCATGACCACATTATTGAACTTAAGTTTTTTTAGAGGAGGGACTGTTTTAATTATTTACTTCACCAAGGTGTTGGCTAGTACAGAAACTGCAGGAATTCGATTCATTTCTGAGTAAGAAACTCAAAAAGCTGGCAACAACGTAAGTGCATAATTTATCTACAGTTATATAATAACCAAATCAATACGCACGCTCTGATTGGTCAATCAGCTATGGGTTATTGTGCCGGTAAACCCATGGGAAAATCGCGTGTCTTCTGAATTATTTATATAAAAGCAATAGACCACAAGTTTCTATGGGTTATAGGCTGATAAACCACTTGGGATGTTGGTAGAACACTCGAAGAATTCGTAAACCACTCGCCTGCGGCTCGTGATTTACAAATTCTTCTCGTGTTCTACCAACATCCCGCGTGGTTTATCAGCCTATAACCCATAGAAACTTGTGGTCTATTGCTTAATTAAACCATCACATGTTCATCTTCTCAAGGAGGAAAACCAACCTTATGATTTACAATGTCAGAGACTTCCTTAATATTCAAAACACTGAGCATCTCAATGGTTTCATGTGGCATGTTGGCTTTTGCCTTCTGGTTCTTTGGATGATCAGCAAAACAACACTGCTGTGCTAGACGATAAAACCACTCCTGTTGAGACAAAAAAAAAACAGGATTAGTCCGTTTATCAAAGAAAAAGAGCAGATATTGTGCTAATGCAGTAATGTAAAATATCCTTTCTTTCTGCCTGTTTCATAAAAACACAACCTGATAACTGCCGACCTTCTAGTCAGGTCTCACCATGCTGCCATGCAGTACCTTAATAACCACACATGCATATAAACTATCTATCTTTACCAAACCAGGGATACGACCCCCGTTTTATAAAATAATTGAGCCACTACGCGCGCTTTCATTGGTTGATAGATGTGTTTAGGTGAGAATAAACACGGTTAGGTGAGTGTAAACACGGTTGTGACGTTTTAGATTCGCGCGTATTTTTTTATTTTATATAGCCTCATCTAAACACTCGGAGGGTTGGGAGAATTCTCGAAAGTTATGCAAACCCTCCACTACGTCTCGGGTTCTCGAATTCTCCCAACCCTCCTCGTGTTTAGATGAGGCTATATAAACACGGAAAAAGTGCTCTATTGCTTAAATAATCCAGAGTAGACAAAGAGTTCTGTGCGAAACATGAGACTTACACAAGAACACAACATGAGGACCTCTTCCAGGCGCGATCTTGTCACATCAAGTGTACAGCACAAAGAAGGTAACCGGCATTGTAACATGTATTTCAGTAAGAAGCTTTGTTATGGATAAGACAACTGGTGAAAAAGTAACTTTTTCTAGTTCGCCAATTTAACCCAATCCTTCCTAACCTTTCTCATCCTTAGCCATCCTTGACCTTTGTTGGTTATCTGGCTTCAAATTAAAGGTTATTTAATTTGTGAATATATCATTCTAAACTAAGTGCAAGACACAATTAACAGTCACCCGATCAATGGTGTAGTTGTGCATGGATGAAGCTAGATCTTCAATAACTGGCATTTCTCTTTCCAAAGGTGACCTGGAGGGAAGAAGTTCATTTACCAACAACAACAGGGTTGAATTCCTGAAAGAAAACATAAAAAATCAAAACAGCTTTCATTAAAACAAAATGTGCGAGTGTAATATAGTAAACATCTCTTTCTTAAAACGAAACAACAGACTGGAAGTTAATACACTAGCAATTAAATTAAGTATCACCTCTTGTTTAATCGCCCTTCATTCTATGACAGACAAAAGAGTGCATAACGAGAAGAATTTACTTCGCTACATATTTCTCAAACTCATCAAGTTAAAACAAAGGAAATCATGACTGTGACGGTGGTTTGGATACCCGATCTTAATAAGCATAGATTTTGACGATTTTACTTCCGTTTACTCCTTAGGTTTTGTTTCGATTGAGAGGAGATATATCAAACACTCGAGACAGTTTATCATCGGCTATCCAAACACCTCGAAATTCGTCGAAACTACTCCGCTGCGCGTCGTGTTTTCAACTCTTTTCTTGGTGTTTGGATATTCCGATTAAACACTGTCTCTCGTGTTTGATATATTACGTGTAGAACTAGGTAAAGCACCACACACTTGACAACTTTAACAGGCTACTTTTAAAGTGCACTTAGTGAATTCTGCACACGGAGTATCCGAGTTGATTAAGTCCGTAGTCGAGAGAAAGAAAACAGTTGTTTTCAGTATTTGCTCCTCATCAAAGATAATAGATTTGGAATGACCGTCCAGCAAATCTGGGGGTACTCCATACAAATATAACTTGATTTCCAGCTCATCAAGGCGGAAATATCATTCCAAGGGAAAAGAACAAAACATTTCCTTAGTTAATCGTGCTTAAATAAAGGTTTTCTGTCTGTCTGTCTGTCTGTCTGTCTGTCTGTCTGTCTGTCTTTCTGGGGAGAGAACCCCACAATCTAAACGTTGGGCTCGGAACGACTGTTGTAACAATTCTCAACACGAAGAGTGAAAGATGACTGCTGAGTGCAATCACCGGAAAGCGGAAATGTTGTATCAATTACCTCTTCACTATCTTCTTTGATGCAATCAACTGACAAACAGATTTCAACTCATCCTCTATGTGGTCTTGGGAGGGTTCCTGGCAAAAACAACCACACATCAGTCTCCTTATACAAAAAAGCCACAAGAATCATTCGAAACTTGGCATCACATACATTGTTTCTTAAACTGTAATTTCCCGACGTTGTCCAAGTTACCATCCTTCGAAAGGCCTTGTATAACAATTTTTATCCCTAACTCAAGACCCAAAGACAGTTAGTAAAAGAGCTGGAAACGTCTTCGAAGTAAAGTAGATAACCTCGGAATATTGTTACTGATGTAAAGTTCCTGAATAAGGAATTTAAAACTTTCAGAGGAATTGTCCACCATACGCCACAACAGTCAATTCTCTCACCACAGTTACAACCACTTTGTAGGACTAAATCAGCATCAAAATTAAACATGCATGAGAAATAAGAGCTATTTTTAGCTCATCGTTACATTACGTTGCCTGCGTCAACTCTTAAAGACATTGTTACAAAAAAAATGAAAACAATGCTGAGATAAAGTTTATGGCTACATTCAGGTATTTCATCTTGCTGAACTGACGCACAATTATATGAAGCTAGTTTAAGATGTATGGCTAGACGTTACGTACAGTAAAGAAATAAGATACTGCTACAAGGAAGAAAATATGCGAAAAGAAACTAAACTTTAAATTGTAAAATAGGGGTCGTTACTGCCTTCTGTCCAGTAGTGTACATCTCCAGCTTCTTGCAAATCAGACGTTCTGCCATTCTCGCAACAGACTGATGAGAAGAACTTAGAAAACACTCGGCCAGTATCTTCAAAAGGTAAAGGGATTGCGACTGGTGTACTCCGTTCAGACAGCGCAGCATATCCTTCAAGTGGCTTGGCTGGAGAAAAAAGTTAGCACTCCATGAATAGACCTTTTTACCGATAAGGCGGCCATCTTGAATAAATTAATTTTAAAGTTTATTATAGGATGCTGAGGGGGCTAGCCAACGAAGCGTAACTGTGAGCTCAGTCTGTTTATATGCAAAGTAAGGGTTTGTGTCAAGTACTTCTGTGAAAGTAAGCTTATTCAGAGACAAAAATGGCAAAAGGCGATCGTTTTGCCGTCTTTGGATGCAACAACCATTAGATATTCCGAAAAGTGTATAAAAAGACCATACAGGTTTCCCCGGGAGGTTTCTTCGCAGGAAAACCACACATACTTTTTTGGTCCTTTTGGTCCTTGGATCCGAACAAGTTCAAGGATTGGATCAGAAGACTTCACAAGAAGAATTTCACGGTCAACAAACGCACTTAAGTTTGCTCAAATCATTTGCATCCGGTTGAAAGTGATCCAGATCCAACACATTTTCCAAAGGGTTACGATCGAGGCAAACCCACACACTGTACGGAATTTCGCCGATTCTTGTTTGCGATACAACTTTTCCACGGACGTAACAAAACCTCACACACAGTCTGATATATTATTGCATTCAATATCGGAAACATGACTGCTTTCATACAGACTTTTTCCCCTCTTTCGCGGATGTTCTAACATCGTTTTTGAACAAATATGTTTCAATGGCAGTCGACGACATATCGGGGAAATATTGATCATGACTTCCTGCCAACCAGTTTCCAGATCCTCCAGAAAAGGAAGACTTAAAGCTTTTTCTTTCTTCTCGCTGCAATTTGAGCATCTTCTTGCTCTTTAGTGCTACACGGTGGTAAATGTAGCCAGGAACTGGTTAACATTTGAAACTAAGTCGTGCTTCCAAGTATGTCAAGTATCCACTGGTAATAACAGTACGACGATCTTGCAAATATTTTCGCAATTTCTCAGCGTTCAACACATTCTAAACAGTCCTTCGTGTTTTCATCTGGTTGATAACCCGTAACACTTTAAAGAGGAATACAAATTCACAGCATATGCAGCGCAGTATACTAAAGTGACTTACCTCGTCTCACAAACCTTTCGTGTGTTTGCCCCCCTGAAAATCCCATGTGCTTCAAATTAATAAATTCAAAATGGCCGCCGTATCGGTAAAAAGGTCTATTTGTATGACAGGAGAGTATCACTTCAAAAGTAAAGAACACGTTTCTAGAAAACCACCCTTCAATAGATTCACTTCAATGTTCACGTAATGATTTCCGACATTCAAGAATCTAACCGATAGAACCATCTTCAAAATTGCAATCAACAGTGCATTCAACAGTACATTAGAGTAGATGGCTTGCATTTGAATGGTCCTATATCTCCTTTTACATCAAGTAACACTACCTTGGGCTGATATCACTATCATTTGTTTTTCAAGCCACACATACCTGCTTCAATGTTTCATAAAGAGATCTGGAGGACATAAACGAGTCCAACAGGAGCTTGCTTCCCTCTTGGGTGCTATACAGAATGCTGGAATTAAATAATATAGGAATTAAGTCAAAACAAAGTCACAAGTAACCTTTTTCAGCCTTTTAAACTTTCTCCTTCGTTTACGTAAACTAAAAACGAGATCACGCAATGCGTTTCAAAGGTTTAACTTAACTTTAAGGATAAAGATTAATTGCTAAAACTTTTTCTATCTCCGTAAACAGAGATCCCAATTTCAAAGGAAAATCGCATCTCACAACTGAAAGGGTAAAGCACATCAAGATTATTTGCTAACCTTAGAAATCCTTGAATGGGTGGCTCCTCCGCCATTTGCACTAGATCTTCAAGGGACATTCTCAGCAGGGTCCCTGCTTGGGACAGGTCTAATGCTCCATGCTCCTGGTGGGTACAATATTTCAGTTACTGCCTCTTTACTGAAGTTTATTGAAGTTTATTAGAAACGAAGCTAGTGAGAGCTTTTTGTAACCGTTCAAAACACAGGATTGCAGATTTGCTTCGCTGATTTTCTACGTTTATAATTGCTACAAAATTTAAGGACATGTTTTATAGTCATGGGGCATCGCACAAGTTAATCAAATTGGTAAAGAATAGATGTACATACCACGTGCTGCGTTATAAGAAGATCACAGTACATCAGTAGCACTCCCACGCGAGTTACATCTTTGTTCATGGTTGGACATTCCAGTGAAACATCACCACCAGAAGCTGCAACAAAGACGGCGAGACACATACAGTACGTAGTAGGGTCGGGTGGGTTGGTTTCGTTTGGATTGGGTTGGATTTGAAAGGACTGGATTACATCGCACTGCATTGAACTGGATTGGTTTCGATTGGATAGGAGAAACAAAACTTGCATTCAGATGCCACAAATAAAGACTCACAAGATACTACTTGCGTTTTTCTTACCAGTACTCAAACGTGATCCTGTGTCAAGAAATCCACACCAGAAGTGTGAGTCCATGTACTTCAGTTGTCTTAGCACTTGACACCACTGTAGGACCAGAACTGGGTGGGTGTCCACAAGATGAGCCACACTTTCATTGATATACTCTACAGATGGCTGA
>OZ026595.1:21279152-21294152 GCA_964020085.1 Micromussa lordhowensis
GCACCGAACACAGCCTGTAACATCTCAATACCATATTCTGATTCCACCTGGACCTACAAGATTACAGCGTGAATTTAAACCAGCTGGCCGGGGTTTTTCGAAAGATGGTTAACGTTATCTAACGGATAAATCACTATTCAGCAGATAGCGTGATTTGTTTTGTTAACACTTATCCACTGAATAGCGATTTATCCGGTCAATAGCGTTATCCAGCCTATAAACAACTGGTCAAACTTACCATCCAGGCTGGGATGTTCAAATGCTGGTTCATGATATCCCGAGGTTAATGATAAGCCTAGATCTGGTTTGTTTGTCTGTTTGCTGGTTTGTATGTTTGAGCTTGTGTTTGTTTGCTTGCCAATCTCGTACTCAGGGATTACCAAATTCCAAGGGAAAAGCCCTGGGAACGAGATTGTTTGCTTGTTATTTATTTAAAAGTGTGTCCACTCACACATGTTGCAGTTTGAAACCAGTCAGAGTTAACAAGAAGCCCCCAAAAACTGCTATAAGGTTACAAATAAAATAAAACTTTTTACCTTTTTATTTGCAAGAAGAGGAAGCAGTAGATCTATTATTTGTCCTGACAGGTATTTCCACTTCACCTCCTCTCGCCGGTAGCAGTTAAGAACAGTTACTAACATCTCCAGCACCTACGTACGGCAATATTCAATGTAAGTCACATTAAATCTCCTTATTACCCACAGATGACACTAACCTGAACTGTTTCAATATCCAACCAAGTAATTGAGTAAATAACAAGATAATTTGGTTTCATCAACTGGGTTGATAATGTGAATTGGCCACCGTAAAGAGATTCGGAAGCTGACGTTTCGAGTGTTAGCCCTTTGTCAGAGCGAATCCGACGAAGGGCTAACGCTCGAAACGTCAGCTTCCGAATCTCTTTACGGTGGCCAATTCACATTATCAACCCAGTTGATACTGTAAAACCAAATTATCTTGTAATACTCCCACCGACGCAGCACCACAGTTTCTTTAGAAACTTGCCCCCTTTATGAGTAAATAACAGTTTGTCTCTCTCGCGGTCTGTCTGTCTGTCAGCCAGTCAGTCAGTTGGTAGTCCTACCTCAGGATATTGTACCAAACGAAGCAGCATAGAGACCACAACTTCTCGTTGTGTTTCAATATCTTCTCCAATGTCACTCTTCCCAGCTGCTCGCAGTACAAACAAGTCGTGGATTATTGGTTGTAAAGCTGGAATACCTAAAAACATAATCATCCCAATTTTGGGATATTAGTAAACTACATTTGAGGCAAACAGACAAAACATACCTGAGTCTAATCAAATACATTTTTAAAAAAAAAAACGACTATGTTAGGATCTACAAAAGAGAATGTTTTTACTTAATGTACATGCCAAAATGTGTCCCACAACCTAGTCTCCTTCTTGGGGAGGGAGCATTTCGTAATGACGTAAAACAATGGTCGTGAAGGAGATGATTCCGAGGCCGTCTTTACAAGAGCAACTGAAGAGTGCCACTGGTGAGTTACGAATCGGACTATTCAACAATTATTCTTTGAAATCGTGGTAGAATATTTACCGAGGCGCGAACCGGCGAGGTAAATATTCTGCCGCTATTAACCGAGATTGAAAATAATAATTGTTTTAGTATATATCTGTCTGGATTCGCAAAAACGTGGCTACAGAATTTGACTCGTCACTGATAATTTTGATACAATTCTGTCCTAGAGCTAGCTTTCCACAAGGCTTTTCGTAGCTCAAATAAAAGGGGATAACTCTCCTGTATGCCTTTTGAGGCCAGGAAGACTAATTTCACTGTCTTTGAATTGTTCAATTTAATTAAGAGTGCTTTTAACATGAAATTGGAGTCTAAATCAACAGGAACGTACACTATGTCAAGACCGCGGCGGAGAGCTTATCTATAACTTTCTAAAGTCCTGCATCGTCCTAAATGGACTGAACAAGAGCTTCCTACATCGAGAATCGATTAAACTTCCACCAAAATAAGCCATAGTTAGCAGTAAGCGAACACTCAACATGTTGTCGTTACGTCAATTATCGCCCGGAAGCCACGCAAATAAATTTCTTCCGCGCTAGCGAATCACAGACAGTTCTGATAGTTAGCTAAGCCGAGAACGCCTAGAATTGATAAAACAACTGGATTCTACTCACGATCAGCGCTTGAACTCATGTTCTTCACTCTGCTCGTGGCCATGCTTTGCTCGCCAATAGCAATGTCCCGGATGAACTTGATTTTTGTCGAGCGCGGAACGGCAGATCCAGATTTCAACAGTCTTTAGCTACATCAAAGTTCAGAGCAAATAACGCCAACAGCAGCTACAAGTGTCTAGTCCATTGCACGTCTAAGCCCTAAATTGATGTGGCTAAAGCTTTTTGCTGTCTAAAGCAAGCACAACATTATCGCCACAGTGCTAACGGCCCACGTATAGTACGGAGCTAAATGAAGTCCCGTTTTTAGTGGGCCCTTCATGTACGATAATGGACGACGCTTGCTAGCAAATCGTTAGATTTGCACCTTCATTGGACTTAATGATGTCCTCCGGCAGACTTCCTTTAGACAGCAGTTATAGAGCGCTGGTCGGTTGGCTCCCTCTCAGAGTCACCGCGCGAACTGAAATTCAGAGGAGTGTAACCTGGGCTATACTTAACACCGACTGACAAGGGGAGGGAGGGGTGCGGGGGGTACCGATGAACAATGAAAAAACTAGATGAATAAACGAAACATGCAGCAAGAAGTCCTCTACACTTTACACTAGGTAAGATTTACAAGCTGCTGCCATAAGGAAAGCAAAAGGTTAAATAAATAAAAAGATTAGAAAGAAAAATCAATAAACACCGCTAGATGTCATTAACACTGTTTTCATAAATCCAGACATATATTTCAACGGATTAATTAAATTGAACAATTCCTGATTTAACGAAAGGAGGGTGAAATTAGTCTTCCTGGCCTCAAAAGGCATACAGGAGAGTTATCCCCTTTTATTTGAGCTACGATAAGCCTTGTGGAAAGCTAGCTCTAAGACAGAATTGTATCAAGATTATCAGCGACAAGTCAATCTGTAGCCACGTTTTTGCGAATCCAGACAGATATAACAGACGAAAAGAAAATCTAATTTAATCGACCTCTCGATTCATGCGTGGAAAACGCGCAAAAAAAGAGTTTTGTTGTAGCTTGGATCCCGCATTATTCACTCGGTTAGGAGGTAAATAATACTCATTAGCCAGATATACATGTAGCAAGCCAATCAGATTGTTTGAAACACCACGATCACTGAGTGTGTATATACTACATATATAAATACCATGAGTTTGAGCAGGCTGTCCTCCTGCCATGATACCATCACAAAGCTGGATAATTCTCGGCATGCCCACAATGGCTTTAGCTTGATTAAACTTGGGCTGAAAGCACTCGTATGACAGTAAAACAAGAAACTGGAAGATGTGTGGAAGGAACGTGTCACAGGATCTGTCGGACGAGAGTACAAGTGAATGGTGCTTAGCATAATGACAGTAATTAGTCATGCCATCAATACTTCCCAGCTTCGGATGACGCTACGTTTGATTTGTTAAGAGTAGCCTTTACTGGGTGCTAAACTTTCAAACCGTAGATTTAAAGCCGTAGGGTGACAAAAAGCCCGATCTGCTAAGTTAGAAAACTAAAATATTTACTCATAACGTAGCTTCATTTTAACAACCCTCTATAACAAAAAGATGATAGGACTTTTTCTGATCTGTTAGAGCATAGTTAGTAAAGGAGACTGGTTAGGAAACTCGGCGAACTTCAAAGGACTAAAACAATAGCGGCTCTCTGATGTTGAACTGACCAGTCACGTTACACTGACCCTGCAGACTCAAAACAAGATGGCGGGCAGTGTGAACGATCTCTACCTCTTCCGGGAAGATTTCGAAGCCATTTTGGATATTCCAGAAGGCGATGAAGACTTGGAGAAGCAATTTCAAAGCGCAGTAAGTGATGTAAGTACAAATTCAGAAAATCTTTGCTTCTGTTTCGGCTATGGTTAAAGCGTTCAGTTAATCCCTAATTGTTTCTCAAACAGACTGATTTCCTACACAAATTTCCATCATTAAAATGACGCAGGAAACACTCACTTTATCTGCCCTGAATCAATGTATTCAAACTGTTTCTGAACATAGCTAATGAACACCTGCAAGAACAAAAAGAAACAAGCAGATACTTTTAATGCCATTAAATTTATCAAATCAACAAACAACTTCTCATTACTGGTCTCCATGCATTTTGAACAGTTTTTGTTGGAAGAATTGTGAAGTTCCGCTGTACGTCAGCCTATATAATTGCCATTAATACTTGACAGTGCTGGTAAACAAGTCCTTCCTGTTCAATTCTGTTCATATTATGTTGGAAGTATTCATGTACTTGCTGAAGTCTCTGTCGTGGCAAAAAAAGGAACAAGGGGATTCAAACCAAGCATCTAAATGCAAGAAAATAATTTGAGCATGACGAGAAGAAGAAAGCGCATCTGGCCAGTAGTATACTAAATATATTTATCTTCTTACTAAAAAAAAAAGGCCGACATTGTGCCAGGCAACTGATTTGCCCGGCCTGACCTGGTCCTTAATGAAACTCTTAATATTAAATTTAATTCCGATTTTGATTTGGTACCTATTGACTTCCTGACCTTTTAGTTTACAACCAGATAAGTACCTATTTTTCTTTATTCCATTTTTGTTTTCTTTTCTGGTGTGTATACTTAATAGCCAAAACCTTTTAAGTCTAAATATTCAATTTTGTTAATCAGATCCCGTTCATACGTTGTTAAATATTTGTTTTAAGAAAGGTAGTAAAGTTGTTGTTTTTGTTGTTTTCTTTGCTGTTGTTGTTGCTTGCACCCTGCTCACCTGATCAGCATCTAGTAATGAGTAGTTGACCCTGAGTTTGATGAGCTGAGCTAACAGACTCAATACTTGCTGTTGTAAGATGACATTACTTGACATGGTGTACTCCTTCAAGGCACGGATCACTAGTGGTTCAAACCAGCGGATGAATGAATGAATGGGGGATTGCTTAAATAGAAAAGATCAAACAATACTATCATTATTTTCTTATGGAGTTACATTACAGATGGTACATCCAGAAAAACTTAGAGAAATCCCCTTTTGTCAGCTTTGTCATTAGTAATCTGTTTTAATAGGCAATATGCGCATTCACAGTATTAGACTGGAAGTAGCTTGCAAAGGAGGCTCATGGGGGGGGGGGGGGGTTATGGGGGGCTATCATAAGAGATAATTGTCATTTGTCATTTGCATTTCAAAGGACTCCCCGCATTAGCCTCAGTTGCAAGCTAGTTCCAGTCCGATACCGAGAATGTCAATATGGTCTATTTTCCTTATCTTTGGAGCTTTTTTATCTCAGTTAAAGCAATCTCTTCAAGTTTAATTTAATCTCTAAACTTCTCAAATTTCTCCTAACTCGATAAAACAATGTATCATGATTTATGCAGCGATTATTTATTGTTCCATGGTTACTCCCCAGCACACAACTTAGCTTATTTTCGTAACTCAAATTTCACATAACAATACTGAATTAGGAAAGGGAGGAATGAAAGATGGATTGAATGACATTATGTAGAAGAAAATATGTAATTTGGCATAGCAAAGGAGCCTAGGGCAGATAGAAGAAAACAATGAAGGAATATAGTACATAAACACTTTTTCTACCTTGTCTAGTTTCATGGTAGGTCGAACAGCAATAGCAGCTTTTTTACTGAGCTTTTTTATAAGCACTCCAATACCTCTGTAGAAAAGAACAACCAAATTAATTTATAAAAGACATGACATACTATGTGCACTCTCACTGGTCGATAAGTCTGTTTTGACGAGAGCGTGTAAACATGGTTGTGATGTTTTAGATTGGAGCATATTTTTGAGAAATATTTTATAAAAGCAATAGAGTACTTTTTCCATGTTTACATAGCCTCATCTAAACACTTGGAGGGTTGAGAGAATTCTCAAAAGTCATTCGGGTTTGCATAACTACCTCGAATTCTCCGAACCCCCTCCCCCCATGTGTCTAGATGAGGCTATGTAAACAAAGAAAAAGTGTTCTATTGCCTAAATATTAAATAGGAAAACACTTATACAAGGAAACGGCGGTAGCAGAGGTGACTGTCAAGATCACTGTCACAAGCATGAGCATGACTATGAACACAACCATAACAACGTGATAACGATGATGACAATAACAGTGATCAATGAATGGTATTGAGCACATTCAAATAAACAATCATCAGATTCTATAGTTCTTGGAAAACAGTTCAATAAAAGAATCACATACCCTAAAGAGTCTGATTCGTTTCCTTTTTCTTTAACTTCTTCCTTGGGTTTCAACTTCTCCAGAGTCTTTGCAATAACTGTTAATGGATGAACAAAACAGGAGTGATAAAGGCTTCCATCTGGGACCTTTAGCTGGCTAGATTGTTCTGGCACTGTCACGTGACTTTCAGCTAGGCAGGGAGGAACCAAGACATTCTGAATCAGTTCTGGTTGGCTAAGGGCATTGATACCAAACATAGCACGCAAAAGCTGTAAAAAAAAAAACAGAAATAATTAAGGACATGATACAAACATGCATTCTATTTTTTAAGGGAGAGTGACCTCTGTAAGGTGATTCCTCAGAAATAAAAGTTGTCAAACTATTTTTTGAAACTTTACCTGAATGTTCCAGGTCAAGCATCGTTTACAATACAATAAAAAAAGATAGGTAACCCTGGTTAGGGCCAATCTTACCCCATTTATGCCTAAACACGTGTGTTATTTCATCGGTCCACAATACATTTTGCAGTAGCTGAAAGCAAAGTTTATTAAAGAGATACCTGAAAAGAGACTTGATAGGTAAAAAGTCCCAACCATATGGCACAATGTAGTATGTAATTTATGGAACAATCACACAATTTCAAACGACGTGGTGTAAAAACGTTCTTCAAGTCATTGTTTTCAAGGTCATAATTTACATCCTTGAGTAACGCTTTTGTGTACGCTTTTAGCTGTATCTTTTTCCCCCTTCAGAACAACTTTTTTAACTTTTGTTTCCTTAAAGCAGACACAATTGGTAGACCAATATTACGGGTATGCAATAGAAAATATGTCACCTTCCTCCTTTAAGAGAAAACGAGCATTAATTCACTTTCAAGCTTAACTTGAAGAAAAGCTCTTGGTGTTGCGTATGAGAACGCGTTTGTATGCGCGCGCTAATGACGCGAAAATGGTGCGCAGTAGGGATGCGCAACGCAATTCTGAGGAATCACCTTAACACTACAAAAACGTTTCTTAACATTTCACTCACACAAACTAGATTACAAAGAGCACATCAGAGTCACTGGAGAAATCATATGGTCAAAGGTGTTGTTAATAACCAAGGATGAGGTGTTTGTCAATCGATCACTATTACCCACTTGTGCACTAGAGTGGTGTTCTATTGATGTGTTGTAAACCAATTAATTAAGACAATAGTTATCACTCTGGTCAAACACAAAGAACACAGAAAATCCAGGAAACCATTCAAAACTGGAAACAAATACATGTAGCTGAGGCAAATTGCTGGAAAGCATGTGCGAGAAAGTCAGGATGGATTTTGGTTTTACTTCGGATTGGCAAGACTTTTTTAAACCAATTCCAGAGAATACATGTACAACACCACTGCACCACCTAATAAAACTAATCTGGTGTCCTAGCCTGTGTAAAGACATAAGCAAAGGAAAAAAGTAGATACCGGTATTATTATTCTCAAAAATAAGCTTATAGACGAATTAAAATTAAATGGTTGAATACACAATTGTATACCTGTTGGACACATAGGAATGTCTTTGTTGCCTCTAATTTCTCACAAACTTGTAAATAGCCAAGTATTTCTTCAATGTGCTGAAACAAAATGGTAACCTCAATACAAGGTACTAAGATCAAAACTGAAAACAACAAAAATACATCACCTACTAGATTTCAATCATCTCATCTTGACAGCAGTAACAAACCTTTCCAATGTCAGAAAATGCAGTGACTTCAAGAAGAAGAGACAAAGAATCCAGGGTTGCTGCTAGGAACTGACAAAACTTGTCCTGGGTTGGACTCATCAGCGTCACCTTATGAAGGAGATTAAACATTAAAAATGTGCATGCCAGTAGATAGATGATATACTGTTGTAGGCAGCAAAATGAAAGATTAAATCTTTTTATCTATTTGAATCCCTAGAGATAACTTAAACGCATTGGGTTTTTAGCAACTACACCACAAGTGTACCAAACGTGGCACACAAAATAGAAATGTGAACATGTCTTATTGTCTTAATGTGTTACCATACACACCTTCAAGGAACAAGTTAGGTTGATTACAATAAGACTTTGTCTATTTTTTGCCTGTTTGCTTGCGAGGTATAGAATGTAGGAGAATATGCATGAGAATACAAAGTAGCATGCATGTATGGATGGATGAGTGCGTGCCTGTACATGTGTGAATGAATATGCACAACATGCATGTATGCATGTCGAGTAGTCAAATAGGAATCCTTTGCTTGCTTCTTCAGAAGCATTGGTGTGTAGGGTTAATTACCTGATTGTTGGCATAAGCTCCTTTAATGATCTCATATAACTTCATGTAGTGTGGTAAATGGTGAAACATGCCAATGCTGCTCTTGGGAGGAGGGCTCTGGGTGTTTTGGTCTGAAGCCTCCGTAGGTTGTCCACCACCCCCTTGTGTCTTAGATGGTGAAACAGGTTTATCTGAAGTCGCTTGGAATAAATCTGCTTCAGAGAGAGCCCGCTTAGTCTTGGTCAGTAGTCTCTTTGGAACAGCTGTAGCAGGACTGGAACCAAGGGAGGCAGGGGGAGGTGTCTGAGGAGCAGCTACACCAGGAATGGCAGCTGACTGTTGTTTGTCTTTATTCTGTCCAGGAAAAGAAATCTGCAATGGAACAAACATACGAGCAGCAATTATGTTCAAGAATAAGTAGAAGTAAGTAATAAAAAATGTTATTCTGAATGTCACAAAAGGCTTCAAAAGTGTTCATCAAAATATTATTTTGGGATTTGACATTTTTTAACTTCCCACAACTTTAGAAGACCCTTAAACCCATACTTTTTTGGGTACCGTTGTTCAGTGGTAAAATGGGAGAGTATCATAGGCATTCTTGTACAGAAACTAAGTAAATAAGATTGAGCATTAAAGAATCACTCTTGTATGATGCAGTCCAGTGACCCATTGCATGGATGTAAATTTTGTAACTGTGTTTCTGGGTTTAAACGTTAACTATCAAAAATATCTTACAGAAATTGCTATTCACTATACCTTAAAGGAATGTGCACCAGGAATGGTGTTCTCAACAACATAAGAAAAAATGTTCAATAACCTAGAAATTATAAAGATGAGGTTAAGTGTTAATAGTTTATGAAATAAACCACAGTGAGATGAATTGGGCCTAATGGTTTGGAGACCTAGAAATTTGACATTGAAATCCATCTTTTATGTTGTGCTCTTGGGCAACACATTTTCATCCTCGCAGTCCATTTCTCCACCCTGTAGTACAAAAGGACACAAGTGTATTCTGTATATTAAGGTGGCTAGCAACAGTTTCCAGCACTTTCTGAGACTAAGATTTTGATGGGAAAATGTTATAACCACCCTTTATCAGTTGATGCCACAATCATAGTATTAAAACAACTGCCCAATCATTGGTGAACATGTCAGGACACAAAAGGTTACCACATCAACAGTGTGACCTGCAAAAAAACACCCTTAATTTTAGCATTAAGTTCTAAGAACTCAAAAACAAGCCCTCAAAATGTAAGAAAATTCAAAAATTTAGGGTTGCTCTGAACCACATCCTTCTGGGGGTCCATTCTTTTCTTAAAACCTGGTCTAAAGAATAGACTGCTAGTAATGGGAAGCTCAGAGTCTTACCTTGTCAAATGGAGAATTAGTTTTTCAGCTTGGGGAGCTAAGGCACTATCAGTGAACACACTCCAGTGTTCGGCGGAACTGATAGGCTCATTTGAAGGCCCTCGTTCTGAGTGAACTTTCAGTGAAACATGGACACCACTACAGCCTGCACCAAACAGAATGTTCCCTGCAATCTATGAAAAATACAGTTACTGGTGGTGATAAAGCGATTTTCATATCTACAGTAACAGACCAGCTACATGTAGCTACTTTATTTATATTGATCCCTTAAAAGATATCAATATTTTACATTTTGCATGCATTAACCAAGTACAAGTCCTTTGGTGACTTAATGTTTTTTTTTTAATCAAAATAAATCATACATAACATGGTACATTTTTACAGCCACTGAGTTCATACAAGTTAGATGATATCAGAACATTCAACCACAGAGTGTCAAAAGTTTGGGTCCTTAATTGCTGTCAAGAACTATGATTATGAAAAAGTAACCCTGGGCGATGAGTTTATGAAGCATACAAGCATTCATTATCAAAAAAGGAGCGTGGAAGATTGTTCAATTGGATTACATTATATTAGGCAAGTCATTCAAAGTTTTCAGCGCCACTTACTTGAAGTAACTGCTGATGTGCAAAAAGATCATAAGCCAGTCCTGAGGATATCATACTACCGACGACAACTGACAAAGGTCCTCCTCCCCCAGTACAAGCAGCACTTGGACTAGAAGGTCTGGAGGGAGAACTAAATGGCCCTATGGGTTGGGTAGGTAGAGGACTTCTACATGAAAGTGATACACTACAACCCCAAGCTCCTGGGTAGCTCGCAACAGGGAATGACTCTGTCAACAGTGATAGAACATGAATACACCCAAGCTGTTGAGATAAATGAATTTCATTATTAAGTACTCTGTAATTTGTGAGGGAAATGGATTATCCAAAATAAATAAGAAATAATTATAAGCAGTAAATTACTCAGTTCAATTCATGCTTCAGTTCAAATCATTGTAACACAGGGCAGTGCTGTTAAGCTGTTGACCTTATCACTTACACCTTCTTATAGTGAATTAGTACGGGACACTAGAGAACCCTGTAAGTACTCATGGCTTGGGAGAATGGGGGGAGATCATCAATGGACTGAACACGACTGCCATCTTAGGAAAGTAATTATCCCATACCGTACAGGTCCTTGACGTTGAATGATTCAGCTTGGTTGTGATGAGTGACACAGCTCTTGAAAGGTTGGCATCAATAACTGACTGGGTATAGGCCTTGCAGTGGGATTCTTGAATGCAGAGGTTACCTGAAGCATAAAGTACCACGAATCTTGATTATCATAATCAAGTGCATGTGCACATGCACTATGAACCGTCATGCTGAAGTTTAGCAATTCCTATTTCTTTGAAGAGATGTTCTTTAAAGGAAGGTCCACATGTAATTGATATATCAAAACACTCAAAATGTATAGACAGTCATGCCTGGTACAGTCATAAACTGTGACACATGTACATGTGGTTCCATAAGGGCGATCATACCAAGTTATACAATAATGTTACAAAAATGTATCTCAGAAATTTATAATTATCTTAAATAAAAATATATAACAATATTTATTTCAAATTAATACTAGGTAAAATGTTATGATAAAAACAACTCATTTGTTTAATATAATTGTAGGTATAAACACTACAGAAGTCGATGCCACAGTTAGAATGAACAGGATTTATTCATGGCTCGCAGAAGCACGAGAGTGAAAAAGTGTAATTATGGGTGTGTGATGTAACATGATGTGATGTGATGTGATGTGATTCAAAAACTGTGACGAGTCAAACAGGATAAAAATTTGATGATAACAATTCGGAACTCACAATAGTGGAACTCTAGTCCGAAACGCGCGCGGTAGAAACCAAAAACTAACTGCCAGCTGCCAACAAGCACTGGCAAAAGGATGCCAAATTATGCATAATGATCGGTTAAGTACTAATGTGAAGGTTACGTAATTCCCATAGGAAAGCGGTACGCAAAAACGTGGAATCTAAAAATACTCGAAGAAAATTCTAGTCGCTACAATAATTAATGATCAACTATTTAGAGTCTTAAAACAAACTTACTGATTTGACTCTGAGCAGCAGAAATTACCACAGCTTGTTTGTCATTGTTCAATGAATAAAAGAGTTGTGGAACCATGCTGGAGAGTAAAGACAAGGCAATCTTAGAGCAACTGCAACTTGTCAAAAGTCTTGAAAGCTACATGTAAATAAAACTTTGTTTTTACGTCTGTCACACTCCCCCGGGATCCTGTTACCCACTGAAATACAAGAAGCTTCAGTTTGTGTGCTGCAATTGGATATTTTAATTCCAACATATTTTGCCTTAAGCTTATCCTCCAATTCCTCCCTTACAACTTGACCTTATCTTCCAACCTCATAGTACATGTTCAGGACTGTAAATTTGAACAGTTCTATTTCCCATTGTAAACAGATCTCTGTTTCTACATTTATTGGCAGAACACTTCATTGCTCATTTACCCTCCACTCCCCTTTTCCTGACTTTAACTGAATTACAACCACAAGTTAGGAAGCAACTTCTGCTTGAGTGGCCAAATCATGACTGAGTAAATTTAGCTATCTACAAGTTAAGCCAATAGAGGTGCAGTGACCTACTGGTTAGAGCACTGGACTCCAGATCAAGTAGTCAATGTTCAATCCCTGGCCAGTCTAACTGCCTTATGTTCTTGGGCACAACACTTTACTCTTATGATGATGATTATTATTCGCACAGTGCCTATCTCCACCCAGGTGTATGAATGTGCACCTGTGAGTTTAATGCTGGGGTAACTCTACAATCCCATATGACGGGAAGAGTAAAATTTTCCCAGTAACTTAGCTTAACATGCTACAGAAACCAAGAAAGCTTGCAAATTTGTTGCAATAGATCAGTGCAGAAAAAGGGCAGAGTAATTACCTGCAATGGATAAGCACCCCATTCAGAAGGAGAGGTAATTCTCAAACCAATCCACACATCACTACTATATAACAGAATCTTCAGATTTTTTTTACATCTCTGCCCTACCTGGCAAAACACTTGGCAGCTGCAGACCTGACTCGGATGTCATCATCTTCCAGCAAGTCCAGCACCACATTGTTAATCAGATCTTCTTGTAAATTAGTTTTCTGTCAAAATAATATACAAATATATTTGTCACAAAAGAAGTCTTTTAAATAACTAAATAATACATAAATACAAGTTTCTCTGACTACTTCTTCACACAACAATACAAAATGAAAAACTCTTCACAAATTACAAATAAATTCTGCATTATTTTCACAGAAAATTCTTACAAGACCGATGGAAAGGAGTTCCCTTACCAAATTGAAAATTGATTTGTCTATCACAAAATCAAATTGCCACATGCACAATGAAGAGTGCAAATTAGGCCCTTAAATTTTGATTTAAAGGAATCTTGAGTTCTACATGTATTTGGCTGTAATTGATCTAAAATGACAAATGGCTTACTGAAGCAAATCAAAAGAAAATACCAACTTTACACACTACAAATAGAGTAAACTTCAACACATCTGACAAGTATATAACTTACAAGTAATCTTTGCATCCCTGATTCCTGGTGGTTTTCAAATTTGCTTTTTAAAAATGTTAAGAGTCTGAAAAAAGGCAACAATGACACATCAATATGAGGGATCCATAATCATAAATAATTATACTACTGTTAGCTCATGATACTCTAGATCAAACAGCTCAGGCTTGAGCCCAGGCTGGGGTCACTGTGTTGTGTTCTTACTCTCACAGTGCCTTTCTCTGCCCAGAGGTTCATGTACAGTGCATGATTGTATAAATGCTCTCTCCTCCGCAGAGGTTCAAGCATTCGTTATATCAATCCGCTGTGCGAAGTGTACCGCAGGCACAAAGTCGAATGGATCGATCAGGCGGAGAACCTCTGCCAGATGTACGTCGATTTCTCGTACATCCTTGTCGTTTTCTCGTACATCGATGGATTTCTCGACTTTGGCTTCATTTGACAGCTTGAAACTCACAGAAACTCATTGCTATATGCCGCTACAGTTTGCATTAGTTTTTTTGTTACCTAGTTTCGTATTTTCCAAGAAAAGAAGCAAAACTGTTTTACTTCGAAGGCCTCCCTGAAACCCGTGAGGGGTAGTCTTGCATGTCCTAAAAACAATAATATGGCGAACGATTCGGATCAGCTGGAATGTCCTCTTCAAGAGCTCTCTCTTCAAGGTAAATTTCAACTTAATTAAAGTCTTGCAATCTATATATCTTATATTTATTTTTTCCTATTATTTGCAAACGTTAAATTTAGAACTTCTGTAAAAATGCCGTTAATAAAACGAAGTAAACAAAAGGATAAGCTTAATCATCGTTTGGTTCTCACCACTGAAATCGTATTGTTATCTACATCTACATCTATATATGTAATCTGCAAAGGGATTTACCCATCACCGCAGATGTAAAAGAGAAAAAAATTACTTTCCTTTAAACAAATGTATGCTAAGATTAAGCTCAATGCAACTTAAGACTTGAGCTTCGATTTCACAATGATTTCGCGAAGAAAATTGTTCAGTTCGCCGAGCAGACAAACGTTAAAAAAACTTACTTGTTCTTGTCTCTTTTAAGACTGAATTGCGATCCTGTTCAGAGTTTCACTAGCCATGAGTTTCCTGAGCACATTTTGTTCTTCTCTATATTTCTTCATCACCACTTACGCGATCTTGAGAATGTTGAATTCGATAGTGATCGCTCAACCACTCGGAGGTGAACGAAAGACGCTTAGGAAAGCAGTTCTCATGAAAGCAACAGACTTTTCCCGATTTCCATGCATTCAAGTATGTTTTAGCTAAACCTTCGACATCACTTAACCTCAAAATCTTGCACGCCATTTTTGCTGATACAAGGTACACAAGCCACCCCTGCGAGTAGCCCACAGGAAATTGCCTCCCCCGGATGGCGGCCATCTTGGGCGTGGTATCTGGCAGAGGCTCCCGCGCTTTCCGCCGTCGCCTGTAACTCTGTGCCTGCACTTACATTACTCAGCGGATCCTC
>OZ026595.1:21309152-21321652 GCA_964020085.1 Micromussa lordhowensis
CAGCATTTCATCTGCTGTTGCTTGTTCAGTATCCAAATCAGTAGCAACAGAACTTCCAATTCCAGTGTCTACAGTACTAGCTGTACTTTCAGCAACGGATGCTGTTTCTAGTTCACTCATTACTGAACCGCCTTCAGATGCTGTTTCCTCAAGAACTTCCAAGTCTGAAGAAAGGGGTAGGTTGGCAAGTTAGAGTTAAAGCAGAGTAAATTGGTAATTTACAAAAGTGCAATTCAAAAATGTTTTTAAGAACATCTTCAGCTTCATCTTCAAATATATCTATGTATAAAAATTCAAATGGGAGTAGAGGAGATGTTTAATGTACAATGTAGTGCTGAAAGATAAGAGCCCAGTTGAGAAAGTCACAGTGCATTGAATGAGTAGTTGCTTTGGGGGGCATTTAACAGCAACGACTTTCTGAGGGTGGTCCCTGAGGAAAGTTGGTTGCCGAAAAGAGTAGTCACCACTAGTAGAGCTACAACTGCAAAAAATGAAGGCGGAAATTCGGAATTTTCATAATACTAATGAAGAAGTACATATCTATGATTGTAAAATGATGGAAAAATTCCCACTAGGTAATCAGTTCAAACAAAAACTAAATATTCAATGGAAAATCAAAAACAGTGGAAGTTAAATAGTGAGTCCTAATAACCAGCACCAGCACTGTGTAACCCTTTGAACAAATGCAATTATAATCAACTTAAGTAACCTAATATGTCAATATTGCATGTCAATGTAAGCCAAAGCTGTAAGTTAGTGTCCTTTTTTCTGTAAGTGGTGTACTGTGAGTTTGAAGTATGTAATGAGTATATTGTAATGAATAGATATGTAAGCCGTAGACTGTTTTCGACTGTTTTGTAACTGTACTGTAAGTTTAATTGTAATTTTTTGAATACTTAAGGTGATTCCCGGGTAAAAGAACCCCCCATAGATTTCCGATGAAACTTGGTATGGTGTCATTACAGTACATGGAGATGTTAAAAACGTAATAAAAAGAGGGGGTCACCCTGCTTGTTTTCATGCCACGATGCTGACAAATATGGTTATTTTGGTGACTTTTGGTTATCTCAGTGCGCAACAAATAAGCTCGATTATTTTTCAATGCGGCGTGTTATATCACACAGAATTCGACTGTCTTTGATTGCTTATTCATCTACGTCCCAGAAGAAATGGCTTCAAATACCCTGCATTATTAACTGATATTTTTATCCTTTAAAGGAAACATAATTTGGACTTGCTCTAATGGGTCCGTTGCGTCTCTATCTGTAGCATTTATATCATTTGCCAAAAAAGTAGCCATAGATTTCAGCCAAATTTTTTCTCAGTTATTGCGGATATTGTTCTCATTGAATTTATAAAATAAAAAGTGGGGGTCACCGTGCTCGTTTAAGAGGAAATTAGCTTTTATCTCGCTATCGAGCTTAGTTTGAAGGAAATCTCTTATGTTTTGTATGCGCACGCGCTCATGTGCGCGCGTTGATGACGCAAAATTCTTGCGCAGTAGGAATGCGCAATGCAAAACTCAGGAATCACCTTAAAAAAAAAATTTAAAAAACGTAAAAATAAAAAAAGCACACTAATGAAATTTATAGAGCGCAGCTCAAGGAAAACTGTGAGCTTTGAAGAACAGATAATGTCCAAGGACAAAATAATATCCGAATGTATTTTCGTGCCAAATGGAGACTATCGTGTTAATTATCCTTCATGTATTTTTGGCAACACACACATTTTTTTGAAAATTGGGGAATATCACTCAGATATTCCCCAGTTTTAGCTGGGGAATATTATACACTTAATGTATGGCCCCAAGGGAGACAGTTAGTTTCGTTCTCTAACTAGTTTCCCAAGGGACCATACATTAAGTGCTTTGTTATATAATTATTTAGACTTCCCTTAAACAATCATTATAGCAAAAACAAACAAACAAAGACGGCGCGCAGGCAACAACTGCGCAATTGTATCCCGGTGAGGATACATTTGAATTTGATCAGGGGCATGTGACCAAGAATCAATCAATCACAGTGTTCGTTTTGTTGGGTGAAAGTCTAGGTATATAACAATAAGTTATGTTACATGTTTAGACCAATCACATGTGAGCGAAATATTTGATGGATTATAATAACAAATACAGGCACATCCATAACATGAGCATTAAGCTGTACAGTGCATGTGTACCTTTCTTGAGTATATCAGACCCTGTGCTCGGTGTTATTCCCTCACTGGATAGAAGAACTGACAGAAGAGCAGGAGGAGGAGTGCGCAGAAGCTGAAGTAGTGTTTCAAGAGAAGCTGTCACCACGTTGTGATTTGAGTGCTTTGTACAGTACATGATTACTTCATAAGCCTTGTAAAGACAGCAAAAAAGTCCTTGATTAGTTTCAAGCACAGAGAATATTAATATATGTTAAAATATAACAGTTATGCATAAAGATTACACATAAATATTATTTTATTAGCATATACTAAAACAGTGGATAGCGTTGATGGCGCGCGCTGATTGGCTCATCAAACTCCGGATATCCTGTGCTATTTACCTCCGAGCAACTCAAGAGAAAATGGCGTCCGGTTTGCATCCGTGAAAAGTGAAGAAATCATCCAAATTAATTTGTTTTTGGTGTTTATTATCTCACTGTTTTAGTATAAACTAAACAACTATTCACCGAAGTGGAGGTGGCTAGCGGTGGATATTTACCTCGCTGCTTCGCGGCTCGGTAAATATCCACCGCTAGCCACCTCCACTTCGGTGAATAGTTGTTAATTATATATAGCCCCAGTTACACCCTGGGGCAGCTGGATTCAATTTTTCAATGCCCCTGAAAACTGTTGGTTGTGGCCTTATTCCAAAACCAGCTATCTACAGACTGCTAGGTAATATGACCCATCTACAATAATCAAACAAAATTATTGAAAATTTTAAAACAAAATTGTGTGCTGTGTGCTGTGCTGCTGCCATATCTACCAGGAACCATTTGCACAAAATTGCTGTTGTGTTTTTTTACAACTGAAATCATTTTGGTGTGATTTTTTCATCGGCTGTAGTTCATCATTAGCTCTTTAAAATGTTCACTTGTGAACATTTCTATAACACTTGTGAAGCTTTTCTTGTGATACTGTGTGTCTGTTAGGCTGAGGGAGGAGGGGAGTCATTTACAGTACTTAATATGTAGATAAACTTCCCCTATTTAATTGCCACAATGAAGACACAAACACAATTGAACCTCCACTAATAGCCACCTTTCTACAAGGGTCACCTCCCTACAATGGCCACCTATTTTGTCCCAGCGGATGGCCCATACAATACATTCACTCTTAATTTGAGCTCTCTACAATGGCCACCTCTACACCCCTAAATTCCCATATCAGCCACCTCTCTACAATAGCCACCTTCCTCTGTCCCCAAGGCAGCCATTATGGAGAGGTTTGACTGCATAAATGGCTCGACGTTAAATTATATTGTGATCCATGCACAAGCTAAAAGTATGATGGCTTCTGGTCAGGATTTCACAAGTCAAGACAACAATATTTAAAATATCCTTTTGCACAATTTAAAGGCAAAATAGTTATTGTGGAGGTACAGGTCTTTCAATATTAAACACACTTGTACCATTGATTTGCTGAAAGATATTGGTTAAATTAATCATTGTCAACCTGCAAAAGCTGATTGCCTTCAATCTGTATATCACCAGGCACTCCATCGCCAGAATATGATCGCTGAGAACCAAAGCTGCCTCGCAAACCTTTCAAACCATATCCACTTGAGGATGAACTATCCAAATTGGGGATCATGTGCCGTAAACACATCAGTACACCAAGATAAACAGTTGAGTCTTTATCTTCATGAAATGGTAGCACCAAGCCTAACCAAATGAACAGAAACTAATTTCACAGGATTCATAGTAAATGAGTACATTTACAAAATTAACCATTATTAACCTATATGATATAATGCACTGTAGTGCACTTGGCATGTAAAACTGGTCAATTTATGAGATTTTATTTTAGAACAGGATTATGTTTACACATAATCTCTACAGTTTGGTCTAGAACAGGCTAGCAATTATATTATTGACAATTATTATTTGGAATCCAAACAGGATAGGAAGTTCTACTTAGCATTAGTCTGACATACATTAGCATAAACATAAACATTTACATCTCACCTAACAGAATGTTTAGAAGCCATTCATAGAAGAAGGTTGGTTTGCGTGAATATCGACAAATGTCAACAATGCCACTTGCTGCTGTACGTCTTGTTGTTGCAGATGAGGATCGCAGGTTTGGAAGAAATGTTTTCAACAGTTGCTGCAGATAAAACAAGAAAAAAAAACATTTTAATGCTGCCGATTTCAAATAAACCTGCAACCCTCACTTGTAGAGAAACTGTCTCCAAAGCAATGGTACTATCAGAAAAAATTACTTGGTTAACTTTTTTTATCCATATTTACTTTAACCATTCACTCATGAATCAAGTAGAGACTGGTGAAAAAATCAGAGAGTGCATTTATATGCAACAGCAAGACAAGGCATACTACAGGTATGTTTTACAAGTCAGATTTTCTATTGCACGAAGAATGGAAAAACATACCTTGACCTCCGTATCACTGGTAAAACTACCCAGAACACACATGATATTCTGCATGGCAGTGGCTAGCGTTTCCTGACAGAAAAAGCAATTTAGACATAAGCATTTATCCAAACACACATCCTGATGCGCAGATCCAGAAAGTATCTACATATAGGATAAGCAGGAAATTCCGGGGGTAGGGGGGTACAAACCAAATAACCGATGGATATTTGGATATTTTCTAGAACCACATCATCCTGGAGAACGAGTCAGGTCACATACTGCTCAAGGGTACCTGTGCTAAACTCTAGTAAACTTCTGTAGCATGAAATGACTAGGAACTCTATGCATTATCACTACCCTCAAAATTCTGACAGACAGCCCTTCAACAAAAAAGTTCACAAATTATGTAGGAGGACTCCAGGATCATGTTATTTTCTAGAACAAAATATCCATGGGCAGCTTGCACCTGTGGAGAAAGTTGAACATGGTTCAACCTTTCCTGCAGATGCGAGCTGTACACACACTGGCTTCACTTTACTCCACAGTGATTTATCCATTAAAATTCACACTCACTGACAAACATAATCCAACAGTAGAAATCACCCAAAATCTGGAATCAAACAGGGTAACTGGTTGGGCCAATTGCTATACCTGGTACTATAAAATTAAGTGTTCATCAAGGTATAATGACCCTTTGATCCTTTTTATTAGACATCGCTGTCTAACTGATCACTACAGAAGTGTCTAAGATCTAAGTATCATTACACAGCATATAAAATTAATCTTATCTGGCAAGTGCTCAATTGCAAACCAAGTTAAATCATTTTTAATTGAAGGGCTTCGTGCAAAAAGGGCGTATATCGCTTTTTTAGCAGATTTTCATTTTTTTCTGCAGGATCAAGCTAATTTTTGGCAGACTGACTTGTGTTGACATGAAAAACATTGTCCCGTAATTGATTTTGTTGGTTTACGCTTCGTTTTCGAGAAATAATTTATACAAAAAACTCAGTCTTTGAAAAACAAAAGAACAAAAGAAACCTTTTGTTTCATAAAAGCCGCGAGCCGTGTCCGACGCCTATGCTACTTACGGCTCGCGGCTTCGCATATCACGCTCGTATGCTCATGTTGATTTCCGTTCTTCCTTCTGTTTTTCTCTACGAATTTTTTAGCAAAAGAGGGACCGCTCGTAGTCTACGACAATAAGCGATCGCAGAGATGCTCTTTTGACTTACGGCAGAGCAAAATGTTGACTTCGTGAAGCCTTCAAGGTTAGGGTTCTGTCCCCTGATCCCAGAAGTTCGAAACACTGCAAATCAAGCCGATTTGAAATAAAATTTATGTTATAATCGATTGCTACTTGTTGTGCATTATCTGTGTGAATCCCTGTGTCAATAACTTCCAAAAATCCACTTCCTCTTACGGTATGTTGCTGTTTACCAGGCCACCAAACCAAAGAAACGTCCACTGAGCGCGATCGCTATGCATGCTTGGGAAGGCTCCTTTCGCCTTGTGCGTACACAACCACATTGCCATTGATGCAATACATTTTACAAGTCTAAAACCAGTTCTCGCTTTCCAAACTTTGACACCAGCAACGCTTGGCAAATGAGCCACAACTCACGAGAAGCATTTTTTCTAGGGCAAGAACTGCTCTTGGACTTTGCTGCCTGGATCGACCTGACTTCAAGCAACGATAACATGAGTATATCCTCGCTCGAACATCAGAGCACATTTTGGTTCTTTAAAACGTGCTAGTGACTTACGGGTTTATCAAGGCTTTACGATGCCTCTCAACCACCAGGCAGGCATGCAAGGTACTTTAAAACAAGGCTTAAAATATTAGTTGACAGAGCTCTAAGGCAGCATGCACTATTTCCTTTTGACGCTCGATCAATTCACGTGTTGTGTTTCACATCACAATAACCGATGTAAACAATCCGTTCCCAGATTTCCGCTCGTGTGCTATTTTCCCTTGACTCAAAAGAAAGTGCAGCTAAGATTCTGTGGGATTTGATTTTGACTTCGCACACTCTCAACAGTCTGTCTGCTAGATAGATGCTTCAAGATCTCCAAAAGATGGCGCTTAGAAGACTGAGTTTTTTCGCATACGTTATTTCTCGGGGTTGAAGGGTGGTAATGGGTCTCGGTTGGGTTCACTGGGGCCACCAGGTGTCCCCTTTAAATGCCGGGAAATGCCCACCGTCTCAAATAGGCTCTGCCACCAAGTCGGCTGTTGCACATCCTCGTTGTAACCCTGGTAATGCAGTTCCACACTGCAGCTGAGCAACAATGGCAAAAGGCGAGCATCTGGCGCCTTTAAATAACGAGATATCAGTGGCTAAGGGAAGGACAACCCTGACAGAAAAACCCTGGTCCTCCAGGTTGGGGGTTGAGCAGTAGGCTAACCCCCTACTCTCATAAAACTTTTATGGTTACAGAAACGTCTACAGGAATTCGTATCACTCAACCAGTCTTGGGCGAAAGAGGGGCAACCCCAAACGGGATTGAAATGATGCAGTGCAGCCAAACCCACACTGTGGACGCTGCAAGGCCGAACCGACTACTCACACCCAGGACTACCATTAAGATTGGGACATGGAATGTTAGAACCATGTTCGAGGCAGGAAATGCTCAACAGATTGCAAACGAAATGAGTAGATATAAAATCAGTCTACTTGGTATCAGCGAAACAAGATAGACCAAGTCCGGAAGGCTTAGGCTAGCAGCTGGCCAAACGATACTCTATTCAGGCTATGAGGATGACCACGCAAGGCACATGCACGGAGTAGGCTTTATGCTCTCAGCGGAAACAGCCAAAACATTGATGGGATGGGAACCGGTTAATGCAAGATTGATTACTGCAAGATTCTACGGTACCGCTACTACCATCTCAATTGTGCAAGGATATGCTCCAACAAATGACGCAGAGCCTGAGGAGAAAGTGGAATTCTACGACACACTGCAGAGCATCATTGATAAAATTCCAAAGAAAGACCTTCTTATCATTATGGGAGATTTCAATGCAAAGATCGGCAGTGACAACACAGGTAGAGAGGGAGTTATGGGAAGGCATGGAGAGGGTGAAATAAATTTAAATGGGGAACTCTTCGTGGAAATGTGTGCGTTCAACTGTATGGTTATTGGTGGCTCCATCTTCCCACACAAACGCATACATAAAACAACCTAGATGTCCCCAGACCACAACACTGAAAATCAAATTGACCATATCTGCATTAGCAAGAGATTCAGGCGATCAGTGCACGACATGAGAGTGTGCAGAGGAGCAGACGTGGCATCAGATCACCACCTAGTTGTGGCCACACTGAGGCTAAAGCTCAGGAAATACAACACCAGAAACCCCAAAGTAGCTCCAAGATACAATACCAAGCTACTTCAAGATCCACCCTCTCTTAGAGCTTTCCAGATTGCACTAAACAACAGATACCAGGTCCTAGCAGATGAAGAGGAACAGCAGAGCATAGCAGGTGTATGGAATGACCGGAAGCAGGCATGGACAGATACATCTAACGAGATCCTAGGTCTAAGGCGAAACCAGCACAAAGAATGGATCACCACAGAAACCTTGAGCAAAATTGAGAGCAGAAGGAAGCTAAAGGACAAGATCAGCAACAGCAGAACAAGGGCTGCTAGAAGGGAAGCGCAGAAACAGTACAACAAAGCCAACCAGGAAGTGCGAAGAGCTATCAAGTATGATAAAAGACAGTTTATTAACAATCTGGCAAAGGAAGCAGAAACAGCAGCAAATCAACACAGGATGAAAGACCTGTACGAACTGACAAGGAAGCTAGCAGGAAAAAGAGCGCTGCACCAAAGCCCATCAAGGACAAATACGGCAACACGCTCACCAAGCAGGAAGGCCAACTGAAGAGATGGGGAGAATATTTTGAGGAATTATTGAATCGACCACCACCACAAGGCTCTATAGCCATCCCAGAAGCCGAGGTCATGTTGGATGTTAATACCGAAAAACCCAGCAAGGAAGAAATAGCAAAAGCAATACAGAAACAAAAGAATAGGAAAGCTCCAGGGCCAGATGGCATTCCAGCAGAAATTCTAAAAGCAGATCTAAACACCTCAACGCAGATGCTGTATGAGATCTTTGAGAAGGTTTGGGAGGAGGAAACCATTCCTGAGGATTGGAAAGAGGGCTATCTTGTTAAAGTCCCCAAAAAGGGCGACCTAGCAAACTGTAACAACTATAGAGGAATTACCATGTTATCTGTACCAGGAAAAATCCTCAGCCAAATAATCCTGCAAAGACTAATAGATGCCCTTGAGGAGATCTTAAGGGACCAACAAATGGGCTTTAGAAAGAACAGGTCTTGTACTGACCATATCGCAACCCTAAGAATTATAGCTGAGCAGTCGCTGGAATGGAACTCCTCACTATACATCACTTTCATCGACTTCGAAAAGGCCTTCGATAGTGTCGACCACAACACACTCTGGAAGATTCTCCGCCACTATGGAATCCCGGAGAAGTTTATTGCCATCATACAACAGTCCTACTACAATTCCCAAATCAGAGTAATACACAATCGTGAACTAACACCGCCTTTCTCTGTAAAGACAGGAGTCCGACAAGGCTGCATCTTATCACCTATGCTATTCCTTTTGGTTATTGATTGGATAATGAAGACCACAACGGAAGGCTCCAGGACAGGATTACAATGGACTCTTCTCTCCCAACTCCACGATCTAGATTTTGCTGATGACATCGCTCTACTTTCCCACAACCACAGGCATGCGCAGGACAAAGTCCATTGACTGGCTACAACCGCAGCAATGGCAGGTCTCAACATCAAGAAAAGCAAGACCAAGACAATGCGCATAAACAGCACAAACCAAGCTCCAATTAAGCTAGACAACGACGACATAGAGAATGTCGCCTCCTTTACCTACCTAGGAAGCGTGATAGCTGTTGATGGAGGATCCGAACGAGACGTGTTGGTGAGGATTGGCAAAGCCAGAACAGCTTTCCTTCTACTCAGACCCGTGTGGAGATCAAAGGAAATATCCCTGAGGACCAAATTAAGGATCTTTAACACAAATGTTAAAACAGTCCTGATGTATGGAGCTGAAACTTGGAGAGTAACAAAGAACATCACAGATAAAACTCAAGCCTTCGTTAACCGCTGCCTACGCTACATCCTTGGTGTAAGATGGCCAAACACTATCAGCAACGAAGATCTATGGGCAAAAACCCAGGAAGACAGGATGAAGGTCCAAATCAGAAGAAAGAAATGGAAATGGATTGGCCACACGCTAAGAAAACCACACAACAGCTAAACAGGCACTTTTCTGGAACCCCCAAGGAAAGAGAAATCGTGGGAGGCCGAAAAACAACTGGAGAAGATCAGCCGAACAAGAACTGCGGCAAATAGGTCTACGATGGACCCAAATTGATCACCAAGCCCAGGACAGAGAACAGTGGAAGAAAACTGTAAACGAGCTATGCTCCACATAGAAGCTAAGGCTATATATATATTTCTCGAAAACGAAGCGCAAACCAACAAAATCAATTACGGAACAATGTTTTTCATGTCAACACAAGTCAGTCTGCCAAAAATTAGCTTGATCCTGCAGAAAAAAATGAAAATCCGCTAAAAAAGCGATATACGCCCTTTTTGCACGAAGCCCTTCAATTAACAGCTTTTCCTCACCTGAATTGAATCTTCTGTACGCATACTTATCCGAGCTATACATGGTAACAAATTAGCAATAAATGGTCTGAAATATACAAAGGAGAATCAAACAAGTTAAACGTCTTTGAAATCTATACCACATTACATGTATATTATAATTTATAGCAATTTTAGCATTGATCAGATGCAAACAATTTCAAGAACCTACAATCATTTCCAACTACATTAAAACAAATTTTGTTACCTTTCGAAAACAGTTTATGGATCCAAACAGAAAAAAGCAGAAAAAAGTACCGCTCAAATGTAAGTTACCACCTCTAGTTTCGCTCAAGATGCATCTTGTTTCTCTCTAGACGTGTCACATTTCTCTTGAGAATCACTGAAGCATTTAGTATGAAATATATTACTCGCAAGAAGCCAGCATGCATATCAAAGACAACTGCTACTACCCTCACATGTAGGTATCAACAAAAAGTTCAACGGAATGTGAGATACTCTATGTATCGATCGATCGCTCTATTCCTGTTTAACAAACATATCAAAATCATAACATAATGATACAAATGTATGTTCTTGGCAAGTAATTTGCATTGTTGCGGAACGTGATATTTTCAAACAAGTTACAAACAAAGGTAATATAACAGAAACATAGCAAAAGTTTAACACATCTCCATGAGCAACTTCTGTAACAATTTTGCACAATTTCTTATACAATGGTATCTTCTTTAGCATTCCAAATGTTTGCCTCTTCAATAGTATCTTCAGGTAATTGAGAACATTGCCTTCTCTGGCGACAATTTCAGATTTAAAATTTACCCAAAAGCAAGAGAAATTACCACCAAAGCAGTGGAAGTCTAAAATACATTATGTATTAAGCGATCTTTAACATCCAAGACTTTAGTATTCGTCTTGGTTGAGTAAGCTTTTGATTTACCAAAATACAAACTTGAATAAAACTGAGTTTAGGCACTACATGATAGCTGTCACAAGCACATCAAGTGAAGTAGATGAATAAACCAAAGGGTTGATTTCAGAGACAGGGAAGATTTTGAAACTTGGCACACAGACAAACATGGCAATTAGAAATGACACATTGTTTATTCATTCAACACACTATTTTTATTTCTACCATGTTTGCGTGTACACAGAACAACATTTACAGCTGTATTATTAACATTAGTAAACTAGTTAATTGAAGATTTGCTAGACTCGGAGCGAAATCAACTGGTGGAAGACACCTCCACACAGCCCAGACCTAAACTCTATCAAGTTAATCTGGCACGAGCTTATGCACTTTCTTCATACCACTGAAAAGCCTTCAACCAAGGATGAGTGGCTCAGCGGGATAACACAGTTTTGGCAAGACAGAATGACGGCCAAGAAGTGCACAAAGTACATCGGACGTACACTTAACCCTTTACGGCCCAGTGTCCGATATATCGGACAGCAGAGTAGCCTGCACTTCGTTTTATCACCAGTTTGCCCCTTAGTCATTACCAGTTCCCCAAATGGTCAATTTAGACAAAACATACAGGCACATGGAGTCGCCATTTTGGTGAGATTATATTAGAGCTGTTTTCACATCACATTTTTTGGGAAATTCTTGCTTTTGCCGACAAGAGACGATTTAAAGTCCACTTGTAAACAAGAGCAGGAGGTCTGTGAGGTATAGCGCTCAAGAAATACTTTATTATTTGTGGATGGAAACTCCGCTATACCCGACAATGGTTTTGAATCTGACATTGAAGGATTGAAAGAAACAATAATGACGATTATTTAACATACAAAGCCCACCTCAGGAGCCGGCTTGATTTGAGAAATTTCTGTGGAACTGGAGCGCGTTCTGAACGTGTTCTATTGAGAACGCGATAACAAGTTCCATTGAGAACTTATGGTTCGCGCCTGCAGAGACTGTTACAGCATGCTAAAAAAATTCTTTGTTGAAGTTCTACCGAAGAAAGTTCATCGTTTTTCTTCATTTCTTCGTCAATTACATCAAATTGTCGAATAACAAGTTTCAGATTTCATCCTTTGCGTAATCTAATCATGGCACGTTGCGACCAGACCAAATAACCTACTTTTTTAATTGGGACTTCCAGAAAAAAACACAAATCAATGTTTAGGTTGCCCCAGAATGGAAGATCAAGGTGTACTGAATCATCAAACTTTTCTGGTGAAAAAATTTCCTTTTCTTCTACCGCCGAGAAAACAAGACAATCGGTGTGCTTTCAAGGGAGTTTAATTTTGAACTGATCACACAGATTTAA